>OY776673.1:122955189-124155189 GCA_963675555.1 Leptura quadrifasciata | reverse complement strand
TATACTTTTTTGAATAGGTAGGTATGGTGCTTTAAAAAATATTTTAGAGTAGATTATGTGTACATTTACATTTCAGAAAATTATTTTATTTTTAGAGGTTGGGAAATCTTTTTGAAAACATATTATGCTTTTTATAGATAGTTCTTTTTTCAGCAAACCAGATTAGGTCAAAGACCACCACCAGAATCTGTAAATCCTGAAATTGAACATGAGAACATATTTCAAGAGGCCTTCTATGTGCTACATCTAAGTAAAACAATACAGCACAAACATGAGTACATGTTTCGCCTAGCCCTGCCATGCAATTGCAGTGAGCGCATATTATACTACCATCACTTTTTGTTACAATCCACGGTTTTAAAAATTGCTCACTTAGTTTTTGGGAATGCATAACCTGTAAAAAAGTAGAATAATGCTTGACATGCTTAAACCTCAACTATAGTAACTTACTCTTCCCAATATCAAGAGGTTTTCATACATTTTCTTTACATGTATATTTTTAACCCATCCACAAGTAGCTTGGTTGTAGGCATCAAGTCCTTTATAAGCTTTAAAATCTTCATGGGTGTACGCACTCTTAGTATATAGTAAATAATTAACAATATCTGGATATATCGTCTTGGGAAAATCTTCGATTTTACTACTGCATTGTTTGATGTCTACCAAGTACGGATCTATACCAATTACAGCGATTTTTTCCCTATATCTAACCGCACTTTCAGCGTCTAAGGTGTAGTAATAATCACTAAACATTATTAAAATAATATTTTTGTTATAGGCACACAAACTAAGCAAATATAGCGTTCACAATAAACTGAAACTTTTCACACAATGCTATCCAAATGCGTTTAGGTTATGGTATCTGCTTTGTTTATCCTCCAAGCCAATTAGCCACGCCCATATGATCACGTGCCGCAGATGCTTTATTAAAAAAAAAATGGGCGGGATGAAGTTTTTGGGAGGGAGTGATCTCTTCGGGCGAGGCGCCTAGTATAATTACGATCGAACATCACAGGTAAGTTCGTTTGATCGTACAATTATACAACGGCGCCTCGCCCTCGAGATCACTTAGCTTACTGTGTAGATATTTAGAGAAATGAAATATTGCATACCTACACAAGGTTTATTCAAGTCTTAATTGTTCAATAAATCACTTAACAAAGGGTAATTATCTTTTATTATTCTGATATATTATGACAAAAAATAAGTATCGTGTAACAACTTGTTACTCAGCAATAAATTTGTAACATATTTGTACAATCAGATATTAAATACTGATTTTGCAAAGCTAGTATGGCCTACAATTGGACGATTGTAAAACCTTGCAAAGACGTTCGAGGCCTGTGCCCAACCAGTAGAATTTTTGATAATGTCCCACGATACCCCCTTTCTAGCAGCTGCTGAAGTGGAGGCATGACGTGTCGAGTATGCAGAGAATATATTTGTATTTATTCCAGCTACTCTTAAAATCTGTTTAATCCATCTACTAATTGTAGTTTTACTTGCTCTCCTATGAGGTTCTCTAGCCGTAATAAATAAATGAATATGTGATTCTGACCTATACTCTGCTGTTCTTTCTATATATGCTAAAAGTGTTGACGCAACACATAAATTAGGCTTTTCTTTGAAGTAAGGTACCTTGAGGCACATTAACTTTTGATGTTTTTATTTGATCTGGAATATACATGGATGCACCTTCGTTATTAAAAATTATGTTGTCCACATTAATTAAATGTAGGGTTTGTATTCTATAATAAGCTTTCATTTGATCCCAGTGACTCAATATAGTCAATGACGATTTGTGGGTCCCAGGTTACGTTGTATTTGGGTCTTGGGGGCCTGAGTTTAAAGGCACCTTTTAAAAAACGTCTAATAAGTATATCCTTCCCAGTTTCTCCAGGAAAAATGAGAGATAACGCTGACCTGTGTTGATTGAGTGTCCCATATTTAGCCATCTTGTTCTGTAATTCATCCTGCATAAAAGCTAGTATTATTGGCACATCTCCTATGAATGGATCCAAATTAAGTAATTCCACCATGCTTGGTATGATGTACTGTATTGTTTTAAAGTGGATTTTGATATAGAGTTGATAGTGGTGTTGATGGTTTGCTCTGGGTATCCCTTTTTTAGGAGCGCTTGCCACACAACTTGCCTGCTACCAGGGTAAGCTTGCTGTGCAGTGGGTGATGTTTCCTAAAAGGGGAAGAAAGTAAGTCAATGTTTGGTTCGAGTATAACAGGTTCGGCTATTGTTAATTTTTTAAACAAGGGGTACCATGGTTGAGTGGGCCACTCAGGTACAACAAGAATACCTTCTGCTTCGTCATTAACAATTTTTTGAAGTGTTCTAAGAATGAGTGCAAAGGGAGGAGAAGCATAAAAGAAAATTGAATTCCAAGAAAGAGTGAATGCATCCACTGCAATGCAATCTGGATCTCTAAGCCAAGAAACGTAACTACTACATTTTGCGTTTATTTTTGTGGCGAATAAATCGAGTTCTGGGTTTCCCAATTTGCTGGTAATTTTATTAAATGCAAACTCAGCTAATTCCCATTCTGTGTCAAGAGAATGTATTCGGGAACTTTCATCTGCCTTATTATTACGAGATGGGACCTACGATGCGTAGAGCCACAAATTTCTATTTTCACACCACTGCCAAATCTGTTTTGTTAAATGATTGAGATGTTTATGTTGAATGCTACCCATTTTGTTAATATACGCCATTGCAGTTGTATTGTCTACCCTTAGGAGTACATTACAGGACCTCAAGCCTTTGGCAAAACATTTTAAACTGTAAAATGCGGCCAATAACTCAAGATAATTAATATGTTTATTAGACTCTTGGACAGACCACCAACCATGGGTACTATTGCCCTGAAAATTCACACCCCATCCGGTTTTGGATGCATCGGCGTATATTTCAACTGCAAAGTTGTCTTGTCTAATATCATTCTTTGAATTCTGTACATTATCGGTCCACCACTGTAGATCTGATTTAATTGAATCCGAGAGGGTCATGATTTTATTATAATTTTGATTTGCATTCTTTAATGCTAGATATTTCATCGATTCGAAACTTTTTGTATAGAGTTTTGCATACTTTATTGCCGGACACGCTGAAACTAAGAGGCCCACAAACTGTGCGAAACGTCTTATTTGAATTTGTTTTTTGTTTTTAATAGAGTTAATGCAATTAAGGATTTTTTGTCTCTTTTCTTCTGTAAGTTCTATTGTCATTTTTTGAGAATCAAATATAAAACCAAGGAATTTACATTTCTGAGAAGGTATCAGAGCACTTTTCTCCTCGTTTATAATAAAACCTAAAGTTTTAAGTGTTTCAACAGTTAAATCAACAAAAAACTGACATTCCTCTCTTGTTTCACCCATTAACCAAAAGTCATCCAAATAAGCGACGCATGTGACACCCTGCATCCTTAAATGGCTTAATACAGGCTTTATGACTTTTGTAAAAACTGATGGAGCAGTACAAACTACAAAGGCCAAATGGAAGACTTGTAAACTCATAAAGCTGTTTATTTACCTGAAAACGTAAATACTTCCTAAATTGCCTATGTATTGGAATTAGAAAGTACGCGTCTCTTAAGTCTATGGTGGACATGTAACAATCCCTTTTTATTAACTTCATGACAGTCCTTGAATTCTCCATTTTAAAATGCGGCGGATCAATAAAAGTATTTAATTTTTTGAGGTTAAGAATAAAGCGATTTTTACCATTTGGTTTTTTGACAAGAAAATATGGCGAAACAAATTGATTTTTTGCAGCTTTACACTTTTGTATTACTTTCATCTGTGTAAGCTCTTCCAGGATGTTAGATAGTTCAGTAGTTTCTTTTTTAGAAAGTAGTACCGACATCTTTTTATATTGTTTGAGTTTCTTATGGAAAGGAATTTTATAACCCCTAATATAGCCTTTTACTGTTGTCGTAACTGACAACCTATCCCACTGTCTGCTGAATTGCTGTAATCTTCCCGCTATTTCACTTACCTCTATTTTCGATTTTTGAATGTCGCAGTTTTCCTGGTTCTTTGAGGGTACTGCCCTTCCGTTCGAGATTCCCTCCTGTACCTCGATGGGCCCCTGAAGTTTAAATGATTTTGTTTAAAGTTCTGCCCTGTAGGCCTAGTTCGATAACAGCTATTACCAGGAGTCTGGGTTTTGTTTTTATAAGTATTTGGTATGATGCTTATTTGTTTAAGTTCTTTATCAGATCTTTCCACTGCTTTTGCAGTTTTAATCTTTTCTCTTAAATCAGGACCAAAAAGCAATTCTCCTACTGGTACTTCTGATATTAAGCCTTTGACGGTTTTGTTAAGGTAAGGTGTAATTATTGCACGTTTAGTTATTGACATACGGTAGTGTAAATCATTTAATATTTTCCCAGTATCGCTTAATAACCTCAAAAGGTTATTTCTAAGTTCTATGTTGTCGGAGCCATTATTTTTTATTAAAAGGTTCATGGCCGCTCCAAGGGCTGAAATTCCTTTGCCAAGTTGACTCTGTCTTACCCTTTGAAATTTATCATTCTTAATAGCATCTTCTGGCATTGCAGATACTACTTCGGGATTGACCTCAGGAGCATTTAGTACTGTCAAATTTGCTGGTATTATATGCTTTGATAGGAGTTCATTTCTTTCTTCTTTTGATAAACTTCGGTTTAATATTGTCTGCCAGCGATTTTGGAGCACAGAATGTATTTCGAATATTTTAACCTCCTCTGTATCCTCGCCCAAGAGCTTTAATAACTCTGTTTCAATAGATTCCTCTGCATCTACTGACAAACCAATATTTTCCTGGTTTACCTCATCTATAAGTTGATCAGGGTTATTTGAACTAAGGTCTGACAGCTGTGCTGTATCAGTTTGTCTACTCCTTTGTGCGGCTTGTTCATTGTGTGAAGTGCTGGGGCCTGCAAGGTGCTCTTTCACCATTGACCTATTGTTAGAACTGACCTCTCTTGACCTACTACGGTTATGCTCCTGGACCCATGGTTCACTGTCAGAGCTGGAGGGGCTTGTAGACTGCTTACGGGCCTGTGGCCTGCTGATGGAGCTGGAGAGGCTTGCCGAGCGCTCGCGAGCCTGTGGCCTGCTGATGGAGCTGGAGGGACTTGCCGAGTGCTCATGGGCCTGTGGCCTGCTGATGGAGCCTGCCAAGTGCTCATGGGCCTGGTTTTTCTGCTAGTAGTGCGTTCTCGGGCCTGTGGCCTGCTGACAGAACTAACACTTGTTGCTCTGCTATGACTACGCTCTCGGGCCTGTGGCCGACTGATGGAGCTAATATGGTTTGTTTTGTAAGGGCTATGCTCTCTGGCCTGTTGGAGCTACGTTTATGGGACCGTGCCCTGTTAAAGAGCTACTAGGAGTATTTGATGCCTTCGAATGATATCTGTGTCCTTCATCACTCATGGTGCGGGGGCGGGAATGGCGTACCTTTAACTTCTCTTTTAAAGCCCCAATTTCTCTTCTTAATTCCTTTCTTGACCTTTTATGATGTTCATCAGGGGACTCACTTAAATCTCTGCATCTTTTGTTACTTTTTCCCATGTTTTCTTCAAATATAATCACAGCGTAAACAATAATACATGTAACCAGCGTTGCACAAAAAACGTAATGAAGATAGATACAGACCATGGAGCACTAAGAGGAGAGGAATGTTATCCTATCCTTTCAAAAGTTGTGACCAGCTAGCACCTAAAAGCGGTACTGCACAGTAAGCTAAGTGATCTCGAGGGCGAGGCGCCGTTGTATAATTGAACTGATCCACCACTTCAAGAGAATTTCCGTTAAGTGTAATGTCTATTTGGTTCACTTGATGAGGAGTTGACATAATCTTATAGTCTTTCCAATGTTGATTTTAAGTCCTAAGGAATCATAGCTCTGAGCATACACATCTAAAAGTCCTTGAAGCTCTTCCGGCGTAGAGGCTAAAAGTGCACAGTCATCCGCATACTGGAGATCACAAATGAATCATGTGCGTGTCTTCGTGAAAGCTCTAAAGCGCCCTATGTTAAAGAGACCGCCATCAAAACGGTATCTGAGACCTATTCCTCTGACTGTCAGTTTGTTGTCAACAATAATTGTTAGAGCAGTGGTAAACAAATTAAAGAGTAGGGGTGCCAGGACACATCCCTGCCTAACTCCAGTGAGGGTTTGGAAAGGTTCGGTTGCTTCATTATTATACATAACCTGGGCGTTGTTGTTTGTATGTAGACTGTGACATACTTCCACAAATTTTCTAGGAATACCTAAGCGGAACATAATTTTCCAGAGCACTTCCCTGCCCACCGAGTCAAACGCCTTGGTTAAATCAATGAAGGCCATGTGAATTTCTCCTTGATGTTCGAGTGCTTTTTCTTGAAGCTCTTTAAGTGTGAAGATTAAATCCGATGTCCCTCGGTTTGGTCTAAAGCCACTCTGTGTTTCAGGAAGTAACTTTTCCATAACAGGTGTTAGCCTATTTGCCATCGCTTTAGTGAGTATCTTCCCTCCAACAGCCAGGAGAGCTATACCCCTGTAATTTCCACAGTCCGCAGCACTCCCTTTGTTTTTGAAGAGGTTGATTAAAAGTGTATCACGAAACTCCTGCGGAGCTTGACCACTTTCCCACACGACATCAAACAGTTTTTTGAGGTAGGGTATGAGCTCTGACGACACAGCTTTAAAGATCTCAGCTGGGAGTGAGTCGGCGCCGATAGATTTGTTATTTCTTAGCTGCCCAATGGCGGTTAAGATCTCTTCTGTTGTTAGTGGTTTATCTAAGTCTTCGAAGGTGTCATATTGAGGGATAAGATTTATAATATCGTGATCGGCTTGACTTTGCTGGTTAAGAATGTTAGAGTAGTGTTCTTTCCATCGGGCTCTTATTTCCTGGTCTTCTTTGAGGAGATTTCCATTTAAATCTTTAATAAGGCACCATATTTTTCCGACTGGGGCCGTACACTGCTTTTACTCCTTGAAAGAAATTCCTGTAGTCGTGTGAACCGGCGTACCTTTGAATTTCTCTGGCCTTGCTTGCCCACCACTCGTTCTTTATTCTTCTGATTTCGCGTTGCGTTTCATACTTAGATTGGGTAAAAGCTTCTGCTTTTGATGAGTCGTTGGGGTGGTTGATAGCGTTTTGGAAGGCAATATGTTTGCGGTCAAGAAGTTCTTGTATAAAAGCTTCATTATCATTGAATCAGTCCTCCTGTTTTTTACTTGCTGCAGTGCCAAGAATTTCCTCACTCGCACTTTTTAAACTGTCTTTAATTTGCGTCCAGGTAGCAGTGACAGAATTGGTTTCTTCTAGTGCACTCAAATTCTCTTGAACTTTTTGCTTTAGCTGTTCGACGGTTTGTTGGTTACGCAATTTACTAATACAGAGACGGAGTCTACGTTTTACTTGAGTTCTTCGGTGTTTGGGTCTCATAACAATTTTCATTTTAGAGACGACAGGACGATGATCGGTCCAACATTCGCTATCAATGCGCGCCTTTGTAATTTGGACGTCCTTGAGATGCTTCCTACGTACGATAACATAGTCCAGTAGATGCCAGTGACCTGATCTGGGGTGACGCCAGGTGCCTTTAAATTTATCCTTTTGTCGGAAAATGGTGTTTGTTATAACTAGATCATGTTCGGCGCATTTAGTTAGGAGTAGTTGACCGTTAGCGTTCATGTTGCCCAAACCGTTCTTGCCTATGATGCCTGGCCAGGTGTCTGCATCTCTCCCTACTCTAGCGTTAAAATCGCCAAGAATAACGAGCCGTTCCGTTTTAGGTATTCTACAGAGGGTTTCTTCCAGCTGTTGATAGAAGCTTTCCTTGGTTTCGTGACTTGCATCCAGAGTGGGAGCGTAGGCGCTTATTAGATTTACCGCGTTGCCATCTGATAGCTCATAGCGTAGCAGCATTAGACGCTCGGATAGGCCTTGTGGTACTTGTGTTAAGTTGGATACAAGTTGATTCCGAACGGCAAATCCTACTCCATGTTGTCTTCTTGAATTGGTGGGAAGACCTTTCCAATAGAAGGTGTAGTACTTTTCTGTGAGAGAGCCTTCCTCCAAAAATCGCGTTTCGCTGAAAGCTGCAACGTCAACATTGAGTCGGTGAAGTTCTCTATCTATTAGAGCAGTTCTTCTTTCAGGCCGATCGGTGCGAGTGCTGTCGTTCAAAGTACGAACATTTCAAGCGCCGTAGATGAAAGAATTAGTTTTGTTGGATTTAACTTGTCGGTGTTTTTTCGACATTCGATGAGGTGTCCCTGTGGGCACCCTCCCCCGGAGATCCGATCGGGAGGGTATTTTACCTCCGGATGATTTTGTCCCACTTGAACGCTCCATCATTTTTTAAAAGCCTTAATCGACTGAAAACGAAGCTGCATTTGAAGTTTTAGCTGGAGCAGGTATGCAACTGACCAGCTCGGTTGCGGAAGGCGAGTGGTGTGGTCCCATGGCACAGAAGGAGACTGCGACGATGGGGTAACCAAACGATTCCAAAAGCAACCTTTGTGTGCGGTGGGTTATTTTTACCGCACTCTTCGTGAGAAGGTGGATGTGCTCACGGCAAAAGGTAAGGGTTATTCCGCCCTTACTCGGTCGTTAGAGCCCCGTTAGTGAAAACAGGGTGCACCAAGTTCAAATTGAACTCATCGCGAAGGTGAGGTTAACAATTGAGTATAGGAGAGGCTATAACTTGCGCTTCACTACCCCATTACACTAATTAAGACTATTAGGAAATGAGTGAAAATTTGGTAATCGAACGTTGCTGTCTGTGAATATCTATCTGAGCAATGAAAATTAAACAATATATGTAAAATTATATAAAATAGTAATAATAAGTCTTTATGGAAACATCATAGTTTGTCATCTTTTGGAAATTTATGATAAGAAATAGCCAAATTTCCTTGCTTAGTCTTTTGTAAACTATTGTTACATATAGCCACGGCACACCTTGTTCCAGGCATAACTGTTAAAAAAAACAATATTTACCTACACAATAATAATAAAAAATTAATCAACAAATATAGAATGAACCAACAATACTTGTACTTACTTTTTATTAGGGCAAGTCGACTTCCCAAAACAAAACCACAATACTTCCTAATAATAGTCTTTTTAAAGCGTCTTTGAAATACACCGAATACACAAAAGTAAAGAAACAAGTTCACAATGCACAACCAAACCACAGAGTATCTGATAAACCGTGTCTGTGACCAAACAAACGATACAAATATGGCGCGTTCCAAGGTCTACTGTAACGTCACAGTCCCTGCCCATTAATCCAACCGTATCTATACTAACCGTGATAGTGTCTAGTGTCTATAAGTCACCAGCAGTGGCAAATTGTAGATACGGGCACTGATAAAATACTGACTAAATATTTACTTACCCCCGCGTACGATGGCTCTGAAGGGCCACAGCAAAAAATAAAAAAAAGTAGAAATTTCTACTTTAAAATTAGAAATTTCTACTTTTAAAGTAGAAGTTTCTACTTTTCAAAGTAGAAATTTCTAGTTCTAAATTGGAAATTTTTACTTTAAGATTACAATTTCTCATATGGTGGTAAGCGACTTCTTACGATGGCTCTGAAGGGCCACATCAAAAAATTAAAAAAGTGGAAATTTCTACTTTAAAAGTAAGAGAGTTGAGAAGTTGAGATTCTGCACTGGCGTGCAGATTTGTTAACAGAAAATTTTCAAAAAATAACTTTTAACGAATCGAAAGGGATAAATCGAAGATCAATATCCCATACCTGCAGCTCTAAATTAGAGTTGCCCCTATCATACATGATAATTATACCGATTTTAGAGCTCAAATGAACTCAGTTTTATGGTCGAATATATCGGTGATAGATTTTTGGAACTTCAAGTTTAAAAATAATCATAATTGACGATAATTTGAAATCATTCAGATTCAAATCCATCAATGTGGTCATTGAAAGACAAAAATCCAACTACTATGGCCCCTAAATTTCAGTATGTCAGTATTTATATATTTTATGGCTTTTATCCAATCATTTAGTGAGAATGAAAAGTACATCTCAATCTCTCATCTGCATAAAGGTGAACACGACAATGAGTAAGTATCGATGATAAAAGCTGGGAATAATATTTTTGTGATCTTTGTTTCTTCTTTAATCGTTTGCTTAAAATTATATTTTACATAAGGACAGTATTTACGTTTTTTTCCAAGAGGACATAATGGGTGCATTACAATTAAAACAGATATGCATACTATCAAAATATTTTAATTTTTAGTACATAAGTTTCGTATCTACAAAATGAATGTTGAGTAGGCCTTTCGTCGGTAATTGGATAAAAAAGCAAACCTTATTTTCTCTTTAGAGTCGACGTTTTGAAAATCTTTATTGTTTTTCTCAGGACTAATGAGGTGAAAAGTTATCAGTCATTAAAATCAGACAATATCATCGTTACCAGTTTAACATAAAACATAAATATATATCCAGTAGCAAAACTTAATCTATGATTTTTTTTTTCTAATATGCTGAGTTTTGTTGTTTAAAATATATTTTTTTTTATCCAATTACCGACGAAAGACCTATTTTAACTTTGAATTGAAATTTTCTAAATTAAGTGTATCTTCCCAAAAAGTGTTATAGATGACATCATACGTAACGTCACTTATGTTAAAAAAATGTAATTCCTATAATAAATTGTATCTGGGCTTACTTTTTCCTCCTTACATAATACAAACATATGATCTTTTATACAGTGCGTATCCATATACTTATCACAGCTTTTTACAGCCATCTATTAGATACTAGAAGTTTGCAGTAATCCAGTAAAATTTCTAGTTATGTGATATTTTAAAACTAGAAATTTCTACTTTTGAAAGTAGAAATTTCTACTTTAAACATAGAAATATCTACTTTGAAAAGTAGAAAGTTCTAATTTAAAACTAGAAATTTCTACTTTTAAAGTAGAAATTTTCACTTTTTAATTTTTTGCTGTGGCCCTTCAGAGCCATCGTGCGTACCAGTTGCATCTACACTGAGAAAAATGTGTTGTAAATTTCTTTCTTCAAATTATGAAAATATTGCTAGGGCTCAACTGAATCGAAAATAGGCGTCGAATATAACCAATTCAATGATAATATTTTTCTACCCAGTTCGAAATACAATGGTCGCATTCAGCGGAACAGTTGTGTAACTGTAGCGCAAACGTACTCTTACGGATACGCTATTTTCTCAACACGTTAAGTAGCGGTCGCCATTTTTGGTAACGCAAAGAATTTATGCTAAAAGTTGTGAGCGGTGAGCAGTTGCGACGAAAATTTAAAAAATAAACAAAATGTATACCAACACAATTTATTATATCCGTGATAACAAGTTCTGGAAGTTGAGGAGACTGATACTTTTGATAAAATAGCTTCTGCTCACATATCTAACATAAAATATTAAAAGTTGTTTTACCAAAAAAATTCTAAAGTTCTGTAAAAAGGTATAGCTTACCGTAAGAGACTTCCTTAAAGTTGCAAAATTTTCAAATTTCAAATGATAAGAAATAAACACATATTTTGACATTTGGCTACAGCGCAAAAATTGTTATTTCAGAGAACGTTTCAACGATTCCGTAACAGCACAGTAGAGAATAGACCAGTAATTTCACTCCTCGGCGGTCCCTTTGATGTTTGTTATACTCAATTTTTTTTTTTTTAATTGCACTGCGCATCCACTATTTCCATCCCACGCGCATTTGCAGGTACACTACTCGAGTAAACAATAAACATCAACCCAATAACATCACTGCTGTCCACTGCGCATCAGATAATTTAAGCCCAGGAGCATGCTTGCGCACTGAAAATTTTATTCCACTGTTCCGGCCGAGTGGGAGTACTGGTCTATTCTCTACTGTGGTAACAGTAGCGGTAGCAGAGCGTTTTATCTACGTCCGCTCAGAGAGTTCCGTTGAATGCGACCATTGTTTTTCAGTGGATTTAATAATTTAAAGAAAGAAATTAACAACACATTTCTCTCAGTGTAGACGCATCTGGTACGTAAGGTCACGGAAATCGAGCGATCGAGCCATCAAAACTCAAAGGTGCCACCACGGCCAATAATTTCGTTTATGGTGATTTCGTATTGACCTGTTGGTAACGCTGTGAACAGGAGAGAAATTTGGTCGAACGTTTTCGTTCAACGCGCTGCAGCTACCACCGAGGTTTGTAAAGTAAGATTTACAAACCTTGTGCTACCACAACATAATATAGTTTTTTTGCTTTTTGACAACTTTAAGCTTTCACGCTGTGTTTCATATAGTATCTTTAATCTGTGGCTGTGTTTGATTGAACTGTCAGAGGTGGTCAGAGGTTGTATTTGACGACTTCTCTTTGTGAATTCATTTATTATGGGGGATAGTAACGAAGGAGAAAAACAACCCCTTCTTGGTAATGAAAGTACGACGTATAATGGGGAAGTTGCAGGTATGCATAAACATTTACTGTTATTAATTTATTTAAAATTTATTTATTAGCGTAGGACCGTTGTTTTATATAAATTTGTTTATCCTCCTTTTAAACCATTTTATATAATAGGTCAGCAGGCAACGGTTTCCCCAATTGGACCAGATGAATTACCACCACCGTTCTATCAACCATCTGAGGGTGGTGGTGGTGTGCCTATGGTGACATGTCGAGTATGTCAAGCAATGATTGATATATCTGGAAAGCGGGATCAGCATGTAGTAAAATGTGCGCAGTGTAATGAGGCAACAGTAAGTTTTAAAATTATTAACCAGTTTTATGTTATCATTATTTTTTTTATTTGGAATGGAATAATTCTTTGTTGTATGGATTTGATTTGTTAAATAGAGATTAAATTTTGCAGATGAAACAACTTAGAAACAATGGACTGTTTTAGTATTGTGACGGCAAGCCTAGTTAAAAGCACCCGAATGTATGCAATCACTCATTACAGTTAGTCATGAATGTCTACTGCGGTGGACATTCTAAACAAATTAAACCTTATGACACATGTAGTTTAAATCGAATTTAAGACTATGAAAATACAGCTATAATTTTATGGAAATGTGAATTTACACAAAATATTTAAATATTTCTACATATTACATGATATTCTGATCAAATGTAGAATTCATTGTATGTGAATAAAAACCTTTAAATATTATATATAAATATGAATTTATATGAAATATAGGACAAGTGTTTCTGCGAATCAATTTTGGTAATGGGTAATTTGGTAATGCACATAAGGTTTATGATAATATACGTCAAATTTTCATTGAAAACACTATGACTCTATGTACTACAAGATTGCCTACTTTCAGGAGCTTTATACATCACACTAAAATGGTCCATTATCTTAACTTTGTAGCTGTGAAAATTAAATCATGAACCTTTGTGTTATAATAATTATATTAATAGAAAAACTTTAATGTGGTGAGGTGTAAGCTAAAACCTGGTGTAAATCCCAACTGCAGGCCTTAATTATTATATAAGATATAAACAGACAGAGAATGTATCATTGTCAGTTAAGGCCTCATTTAGCACTTTTTTATTTTATCAATTAAAATTCTAAGATCCTGTGCAAAAAACCAGCATCCTGTGAGAGCTATAAATCGTTAAAAAAAAATCATAAACACTTACCATATCTGCTTTGTCGAATCTCCTATGTGATGTCACTGTATATGTACCGTTTAGCCAGCCGGCTAGCTACAGCCGTTATTGCTATTACAAATATGTAGGACATGCACAGGCCCGCGCCGTACATAAGGGCAAAGTCGTGTGGTGCACGACGGCGCCGAGGCGCTGAAGGCGCCGAAAAGCCTCAAAACTGAAAAGTAAAAGAAAGATGAAGCAACAAACAAAATTGTCAAAACAAAATTTATAATGATAAAAAAACCAGTAAGGAATTGCTAGCTATTACATTGTTTTTTATTTGTTTATTTTTTTATTTTTACTCTTTGAGACGAGGGAACCGAATTACTTCTCGAAAATAATATATTTTCCAAATGAGAGTATGCAATAATAGCATTTATTCGATCGAATACGTAACATGATGACATGAATTGTGTAAACTCAAACAAATCTGATTTTATTCATGTTTGAGCTTGAAATTTGGCTTGCAACGAGCAAACAAGCGTTTTTTTCCTGTCTAAGCTTGCAATGTACGAAACTTTACATATTTAAGCGCTGCATCGGTCGCGATTTCATTTGTTGCCTGATGCCCGATAATTAACTTAGCGAAGTGAAAAGGCGCATGGGGTAAAAGATATCTGTTTTTGAAACTTTAGTTTTTTGTAGTTTTACAGACTTTATAGTGATGTGTTTTGTGTTGTGAATTAAGGTGAGTTCATCTAAAATTTATTTTTTATTTTAGATTTATTAAAAGCCAAAAACTTGCATCTCAAAAATCATGTTATATTTTATTATATAAACATCATTGTTAATTGAAGTAAATTCAAACAGAATAATTGATAAGTACTAATATTACTATTTATAAAATTTCATAAATTTTGAAATAAGTAATGTTGAGAAAATACTTGTATGGCTTGTACTTGTAAAATATAAAAATGAAAATACATTTATGAAAATACTTTTTAAAATTATTTTTCAATAGTGAATAATAATACCTAACTTAACCCGTATCTTTACTCACATATTATGAACGTAATACAAATTTGGGGCGTTATTTTAAATTTGCACAAGGGCGCCAAAAGTGCTAGGCGCGGGCCTGGACATGCACAGTTTGCTTTGAAATTTATGTGTGGTTGTATATAGTTTAGGTTTTTATAATATTTTCAGTTTTTTTTATAAATGATGAATAGCAGTGATAAGGAGAAGAATTACAATTATTGAATTGTTCCTGAATGTGAAAGCAGGGTGAAAATACCTACTAGAACATTTGTTAGTGTTCTTAAAGGCTTTAAAAGGCGAAAAGAAAGCATAACTAAGTCAATATACTATGTTCAGGAGGACCAATTCAATGTAAATATCTATATATGTTATAGCCATTTGTATAACTAGGGAAGAAAGTGCACTTTTCCTCTCGTGGGTGAAGTTTTTCACTCAAGGGAGAAAGAGGCACTTCGGTCTCGTGTAAAGCATGAGTTTTTCTTCTACCTGCATAATAAATAGCTACTTTGAGCCTTATGTCTAATTGTTGGCAGGTATAAAAAAAAATACTTTATGTTGTGCGCCACTGTAATGTATGGAAAATTAAAAATCCCACTTAGACCGGGCGCTGAATGGAAATGAGTATGCATAATATGATCTGGCTATGGATATGAGTTGGTCTTAAATTACAATATTATCGATGTTGCCAGTTGATAAATTGGCTCAATTTTTTTTTTTGCGTTTTAATGTGCAAATTGCTATGAAAAATCGTATACCAGTAAGACGGTGAATGGTTAATTTTTAGGGGTAATATATAGGTTTTAGGGATGATGTATTGTAAAAGAAAGTTATTAAATTAATCAACAACAAAAATAATGAAAAAAAACCTTCTGGATAAAATTGCGTGATACAGCTTTTAGACAATTCTTCTTACTGCCGAGTCGACTGGTTGTGTCGCAGCCAATTAAAGCATGTAATGCTGGCAAAATATTGGAGATATTTTCACTGAGAGATAGTGCCGCCAAATGACAACCAAGAAAGTGTTTTTTTTTATGCGAGCCATCGAACCATACAGCTTGACAACCAATATTTTGCAAGCTTTGACCGAAAGAAAACTCGAAGAATAAAAACGTCTGTATCGGGGCTCATAATTATAATCTCAGCACATTGGTTTTTTACTATATGAAATGTACGAGAAAACATCCTTGAGTCCACTTCTAAGTTATGTTACCACAAATCCAACATCTCAATTTTTCTGCAACTTTAGAAACCTTTCTAGAATGATGAATAACATGACTGTTTGAATCGTCGGTTTGTGAAGTAGAAGCAACAGATTCTTCTATTAGTTTTGTTTATGCTACTTCTCGACGCTTTATTTTCTCCTCACTGATGTAGTTGGCCATACATGTTCTATGCCACGAAAAACATTGTGTCGTTAAAACCGGAGGGTAAACCTCTCTGTCAGTTCATCTTTTCGTCTGTCTGCAGCATTTTTTATAATAAAAAACAATTGTTCTTTCGGATTTTTCACTAAATCACCAGATGAATTACAAAAAAAAACACAGTAAGTCATTCGGTCTTTTTCTCTTTAAACTCATATTTAAAAATCATATCATATAATATTTTATTCCAATATAAATTATTATTTGAAATAATATATTTGCCCAATATTTAATGAAAATTTAGCCTATGCCCAAAGATGGTAAAGCTATTTCTTGTAATTTTCATAAAGTACAATTTTTGAATAACTATTATTATTTTAAGAACCTCACTTGTTAGTGAGGTTGCAGCAACATTTCCTTGATAGCTGGCCACAACCCCTCGCCATTCGGTTCTGCCCGCTGCAAGTTGTTCCCATTGCTCGTCTGCAATACCGCAGGATTTTAGATTTTCATGGAGAGCGTCTTTGAACCTCTTTCGTTGACCGCCACGCCTTCTTCTACCGCTTAGCAATTCACCATAAAGTGCACATTTAGGAAGGCGGTTATCATGCATACGATGAACGTGACCTGCCCATCTTAGGCGTGCTCTTGAAATAAGCATCTCAATTGGAAGGCTGTTTGCTCTCCTGAGTACTTCCACGTTTGATATGTGATGGAACCAACGGATTTTCATCATACTTCTGAGGTGTCTTTGCTGAAAACGTTCTAATTCTTTCACATGACGACGGTAAGTGACCCAGCTTTCACATCCATATAGCAGTGTTGGAATGACAACTGCTCTGTAGACAGCCATTTTCGTTGACAAAGGAAGGTCGTGGTTGTCAAATACTCTCTCTCTAAGTCCCCAGAGTGCTCTAGATGCAGCGTTAATTCTATTGCGAATTTCGCTGTCCATGTTTGCTCTGTCATTAACAACGTTGCCTAAGTAATTGAACTGATCCACCACTTCAAGAGAATTTCCGTTAAGTGTAATGTCTATTTGGTTCACTTGATGAGGAGTTGACATAATCTTAGTCTTTCCAATGTTGATTTTAAGTCCCAAGGAATCATAGCTCTGGGCATACACATCTAAAAGTTCTTGAAGCTCTTCCGGCGTAGAGGCTAAAAGTGCACAGTCATCCGCATACTGGAGATCACAAATGAATCGTGTGCGTGTCTTCGTGAAAGCTCTAAAGCGCCCTATGTTAAAGAGACCGCCATCAAAACGGTATCTGAGACCTATTCCTCTGACTGTCAGTTTGTTGTCAACAATAATTGTTAGAGCAGTGGTAAACAAATTAAAGAGTAGGGGTGCCAGGACACATCCCTGCCTAACTCCAGTGAGGGTTTGGAAAGGTTCGGTCAAACGCCTTGGTTAAATCAATGAAGGCCATGTGAATTTCTCCTTGATGTTCGAGTGCTTTTTCTTGAAGCTGTTTAAGTGTGAAGATTAAATCCGATGTGCCTCGGTTTGGTCTAAAGCCACTCTGTGTTTCAGGAAGGAACTTTTCCATAACAGGTGTTAGCCTATTTGCCATCGCTTTAGTGAGTATCTTCCCTCCAACAGCCAGGAGAGCTATACCCCTGTAATTTCCACAGTCCGCAGCGCTTCCTTTGTTTTTGAAGAGGTTGATTAAAAGTGTATCACGAAACTCCTGCGGAGCTTGACCACTTTCCCACACGACATCAAACAGTTTTTTGAGGTAGGGTGTGAGCTCTGACGACACAACTTTAAAGATCTCAGCTGGGAGTGAGTCGGCGCCGGGAGATTTGTTATTTTTTAGCTGCCCAATGGCGGTTAAGATCTCTTCCGTTGTTAGTGGTTTATCTAAGTCTTCGAAGGTGTCATATTGAGGGATAAGATTTATAATATCGTGATCGACTTGACTTTGCTGGTTAAGAATGTTAGAGTAGTGTTCTTTCCATCGGGCTCTTATTTCATGGTCTTCTTTGAGGAGATTTCCATTTAAATCTTTAATAGGGCACATATTTTTCCGACTGGGACCGTACACTGCTTTTACTCCTTGAAAGAAATTCCTGTAGTCGTGTGAGTCGGCGTACCTTTGAATTTCTCTGGCCTTGCTTGCCCACCACTCGTTCTTTATTCTTCTGATTTCGCGTTGCGTTTCATACTTAGATTGGGTAAAAGCTTCTGCTTTTGATGAGTCGTTGGGGTGGTTGATAGCGTTTTGGAAGGCAATATGTTTGCGGTCAAGAAGTTCTTGTATAAAAGCTTCATTATCATTGAACCAGTCCTCCTGTTTTTTACTTGCTGCAGTGCCAAGAATTTCCTCACTCGCACTTTTTAAACTGTCTTTAATTTGTGTCCAGGTAGTAGCGACATCTACAGAATTGGTTTCTTCTAGTGCACTCAAATTCTCTTGAACTTTTTGCTTTAGCTGATCGACGGTTTGTTGGTCACGCAATTTACTAATACAGAGACGGGGTCTACGTTTTACTTGAGTTCTTCGGTGTTTGGGTCTCATAACAATTTTCATTTTAGAGACAACAGGACGATGATCGGTCCAACACTCGCTATCAATGCGCGCCTTTGTAATTTGGACGTCCTTGAGATGCTTCCTACGTACGATAACATAGTCCAGTAGATGCCAGTGACCTGATCTGGGGTGACGCCAGGTGCCTTTAAATTTATCCTTTTGTCGGAAAATGGTGTTTGTTATAACTAGATCATGTTCGGCGCATTTAGTTAGGAGTAGTTGACCGTTAGCGTTCATGTTGCCCAAACCGTTCTTGCCTATGATGCCTGGCCAGGTGTCTGCATCTCTCCCTACTCTAGCGTTAAAATCGCCAAGAATAACTAGTCGTTCCGATTTAGGTATTCTACAGAGGGTTTCTTCCAGCTGTTGATAGAAGCTTTCCTTGGTTTCGTGACTTGCATCCAGAGTGGGAGCGTAGGCGCTTATTAGATTTACCGCGTTGCCATCTGATAGCTCATAGCATAGCAGCATTAGATGCTCGGATAGGCCTTGTGGTACTTGTGTTAAGTTGGATACAAGTTGATTCCGAACAGCAAATCCTACTCCATGTTGTCTTCTTGAATTGGTGGGAAGACCTTTCCAATAGAAGGTGTAGTACTTTTCTGTGAGAGAGCCTTCCTCCAAAAATCGAGTTTCGCTGAGAGCTGCAACGTCAACATTGAGACGGTGAAGTTCTCTATCTATTAGAGCAGTTCTTCTTTCAGGCCGATCGGTGCGAGTGCTGTCGTTCAAAGTACGAACATTCCAAGCGCCGTAGATGAAAGAATTAGTTTTCTTGGATTTAACTTGTCGGTGTTTTTTCGACATTCGATGAGGTGTCCCTGTGGGCACCCTCCCCTGGAGATCCGATCGGGAGGGTATTTTACCTCCGGATGATTTTGTCCCACTTGAACGCTCCATCATTTTTTTTTTTTTAAAGCCTTAATCGACTGAAAACAAAGCTGCATTTGAAGTTTTAGCTGGAGCAGGTATGCAACTGACCAGCTCGGTTGCGGAAGGCGAGTGGTGTGGTCCCATGGCACAGAAGGAGACTGCGACGATGGGGTAACCAAACGATTCCAAAAGCAACCTTTGTGTGCGGTGGGTTATTTTTACCGCACACTTCGTGAGAAGGTGGATGTGCTCACGGCAAAAGGTAAGGGTTATTCCGCCCTTACTCGGTCGCTAGAGCCTCGTTAGTGAAAACAGGGTGCACCAAGTTCAAATTGAATTCATCGCGAAGGTGAGGCTAACAATTGAGTAGGAGAGGCTATAACTTGCGCTTCACTACCCCATTACACCCTAACAGTGTACATTAATATTAGTTCAATATTTTTGTTACAATTTCAATGTATCTATATTGATCCAATATTGAACTACGATCCAGCCAATATTATGTTCTACCTGGGGTACGTCAGCTGTAACTAATGCAGGCCTTGAGTTGAAAACATCTATAACTATCTGAGATCGGTTTTTTAGGTATGAGACAGTATTGGCAACACCTCGAATACCATTACGATAGAGCTTTTCCAAAAGTAAATCGTGTTCAACCATGTCAAATGCGCTACATAAATCAAAATAATGGTCAATCTGAAACTGTTTGATAAGTATACACAGTCACTATTGCAAAGAGCAGATTCAGTTGATCTGTTTTGCCTAGACCCGTGTTGACAGTTGGGTATCGGCTTTTCTCACCAAAATAAACATAATGTTTAAACAACGCTACCGCTCCATTGTTTTGGCATCGAGCCAAAATGCACACCAAAAAGTTGATAAAAACCATTCCGTACACTACACGAATTATAAGAGATAAAGTTGGTCAATTTTATAACAATTTTTCTCTAGTAATATTTTTTTATCATCAGCCTTTAGACTGCTCGTATAAATGTAATGACTCATCTGACTAGGAGAGTTGTTAAACATCGTTGTAGATAACTTTATGTCCTACAACAAAGATACATTAAAATTTAATCCAACTTGCTTACTTTTACACATATTTTTTTAAGGATAATCGTAGAAATTGCTTTTTCTTGTTCTTAAAATTGTTAGTAATTCTTTTTTTCTTTCTTCATTATTGGTACCTACAATTTGTTCTAGCCAATAAGAAATGCTCCTCCTGGTAAAAAATATGTACGTTGCCCCTGCAATTGTTTGTTGATATGCAAAAGTTCCTCACAGAGAATTGCTTGCCCTCGACCTAATTGCAAGAGAATTATCAATTTAGCTCCAAGTCCTGTAACCCCACCAGTTCCAACAATGCCAGGAATGTGCAGAGTAACTTGTGGTCATTGTCATGACACGTTTTTGGTAAGTTTTTGCACACAATATTAATTTTTATTACAGTCGGAAATAAGCAGGTTCAATGAAATTTAGAATGTAATATCTTTTTTAAATGTACCCATTGCGTAAATTTAATAACAGTGATAGATAGATAGATAGACATTTGTTCACCAATAACGGATACATTTTGTACATTTGGCATGGCAATATAAACAACAAACAAAGGAGCAATGTATATACATTTTAAAAAAACATATAAATGTATAAATAAATAATAATACCATAAGTAAATAAAAAAGAAAAACAGCGACAATATTATTTATGAAATGTGCATTATAGGAGCAATAATAATAATAATAATATTTATTCACCAAAATACATTTCCAATACACGTGTTAGTAGTTGTAATAGTTAACTAGAACTTGGGTAATGTGTACACCTATGTAATATAAAGAAATTTCAACTAAGTAAACAAATAGAGCAAACTACATAAGGAGATCCTTGAGAGTGGGTAAATTAATTTGAATACAAGTTTTTTTTCCACAATAATAATATACATAAAAATATACACAATAATAGTAGATGTATTTAAGAGCATTTAAATAAAAAAACAAGAATGAAAATGATCAATAATTACATTTATATAAAAAAAAAATATTAGACAAAATTGTATCTTAACAGTAAATAATACTATAAATAAATGATATGATAAATCATTAGGGTGATAATCCTGGTAGAAAATTACTCGGATTTTATAACAGTATGTGTTTTTAAGGTCTACATACTGATATATTTCATATCTTGTTATGGTACTTACCCATTTTTTAATTTTACTTTTAAATAAGTTGCTGGAATTAATCCTTTTAAATTCAGGTGAAACTAAATTATATAGTTTAGGGCCAAGATATAAATAGCTTCTTTGTAAGACATTTTTCTCTGGTTTTGGAACCACTGTTGAATTTATTCTATATCTAGTGCTGTAGTTGGGGTCAATTTCAGAAAGTTCATATTTATTTTTGTGTTGTCTTGATATTACCTGTATGAAAAATAATTGCCTAGGGTCATATAGTTTTGTGTCCCTGTATAAATCATTACTAGGGTACGTATAAACTTTTTTATAAATAACTTCTAGAATTAACTTTTGTATTATTTCTAGGTTACTTATATGATTACTATTTGCTGCCCCCCATGCAATTATTCCGTAAGTGATATGACTTTCTACCAAGGCATGGTACAACATGCGCATTTGTTCTACTTTAAATATTTGCGAGATATGTTTGAACCTATACAGAATAAAACGTAATTTTTTAACAACATAGTTGATATGTATGTCCCACCTAAGGTGACTGTCCAAATATATGCCCAAGTATTTAATACTGTTCGTTGACGCAATTCTCAGGTTTTCATTTCCATTTGAAATGTTTAGAACATTAAAGGGAGGTAGGTATCTGGCATAGGAGGTGAAAGGTATGTAGTAAGTTTTTTTAAAATTTATGGTCAATAGTCTATTATTGAACCATTGAATTATGCTCTTAAAATCACTTTCAGCTATTTCTTTTAATGTGTCCCAATTTGGAGCCTCATAAATAATGGCGGTGTCATCAGCGAAACTTACCACATCCCCTTCCATCCTCAAATTGTATAGATCATTCAGGTAAATATTAAATAAGATCGGTCCTAGTACTGTCCCTTGGGGAACTCCATATTGCAATGTCTCAATGTCACTAAGATTAACGTTTATATTAACACATTGTTTTCTATCGGTTAGATAGTTCTGCATTAGTAGATATGGAGTTCCTCTAAAACCGATATCTTCCAATGTACTCAGAAGTTGGGTGTGGCTAACTGTGTCGAATGCCTTTGCCAGATCGACAAAGATGCACAGCGCTGGCATTTTCTTATTCATAGATTTGAAATCAGGGAGATAGGGCGGTAATTAGTCACATCCAACTTATCCCAATTTTTAAATATCGGTTTTATTACAGCAATTTTAAATGATGCAGGGCATTGTCCTGAATTAAACGCCCAATTGATTATATAAGTTAGTGGTGGTGTTATTTGTTTTGCTATAAGTTTGAAGGTTTCTGGTTTCAGACCATCAATACCAGGTGCTTTTTTGTTTTTTAATTTGCCGATCGTTTCTAGTACCTCGTTATCATTCGTTACTGTAAGGAAAATTGAATTTGGTATATTAGTTTTTGTGTTGGGCAGTATATGTTGCCCTTTCTTAATTTTATCTGCCAATTTTTTACCAATTTCAGTAAAGTATTTAACAAAAACATTTGCCATTTCTTTTTTATCTGATATTGTATTGTTTTCTGCAGTTCTAATTTCACAAATTTCATTTTTTTTGTTATTATTATCAATAATTTCATTCATACAGTTCCACATACCCGTTGTATAATTTTTGTTTTGACTAATTTTCTTTTGGTAATAGTTAATTTTAGTGTTTTTTATTAGATCGTTCAGTTTGTTTCTATATTTTTTATATTTATTTACATTTTCAACTGTGGGATTCCTTTTCATAATTTTATAGAGATCATTTTTCATGTTTATTGATTTTACTAGTCCGTTAGTTATCCATGATTTTTTTTTAATATTTTTATTTTTAATATTTATTATTTTTGTACAATTTGATATATTTATTCTTAATTTTTCAATAAAAATATCGGTGGCTTTGTCGATATCTCTACACGAATATACATCTGTCCAATTTTCCTTTCTTAACTCTGAAACTAATTTGTCTTTATCTAAATATAATCTAGTACATTTAACATAACTAATAGGGTCTTTTTTTCCAGTAGCAAAATTACGGAATAGTGATCAGTTATGTTTGATTCTAACAGAATTGGGACATGGCGAAAAACTTGTTTATAATTTTTTATAAATAAATGATCTATACAAGAACCAGACTCTCCCTCTACTCGCGTAAATGCATTTATTGCTGATGTTAAACCAAACTCACTCATAATATTTACATAGTTGTGTACAAAGTCATTATCATTTAAAATGTATTAATGTCACCTAGAAAAATGTGAATGTCCATAATTTTTGCGCAATTTTCGAAGTAATCATGCAAACGTTCATTAAATAGATATACACAATTCGAGGGTGGTCTATATACAGCTGTAATTAGTATATTTTTATCATTATGTTGTATGTATAATTCAATTGCCTTAATATCCGCAATATTTACAATATTATATTTATATCTTAGTTTATCTTGTCAATGTCAGAAGTAATTAGAAAATTAACATAGTCAGTCAAATAAATATATGAAATACAATGTGTATGAAATGAGTCCTAATCAGTTATACATATGCTTAAATAAGGAAGAGGGGAAATCAGAAAAACCACTTAATAAAAACAAGTCTAATGATTGTTTTGCTTGTCTAAAAATTCTTTCATTGAATAGAAACCATTTCTTAGTAAGATTGCCCTTATTTCCTTCTTAAATGTGTTTGGTGGGAGGTCCCGTATGCTATGTGGCAGACTATTGAATAATATTACGCAGTTGTAACAAGGGAAATCTTTAAACGTTGTCGTTTTATGGCTAGGGATCAGCAGTGTGTTACCTTGTCTTGTATTATATACGTGTACACTATTTAGACTAGCGAAATTTTGGGGATTATTTTTAACAAATAACAAACATTTATATATATATATGGTAGATAGTGGATTGTTTGAATAACTTTTTAAAAAGGAACTTTATTTGTTACACTGGAGTCAACGTTGACTCGTTAAGAAAATACAATAATAATTTAGAAGTAGTTTAATCGAAAGTGAGTATAAGACTGATTACAAAAAGGTTGTTGGTAATATTTATAATGTTTTGAGAACAAAGGAAACAGTGTTGCTGATTCAGCACAATCAGGATTACTTAGAATTGAAATATAATGCTCATGCAGCGTGAGCGGTTATTGAGAAGAGCTGTTACGCAGTATGTAATATGATATGTTTGAGAAGGTTAAGCCTGTCTCGATAATATTATATATCATAGTATATTTCTAATATAACAGCTTCCCCCTTATAAAAAAAGTTGGTGTTTTATGCAGCAACTTTTGAAATGAATATAAAATGTATATAAAAGGTAATGGTACAATTTGGAAAAATATAAAAGATACAAAAATGTTAAATCGTAAGGTTTAAAATACAGAATATAACCTTAGCGTCTAAAATATGAAATGCAAGCACAATAAGCTTGATTCATAAAATAAAATAACATAAAAATGTTAGAGTTAAAATATAGCTTTAGCAAGAAAGCGTAAAATACAAACATACTAGGTTTGAATTATAAAATAGGATAAAATATTCCTAAGGTTAAAATATAACTTTACTGTGAAAGCATAAAATATAAGCATGATGGGTTTGAATGAAAATGACGTAAAAATGTTAATAAAATTGAAATTAACAAATGATAGAAAAATAATGAAATATAATGATTAAACAAATGAAATAAAATTCACTGAAGAGTCCAGCACTGAAAGTCAGTAAAAAGGCACAAAACAGTTTGTCTTTATGTAAGTTCTATGTCTTCGGCTTCGTTGTCTTCTCTTCTTAAGGTAGGTCGTCTTCGTGAAGGAAATAGGTTAGCAAATGTCCTGTAGGGTTTGCTAGGCCTCGGTGGAGATGGGGGTGATGCAGAAACATCGATGGCTAGTCTTCGTCTTTTTGTTCTGCACTTACAAAATAGGTACAGAAATAACAGTCCAAATATTAGCACAATGATAAAATAGGTGAACCAGGATATGTGTTTTGTTATAAAGGGTTCGTTGATCAAATCATCTAAATCTCTGGAATATTGGTCCAACTTGTGTTTGGCAACTTCGAGGTCTTCCGTGTTGAGATTGTTTAATTTTAGTGGTTTAAGATTTGGAGCTCGGATTTTGTCTGGAATATGTATACAACATTCAAATGGAATTTGGATTGGATGAGTGTCGTCTTTTACATCAGTTACTTCATTAGTACTGGCTTGAATCTTTGTGATGCCTATGAAGGCGCAACAATTTGGTTGTAATTTTACTATTGAATTTTTGTAGATGACTTCAGTTTTTGAATTTCTTTCTGGACAGTTGATGGTTGTTTGTAGAGGTTCCGCGTTAATAACTAACCATGTGTTTTTGTCTATTTTTTGGACGTTGTAGCCTTGGCTGATGATAAATGACGTCTGGCAGTTTTCTGGCAGAGTTTTGAGGTTCTTGAAGAGACGGGCTTCGCATATGGCATTGTTGTCAATAGGATATGCAAATAAATTTGGACATAATTTGGTGTTGAAATAAAGTGGTTTGCATTCTTCAAGGTTCGAGATAGGTATGTACATTAATGAATCATCATCTCTCGCGATATATTTTTGAGAAGTTGATAATACATGATATAAACCAGTTCTATTATCCAAAATAGGAATAGGGTATAATTGAAATACTGAATATGTTTGAGGGTCTATTAAAGGTATGTCTAACACAAATATTAGATCCGAATTTGTTTGAAAAGCTTTTAGTTCTATAATGTCTAAGTACTGTGCAACCTTTGATAGTTTGATTGGAAGCGGTAAATTGTTCCTTTGTAGGTTTTACGAAATTTCCTGTAGAGAATTTACTAAGTCTTTTGGATTTATAATTGACGTGTGAATTATTTTAAGCCTCGCGAAAGTGATGGAATTTAGGATGTCATTTAGGTTATCCTCGATAAATAAATAACTTGCCATAAGTTGTTCACAGATTTCGATAAATTTCAGTTTTGCATGGACGTTTTCTATGTCCTTAGTCATGTCTAAAATTGAGGTTTCAATTTCTTTAATATCTTTATTGAAAGTTTATTCGTCAACTTGCAATTTTTGAATAGTTGCGTTGAAATTTTTGATTACTGAAGTTGTAACGGATATTTGGTTTTTAATTAGGTTTTCGAGTTGGTGTTCGTCATTATTCAATTTGTTGATACAATCAGAATAATACTGACCGTCTTCTGCGTCTAAATTTCCGGTTATTGATTTGAAAATCGTTCCGATGCCATTTAGTATTCCTCGTTTGTATCGTTTCGTGTCAAGGTAAATTTCGTCAAATTTTGATTGTATTGATTGGGAAATTTGCGTCAATAAGCTAAGGTGAGTTTTTACATCTCCTGAAAAGACGTTCATGTAATGATATGCTGGGTCGAGTGTGTTGTATAGTGTCTGTAAGATCTTGTCGTTTTTGTTGAAAGCTGTCTTAAAGATAGATATGTTTTTGTGTACCAGTAAAGTCCATTTCTTGTGAGAAATCACAATGTCAGTGTCTTGGTGATAATATACTCCGATCGTATTGTTAATAGGTGTTATTTTAAATTGAGCAAGTGCTGATCCGATCAGCAGGAGAAACCTGAAAATAAATTTAATCTTCAGTATATGGTTTCATTCGATCAAAATTTACTTTGGTTGTTTGGTTTGTTTCGAGATTTAGTAATGTAGCGGAATTTTGAAAGATTTCTGTAATTTCAAAAGGACCGTTGAATTTATTTTGCAGTTTATTTTTTATTTGTGATTCTTTGACGTACACTTTGTCGCCAATATTATATGTGTGTCTATTTTCGGGAATGTTCTTGTCGAATCGAACTTTGGCTTTTTGTTTTTGTGCTTCTGTTCGACTTCGCGCAATTTTGTAATAATGGGATATTCGATTATTTAGGTCTCTAACGTATTTGGTGATCAGGTCTTTTTGGTTGTAAAGAGTTTCAGGTGGTCGGTTAGCTGTATGTCCGAAAATAAGTTCGTATGGCGTAAAGCCATGAGTTTTGTTTACTGAATTGTTATAACATATCACCGCATAGGGTAATATAGTAAAGGGATGTTCGTTGGGATTTTCGGTTTTGTGTATTCTTATCATTTCTGCTAGGGTGGCATGGAATCGTTCGATAGATCCGTTGGATTGAGGATGTCCTACGCTTGAGTATGTTAGTTTTATGTCGTAAAGGGTGCAAAGGTCGTTTAATAAATTATTATCAAATTCGCCGCCATAATCGCAATGAATTCTTAGTGGGGTACCATAATGCTGAAAATAAAGCAACAGGGTATTTACGACTGATTTTGCGCTCTTGTCTGGGACTGCGTAAGCCTGAGTAAATTTTGTTAACTCGTCGCGGATAGTTAATGCATAGTTTCGCGTGGGAAATTCGAATAGATCAATATTAACTCTCTCAAATGGAGTTTTAGGGGTTTCGGTAATCACTAAGGGATTGTTGAGGTTCTTGCGACAGACTTTTGTTCTTTGACATGTTTCACAATTTTTTATAAAATTTTCGACGTCTTTTGTTAAGCCTTGCCAATTATATTTATTTTTGATTCTACGTATCGTTTCATTTATTCCACGATGTAAATTATTTTTTCCGGTGTGATGCTGGTCGAGAATGATCGGAAGTTGGTCCTCGTCGGGAGTTCGTACTAAATTTTGACATATGATTAGTTTTAAGTCTTTTTCTGCAAAAATAAATGATAGGATTTCGAGAATTGGAAAGTCTAGATTGTTTTCAACATGGTAAGTTTTGGAAAGGTCTAATTTGTTCCGGTGTTTATATAATGTTAAAAATAAGTGTTCTACCACAGACTCTGGGTCGAAGGGTAGAGCGATAATGTAATAATTTCTTTGTCGGGTCGATTTACTGGAAACGATATTGATTGTATTGTTATAGAATTCGGGGTTTTCCTCGAAAATATCCTCGATAATTTGATGGTGAAGGTCTGTCAAGTTGTTTTGTTGGAAAAACGTTATGATGTTTTTATTTTCTCGATCTAATAGCTGTTTATTTGTGATTTGAATTTTGGAATAGTCTATTAGAGATTTGGTTTTGTAAAGACGGGAGAATGTGTCAAATTCTCAGGCAATTTGCTCGTCAGTGATCTCGTCGTCGTTGTCTGAGGTTTCATCTTCGTCTGAGTCTTCGTTTGCGGCTAGAATTTTTGAATAAAATTTGGAACATTCTGAAAAGTGATTGATTTTTATTCTGGACAACGCGTCCGCGTTTTTATTGATCTTTCCGGGTTTGTATATTATCTCGTAGTCGTATTCTTCTAGTTTTAAGCGCCAACGCGCTGGTCTACTACTTGGGCCTTTTATGGAAAATAACCAAGTGAGTGGTCGGTGACGAGTTTGAACTTCCTTCCGAATAGATATGGCCTAAAATGCTTTACACTCCAGACCAAAGATAAAAGTTCACGCTCAATGGTTGAATACTTAGTTTCCGCGCCGCATAAAGTTCGAGATGCGTATGCGATTGGCAAATCTTTTCCTATACTTCCTTGTGAAAGTACAGAACCTATTACAAATGCACTAGCGTCTGTAGTTAGGACAAAAGGTTCATCAAAGTTGGGGTAGATCAATATCGGGGTAGTTGTCAAAGTTTGTTTTAGGGTTTCGAATGAATTTGTACAGTCATTGTCGAAATTGAAAGGTATATCTTTTTGTAGCAACTTAGTTAAGGGTTTTGAAATTTTGGAGAAATTAGGAATGAAGCGTCTATAGTAGTCTGCTAGACCTAGAAAAGATTTAATTTCTTTATGATTTTTGGGTTGAGGAAAATTTAGAATTGCTTCGACTTTGGCAGGGTTTGGTTTTACACCATCCTTTGTAATAAGATGTCCTAAATAGGCGACTTCCTTGCGAAGGAATTCGCATTTGTCTGGCTGAATTTTGAGGTTGGCTTTTTGTAGACGTTTGAAGACTTCTGTTAATCGGGAAATATGTTCGTGGATAGTAGGGGAATAAATAATAATATCGTCCATGTAGACGAGACAGCGTTCATTTTGGATGCCTAATAGAATATTGTCCATGACCCTCTGGAAAGTGGATGGAGCATTTTTTAGACCGAATGGCATACGTACAAATTCGTAGTGGCCATTCTCTACCGTGAAAGCTGTTTTTTGGATGTTCTTTAGGATCGATTTCAATTTGGTGGAAGCCAGAGGCCAAGTCTAGAGTCGTGAAATATTGACATCTGCCTAATTGGTCTAGAAGATCAGAAATGTTGGGCAAAGGATACTTATCACCTATCGTTACTTCGTTTAATTTTCGGTAGTCAACTACGACGCGCCATTTCTGTTTACCAGAAGCGTCTAGTTTTTTGGGAACTACCCAAACTGGGGAGGACCAGGGAGAAATTGAAGGCTGGATAATGCCTTGGTCGAGCATTTTTGAAACTTGTGATTTTACTTCTTGTTTGTGAATTTGGGGGTAACGATAAGATTTAGTGAAAATTGGTTTAGAATCGTTAGTGTCTATTGAATGCTTGATTTCGTTGGTAAATGTCAAGTTGTCACCTTCTAGATAAAATATGTCTGAAAAGTCTAAACAGAGTTGAGTAATTAATTCACTCTCCTCGTCGTTCAAGTGATCTAAGCGTAATTGATTTTTTATTTCGTAGTTTCGGTCTATGTATTGGGAATCCGGATTTTGAAGATTTACATTAATTATTGACCTAAATTTTTGGACGGGTTCAAGTTTAAGATTTGAAAATTTTATTGTTTTTGGAATTGCATTTGAGTTTATTACTGTCGTCAGAAATTCACCATTGTTGTCTACTTTGACAATGGCGTTCGGTAAACGTACTTTTTCGTTTTCCTGGGCTATTAGTATAGCTTCGGTATTTTGTAAATTACATTTAAGCTTAAAAATCTTTTCTGTGCGTGGTTCGATAGAAATTACATTTTGGTTTTTTGTTTCATTTAAATTTTGATTTTTAATCGGGCTCCAGATTGTAGTTAATATATTATCGGTAACCTGATACAATGGTACGGTTTTGAAATTAGTGATTAATTGTCTGTTTTTAATGTCTATTAAGCAATCGTAATGGTCCAAAAAGTCGGCACCTAAAAGTCCGTCAAATTCTATATCTAGATTATGAATGTAAACTTTGTATGGATCATTCGGATTGAAAGGTATGAGAGCAGATTCAGTGATATTAATTTTTTCGTCTGTTATACCCTGTATAATTACATTTTCGTGGGATCGACGTTTATAGTTGTCTGCCGTTTCGGGTTTGAATATAGAGATACCTGCGCCTGTGTCTATCAAGATTTTGAAACGTTTAGTGATGTCTTCTATGTAAAATAAATTTTTGGAGTTTACGATATTTGTAGCGGGGTGTTTTTACATGAATTGGTTTTCCGGGAAGTTCAGGTTTGGGTCGAAACTGTCCTGGAGGTTTATCGTTTGGACTTGATGAGAAATTTGGTCTAGCTCGTCCGTTTGTTGTGTTGGAGTACTCGTGGAATACTCCGGGCCTATGCAAAAATCCGGAGGATTAGCAGTATAATCCTCGTGCTGTTGAGATTGAGAATTAGCAGTATAATTCTTGTACTGTTGGGGTTGAGAATTAGCAGTATAATTCTCACATTGTTGGGTTCCAAAATCGTAATCATAATCATTTTCGTTAGAATAATTGGGAGAATAATTAGTAGAATAATTTACAGGATAATTTTCATATTGGTTTGGGCTATCAGTGTAATTATCATAAGATTCTTGATTTAGGTGATGTGTCTTTTGTTGATTGAATCGATTAAAATTCGGGTTCGGTTGTATGGCAGAAGGTCTCTGCTGGTGGAAGTTGGGATTTGGCCTGATAGCTGAGGGCCTGTTCTGTTGAGAATAATTGTGTTGCTGATTAGAGAAATTTTGAAAGTTTTGTGGTCTATGGTTAGATGCACTCTGGAAATGTGGCCTTGGAGGCTGCGCTTGATTAGAATAAGCATTTGGTGTGAAATTGGGAGATGGGGACTGATAATTTTGCCTTGTGCGGCATTCGTTAACATGGTGCCCATTTCTTCTGCAGAATGTGCAGAATTGATGAGAATTTGGGCGTCTTTGAACATTTTGGATAGGGTTTTTGATTGGGGCTTTAATGGAAAATTTTTGTGATTCGAAATATGACAACTGTAGTTCTCGTTTGATCCTGTTTATGGCATCTAGCATGTTGCTAGGATTACCAGCCCTAATGATTTGGCCTAATTTGGGTTCTAACCCGGTCAATAGGGTGGTCAATGTCATGTTTTCAATCAAATTTGATTGAGCCGTTTTTTCTTCAAGGGTTAGAGTTTGTTTTTGTATAGCGGCGTGCATTTTCGCGTTGTGTGTCTGCAACCTAGATACAAATACCAATGCAGTTTCGTTAGATGATTGGCGAATCCTCTGTAGATCCTGAATTAGTGCTGTCAGGTCACGAGAATCACCAAAATGAGCTTCAAGTAAGCTTTTGATTTCTGCCCATGTAGCAGGGTTTCGGGAATTTATTAATTCTGCGGCTTTTCCGCGTAATTTATTTTTTATGTGAAGCGTTAATAAGACGCGCTGATCATCAACAGCGATCCCCTGAGCGGTTATACAGGCTGAAATAAATGTTTGCAAGAATATGGGGTTGCCGTCAAATTCGGGCACTATGGAAAATATTTCGCTTAACCTATAAGGTTCAATATTTATGGTTTCGTTTGCAGCGATTGAATTGTTGGCATTTGTAGTGATTGAGCTGTTTACATTGGAATTTGTAGCGGTAGCCATTTTATTTACAATATTTAGATAATTAAATAACTTAAAACGCCTTTTTCCAATTTAAGTTAGTACGCTACTGGTGTTTAATAAGAAATTTTTGTATGAAATGTGCAAGAATTTATTCTGTAATATTTAAAATTTATATTATAAAATAGCTAGATTAATTCGAAAAACGCGTTTGGTTTAAAAAGCGTTTTGAGTTTGGAAATAGTATATCTCTGATAATTTTATATTTTAATGTAAAGGATATACACTTTAAATAGTACTGTAGAACATAAGCTTTGTCTTACGGCCTTAACTTTAACCTTTTATGTGGTATGCAATATTATATTACGATAAAAATGCTAAGATAGCAATGGTACGTGATTACAGTTAATTAGATAAATTCGCACTTAAAGAGTATATGATATTACCATAAAATAATGTTACGATAGGAACAGTGTATGATTACGGTTATTTATATAGGTCACACAAATTATAATCAAGATATTTTGTTTCAAGTTTAAATAAAATTACTATTTTAGATATTAGAACTGTATGTAGCAATGCAATGTATTTTGACAAAATATAATGTAAAATTATGTCGTTGAAAATCAATAATTGCGAGACGATTCAAAAATGACTTACCCTAAATTTTTCATTCCTCGTGGTCCAGTTGAATGCGACTTCGTGAGCTTAGCTTCACCAAAGGTCTCTCTCTGCCAGGGGTGTCACTGGGTGTTCCTTCCACAGGGTTGCCTTTGATGCCGAAGACACCAACGATGGGACCGGATGAAATTCTTACTTGCTAATTGTTGAATCGTGTTGATTTGAAATGTTGCTTTGTTGCTTGTATTTCTTGATAATTATTATCGTTTCGCTTCTGTGCGTTTGAGAATAATGTAGGTTCTTCTGAACAAAGGATTGGGATCCACCACCACAGCTAAGAAGTTCTCCTTGTTCCAGAAGCTCTTTTCGTCCGGTTAGGCACCTTTTTCAGATGGACTCCTTGTTCCCTCGGATATGTTTGCTACTGGTTAGGCTCCCGAACTGTGCGTGTTTTTCAGATCCGCCACGACTGCGCCAATGTTAGATAGTGGATTGTTTGAATAACTTTTTAAAAAGGAACTTTATTTGTTACACTGGAGTCAACGTTGACTCGTTAAGAAAATACAATAATAATTTAGAAGTAGTTTAATCGAAAGTGAGTATAAGACTGATTACAAAAAGGTTGTTGGTAATATTTATAATGTTTTGAGAACAAAGGAAACAGTGTTGTTGATTCAGCACAATCAGGATTACTTAGAATTGAAATATAATGCTCATGCAGCGTGAGCGGTTATTGAGAAGAGCTGTTACGCAGTATGTAATACGATATGTTTGAGAAGGTTAAGCCTGTCTCGATAATATTATATATTATAGTATATTTCTAATATAACATATATATATATATGGGCCATTTCATGCTACGCACGAAGGCGCATTAGGCCATGGGGCGCCAAAAAGCCAATTTTATAGTATTTCGACTGAGCGTTTATTAATTTTTTTATAATAATAAAATAGACACATCCTATACTGACATTTTTTTTAAAAACATCGTACCCTTTGCCCCCCCCAAAAGGGCGCCAAAAATGCGCCCACACGAAGGCGTCTCATGACCTGGAAGCGTCATTGATCTTCATATAGGTAGATACACCGGATATTAAGAAAATTACAGAGTTGAGTTTACGAAAAATTATGCTAAAGTCGATAACTATCTACAAAAAAATAATAACAAAACAATTAATCATTGGGAACAGGTAAAAACCGAATAGAACCGATATTACGCGATTAACAAACATGATAGCAATATAGGAACTTATGGAATTTATGAAGAAATAACTAAATATTATCGTTCCTCTACAATAAATATTCAGCGCCTACTATTTAGCGATTGCATGTCTTATATTGGTTTCAGTTTAGCACAGAGCCAATCAAACCCTCGCATCATTGGAACGCATCATGAGAGTATTTATTAAACGTCAAAAGGTAAATGAAAAGGTAAACTTAGGCCTTTCTTGGTACGATATCACTAAAAGCCCCGCGAAAAACAGATTCTACCGCCTTCGCGCTTTCTAGAACCGATAGTTCCCGGGCAAACATCAGATTCGTTAGAGAAGATAGGTTAGAATGTTGCATGCAGTGCAGAGTGTAGTAATTGTGCAGTTGGTGGCTGATGTACTTCTTGTGTAAAATATGAATCGAGGTCAAAGGATCATTAGCATGGTGCTGGGAGAAAAATCAGCAAGTGAAAGTCGAGAAAATGGTGAGTACCTATTTGTTTGTACCTGACCAATGACTATATGTTAGCTGCAATAGACTATTTTATTATTTGCAATGTCACTGCATAAATATTTTTACAGATTAATAATCTTTTAATTTGTTTATTGATATATACTATTTTTACCCCTTATCACCCTCTTAAACCCCCTGACAAATAATTTCAGTACCTAGAAACAATCCATTACTCTATTAGTAACAAGTCTACGTTAAAATTTTGACGCATCAGCAATTATTTAGAAAATTACGAATTTTTTAAATTTTAGAACCATTTAATGTAGGAATTATTTATCCTTTTCATACAAAAATATTCATTTTTAAGACAAACAAATTTCGTGAAATTTTACATTTTTTGCATTTGTTAAGAGACAAGAAATTACTTTGTAATTAAATTAAAACCAGGTAAAATAGTTCGTATTATTTCATTGCTGTTCAGAATTCATGAACAAACAATAAATTATACTACCTACTGTTAAGCGAAACCGATTATTTAATTAGACTTGGATGGGTAACAGATCTTTTTACACCTACCTTAATAAAACAAATAGGTACTCACCATTTTCTCGACTTTCACTTGCTGATTTTTCTCCCAGCACCATACTAATGATCCTTTGACCTCGATTCATATTTTACACAAGAAGTACATCAGCCACCAACTGCACAATTACTACACTCTGCACTGCATGCAACATTCTAACCTATCTTCTCTAACGAATCTGATGTTTGTCCGGGAACTATCGGTTCTAGAAAGCGCGAAGGCGGTGGAATCTGTTTTTCGTGGGGCTTTTAGTGATATCGTACCAAGAAAGTACCTTTTTGTCTAAAAATTAAAATTTAGGTCCATATTTGTGGTATAGGTGGTAACCTCATCCGGGGACACCCCGTATGTTTGACTTAAATCTCGGAACATCAGACGTTTTTAGTTTTGTTACCTGTATAAACAGATTTATATTTTTTTGGTCTTTTTAGAGAAACTTTTCAGTTTAAATAAAGCATTGTCAAAAAATATGTATTTATTTTTCTTCTACTTAACTAATCTTTTATGTACTCCACAAACAGTATGATTTCCATCAATATTATTTAACAGTGAATTTGTATAACTATAAATTTATATACAAAATTTTATAAAGAATATACTGCTCAGCTTGATCTTCTGGGTTTTCTGCCATCCCTGTCGGGTAGCATCCACCCCTATAAAATGGCAAGTCCTCTCATAATATAGAAACGGTTATCGGTGCATGTCAATTAAATTTAAAAAAACTGATTAATGGTACCGCCACGCTGTTCGCGTGATAATATACTACCTTTTTGTGTTTTTTTTTCAGGAAAAAACCGCCATATTATTAGACTTATAATGTACTATTAACTTATGAAGCTTCAGTAAAATCGTTTGAGCTGTTTTCGAGAAAACCGAAATTTTCGATATTTTGACATGAGTGAACTACCCTTATGTGAATTTTCTAAGAAAACGGCGAATAATATAGTTAGGTTTGTAATATACTAATAAGGCACAAAATGAAAACAAAATAGTTAGACGATTTTCGAGATTTGGAGATTTTCTATTCGCATCAGTAAACTGCCCTCGTGAATTTTTCAGTAAAAATAACTGACTGCATGGGGTTAGGTTTTTAATATACTATTAAAGTAAGAAGTGTAAGCCAAGTCGGTACAGCCGTTTTAAAAATATCGAAATTTTCGGTATTTTAGCCTCAATACACGACCCTGAATTTTAAGAGTATGTGAATAATGAAATAAACTCGTAGGAAAGTTTGTAAAAGATTCAAGATATCGAATTTAACCGAGATCGCTGAATTGATTTCAGCGCTAGGACGGTCACATATATACACACACCTATACACGCATTTTTCCTAAACATTGCTTTCAACTAGACATTATTATTTATGTATTAAGCAAATCATAATTTAAACAATTTTTTATTTACTATAAAATTACCTATTTTCTGGTTTTCTATTGTTGCCCTAATCTGGGCAGTGGGCACGCTAATGTACTAAACTAGTCAGGTAAGTACCTACTTTAAAACACTCATTATTGGAGAACCAATCAAAACAACTGCTCCTCTAGCTAATACTGAAGAAGTATTGAATTATTGATAGAAGCATTTTAAAGCATTTATTGAAATTCAGTCATTTACGACAATTATTGAATTTTACATTCTATATCAACTCTAGAGAATTTGTAGGTTTTTTCGGGCTAAAAAAATTGCTTTCAGTATCTGGGAACGATATAGAATAAAAATCCATGAAAATATCTAACTTCTAGTGCCGCTGAACAGTAAAAAGATATTAAATTCATAATATGGTAATCTTTCTAAATTAAAATCTCTAGTTAGGGGTAGTGTCACGTACTACCATCTGATATTCGGCATTTTCCCATTAATTGGATCATTTTAAATGATAATTGCCTTATCTTTCTATTCACTTAATAATGGAAAATAATAATTATTAATGTACTGTAAAGTGATTTTCATAACTAAATCAAAGCAAGTATTCATGACAAATAGTTTTTGGAAAGAGAAGACAAGTTCTATAAATGTTTTCTTTGTCTAATAAATTTGGCAACGTAGCAGTGACGCAGGTTACATGCAAACAGCATAAAAACGTATATATGAATGTTCTATTACATGCAAAACATACGGACGTCGAGAAGCTGTTTTGTGAAAAAGAGATGAAAATTTAAAATTTCATAAAACAGAATTCTGAACCGCTGTCTCCACCAATGAGAACTTGATAAATCGATATACACAGCTTAAAATGCTATATACACGCCCTTTCACTCGGATCTCAAAAGACTGTTTTTTGTATGGACGTCTGATTGATGGTGGGATGTATATGTATATATATATATATATATATATATACTTATAAAAATATCGTTATGTAGCCCACAGCATTACTGGTATGTTGTTGAACCCGAAGATATCTTTCACACATAGTGCAGCCCTCCATATATTCTTTTCATTTCATTATCTTCAGCTGTTCTCGCTGTTTTCGCCTTACAGTGCAGATTTGGAGGTCTCAAATGATTCTATTTTTAAAAGCTTTTATTTAACTTGCAATGTTTATCAGTCGGTTTAGGTCAAATCTTGCAATCAAAATTTCGATTAGTTCTAATTAAGCTAGAGCTTTGAAATTTTGCACGTATATAATTCCGGTGACAGTACACTTTAACATTTTCATATAAGAAAAAAAAAGATGGCGGCTTCAAGATGGCGGGCGACTTTATCGTTTATGATCCAAATCGACTCGAAATCGATATCTGGGGGTTTTCGAGATCGCGAATTATGAATTCTTGGTCAAAATTCAGAAATTTAAATGGCGGCGCCAATATGGCTAATGACTTTTGTCACTTAGATGCAAATCGATCAAAATCGATATCTGGGGGTTTTTGGGGTCGCGGATTACGAATTTCTAGTCAAAAAATTAGTTCAAGATGTGCGGACGACTTTACCGTTCATGATCCGATTCGTCTCAAAATCGAGATCTGGGGATTACAGCATATCAAGAGACTAAAAAGTAAAAAATAAGATTATATAAAAAAATATTTAAAAAAGCTTTCATTTAAAGAATGCTCTAAAAAGTAGAAAATAAGCTTTGAAGTAAATCAAACCCATCATTTTGTTACATTATATAATTTTTTTATGACATAAAAGCTTGTCGTGAGCAATCTCCTTTACACAGGAAAATCTTGCGACAAGCTTTTATATCATAAAAAATAATATAATGTAACAAAATGATGGGTTTGATTTACTTCATAGTTTATTTTCTATTTTTTAGAGCATTTTTTAAATAAAAGCTTTTTTTAAATCTTAAAATAACAACTCTGTTATTTAAATATCTCTGATAACAACTACGGATACTGAATATAGTTTAAATAACAAATTCGTATTTTTCCATATCATTTTTAGGTAGGGAATCTACACATGTGCTGTGCTGTACAGTCCACGACGTTCGAGCGTTTTTTTATTTTCGTTAGCAAGCCGCTTTTAGCAAAATGCAAAAAAAGCTATGGACATTTTGTTAATTTTATGTTGCTATTTTGTATCGCTAAAATTAAATTCGTATCTTGAACCATTTTCGAGAAAACTAAAAACTGCTAATGTTAATCAAACGTTAACAATGACCGCGATATTTCAGTAGCTATTAACGCTAAAATAAAAATTCCCATGTTAGAATTTGTCACTTTCAAAGTGCTTCCAGATGCCAATAATGTATTTTTGATTAGACCAGTTTTTAGCTAATAATGTTCCAGTTAATATTTAAAAAACCTTGAAGGAGTAATAATAAAACCACATTCAGAAAAATACAAAAAAAAATCATTGGACATGTTGGTACTTTCTCGTTGCTATTTTGTAGCACCAAAATTAATTTTGTAGCTCGAACCATTTTCGAGAAAACTAAAAACTGTTAACGTTAATTTAACGTTTATTTACATTACTAACTGCGGAAAATAATTTTACACAAGTTTCTCTATTGGTTCTACATAACTTATTCTGGAACTTAGTCATCGGCGCATGCGGCATGTGACATGACAATCTATTATTAATGGCCGCTCGATCAAGTGTACTGTTGTACATTTTTTTCTTTTCTTTTGTTGTTACTACTGTTGTATGTACTCCCAAAATTAATTCTGTACCTTAACCGTTTTCGAAAAACCTAAATATCTCGGTTGCCATTAACGTTACATTAAAATTGCGGTGTCAGAATTTGTTTAATTTAGAAGTACTTGTAAAAATTCTACTTTTGTTACTTTTTATGTTGCCATCCTCCTCCACCAAAATTAATTTGCTACCTTGAACCGTTTCCAGCAAACACTGCTAACGTTAATCTAAATTTAGAAAAGAAACTGAATTTATCCCCTCCCTCATAATATTTATAAAAAAAATTAAATTGGATAAAAAAAATAATAAGGAAAATATAAAAAGTTGCAGCACTACTACAATATTAGCAAGAAACAGTAATTAATGCAGATACAAATTTGCTAGAATTTTTAAATAGTAGAATAACATCTGACAAAGTTAATTCGTAAAAATATTTTTTTATCATCTATAAGTTTTATTTACTAAGTTTATAAATTCGAATTTTTAAATAGTTTTTTTTATTATTTATCTTATTAACGCCTAATGTAACAAATATAACTTTAATCAATTAGTACGTCTTATATAACTTTACATTTGATTGTAGATGGATTAGATTCTGAATATCTACATTACAAGTTAATAGAGCAATTAATAAAACAAGAAAAATGGTTTATAGTAACATCTTTTCTTGGTCAGTGTTTGCCTATTCATTCTCTAACATCTGAGGTAATAAACCATTTATTGTTAGCAATTATGTTATTAAAGGGAGACGTATCTTGTACTACTCTAAAGTGAATTACACACCTTAAACTTTACCGGGAAACCAATATCTTTCGCAAACCACACCGCGATTTTGCTCGTTAGTAGAACAGAAATTAAATAAATGATACAAATTGATTCAATGTCTCAAATAGTAGAATAGCATCTAATAAATTTAAATGCACAAATATAAGTGCAGTGTACTACAAGCAATAAAGAAGACCAAATTTAATGTAGGTATAAATATCGTAAATTTTTAATGTTTTCGTAGCACTTCACTCTCTGTGCTCAAAAGTAACACGTATATTTTATTTTAAGGTTTCACATATTCAAGTACCGTCTCTGAAATTCAGTAATAGAAATAAGTTGAGTTTGGTATAAGTGAAATTATATGAATTTATAAGTGCACAGTGAGAGTTTTTTATTTAGTATTTGTCTGATGTATTGATACACAAGAACATTTCAAATTCCAGATGTAAGACACGGATGCTATCAGCAAACGTGTGCTTAAAAAATGATCATTTTTATGACTTCTTCATTTCATCTTAAGAGATTCTAGCTAGGCCGACAATAATACACGATATTTTTATTTTTGCCATTGTTATAGCAAACCAATAAAAAATCTAACAATGGGATAGATGTAAACAGACTCCCTATTTTTTTAGTATTTCTCAAAAGTGTACATTTGGTAAGTATTGATAATTTTTAGTAATTTTTAATTGATAATGGGGGTAGTTTAATGAAAAATAAGTTGTAAATAGAGCTTTTTGATTTTTTGCAAAGAAAGGAGGGTTAATAACTTGCTTGGTAAGCTAAAGCTTTTAAACACTTATCTAGTAAACTGAAGAGATAAGATAAAAATAATCAAGAATAAAAGTGCAACATTATATTTTGCCAAGCAGTAAACAATATACAGTGTGTTCCAGTTTATTTGTTATACTTGATATTTTCTGAAATTTTTTAGATAAATTTTAGGTTGGATATCCAGCCTAACTTAGTATTTTCTGTGGAATCTGATGCTGATTTTAATTGACTATAAAAGGGATGTAAAAACATATACGTAAAATTATAAATATCACTTCCGGTTTACACGAAAATGACGTTGTTTTTGCCAAATAACAAATTTAAAATCGAAAAATTTTATTTTTCAAAAAGACCATTATTAATTTGTTGAAACTTTTAAAAGATTTGGAAGAAAATATTCAATAATATTTTTGTTATTGTTTAGCTTGTATTCCTGAATATAAACGTAAAATAAAAAAAATTAAAAATCAGTTTTTTAAAAGTTTCTCACAAAATATCAATTTTAGGCACATAGCACCCACCTTATCACTTTTTTACTAAGAATTGTGCGATTAATGTGACGATGCGAAAAAAAATTGAGCTATTTAAAAAAAAAACGAAATTTTTTAGATTATTTTCAATTTATAGCATTTAGCGCAGTCAAAATAGCACAAAAAGTCAATATAAAAGAACTTTTTCCATAAGCAATTTTATGGTTGGCTTCTGTTGGGGAGGTGCTAAGAGTACCCAAAAAATTTTTGTGCTCCAAAGACTCTGTGCATCAATTGTTATTGACAATTTAATTTTTTTAACCGCGTTTTTCAACCTAAAAATGTGAATAACTCGAGATATATAAGTCCTCTCGGGACAAAAAAAAAACAAAATCTTTGTAATTAAATATTCTACAAATCTATGTTTACTGTAGGTCTTACGAGTGCAACCATAACCTACAAAAGTGAAAAAACTGGACAAAAATCGTTTCTTCTTAAATTGTGCTGCCCAGAGCCGCTGAGTGAACCGATCAGCTTCAAACTTTCAGAAAATTTATCTTTTACACTACAAAAACACCCTGAAAATTTGGTGTAATAATATTAAACCCAATATGCGCAATTGAATTCGTTATTTAAAATTATAATTGACCGCCATTTTATGCCATTAAGTTTAAAACGGATCTTTTTTTGGAAAAGTTCGGTCTCGATGCCGGTTTTTGGATGCCATGAAAAAAATTTAAAACCTATTTTGGCCACTTTTTGCATCTGTTCAAAACCCAATAAACAAAAAAATGATTTTTTTCGGCCATTTTGAAAAATTTTGAAATTTTTTTCATCAGATCATAAAAAAAATTTAATACCTTTATTTTAGGAAAGAAAAGAGTTTATTTTGGTTAAAATTTTTAAAAAAATGGCCGATAAAATTAATTTTTTGTTAATTGGGTTAAACAAATAAAAAAAAAATGGTCAAAATAGATTTTAAAAAAATTTTTTTAGGGCATCAAAAAGCTGACGTCGAGACCTAACTTTTGAAAAAAAAGATCCGTTTTGAACTTAATGGCAAAAAATGGCGGCGAATTAAAATTTTATATAACAAATTCAATTGCGCACACTGGGTTCAATGTTTTTGCTCCAAATTTTCGGGGTGTTTTTGTTAGAGTAAAAGGCAGATTTTATGACAGTTTGAATCTAATCTGTTCACCCAGCGGCTTTGGGCAGCAAAATGAAGAAAATACGATTTTTGGCCAATTTTGTAGGTCATGGGTGCGCTTCTAAGACCTGCAGTAAACCTAGATTTGTAGAATATTTAATTACAAAAATTTTGTTTTTTTTTTTGTCCCAATAGGACCTATATATCACGAGTTATTCACATTTTTAGGCTGAAAACGCGGTTAAAAAAATTTAATTGTAAATAACAATTGAAGCAGGGTCTTTGAAGTACAACATTTTTTGGATACTCCTTAACACCTCCCTAACAGAATTCAACCATAAAATTGCTTATGGAAAAAGTTCCACTTCAAATTCTATTTTGACTGCATTAATTAGAAGGCGCGCTCGAATTAGCATTTTACTTGGAACATTGGATAAGTGCTTGGATTTTCTTGAAATCTGTATTGGGTTGTTTGTTATCTAGAAAAAAGCCCCTAACTTCGGCTTTGCCACTCTTGTTCAGAAATTGTTGTAAATAATAACTTTGTTGTTAATTTGCAAAAGACAAGCAAAATAAAACAATAAAACAATGTTCGTGTTTTTTGTTAAAAATTAACGCCTTACTCATTAGATTTTTGAAAAAACGCGTAGATACAATGAAATTTTTCAAAAAGGGGAGAATGGAACCCATATTATATAAGAAATCCGAAAAAAATCATGTAAGCATATTTTTTAAATACAAAGCTTCTTTTCATTATCGGTTTTCCCATAAAAGGCATACCTGCATAGTTTTCCCTTAATTTTAAACAATTTTCGTCTCTAATAATTTTTTTAAAAATGCATATTTTTCAAGATACTAGCATTTGTGAGTAAAATAATTGTAACTTTTTCCACCAAAAAAATGCTCATATCTCGAGAAATATGCATTTTTAAAAAAATTTACAGATAGAAATTGCTTGCAGTCAAATTAATGTTCTACTGTTATGAATTTTTTCTGATTTTTAAGATAACATTTTTTCAGTGATTTTTTCTCAGTTTTTGCGACGGGTTTTGCTATTTCTATAGGTACCTCACAGGTATGTTTTTTCTGGAAAAATCGGTATAGAGAAAAGTTTATTATTGTAAAAATACATTTACCTAAATTTGATCAGATTTTTTTAATAAAATTTTGATTTCCTCTTCCTCCTTTCTGAAAAATTTCGAATTAATGAATCTCGGAAAATTTGCGTTTAAAAAAAACGAATAAAAAGCTATTCTTATCAAAGAATACAGAAATACGTATTTTTGTGATATTAATTGGTGTTACTGCATTTTTCATGGAATTAGTTGGTGTTACAGAAATTTTCATAGTATTACTCTGGAGTTGTGAAATTACTAAGATATTATAGTAGTATTACAATGCCAAAATGTAGTGTATAGAATTTTGGCACCGGTTTACCCCTCGGGTATTTAAGCATTGAACAAATTAATATAATTCTTCTTTGTTAGGATACATGCACATTTTTGGCTACATAAAAATATTTTCGCTTTGTTAATTATAGAGTTATAATGATAGTATTTAATAATTATATTAAACAATGGTAAATAAAAATTGGTTAATAATAATAATAAAATTAATGTCATGTAAAATTAAGGAAAATTTAAATGTAGACTAAATTGATTCTTTAGATTAACGCCATGAATTCAAGAACATGAAAAATGCTGGAGTTGGTAACAAGTAAAAGTAAAAACTTACTAGATCTACCAAAGTATGACTCTACCAAGGGTACAAGGTAAGGAGAACAATCAATCACTTCGTTAGCGCCAAATAATTTTTTACACCCAAATAAATCTAACATAAAAGACAAACAGGAACTGGAGCTGAGAGAAACTCCTGGAACAGCAAAATGTACGGAAATAAAAAATAACCAAATAGAAAATAAAAAACCAGTAAATAAATTGCAGAAAGTTAATAATGAACGGATAAAACAGGATATGAACAACGAAAATGAAAGCAAAAGTGTGATCGAGGAAAATAATGACCATTCGAATTCCCAGTCCAACACAAATGTCTTCAGGTAGTGAAGCACCCTTCAAGTTGTAAGATGAAATTACCATTCTGCCTATCATTGAGAAGTCTTATTTATTGCCTCTAAATAAACACAATACAGTATTATGTATAATGTCGCTATGGGCTAATCAACGAACGCGTTCTAAATGGCGTGTATCTGTATCTGACGAGAGCGCTACCTCATGGGAATTGTATTGAACAATTCCATATCTTTTAAGCGTTGAACCGGTCATTATTAAGCCCTTCTGAAATTTTGTGTAGGGGTTCCTTATAGCAATATGTGGCAAATAGTAATAGGATGCACGCAAAACGCTGTTTAGCCCAAGGATGGGCTACACAACGTCTGTGAAGGCTAAACAACATACCACTGATATCTAGTTTGGGCTTTATAATGTCCGTTTATATGTCTATATATATATATATATTAGATATATATATATATATATTAGATATAAATATATAGATATATATATATATATATTAGATATAAATATATAGATATATATATATATATATATATATATATATATATATATATATATATATATATTAGATATAATGCTACGTCAAATTTTAAAATTACAATCTGACGTAACTAGTTGGTCGTCGTCTGTTGACTAACGGTATTTGCCGGCCGACTAACAGTGGAGATGGTCGGGGTTCTAAATTACTATGATGTATCAGGGCGCCAAGTAAATTTTTTTTCTCTCCAAATACCAGCTCAAGTACAATGTAACCTTAAATTTACTAAATAAATTACTTAGCGAGACGATAATGAAAAATTCAAATTCAGTTTTATCTTTTAATAACAATAAACGAAGTAACTTTATAACATTCAACAGTACAATAACGTAGAGTATGGTATGATAGACAAATTAACACACAAAAAAATATGCATCTAACTGGGTATACGCGTCTTACGTAAGTGCTTAAACCCCCCAACAAATATCATAGATGTTTTAATTAGTTGACAGAATATTTTCATAAAATGTTTAGCAAAATTAGCAGTGGTGAAATTTTTTTAAAAGCAAAATATACAATATATTTAAAAAAAAATCAATATATATATGGTACAAGAAGAATACAACTTGCAGGCAGCAGGGCTTCAGCTTCGGCTCAATTTTCAGGAATGGGCAACTTCCAGCCTATCAATTAACCCAAAAAAATGGATGGCTCTCCACAAAAAAGAAATTCTAGTCCAGTAAGGAGAAGTAACATAAGTACGTGTAGACCAGTGGAAAAAAAGTTATTCGTTCGTATCAGGGGAGACAAAAAAAAAATCGTATGAAAAACTACGAATTCCTAGACGAAACCGTAGGTGAAAATAAAACCCTCGTTTCGGAGGGTTTTCTTAGAAAAATGTTGTTGACCTTGGATGTCCTTGGCCTCGTGTAAATTTGGCAAAAATGGCTTTTACGTATAGACCCTTCCAATGAAGACAATCGATTTCCAATACCATAAAAATATGCACTCGTCCAAACATAAATGGATAACCGAAAAATATAACGTTGCGAATATATCCCAAAATGGTGAAATTACTTGTTTCAAAAATCGCAACGAGCACGTAAAAATACCACTTAATAAATTGCCAAGCGTTCGAGCGAATTACACGTGAAAAGTGACAGACTATCGGAAGCCAAAAACTATTGTGAAGAAATAAATCTGTGTTACCGATCGCCAATAGGTTATAGGAATCTACCTATAAACTAATTAAAAGTTATTGGTTGCCTAGCTTAAGAATTACAGAAATAGAGAGCCTAAGTATATGCAACACGCTACACAACAAAATGTATAATGTCATGTCTACAAGTGCAACAGATTCCTTGCAATTGCGGGTTTATATAGACAACTAAATAATAAATATTACGCGTGACGACGGATAACACGAATTCGTTAGGCATTAAATGTAAGAGATAAAGCAATGAATTAGAGATTTTTTTTAATAACGTATAAATGTTAAATTGAACTGTAACAATAAATATATATGAACTGTAACAATAAATATATATGAACTGTAACAATAAATATATATATATATATATATATATATATATATATATACATTCTTGTATCAATTTTGCGTCCTTTCAAAAGGTGGTGTGAAATGCGTCTCCTAGAATTAACGACTTTTTGCAGGTTCTTGCAGAGTATATTGACCAACATCTAGGCGCTAAATGCGAATCTGTTCTTAGATTTAAAGTTTTTCAATTTTATTTTTTTCTGTATATTGGGCTTATATTTTTGTATCAATTTTACATCCTTTCACAATTGGAATTATTTTGCGTCCAGCAGTATACACTTATATTCACAGATCAATATTGCGTCCATAGTGTATAGTTTTATCTAGTTTCCACCATTATTGTATCAATTTTGCGTCCGCGTTGTTGCCAAGTTTTTGATACTCTTCTCATTTAAAATCGGCTTGATGTGAAACTCAAAGGGGACCCAGGAAAATCATGTAACTTATTTAAATTCATTTTATTCGAAATCTTTATAATCTATAAAGAAGAATGAAATATTCTTCTTTATTATTTACGGGGGAGGCTGACTTTAATAAGGATGGCAATATAAATTTTCATAATAACTATTATGGGCTGATGAAAATCCTCACGTAATAATTAAGTCGAGGCACCAACAACGTTTTGTAATTAGTACCTGGGGTGGTATTGTCGACGATTTTTAAATTGGTCAATTTGTTCTACACCAAAATATTAATTGACAATCTTAAGTCAATTTTCTTCTAGACTATTTACCACTTCCAATGGAGATTGTTTCCATGGTAGTACGAGGGTACCTCAATGAAACTTTCTTCCAATCAATGGATAGGTTGTGGAGGACTACCTTGATTATAGACCTTAATCCACTGGATTAATATTTATAGGGCCTTTAAAATCTTATATTTAAGTTGTTCCTATTTTTACGAGCTAAGGGTTCAGGGATTTAGAAATACGCTGTCTTCTTGTAATAGATTTATTTCAATAAACAACTGTCTTCGAGATAACAATTACTATTTTAGTGTAAATTTTACATCAATCATCAAAAATATCATTATGTCACCACTGTCACTTTAGCCACCTATCTCCTCTCCACTGGCATAAAAATTGTCAATAGGTGTCGTCCCGTTGACGTCGTAACACTGCCCCCCTCTTAGAGCTGTTCGTCTCGAATAGCAGACATTCCTTCATTAGTACCACTGTATGGGGACAACCGGTCAATGTGCACAATTTTCGTTTTTCCCCGCTGTCCTCGTTGTCTCTGAATTCTATACACTACATCATTTATTCGAGTAACCACTCGGTAAGGGCCTTCCCAGTGTCTTTGGAGTTTTGGTGACTTTCCCGTTTTGCGTCGAATATTATATAGCCATACTGTATCACCTTCTTGAAATCCAGCACTATTAGCTCTTAGATCGTATCTTGTTTTCATATGATCGCTTGCAACCTTTATTTTACTCCCGGTCATCTTATAAGTATCAGATAACTTCTTACGAAGATCGGACACATAGTCCTCTACTGAACTATTATTATCTACTGGAGTTCCAAACATTAAATCACTGGGCAGACGAATATCTCGGCCAAAAAGAATCCGAGATGGTGTATGCCCTGTTGAGTCATGGATTGCTGTCCTGTAAGCCATTAGAAATATTGGTATATGCTGGTCCCAATCCCGTTGATGGTCATCCACAACTTTCACCAGATGTTGATTCAAAGTGCTATTAAATCGTTCTACCATGTCATCGGACTGGGGGTGAAATGGCGTTGTTCTGGTTTTGCGTATTCCCAACAATTTGCACACTTCTTAGAAAACTTGTGATTCGAAGTTACGTCCTTAATCGGAATGAAGTTCATTTGGAACACCAAAGCGACTGACCCAATTCATTACAATTTGCTCCACGACAGTTTTCGTCTCAGGACGAACCAGGGTTCGGTATTGCATATACCATTTGTTCAAAATGGCATTGTTTACAATCACATTTTATAGAGTGTTTTTTGTTATATTTTTTATGCATTTGTGTATCTCGTTGTTTTTTTTTCCTGACTTGTGTAAATACTGTTTTTTGTATGTTAACACCAATAAATTATTATTATTATTATTATTATTATTATATATACCTCAGGCCAGTTGCTGAAGTAATCTAATACTACAAACACGTATTTGTTCCCATTATCTGTCATCGGAAACGGTCCAGCAATATCAGCTGCTATTCTTTCAAACGGAATTCCTACTTTGTACTGATGCATTTTGCCTTTACTCCTCACATGTGGTCCTTTGGTTGCCGCACAAAGTGTACATCGACGGCACCAGTTCTCCACGTCATCGCGCATATGAATCCAATAGAATTTTTCTGTGACTTTTGATAACGTCTTACTTATTGCTAGATGACCTCCGGAGACTCCATCATGAATTTCTTGTAAGACCTCTACCACCTTTGATCGAGGCACAATTATCTGCATCCTATGAGAATTTCCATTCACAGCTTCCCATTTCCTCATCAGTATTCCATTTTCTATATGCAGTGAATTCCATTGAGCCCAGTAACTTTTTTAAAATTTCGCTTTGGTCCGCTATCTCCATCCACTGTGGCCGTTCTAAATGTTCTTTCCAGGTGAGAATTGGTGATATACCATTATCTTCTTGTTGGGCAGCTTGTAATTCCAGATGGTTCCATCCTTCATTAGGTTTCACGGTGACTCCTTGAATAGCTACTATTCCCTGTTTCTCTTCTATTCTCATAGAGTGTTTACAGTCTGAGCTACATGGTCGTCGAGATAGCGCATCAGCATTCCCATGTATTTTTCCTTTACGGTGAATTATTTCAAAATCGTAGCTCTGGAGTCTTTCTATCCATCTCGCTAGCTGTCCTTCAGGGTTTTTAAATTGTAATAACCATTTCAGCGCTGCGTGGTCGGTACGTAATATAAACTTTTGACCGTAAAGGTACTTGCGAAAATGTTTTGTCGATTTCACCATTGCCAAAAGTTCTCATCTGGTGACACAGTAGTTTCTTTCGCTTTTTGATAATACTTTACTGAAGTAAGCTATGACTTTCTCTTGGTCATTTATTTTCTGTGACAGTACTGCGCCGACGGACATATTGCTTACGTCTGTATCGAGTATGAAGGTTTTACCTGGCACAGGGCATGCCAGTATTGGAGCCTCGCACAACCGCCTCTTAAGTTTCTGAAATGCTTCATCGCATTGCTCGGTCCAAATAAAGGGCCTCCCCTTTTCAGTTAATCCATGTAAACATTTTGCAATGTCGGCGAAATTTTTTACAAATCGTCTATAGTAAGTTGCCAGGCCTAAGAAACTTCGTAGTTCATGTTTATCTTTAGGTGTTGGCCAAGTTTGAACAGCGACAATTTTCTCCAGATCCGTAGTTACCCCCAAGATACAATATGTCCCAAATATTTTACTTCGTCTTTGAAGAGCACACATTTCTTTGGATTGAGCTTTAACCGTGCTTCTTTTATACGCAAGAATACTTCTCTTAAATTTTGAAGATGTTCTGAAAAGTCTTTTCCAATAATAATGATGTCATCCAAATAAACAAGACAGGTTTTCCAATGCAGCCCCCGTAAAATGCATTCCATCAGTCGTTCGAATGTTGCTGGTGCATTGCATAGTCCAAACGGCATAACGTTAAATTGCCATAGGCCATTTCCTATTGAAAATGCTGTTTTATCTTTGTCATCAGGATGTAGTTTAACTTGCCAATATCCACTTTTTAAATCTAAAGTTGAGAACCATCGTGCTCCAGACAAGGTATCTAGGGTATCATCGATTCGAGGGAGGGGATAACTATCCTTTTTCGTCACATCGTTTAGTCGTCTATAATCTACACAAAACCGAGTACTGCCATCCTTTTTTTTTACCAAGACCACAGGAGAAGACCATGGGCTCTGAGACTCTTCGATGATTTGTTGCTATCTCATAGTGTTAATGTTGTCTGCCGCTTCTTGTTGCTTCGCCAATGGAAGTCTTATTGGTGGTTGTCTAATCGGCTTGACATCTCCCGTGTCAATACGATGTTGCCAAGTCGGTTTTTCCATAATCCTTCTCTCCTAGAGCGAAGATTTCTTGAAACACATTAATCAACTTCTTGGCCTCATTGGACTCTTTAATACCTAAATTGCTTGTTTTTAGAAGAGTTTCTACTAATATTGAATCTACTTTAATTGATGATAAATTAATATTTGTATCATATTCACAATTGATTTTTGTTATAGTTGCAGCTGGTGTACATTTTCCGATTACTTGCCCACTCTTCAATTGGATTTGATTGTTAGAGATAGATTCATTAGACGTATTGGAAGGAATTTACCATTGGAAGTGTCCACTAAACATTTTCCAATAATGACGTTTTCTTTCACGTTTTGATCTGGTTCAACTAGGCAAAATCGTAAATTTTCCGCATTACCTCCTAATTCTGTCCATACCACAGACTCGGAGTAGCCTGGAAGGTGGGTGTTTTTACATACCACCGTTCGCAGTGCAGGCTGAGCTTCAGAATTTACTGTCATTGGAATTTCTACGTTCTTTCACAGAAGAGTTCGTTCTCCCATAGCTAAGACAATTCCGTGTCTACGCATGAAATCATAGCCCAGAATGCACTCGACAATAAGATCTGCTATGAGGAAAGGATGAACAAATGTTAATCCCCCTATTTCAATTTTTAATTCTACCTCTCCCTTGACCGCTACATATTGTCCTGTTGCAGTTCGCAGAGAGTAACCTGCTGCATTATGAATCAATGGTTCCTTGACAAAATCGTTTCTTAAAATTGATCTTTCAGCTCCAGTATCAATGGTGAGAATACAGTTTTGTCCTTCAAGACAGCCATCCATAACAAGACAATTCTTATCTCTTTGGATCTGTTGAACTTGAATCTTGATGATGTTTTTAGGGCGTATGATTCTATGAGCCAATCTCTGCCCTACGAGATTGGCATTTAGGAGTTTCCCTGAAAAGCTGGAGAAGAGGTATGGTCTCGGCGGGTATTCCTCTCATCTTGTTGCTCTTCGTAGGCCCCTCGTCTCAAAATGTCTCTTTCTCTTCATACAATCTCTTTGAAGATGTCCCGTCATATTGCGATACCAACATTTTAGACGTTGTCTATAACTTGTTCCTTCCTGGGTATTCAGACGTTGAGTTGTGTAAGAAGGTTCAGCTGTTAGTTCTCTTACTCTTGTTGTGCTTCTGGATGCTTGGCTAGCAGCTTCATATGCGAGGGCACAGGCGAGAATTTCAGTAGTAGTTTTTTTTTCTGAAAGCCTTAAATACCTTTGAAGTTCGAGGTCAGAAATAGCATTAATAAACGCATCTACAGCAGCCTCGTTTATTAAGTCTTGACCTGAATAGGACAGATGTGATAACCGCTCGATATCGGCTTGAAGTTCTTGCAGTGTTTCTCCTCTTTTTTGGATACGATTCCTCAATTGCAGACGATACACTTGCTGCATGTGCTCAACACCATAACGCCTGTCAAATACTTGAACCAATGTATTGAAATCCTGTTGCATGTGCTCAGGAATTGTTCGCAAAAGTTCTGCTGCAGTTACCCGCAGTGCCAGTACTAAAGCTATAGTTATCTTCGTCACTCCATCCGTAAGATTTGCTTGCTGCTTCAAATTGACGTTTATAAATTGCCCAGGATACTTGGCCATCGAATAATGGAGCTTTCAGTTTTCTATTGCCGCTATTATTTGCTTAGTATGTAAGCCTAGCATGTTTTACTTTTTCTAATTCCTTCTTCACTTGTTCTAATTCGCTTTCGAGATTAATAATTTTAGAGTCACATTTTCTTTCAACATCAGTTATTGTCTCACAGACATTTCTGGATTGTTCTTTCATTTTTGCCTCCAAGGTTTCATTAAACGAAATTTTTGTCTTAGTAAGATTTTCCTCTAAACCTTTCTAACTGCTGCTTAAGAAATTGCTGTTGGATGTCTAAATTCATTTCCAATAAATTTTTGACAGACTTTTCCAAAGAAAGGCTCTGTTACTGCATCCGTTGAATAATCAACTGCATCAAATAAGCAAATCGTTTAAACTATATAATAATCTATACTTATGTGAATATAATTAATAATATGTGCACATGAATTACATGTGCATAATTATTTTAAAAGGGCCACGGGCAGTAAAAAAATGTTCTCTGATTCTTATTGGAGACAATTTTGAGTGCACATCGCCTTGTAAAATGCAACGTTAATATTAAACATAATGGTGTAAAATTTACGATTAATTCACTTTATGAGGAAAAACAATTTTTAATACTGAACTACGATTTTCTCTATGCACGTGCCTTTTGCCTAAAATGCAAATGAACATTATATTTAGATACCTTCAAACAGAAAAATACTTAAGACACTTTTGAGACAAAGGAAACAACTTTTACAAAATGAATCTAGACATATCGGGTTAGGTGGTTATGTGGTGGTTAGATGCCAAATGCAAATTTCAAGACATCAAAATTCTCATTACTTTTATTAATATCTTTATAAAAAATTAGGAAAAATTCCCAATATCACAAGTAATACTATTGAGTAAATTGTGACATGACAAATTAGTATAAAATCCAATTAATAGGGTAATAAGGAGGAAAGTCGATTAGAAACCATTATCACTTTCTATTTGAAAACCAGAACAAAACATTTTCTTATTATTTAAAAATAAATACAAAAAATATATACTTTGCGTTTGGTTGACTAAAATAACCAATGAATAATATCTAACAGCAAAAAAAAATAAAGATGAAATTATTAATTAAAAAAAGTACGTAAAAAAGTAAATAAGAATGGTATAATGGTAATATAAAGAAGAACTCTTAGAGAATAAAAGTAAATTTGAACTTTGATCTCAGGTAAAACTGTAAAATTCTAAAAAAGAATATAGCATGAAACGAAAGAAACTCAATTTACTTTTTAAAATAAACATCTAATAGAACTGAAAAATAAAAAGTAAGTAACAACATGGTAATATTGAAAACAGAATAATGTCACATAAGGCAAGGGTCCACATTGTTTTATTTCAGAAAGGCCTACCGGTCATTTTTCCGGTGCCCCAGTCCGACACTGTCTATATTATATATTATATGGGAGATTTATATTAGCATTTTTTATAAAATCTTAATATTTTTTTTCTTATCCGTGCCAGACTGAATTTTTACATTTTCATTCAAATGTTGCTTTTATCTTAAAGTACAGTAACTACAGGTTTTAATTTCAGGAAAATACCACAGGAATTGAATTTTGTTTATTTTTTAATATCATCAAGAAAAAGTTTCTGCATTATACAGGGACTTGCTTTTTCATAGGAGGTGGAAGAAAATATCATTGAGTGTAATTTTGTCCATTATAAGGACGCATTTTGACACCATTACCTAGATGCTCAATTTTTTTACCCATTTAAATTACTTGCTTTTGGAAAAATTGCATCCAACTTCAATCCGCCCCATTGGAGCCAGCATTTTGAATTTTTAAATTTTGACTTCAGATTCGTAATCAGCGCGACCCCAAAAACATTAAAATACTACCTTTCAAAAATAAATAAGCATTAATTTTTAATATATTAAATTTCCCAATTTAGGGGTAGTTTGCAGCCATTGGGGGTAATAATATAGTGTGGGTACTATATAGAAACTGAAGAAGATACTTTTTCTATAAGAATTGCATATAAAGAGACAATCATTTATTATGAAATTATTCCTGAGTTTTGCACATTATTTACCTCTAGATATTGTGTATTCTCTTTATAAAAACTTATGAAAACAAATATAAAATTTAATTTACATCAATAATTTCTTTGTTTACATCTCTTGATCTGAAGTACGATTTTTGTAATAGGTACGTATTAATTACTGAAAACAATATGAGTACGTATCTCAAACACGACACACAACTCACATTCCCGTAGATGAATTGAACAAATCCTCTCTATATTAGCGCACTTTGTAACTTCACAGTGTTGCCAACTCGAGATGACGCAAAATTGATACAATTATCTAACTGAAATGTATATAGTATATAATTTACAGAGACCTCCCAGCGGTAAATGCTTGAACTAGCAATATACTTCCTTTCGTTACTTCTTTTAAGTTTGTATCTATTTTACGTCCGATTTTCGAGCAGTTTTTTTTAGATTATGAAAAAACGAATTATTATACCCAGTTAATAATTTTAGTAAAGGTAGAGTGCGCAATATCGAAGTTCTCAATGAATTATTTGATTAAAAAAACCTTACGTGGAAAAAAATATCGCGGAGTGTAATTTTGCGTCCGGTAGACGGACGCATTTTTACATCGGACGCAATATGAATACGTTTTGGCATACAGAGGGACGCAAAATTGATACAAAGACAAATATATATATATATATATATATATATATATATATATATATACATATATATATATATATATATATATATATATATATATATATATATATATATATATATATATATATATATATACATATACATATATATATACATATATATATATATATATATATATATTGCTGTAATATTTTGTTTGTGCTAATTTTTTGTATAACAATTTAATAGATTGTTGGGGCAATAAAACAACAATGCTTAAAACTATGAAAAACTTAAAATTAAACAGTCAAAATTTTATTACGCTCCAGACCTAATTTTTATTATTATTATTAGCCGTTACTCGAGTCCGAGTATAAAAATGTTACAGTCGATAAATTATGTACAATAAAAACAAGTAAAAGGTGTAGTCTATTGTAATTCCCATTCATCTACGGTGCACACGACTATGGCTATAGAGGCCAATTCGGGAGAGCACATGTCGACCGCAGTCAGGACAAACATAGACCTGGTTAGGTCTTGGATTCGGCCTTCTTGCAGCAACATTTCCTTGATAGCTGGCCACAACCCCTCGCCATTCGGTTCTGTCCGCTGCAAGTTGTTCCCATTGCTCGTCTGCAATACCGCAGGATTTTAGATTTTCATGGAGAACGTCTTTGAACCTCTTTCGTTGACCGCCACGCCTTCTTCTACCGCTTAGCAATTCACCATAAAGTGTGCATTTAGGAAGGCGGTTATCATGCATACGATGAATGTGACCTGCCCATCTTAGGCGTGCTCTTGAAATAAGCACCTCAATTGGAAGGCTGTTTGCTCGCCTGAGTACTTCCACGTTTGATATGTGATGGAACCAACGGATTTTCATCATACTTCTGAGGTGTCTTTGCTGAAAACGTTCTAATTCTTTCACATGACGACGGTAAGTGACCCAGCTTTCACATCCATATATTAAATATTATTAAATAATTAAATGTAATATAGGTACCTTTTATAAACGATCGATCGTTTGCGCCACTGTATCGGAAAATCCTTCCCCTATTTTATCTGTCCTCTGCTTCTACTTGCCGTACGATTCCGCTGAAAACTTTTTCTTTTCGACTTTTGGCAAAATCACTGCTTTTCAACTTGAAAACTTGTCATTCCTCTCGTAAAATAATCTCTCCTGTCACACTACTCACATTCATGTAACAACTGGATATTAGGTATGTATTGTACCTATGTTCTATATTCATTGAAAGTCTACCATTTATGTTTTATTTTATCTACCAACTTTATTTATTTTGATTCAATTACTATTCTTTAAGTTTTTAATCAAAAATTAATTTTCAAACAAATTTCACTCAACTGTCAGCTTTTTCGACTCCCTAGCAACCATCCGAAAAATGAACTAACATGATTTTTTTAATTATTACTATCGATATATTATGTATGACACTGAAATGTTCATTACCTGCGAAAGTAGGGCTCTGCGTGCTTAATCTTATACCTATAGTTACAAAATTTACTTATTCTAAAACACAGTTTAACGAAGATTTCCCATTTTACAGATATCACTGTTAATCTGATGTATTTATTATTATTTTTTTAATTTTCTTAACTAAAAATTGCTTACTATACAGTATACTAACATTTATTTTGTTGCTATTTGTTGGTTATGGATATCATAACAATATATATATATATATATATATATATATATATATATATATATGGTATAGTGGTGAGAGGTAATTGAATCCTCTCATGTGGTCTAATGCTACTATACACCAGACATCATAGATGTCTCCGTGGTGCATAGCGACTTGCCATTTTGCAAGTACCGAGAGCGGCGACCTTCAGCCCTTGGTGGACTTAACCTATATACTGTTATTATACATGATTTGCAGGAAACAACTACTCAGCGGGCAAATACCCCGACCTGCATTGAATTACACCTTACAAATCATGAAAAATTGGTAGCCAATGACATTGGCTACCAATTTTTCATGCAGGTCGGGGTATTTGTCCGCTGAGTAGTTGTTTCCTGCAAATCATGTATAATAACACCATATATATATATATATATATATATATATATATATATATATATATATATATATATATATATATGATATGAGTGTGTTCTATGTATGTAGTGTTTAATTTAATGTTCCAATATGTCTATAATCTGCAGTAAGTGTGCGTTATCGATAAGTAGGAGAGATTGGAGGAAGTGTTCTTTGCAGTGCGTGTAAAAAACAATCTCATTCAGCCTATATAGCAAGTCGGCGGAAGTTTTTGATCTGCTTAATAAAGTGAAAGGTCTTTCATGGAAGTGCGATGAATGCTTGAGGCACAGTGGCGTCTCTTTAAATGAGAGTGAGGTATCTAAATTAATTGAGGACAAAATACTTATGACCTTCTCATCTCTTAATGCTACAATTGAGGGCTTGAAATATGATATTTCAAAACTTTATGCTAATAAATCATGCGCCTGTGAAGACCCTAGAGCTCGTGATATTAAACCGAAATATTCGGAGATAGTGAAAAACAAAACTAATCCTGCAGTCATTATACAACCTAAAAGCCAAGGGTAAGAATATTTTAAAACCAAATCGGAGCTACTGCAGAAAATTAACCCTGTAAACTCTAATATTCAGTTGTCGAAAGTAGTTAATGTTAAAAATGGCGGGATATTAGTTAGCTGTGCAAACATCACTGAGAACAAGAAATTGAAGAGGATGGTCGAGAACAATTTATCTGAATCTTATACAATCAGAGAAGTCCATGGAGTGAACCCCAAAGTGCGTATTGTCGGAATTACGGAGAAATATAATGAAGAAGAGCTGCTTGAATGTATAATTAAGTGTAATAGTAATCTTATTTCTGAAAATTCTGAATGTAAATTGATTAAGTTAGGCCCAACAAGGAAAAATAAAGAAACTTTTCAAGCAATTCTCCAACTTGATAGAACTACCTACGAGAAGATTTCCCAAACTGGTAACTTATTTGTTAATTACGACAGTTGTGTTGTGTTTGATGCCATCCAGGTTGTTCGCTGTTATAATTGTAATGAGTTGCACCATTCATCCAAAACCTGTAATAACCATCTTTCGTGTCCTAGATGTGGACAAAACCATGAGATTAAGTCATGTAAGTCTAAAACCCTTACTTGCTCTAACTGTGTTAAGTGTAACGAAAAACATAAAAATAAAGTGGGCGTTGATCATGCGGCCTGGGATGTCAAATTGTGTACTGTGTATAAGCAAGCCTGCGAGAGAGTTAGAAACGATATCTTATCCGGTCAATAGCAACTAACCGCGCACCGTTCTCCCCCTCTTGTTACCTCTGGGACGTCGTGTGAGTTTATCTATAATAGTGTACATGGTACTAAGCAGTTGTCAATTTACTATCAAAATGCTCGTAGTATTAAAAACATAACTTCCGATATTTACAATTCTCTCGCAAGCTCGCATATTGATATTATTGCTCTCTCTGAAACTTGGCTAGACTCTTCTGTGCACGATAATGAACTGTCCAACAATAAATATCATATCATGCGTACTGATAGGAATTTTACTGCCACGGGTCTTACAATAGGTGGAGGGGTACTCCTAGCGGTTAATGCAATATTGAAGTCATCACCTTTACATTTAAATTTAGCTGAAGCTCAAATATCTCCTTTGATCGATATACTGGGTGTGAAAATTGTTTCTCATCACTGCGTTATATATGTTATATGAAAATATACCCTGTATCTCTGAGACATTGGCCTCACCACTCTCAGCGGTATTATATTACATAGATATCAGATAACGACTCCTCTCAGCATCCGCTCTCCCGAGAATTAGATAAGATTGTATTCTTGCAAAACTGCATAATTGCAGTTCCTTTGTTCCCAAAGGTTATAAATGGGAGTAGTGTACTTTCAGACAGTAGTCTTAAACTTATGTTGGAATAAACAAGTCAAAATTATTATTGTTCTAATTTATAAAGAGTCAACGTTGACTCCATTAATAAATAAATAAAGTTTTTAAAAAGTGCTTTCTACAATCCATTATCTAACATTGGCGCAGTCGGTAGGATCTGAAAAGCACCCTGTAACCCAGAGGTGGTGGATTTCAATCCTTCAATCAGAAAAGAATCTACGAGAAGCAAGAAAAATCCAATTTTAAGCAGACAAGCAACGTCTCAACGAGCTCACAAGAAGCATCATATACAAAGAAACACATCGAGAAACAATAATTAGCAAGTAAGAAACATTCCTGGCCCCTGAAAGTCGGTGTCTTCGGCACTTGGAACACGTCGCCGTGGATAGGAACACCTAGTGATACCCCTGACGGTACATCCCAGTGTAGCAACGCTCACGAAACCGCATTCGACCTTCCATCTGGACCCCAGGCATGAAGATAGTAATGTAAGTAATTTAAGAATCATCTCGATTTATTTTCTATTTTAAAACTGCACTAAACAATTGTATTTTATCATTCGTACATTGCATTCACATTTGCATTAAACCCACGACAGTTCTGCAATCTAATTTAGTTGAATATATTATCTAAATATCGTATTACTTCAGCCGATATTTTATTTTATTTTAACACAAATATTTTCATTGCAATCAATATATTAATTTGACATATATCAAGTTTAATCTTTATCTTGTAACATTTTTATTGCAATTTAATACTATAATACATTAACCTTTATACCATATGACTATAATATCTGAATAAGTGCAAATACCATCGCAAAAATAATTTGTTACATACTTTATAAAGAAAAGAATACAATCTCATTTCCTTTTATTCATTATTATTGCCAGTGGCGTACTCTTGCACCTTTTACAATTAATTTTTAATATTTTTTGTGTGTACCAAATTAATTTTTGTTTGTTTATCTGAAATTTATATACGAATCCCAATAATACAAAATGGCGAACCAACCAAATACTACAGTAAATAATACTACAGCAAATAATACCAATAATACAAATAACGCCGATGAAACCCTTACCATCGAACCCTACAGGTTAAGTGAGATTTTCTCAATAGTGCCTGAGTTCGACGGGAACCCCATTTTCCTACAAACCTTTATTTCCGCGTGTGTTTACGCGAACGGGATGTCAGTAGAAAACCAGCGTATTTTACTCAACCTGCACATTAAAAACAAACTTCGCGGAAAAGCTGCCGAGTTAATAAATTCAAGGAACCCTGCCACTTGGGCAGAAATTAAAAGCCTGCTTGAGGCCCATTTCGGTTATCACGCGACTTGACAGCCCTTATACAGGACTTACAACGAATTCACCAACTACCTAATGAAACTGCCCTGACATTCGTATCTCGTTTACAAACACATAATGCCAAAATGCACGCTGCCGTGCAAAAACAGACTTTGACGTTGGAAGAAAAGACAGCCCAATCATCCCTAATTGAGACCATGACTCTAACAACAATACTTACCGGACTAGAACCCAAACTTGGACAAATAATCCGTGCCGGAAATCCTAGCAACATGCTCGACGCAAGTAACAGAATCAAACGCGAACTCCAACTGTCCTACTTCGAGTCACAAAAATTCCCAAAACAAACTATCAACAAAAACCCCATCCAGAATCAACAGAGGCGTCCCAACTCCCAACAATTCTGTAATTTTTGCAAACGTAACGGGCACAATTTTAATGAGTGCCGTACAAGACTACAATTCTCGCAACAAAATCAGAACTTTAGACAAAACAATTTTGCCAGCCCTCCACAATTTTCTAGACCGAATTTCCAAAATTCTCCCAACCAGCAATATCAAAGAAATTTCGTGCCGCAACAAAATTTCCAACAGAATAGGCCTTCTGTAATGAAACCTAATCCAAACTTTCAGAGATCCCCAAATCAACAAAGTTCAAATTTCAATCCTAACTTTAACAGACAAAACCCGCAGAGAACACATCACGTTAATTTTGACAATCATTTCGACTCTCAAAATTATGATACTAATTTTTACCATGAAACTGATAATTTCAGTGACCCACAATTCCATAACTTCGGAAACTATCAAACTAATTCTAGCCTTGATAATATGGCAAACATGCCACAAGTAAATTATGACGATTACCCACATTTCCCGCAAAATAACGACTATAACATGCCATACCAAAATGAGAATTATACAGCTAATTCTCAGATGTCGCAGGATTATACTGCTAATCCTCAGGATTTTCCATTAGGCCCGGAGTATTCCATGAATACTCCAACCCAAGAAATAAATTTCGAAGTAGACCAAATGTCCAACCAAATCCAAACATTAAACCTGAACGACAATTACAACCCCCTACTGAATTTCTCAGACCAGAACTTCGCTTAAATTGGCCTATACACACACTATTGACCGTGAATTCTAGTAATCTTTATTTCATAAAAAACATTTCGAACAAATTTAAACTCTTAATTGATACTGGCGCAGGTATTTCGATTTTTAAGCATAAGACGGCGGAAAATTTTAAAAATAGATCTCCAGAAAACGCGATTATACAAGGCATAACCGACGAAAAAATTAAAATTAGCGAATCTGTTCTTATACCATTTAACGCACGCGACCCGCACAGAGTCTATATTCACGACTTAGACATAGACTTTGACGGATTATTAGGTGCCGACTTCATGGAACACTACGAATGTAGAATAGATTTCAAAACCAGGCAACTAATTACAAATTTTAAAACATTGCCCATTTTCAAAGTAACTGACGATTCTCCAACACCCGAAATCAACAAAATCCGACAAAATTATAATTCTAGCCAAAATACTAGCCAAATTGACGGTCGCACGGTAAAGGTTTACAAACTAAAGTGAAACCTTAGAAACACTGACGCTATACTGTCAGCGCAGGAAAACGAAAAAGTTCGTTTGCCTAATGCTCTTGTTAGGGTAAACGGAAACGGAGAATTTTTGACAACCGTAATTAATGCGAACGCCATTCCGAAAATTATAAATTTTTCTAATCTAAAATTAGAACCATTGCAAAAATTTAAATTGATTTTTAATTTAAATGTTCAAAATTCCGACTCACACATACAGACCGACCGATCATCTGAAATTATTAATCAGTTACTTTTAGATCATTTAAACTACGAGGAAAGTGAACTAATTACACAACTTTGCCTAGACTTTTCTGAAATATTTTACCTGGAAGGAGACAACTTGACTTTCACTAACGAGATTAAACATTCAATCGACACTAATAATTCTAAACCTGTATTTACAAAATCGTATCGCTACCCTCAGTGCCATAAACAAGAAGTCAAAACACAAGTTTCTAAAATGCTGGACCAAGGCATAATCAGACCTTCAATTTCTCCCTGGTCATCTCCCGTTTGGGTTGTACCCAAAAAACTCGATGCCTCTGGCAAACAAAAATGGCGAGTCGTAGTAGATTACAGGAAATTAAACGAATTGACTATTGACGATAAATACCCTCTCCCAAATATTTCTGACCTTTTAGACCAACTAGGCAAATGCCAATATTTTACCACACTAGATTTAGCTTCCGGATTCCACCAAATAGAAATTGACGCGAAAGACATTCAAAAGACTGCTTTCACAGTCGAAAACGGTCATTTCGAATTCGTTAGAATGCCATTCGGTTTAAAGAATGCTCCATCAACGTCTCAAAAGAGTGATAGATAATATTTTGTTAGGAATCCAGAATGAACGCTGCCTTGTTTACATGGACGACATTATCATTTACTCCCCTACTATTCACGATCATATTTCCCGACTGACAGAAGTATTTAAACGCTTAAGGAAAGCTAACCTCAAAATTCAACCCGACAAGTGCGAGTTTCTACGCAAAGAAGTCGCTTATCTAGGACATCTTATAACAAAAGACGGCGTTAAGCCAAATCCCAGTAAAGTAGATGCCATTTTAAACTTTCCTCATCCGAAAAATCAAAAGGACATTAAATCTTTCTTAGGTTTAGCGGGCTATTATAGACGCTTTATTACAAATTCCTCTAAGATTTCAAAGCCCCTGACCAAGCTACTACAAAAAGACACCCCCTTTAATTTTGACAATGATTGTATGAATTCGTTCGACAACTTAAAGCAAACATTGACGACAACTCCGATATTAATATATCCTAATTTTGATGAGCCTTTCATCCTAACTACCGACGCGAGCGCATTCGCCATCGGATCGGTACTCTCTCAAGGAAATATAGGCAAGGATCTACCAATTGCATACGCTTCCCGAACCTTATGCGGTGCGGAAACAAAGTATTCCACCATTGAAAGGGAATTATTGGCCATAGTATGGTCAGTAAAACACTTTAGGCCATATTTATTCGGTAGAAAATTCAAACTAGTCACCGACCACCGACCACTTACCTGGTTATTCTCAATAAAAGACCCAGGAAGTAGACTTGCCCGCTGGCGACTCAAACTGGAGGAATACGACTACGAAATCGTTTACAAGCCCGGAAAAATCAATAAAAATGCCGATGCCCTCTCTAGAATCAAAATAAACCATTTTTCCAAATGTTCTAAATTCCATTCCAAAATCTTAGCCGCGAACGAGGACACAGACGATGACGGAAATCCAGACAATGACGATGAAATCACAAACGAACAAATAATTCAAGAATTTAATACTTTCTCCCGACTATACAAGACCAAATCTTTAATTGACTACTCTAAAATTCAAACTTCGAATAAACAACTCTTGGACCGAGAAAACAAACACATCATAACTTTTTTTCAACAAAATAACCTAAGAGATTTGCATCACCAAATTATGGACGACATTTTCGAGGAAAACCCCAAATTTTACGACGACAAAATAAATATCCTCTCTAGTAGATCGGTTAGACATAGGAAATACTATATCATTCCTCTACCCTTTGACCCTGAATCTGTAGTAGAACATTTGTTCCTAGCAATATACAAAAATCAAAATGAACTAGATCTTTCCAATACTTACCATGTCGAAAACAACTTAGACCTCCCCATACTCGAAATTCTGTCATTTATCTTCACAGAAAAAGATTTAAAACTCATCTGTCAAAACCTAGTACAAACACCTGACGAAGACCAAAGACCGATAATTCTTGACCAAAACCATACCGGCAAAAACAACCTACATCGCGGAATAAATGAGACTATGCGTAGGGTCTAAAATAAATACAATTGGCAAGGACTAACCAAAGATGTTGAAAATTTCATAAAAAATTGCGAAATTTGTCAACGGACTAAAGTTTGCCGTAAAAATCTTAACAACCCTCTAGTAATCACTGAAACTACGAGAACGCCTTTCGAAAGAATTAACATCGACCTATTCGAATTTTCTACACGAAATTACGCTCTAACTATCCGCGACGAACTTACAAAATTCACACAAGCCTATGCAGTACCAGATAAAAGCGCAAAATCTGTGGTAAATACCCTATTGTTATATTTTCAACATTACGGTACCCCACTGAGGATTCACTGTGATTACGGCGGTGAATTCGACAACAACTTACTAAAAGACCTCTGTACCCTCTACGATATAAAACTGACATATTCTAGCGTAGGGCACCCCCAATCTAACGGTTCTATAGAACGCTTTCGTGCTACCATAGCCGAAATAATCAGAATTCACAAAACCGAAAACCCAAATGAACATCCTTTTACCATATTGCCGTATGCAGTAATATGCTATAATAATTCGGTTAATAAAACGCACGGTTTTACGCCATACGAACTGATCTTTGGACACACAGCTAATAGACCACCAGAGACCCTGTACAATCAAAAAGACCTAATAACTAAATATGTTAGGGACTTAAATAATAGGATATCCCACTATTACCAAATTGCACGCAGTCGGACTGAAGCGCAAAAACAAAAAGCTAAAGTCAGATTCGACAGAAATATCCCAGAAAATCGCCCCACGTATAACGTTGGAGACGAAGTATATGTAAAGGAATCCCAAATCAAAAGTAAGTCACAAAACAAATTCAACGGCCCTTTCGAGATCAAAGAAATTTTCCAAAATTCTGCCACTTTGTTAAATCCCGAGACAAATCAAACAAGTAAAGTAAATTTTGATAGAATGAAACCATATACTGAAGATTAAAATTTATTTTCAGGTTTCTACTGCTGTTCGGATCAGCATTTTCTCAATACGAAATAACACCAATAAACAATACTATCGGTGTTTACTATCACAAAGACACGGACATTGTTATCTCACACAAGAAATGGACGTTACTCGTACATAAAAATATATCGACCTTTAAGACAGCTCTTGACAGAAACGACAAAATTTTACAGACAATCCTTACCACCCTTGACCCAGCATACAAAAACATGAGCGAATTCGCGAGTGAGGTTAAAACGCATTTAAGCCTCCTAGGACAAATCTCAAAATCCATACAAACTAAATTTGACGAAATACATCTCGACACGAAACGCTACAAACGCGGAATCATAGACGGAATTGGCACAATATTCAAAGCAATTACCGGAAATTTAGATGCTGAAGACGGTAAATACTACTCTGACTGTATCAATAAACTAAGCCAAGACGAATGTCAAATAGAAAACTTGATGAAAAATCAAATATCAGTTACAAATTCAGTTATTAAAAATTTCAATGCGACAATTCAAAAACTTCTAATGGATGAGGAGACATTCAACAAAAACATAAAAGAAATCGAATACGCAATCTTAGACATTACGTATAACGTACGAGCAGTTGAAACAAAATTAAAATTTCTGGAAATTTGCGAACAACTCATGGCGAGCTACCTATTTATAGAGGACAACCTCAACGACATTTTAAATTCAATCACTTTCGCGAGACAAAGTAATTCATACGTCTATCATTAATCCCCAAGATTTGGTAAACTCATTGCAGAAAATTTCACAGAACCTACAAAAGAACAATTTGCCACTCCCAATTAAACTTTCAAGAATTGCACAGTATTTAGATATTATTGAATTAAAAGCTTTCCAAATGAACTCAGAATTAGTATTTGTATTAGATATACCCCTAGTAAACCCTCAAACGTAGTCTATTTTCCAATTATACCCCATTCCTATCTTAGATAGTAGAACTGGTCTGTATCATATTTTGTCAACTTATCAAAAATATATCGCGAGAGATGATGATTCTTTGATGTACATACCCATTGCTGACCTCGGAGAATGCAAGCCACTCCATACCAATACTAAATTATGTCCAAATTTGTTTGCATATCCAATTGACAACAACGCCATATGCGAAGCCCGCCTTTTCAAGGATCTACAAACCCTACCAGAAAACTGTCAAACGTCAACTATCATCGACCAAAGATACAACATCCAAAAACTAGATGAAAACGTGTGGATGATCATCAATACAGAGCCACTACAAATGAATATCAATTGCCCGAAGGAGACTTCAAAAACTCTATAATTAAATTACAATCAAATTGCTACGCCTTCATAGGCATCACGAAGATCCAAGCTAGCACAGACGAAACGACAGACATGAAGAACGACGCTCACCCCATACAAATCCCTTTCGAGTGTTGCAACCAGGTTCCGGACAAAGTTCGAGTGCTCAATCTGAAACCACTAAAACTAAGTGATCTGAACACCGCAGACCTCGATATCGCCAGACACCAATTAGACCAGTATTCAAAAGACTTAGACGACCTAATCAAGGAACCCTTCATCACGAGACACATTTCTTGGTTTACCTACCTTACCATAGTGCTAATTTTCGGACTCCTATTCTTGTATCTATTCTGTAAGTGTAAAGCAAGAAGACGAAGACTAGCCATCAACGTTTCCACGACTCCTTCATCTTCACCAAGGCCTAGTGAACCCCTCAGGACATTTACTAGCCTATTTCATCAACGAAGACGACCCCCACTAAGAAGAGAGGACGAAGAAGGTGAAGACATCGAACTTAATTAAACCAGACTGTTTGTGCCTTTTACTGACTTTTTGTACCAAGACTCTTCAGTGAATTTTTACTTCATTTCATTGTTTATTTAGTGTATTTTATTATTCCTATTTTTGTTAGTTTCAAATGACTAACATTTTTTTTTTTTTTTTTCATTTATTGAGATACCCAAAAAGATACTAGATCCATAACGGGCATGTTAAACGGTAATATAAGTACAAAATTAATATACATAAAATCTTTGGTATTAATTACATGGTAACAAAACAACATATAAAATAATTTGATTTATCTTTAAAAAAATATATACCTATATATGTTCTTAGCCTAAATATACTTATTAGGTATAGTAAACAGAGAAATTGCGAATATGAGTATTTTAGGATGTGAGAATGAGTTAAATTTGTACATTATTTATATCATATTTAAATTTATGAGTTTGATTGTCTTTGATTTAATAGAAGTCGTTTTGCATTTTTAGTGAAACTTTCCATTGTGGGTTTATTTCTTATCATCGGTGGTAGTTCATTATACCATTGGAGCGCTTGATATGTTATTCTTTTTCTGCCTTGAGTAGTTGTAAAAGATATTAGTGAATATTGTTGATTAGTTCTTGTGTTATGTTGATGAATATCACAGTTTTTTACTAGTCTTATCTCAGTTTGTATTAAACCAGTTTTTATTTTGTAGATTAATTTTACACTATCAAGTTTTCTAATTTCACTTATATTTAAAATATTTAAATCACTATAGAGATTGTTCGCACTAGTTCTAAACGGTTTATTGAACAATATTTTGATGACTTTGTTTTGGGTAATTTGAAGTTTCTTGATATCTTGCTGCCTGGCATGTCCCCAGAATGCAGCGAAATAATTCAAGTGTGAGTTTACATGTGCATTATATATTAAATATTTAGTTGCCAGGTTGAATTTGTATGAATGCTGTCTTAATTGGTAACACAGTACATTTATTTTTGCACGAATTTTATTAATATGACACTCAAAATTTAATTTACTATCAAGTATAAGTCCTAGATATTTCGTATCATTTACTTGTTTTATTTTTTCATCGTATAGTTTTAGAGTTAGATTATTTACGGGTTGTTTATTGTTCATTATGATGTAGTTGCACTTATCCTGATTTAGTTTTATGTAGTTGTATTTTGTCCACATACATATTTTATTTAAGTCGTCTTGAGCGTTTTGAAAGATGTCAATGAGTGTACCCGAGTAGAACAGTGCTGTGTCATCTGCAAACAGTGTCACTTTTATTATTATTATTATTATTATTAGCCGTTACTCGAGTCCGAGTATAAAAATGTTACAGTCGATAAATTGTGTACAATAAAAAACAAGTAAAAGGTGTAGTCTATTGTAATTCCCATTCATCTACGGTGCACACGACTATGGCTATAGAGGCCAATTCGGGAGAGCACATGTCGACCGCAGTCAGGACACACATAGACCTGGTTAGGTCTCGGATTCGGCCTCCTTGCAGCAACATTTCCTTGATAGCTGGCCACAACCCCTCGCCATTCGGTTCTGTCCGCTGCAAGTTGTTCCCATTGCTCGTCTGCAATACCGCAGGATTTTAGATTTTCATGGAGAGCGTCTTTGAACCTCTTTCGTTGACCGCCACGCCTTCTTCTACCGCTTAGCAATTCACCATAAAGTGTACATTTAGGAAGGCGGTTATCATGCATACGATGAACGTGACCTGCCCATCTTAGGCGTGCTCTTGAAATAAGCACCTCAATTGGAAGGCTGTTTGCTCTCCTGAGTACTTCCACGTTTGATATGTGATGGAACCAACGGATTTTCATCATACTTCTGAGGTGTCTTTGCTGAAAACGTTCTAATTCTTTCACATGACGACGGTAAGTGACCCAGCTTTCACATCCATATAGCAGTGTTGGAATGACAACTGCTCTGTAGACAGCCATTTTCGTTGACAAAGCAAGGTCGTGGTTGTCAAATACTCTCTCTCTAAGTCCCCAGAGTGCTCTAGATGCAGCGTTAATTCTATTGCGAATCTCGCTGTCCATGTTTGCTTTGTCATTAACAACGTTGCCTAAGTAATTGAACTGATCCACCACTTCAAGAGAATTTCCGTTAAGTGTAATGTCTATTTGGTTCACTTGATGAGGAGTTGACATAATCTTAGTCTTTCCAATGTTGATTTTAAGTCCCAAGGAATCATAGCTCTGGGCATACACATCTAAAAGTTCTTGAAGCTCTTCCGGCGTAGAGGCTAAAAGTGCACAGTCATCCGCATACTGGAGATCACAAATGAATCGTGTGCGTGTCTTCGTGAAAGCTCTAAAGCGCCCTATGTTAAAGAGACCGCCATCAAAACGGTATCTGAGACCTATTCCTCTGACTGTCAGTTTGTTGTCAACAATAATTGTTAGAGCATTGGTAAACAAATTAAAGAGTAGGGGTGCCAGGACACAACCCTGCCTAACTCCAGTGAGGGTTTGGAAAGGTTCGGTTGCCTCATTATTATACATAACCTGGGCGTTGCTGTTTGTATGTAGACTGCGACATACTTCCACAAATTTTCTAGGGATACCTAAGCGGAACATAATTTTCCAGAGCACTTCCCTATCCGCCGAGTCAAACGCCTTGGTTAAATCAATGAAGGCCATGTGAATTTCTCCTTGATGTTCGAGTGCTTTTTCTTGAAGCTGTTTAAGTGTGAAGATTAAATCCGATGTGCCTCGGTTTGGTCTAAAGCCACTCTGTGTTTCAGGAAGTAACTTTTCCATAACAGGTGTTAGCCTATTTGCCATCGCTTTAGTGAGTATCTTCCCTCCAACAGCCAGGAGAGCTATACCCCTGTAATTTCCACAGTCCGCAGCGCTCCCTTTGTTTTTGAAGAGGTTGATTAAGAGTGTATCACGAAACTCCTGTGGAGCTTGACCACTTTCCCACACGACATCAAACAGTTTTTTGAGGTAGGATATGAGCTCTGACGACACAGCTTTAAAGATCTCAGCTGGGAGTGAGTCGGCGCCGGGAGATTTGTTATTTTTTAGCTGCCCAATGGCGGTTAAGATCTCTTCCGTTGTTAGTGGTTTATCTAAGTCTTCGAAGGTGTCATATTGAGGGATAAGATTTATAATATCGTGATCGGCTTGACTTTGCTGGTTAAGAATGTTAGAGTAGTGTTCCCTCCATCGGGCTCTTATTTCCTGGTCTTCTTTGAGGAGTGTCACTTTACCACGTAGATCACAGTCGCAAATATCGTTAATGTATATTAAAAATAATATTGGGCCCAAGACTGAGCCCTGGGGCACGCCACTTGTTACCGGTAATTTACTACTAGGATGGCCATTTACAAGAGTAAATTGAACACGATCTGTCAGATAGTTTGAGAAAATTTCCAATACTTTTTCTTGTATTCCCAGCTTAGCCATTTTTGTTAGTAAAATTTGATGGTCAACAACATCAAAAGCTTTACATAAGTCTAGGAAAACAGCCAGAACACTTTTTTTATTATCAATTTCGTGATATATAGTCTCAATGATATTGGTAATAGCAGATTGCGTACTTCTCTTGTTGAGAAAACCATTTTGTTGGTCGTGGATGAAACTTATATCATGCAGATATTCGAGTAATCTCTTTTTTAGGATGATTTCTAGGATCTTGGCAAAAACAGACAGCACACTTATTGGCCGGTAGTTGTTTGGTATATTGGTAGGCCCCTTCTTATGAATAGGTGTTACTTTTCCCACTTTGAGACAGTCTGGGAATTTTCCTTCGACGATAGTTTTGTTTATCAAGTTTGAAATAATTGGTGACAGAGTGTCTTTTAGTTTCTTTATTAGGTTTGATTTGATTCGATCATAACCAGGTGCGGCATTAGTTTTCAATGACTCAATGACTTCTTTTACTTCCTCAGGTGTAGTTTTTCTTAGGTACATTGTGGTATTGGTTTGATAGTTTAGTGTGCATACTGGGTTTGGGATTTGAATTTGACTTTTTATGGAGGTCGAAACATTAACAAAGTGACTATTCATTGTGTTTGCCATCTTCTCATTATCCTCAGTATCGTGACTATCTTCCATTTGTATTTTGGTAATTTCCCGCTTCTCAGTTGTATTTATTGTTTTATTGATAATTTCCCATTGTTTCTTGGTTGAATTTCCTGCAGTTAAGAATAAGGTTTCAATGTGTTGTTTCTTTTTTGTTGTAATTAATGTTTTAACCTCCCTTTTTAATTTCTTAAAGTTAGCTGCTAGTCCATGATTGTTAGGATTTAATTTATGTGCTCTGTATATTGCATCTCTTTGCTTCATTTTGTTTTTTACTTCTTCTGTAAACCACCCTTCTTCTATATTTGTAGTATACTTTCGCTCAACTGTGGTGGTTGCTTTAATCATTTGTTCCTGTATTAATTCACTAAGTTGTTGGAACTCAAGTTCGCTAAGTTCGATGGTCGCTAGAATGTTGTTAAGGTTATCTTCTAATTTTTTGAAGTTACATAGTTCTGTTTTGTAAATTTGTTTGGTTTTGGTAGGTTTTAAAGTATTAATGTTAAAGCTAATGTTAATTATTTTATGGTCAGAGATGTAATGATCCTTAAGGTGTATTGCCATATCAGATGGAATGTCAGTTATTATATGATCTATTATGCTTCTGTGCCCATTTCTCCTATCAACTCTTGTTGCTTCATGGTTAGCTATAGCATTTACTACACGATAGCCACTACTTTGTATTGTATTTAGGTATTCGGAAACGATACAGTTTTCTTCTAGCAAATTTATATTGGCATCACCAATTAAAATTAACTTTTTTGTGTTACTTAGCACCTCCTCTAGATATTCAATAAATTTGTAGTTGCATGAACGTGGTTGTTTGTAAAATGCTAATATTTTTAATGATAATTGTGGTAGGTTAATAGTTATCACATTATTCAGGTTACTATTTGTTTGATTAATTATATTGAATTGTAATGTTTTTGATATATAAATGGCAGCCCCTCCACCTCTTCCATCTCTACATGAGTGAGCACCTATATAGCCTTCAAATTTAAAGTGTTCTATTTCCTCCTCATATAACCATGTTTCAGTAAGTATTAGTATATCGGGATTATTTTCTTTAAGTATCAGTTCAATTTCGTCTATTTTATTTCTTAAGCTACGTATGTTTATGTAAGTGAATTTCAATTTGTTTTTGGTTTCTATCAGTAGTTTTTTGATACTTGTTCTATTTCTTCAATCGTTGTAGGAACTATGATATTACTTGTTTCACCTTTTCGAATGTGAATTTTCCCATTTTTGACCCAGACAAATTTGTAACTATGATTTTTTTTCAGATTTAAAGCAGATTTAAGTATTAGCTGGTTTTGTTTCGTTAATTCGTGATTAATATATATTTTTCTTTGTTCTTCATAACCCAGCTCTTTGGTAGTAATGTTGTACATATTTTTCCTAGCATTCATAAAACTTTGCTTTGCCTCTTCACTTGGGAATTCAATTTTAATAGGGGGTGACATACCAATTTGTTTTTTGCCAAGTCTAAAGCACTTATATGTGACGTTTGGCGTTTTCATACAGTTTGCAAGATTTTGGACAGTTTCATTTAGGTTTTCATTTTCTGTTGTCACAGGTATACCATTTATAATGACGTTATTCTTCAGAGCTTCTTGTTCTGCGTCATTTTTTGCAGTATGAAGCACAATCATTTGTTGTTTAATGCACAGGATTTCATCAGTTAAGGATTTATTTATTTTAAGTTGTTCTTCATATTTTTCAAATAAGGCATCATATTTTTCAAATAAGGCATCATATTTTCCATCCATAGTTTCCAATTTGTTAAATAAATCTTGCAATGTTATATCGTTTTTCCGCGTTCCGTTGTCCTTAACCTCACTTTTTTCGCAGCATTGTTTACAGTTCCATACATCGCGATCACTAGTTGTTTTTTTTAATTCATTAGCATAATAATTCAGCCGATCTTTATTAATATTAACACAGTTTATATGGTACCAATTATTACATGTTACACATTGAATACAATAAGATCTTGCTGTTGTTTTGGAACAGATATTGCACTTGTCCGCCATTTTAACTCCTTAACATGCTTTTCGTAACACAAACAAGCTAATACGTCTTACGCCTAGCATTTTTACATTTTATGCTTTTACATTTTACGCTTTTTGTATTTTTACATTTTATATTTTACATTTTATATTTTTCAATCTTACAATTTTACCATTTTACATTATATTTTTGAATTCTTGTTAAATCACAAATTTTGTTCAACTCAAAAGTTGCTGTATAAACAACAACTTTTTTTATAAGGGGGAAGTTGTTATATGAAAATATACCCTGTATCTCTGAGACATTGGCCTCACCACTCTCAGCGGTATTATATTACATAGATATCAGATAACGACTCCTCTCAGCATCCGCTCTCCCGAGAATTAGATAAGATTGTATTCTTGCAAAACTGCATAATTGCGGTTCCTTTGTTCCCAAAGGTTATAAATGGGAGTAGTGTACATTCAGGCAGTAGTCTTAAACTCATGTTGGAATAAACAAGTCAAAATTATTATTGTTCTAATTTATAAAGTGTCAACGTTGACTCCATTAATAAATAAATAAAGTTTTTAAAAAGTGATTTCTACAATCCATTATCTAACATATATATATTTGTCATTTATATCCCTCCAGCTATAGGGGCTGATGAGTATGATAAATTATTTGATTTTTTTTCTGATTTACCTTATTTTCAAGATAGTAACGTTCTGCTACTGGGTGACTTTAACATCCCAAAATATGCGTCATATTTAGCCGGTTTCCAGCCAGATGGTAAGACACTGTCTCTAAATAACTTCCTAAATATGACTAACATCTTGCAACAAAACTTTGTGTATAATATGGATAACAAGCTTCTTGACTTAGTAATATGCAATATGAAATGTATACTACTATACATGTCAGATGAAGAAGTCAGATGATATTCTAACTCGGGAGGATAACTATCACTCTACCTTAAACATCTTGCTGGACAATGTTCTCAGCTCTAATGCTAGGAATAACTTCCCGGTAACTGCAAACAATGGTTATAATTTTCGGAAAGCTAATTTTCCATTGCTATACAACTTACGACAAAAGGATAAATTTAAAGGCACCTGGCGTCACCCCAGATCAGGTCACTGGCATCTACTGGACTATGTTATCGTACGTAGGAAGCATCTCAAGGACGTCCAAATTACAAAGGCGCGCATTGATAGCGAATGTTGGACCGATCATCGTCCTGTTGTCTCTAAAATGAAAATTGTTATGAGACCCAAACACCGAAGAACTCAAGTAAAACGTAGACCCCATCTCTGTATTAGAAAATTGCGTGACCAGCAAACCGTCGAACAGCTAAAGCAAAAAGTTCAAGAGAATTTGAGTGCACTAGAAGAAACCAATTCTGTAGATGTCGCTGCTACCTGGACACAAATTAAAGAGAGTTTAAAAAGTGCAAGTGAGGAAATTCTTGGCACTGTAGCAAGTAAAAAACAGGAGGACTGGTTCAATGATAATGAAGCTTTTATACAAGAACTTCTTGACCACAAACATATTGCCTTCCAAAACGCTATCAACCACCCCAACGACTCATCAAAAGGAGAAGCTTTTACCCAATCTAAGTATGAAACGCAACGCGAAATCAGAAGAATAAAGAACGAGTGGTGGGCAAGCAAGGCAAAAGAAATTCAAAGGTATGCCGATTCACACGACTACAGGAATTTCTTTCAAGGAGTAAAAGCAGTGTACGGCCCCAGTCGGAAAAATATGTGCCCTATTAAAGATTTAAATGGAAATCTCCTCAAAGAAGACCAGGAAATAAGAGCCCGATGGAAAGAACACTACTCTAACATTCTTAACCAGCAAAGTCAAGCCGATCACGATATTATAAATCTTATCCCTCAATACGACACCTTCGAAGACTTAGATAAGCCACTAACAACGGAAGAGATCTTAACCGCCATTGGGCAGCTAAAAAATAACAAATCTCCCGGCGTCGACTCACTCCCAGCTGAGATCTTTAAAGCTGTGTCGTCAGAGCTCATACCCTACCTCAAAAAACTGTTTGATGTCGTGTGGGAAAGTGGTCAAGCTCCGCAGGAGTTTCGTGATACACTTTTAATCAACCTCTTCAAAAACAAAGGGAGCACTGCGGACTGTGGAAATTACAGGGGTATAGCTCTCCTGGCTGTTGGAGGGAAGATACTCACTAAAGCGATGGCAAATAGACTAACACCTGTTATGGAAAAGTTACTTCCTGAAACACAGAGTGGCTTTAGACCAAACCGAGGCACATCGGATTTAATCTTCACACTTAAACAGCTTCAAGAAAAAGCACTCGAACATCAAGGTGAAATTCACATGGCCTTCATTGATTTAACCAAGGCGTTTGACTCGGTGGACAGGGAAGTGCTCTGGAAAATTATGTTCCGCTTAGGTATCCCTAGAAAATTTGTGGAAGTATGTCGCAGTCTACATACAAACAACAACGCCCAGGTTATGTATAATAATGAGGCAACCGAACCTTTCCAAACCCTCACTGGAGTTAGGCAGGGATGTGTCCTGGCACCCCTACTCTTTAATTTGTTTACCACTGCTCTAACAATTATTGTTGACAACAAACTGACAGTCAGAGGAATAGGTCTCAGATACCGTTTTGATGGCGGTCTCTTTAATATAGGGCGCTTTAGAGCTTTCACGAAGACACGCACACGATTCATTTGTGATCTCCAGTATGCGGATGACTGTGCACTTTTAGCCTCTACGCCGGAAGAGCTTCAAGAACTTTTAGATGTGTATGCCCAGAGCTATGATTCCTTGGGACTTAAAATCAACATTGGAAAAACTAAGATTATGTCAACTCCTCATCAAGTGAACCAAATAGACATTACACTTAACGGAAATTCTCTTGAAGTGATGGATCAGTTCAATTACTTAGGCAACGTTGTTAATGACAAAGCAAACATGGACAGCGAGATTCGCAATAGAATTAACGCTGCATCTAGAACACTCTGGGGACTTAGAGAGAGAGTATTTGACAACCACGATCTTGCTTTGTCAACGAAAATGGCTGTCTACAGAGCAGTTGTCATTCCAACACTGCTATATGGATGTGAAAGCTGTGAAAGCCGTCGTCATGTGAAAGAATTAGAACGTTTTCAGCAAAGACACCTCAGAAGTATGATGAAAATCCGTTGGTTCCATCACATATCAAACCTGGAAGTACTCAGGAGAGCAAACAGCCTTCCAATTGAGGTGCTTATTTCAAGAGCACGCCTAAGATGGGCAGGTCACTTTCATCGTATGCATGATAACCGCCTTCCTAAATGTACACTTTATGGTGAATTGCTAAGCGGTAGAAGAAGGCGTGGCGGTCAACGAAAGAGGTTCAAAGACGCTCTCCATGAAAATCTAAAATTCTGCGGTATTGCAGACGAGCAATGGGAACAACTTGCAGCGGACAGAACCGAATGGCGAGGGGTTGTGGCCAGCTATCAAGGAAATGTTGCTGCAAGAAGGCCGAATCCAAGACCTAACCAGGTCTATGTTTGTCCTGACTGCGGTCGACATGTGCTCTCCCAAATTGGCCTCTATAGCCATGGTCGTGTGCACCGTAGATGAATGGGAATTACAATAGACTACACCTTTTACTTGTTTTTTATTGTACACAACTTATCGACTGTAAAATTTTTATACTCGGGCTCGAGTAACGGCTAATAATAATAATAACTTCTCAATACTGACTGGTCGTTTCTTAATTCATATTCTCATATTGTCTCTGCTTGTCAGGCGTTTTATGAGAGATTATATGCGATTTTTGATATATGCGTCCCTAAATTCAATTTTACGCATAATAGAACATATCCTCCGTGGTTTAATGGTAGTATAATAAAGAATATTAAATTGAAAGCGAAATACTGGCGCATGCACAAACGGAATGGTGATGTTTTGGCTCATAATGAGTTCAAGCGTTTAAGATCTAAGATTAAGGTTGATATAGACATTGCTTATGCAATTTACGTACGGGAGGTTGAGAATCATATTACTTTGGAGTTTTGGTCATTTATGAATAAGAAAAGGAAGGGTACAAATATTTCCACTCAAAAGTCTTACAACGAACAACATTTTGATAACCCCTTCGACATATTGAATGCGTTTGCGGATTTCTTCAGTACTTCTTTCTTACCGCCCTCTGATAATATTCACTCTACATATATTCAGGCGTCGAATAACCTTGCATTCAATGTTACCTCTTTTAGTGAGGCTGCTGTACTTAATGCACTGAAACAACTTAAACCTAAGTTAACTACAGGCCCGGATGGCGTTCCCGCTTTTTGGATTAGAGACTGTGCTTGTATCTTTGCAGCTCCACTATCGCTACTTTTCAATTTGTGTATGAAAAGCTGCTGTCTCACAGATATTTGGAAACGTTCAAAAGTGTGCCCAGTTTTTAAAAAAGGCGATATAAATGACATCTCCAATTTTAGACCTATATCTATTCTGTGCAATTTTAGTAAATCTCTTGAAATCTTACTACATGATACTATTTACTTTAGTGTTAGTGCCCAATTATCGGTGTATCAGCATGGCTTTATGAAAGGGCGCTCCACCACCTCTAATTTAACTTGTATCACTCAGTATATCTCGGAAGCCATTGACCAGCGTAAGCAAACGGACGTAATATATACTGACTTCTCTAAGGCATTCGACAGACTTGATCACACTATATTGCTAAATAAATTGTCTGATTTTGGTTTCTCTTTTCAACTCATTTCATTTTTTCACTCCTACCTGTCAAATAGGAAGCAATATGTTGCTTATGGTGGGTTTCGGTCTGTCGAATACGGTGCAACATCTGGTATTCCGCAGGGATCAATTCTTGGACCCCTGTTATTCAACATCTTCGTAAATGATATCGTGAATTGTATTCAAGTATCCTGTTTGCTGTATGCTGACGATCTTAAAATATTTAAAACAGTCTCATCTCTGGAGGACTGCGTCACACTGCAGGATAGTCTAGCACGCATATGCAACTGGTGTACTCGAAACAAATTATATCTAAACGTGTCAAAATGTAATGTCATGACCTACACAACTAGTGCAAGGCCGGTTGTTTTCGACTATAATGTAGATGGCGCAGTGCTTCAGAGACCTGGTACCCTTGTAGACCTTGGCGTAATCTTTGATAAAGAGCTTACATTTGTACCGCATGTAAACAACGTTGTAGCCAAATCTTTTAAAACTCTGGGCTTTATAATCAGAATGAGCAGAGATTTCTCAAACATTTGTACACTAAAGATCCTCTATTTAGCTTTTGTCCGGTCTAAACTAGATTATGCATCTCTCGTCTGGAATCGCCATTACAATGTTCACATCGACGCCTTGGAGAGTGTGCAGAGACGATTTGTAAAATTGCTCTGGTTTAAGTCAGATGGAGTATACCCGGAGATTGGCTTCCCGCAGCAAGAACTCCTAGCTAGATTTTCTATAAATTCTTTGGCTACCAGACGCAAATACTTTTCTCTCGTATTTTTATGCAATATTCTTCACAGCAATATACACTGTCAAGACATTTTAAGTCAATTAAATTTCCGCGTTCCGAATTTGAATTCCAGAAGTTCACAAACCTCTTACCTCGGCATCCCACATTCTAATGTTTTAAAATTCTCTCCTCTCCATACTATGTGCAACAATTACAACAAAAACTGTGGACTGTTTGATATTTTTCACAGCTCAATCAATGACATTAAAAATCCTTAATCCTACTTGAACCTTTGTTTTTCCTTGGTTGGTAATTTCATTTTGTACTTTTTTGTATTTTGTATTGTGTATTTTTCGTATTATTTTTCTATATGTATTTTTTTTGTCAGTTTTGCACCTGTACCATACTGCTATGTATTGCTAATTTGTGTATTTGTCCTGCTCTCTAAACGGGTTTACCTGTTGAGCAGTGTATGCAAATAAATAAATAAAATAAATAAATGCCAGCCCTCCATGATACATATTGAAGTTTTCTGTGTGTATTTTGCACAAATGGCAAATAACAGCAATAAACTATAAGAGCAACAAGAGAGGGGTAAGAAATTATCATTTTTAAATACATACAATTTTTTGCCTTAATCGTAAATGTAGCACGCCTCCATATATCAAGTGGTAGAAACGCCTCTCTTGTATAAGTTTTTGCTATATAACAGCTCGCTTAACGCCTCCCACAGTGTTGCCAAACCGAATTTGATGCGCAAAAGACCATTTCGTGACAATGGGAGGTGAGTTCGTCTACCGCCTCATTAGATTTGGTGATATTTCAGAGTTAGGCACATTGTAATGATAATACAAAGTAGTGTATCTTATAACCAATGAGTTAAAAAAAAGTAGACATATTTCAAATAATGTTTTATTCTCTAGTATTAATTTTTTTACAAAACAAAGATCATTTGAAGTTTTCAATGTATTTCTATATTTTTTATTTACTATACCGGGTGTCAGCGGATTATGCTAGACCCCCTTTTGTCCTTATTTTTTAGAATATCAGAATGAAACGTAGTAGATATATTATATGACCAGGGTGACACTATGTGGCATAACTGTAATTTATTTCCCCTTCCAGATTCACTGGAAATAGCCCCAACTTGTGATTTTTAAATGGAACACCCCGTATATTATTATATTTTTAGAATCCTTGAAAAATTTTGAGTACGGTGATGCTCCATAAGTGACATTTCGACTCCATGAAAAAAATTTCACTCGAAATTTGTTGGTGGATCTAGAGTGCAATGACCAGAAAATTGTAACGAAACTTAATTTTTTCAAATGGAACTATATTGGTAGAGGACCACCATAAAATTGTGGATATTTTAAGGAATCCGTGGATGTGCCCAAAAACAATATTTCTGGTCATGTCACTATAGATGATGGGGTATCACCGTACTCAGAATTTTTCAAGAATTCCAAAAATATGGTTATATGGTGTTTCATTTAAAAATCAAAAGCTGGGGTCATATCCGGTGAAATTGGAAGCGGGGGAAAAATTACAGTTATGCCACAAAGTGTCATCTTAGTCATATAAAAAACAAAAATGTAACAAGTATTGAATACAATTGTTTTTTTTTCTAAAACCATTAACAAGATTTTAAAAATCAATACTTCAAAAAGTGACATAACCATTATTATTTTGTCCATTTGTCAAGGTGACAGAATTACAAATTATTTCTAAAATTGCAATGGTTGCCTGGTAACAATTTTAGTAAAAAATGTAATTTAATTATCATAGTACGGTATCTTATACCGTTTCAAAACTGTAATGACAATCTAAAAGTTAACTTTCCAAACGCTACACAAAATCTGCTGCCCAAGGAATCACTACTTCCACATCCAGATTTTTTAGACTCTTGCATGCTTTGCCGACAGACAGACCGACACGCATAAACATTTGTTTCGCTCAAATTTAAAACCTCAACGTTTCATGACATTCTAAGCCTATTTCATCAAAAAGAATATTTTTTTTGCGTTTTTACCCGATTTACCCCCGACCCTTCAACGGAATTAGATCAAAATATAATATAGTTCCAGACCTCGTTATAGCACATAAGTGTACCAAATTTCATGTCAATATCATAGACGGACGGTTCCAGTGTAAACGTGCGCACAAAACAGTTACAGATCGACAGAATTTTTTTTCGCTCAAATTTAAAATCTCGACGTTTCATGACATTTTAAGCCTATTTCAACAAAAAAAATTTTTTTTGCGTTACTACTACGGGACGTGGAAGTAAAATATCAATTTTAATAGTGTTGATCTATAAATGAGATTTCAGTGTTGAAATAGTCTTAAAATGTCATGAAACGTCAAGATTTTAAATTTGAGCAAAAGAATTTCCTGTCTGTCTAACTTTTCTTGTGCGCATGTTTACTCTGGAACCGTTTATGATATTGACTTGAAATTTAGTACACTTATGTATTGTAATGATATCTGGAACTAGATTATATTTTGATCTAATTTCGTTGAAGGATTCGGTGGTAAATAAGGGTAAATAGGCAAAGCAAGCAGGTAAGTGTCCATAAAATAGCAATTTAGGGCATGTACGAAAAGTCAATTTCTCAAAATTGTTTTTGTCATCAGCCACCCCCCACCCCTACTGTCACCCCCAATATCACCACCACACTATTATGAAAGAGAGTAAAAAATTAAATTGGGATTTAGTGCCTGTACGAGAACCAAGGGCTTTTAAAATTTATTTTGGCATTAGTTATCTTCCTACCACCCCCACCCTATTGTTTAAGGGAATAAAAAATTAAATTGGGATGTAGTAGGTATGCGAGAACCAAGGGCTTCTAATTTTTTTACATTTGCCACCCCCTCTATCGCCCCCACTATATTATTAAAGGGAATAAAATATTACATTGGGATTTTGTGTGTATAAGACTTGGCTACAAAATCTGGATGTGGATGTAGCGATTCCTTGGACAGCGGTTTTAAATGGTAATTTTGTAGATGCTGGAAAAATAAATGTAAAAATTAATATTCTTTTATATATTAAAAAAAATTACTGTAGACAATCAGACCCAAGAACCCATATAACACTAGTAGTATACATCTCCTATATTATAGGAGTCATAATCGCAGCACCCGAAACCACTACAACAGTCACATAACTTAAAAACCGCTGCCCAACACTACTTCCACATCCAGATTTTTTAGACTCTTGCTTGCTTTACCGACAGACATAACATTTTTTTTTTCGCTTAAATTTAAAAGCTCGACGTTTCATGACATTCTAAGCCTATTTCAGCAAAAAGAATTAATTTCTTTTTGCGTTTTTAGTCCATTTACTCCCGAACCCATCAACGGAATTAGATCAAGATATAATCTAGTTCCAGAGTTGTTATAATACATAAGTGTACCAAATTTCAAGTCAATATCACAAACGGTTCTAGAGTAACATGCGCACTAAAAAAAAAGTTACAGACAGACCGACAGACAGGAATTTTTTTCGCTCAAGTTTAAAATCTCGACGACATTTGTGACATTTTAAGCCTATTTCAATAAATATATATACATATATTTTTTTACCGTTACTATACTTCCACTAGACGGTGGAAGTAAAATTAACTTTTTTTAGCGTGACCTGACTATTGCCTAACTGACATTAAATATTCTATATCAATGATATATGTAACTTTCTTTTACCTAGTAATTGTGTTCTATTTGTAACTAACATAACGTTAGTTTGTTCAGATAATAATTTTAATGATTTAAAAGACACATCGAAAGCCTGTGAAAAATGAGCCCAAGAGTGGTTTACAGACAATAGACTTAAGGTGGGCATATCCAAGAGAGAGAGAGAGAGAGAGATCCGATAGGGAATATTTATTTTTTTGGGGTCATAACTTTTTCTTAATACATATTATTGGTAAAAAAATATAGGACTGCCTAAATGGTACTATGTATAGTGATATGAATTTTCACTCAATAATTTCAGTTGTTTGCAAAATAGTTAGATTTCATTTTAAAAATCATTTCAATTTCCGTATTTAATAAATTTAAATCTAACTATTTCGCATATGTTTGAAATTATCGAGTGGAAATTTATAACACTACTCTTGTTCTACTTAGGTAGTCTTATAGTTTAGCAATAAGTGTATTAGAATAAGAAGTTATTTTCAAAAACAGTAAATATTTCCCTATCGGACCTCTCTCTCTCTCTCTCTCTCTCTTGGATATTCTCACCTTAAGTTAAATGAGAGAGAACAAGACTCAAAAGTTATTCCTTTCTTCCAATAATAAATTTGTTAATGGAGATATTGTCAATTTACTTGGCATAGTCATTGATGATAAACTGAATTGGAGTTGTCACATAGACAAATTATGCAATGCAATCTTTTTAACTAGACAACTGAAAGACACGCTTCATATAAGCATTTTAAAAATTGCTTGTTTTTCACTTTTCCATTATCAATTAAGTTATCGTATTTTCATATGGGGAACTCTAGTTTTGCCATAAAAATTTTTAGACAACAAAAGAAAGTCGTTAGGTTAATAGCTAAATCAGGCTACAGGGAACATTGTCGGCCTTTGTTTATTATGTTAGGAGTCGTGTCCCTACCATATATTTATTCTATTTTGCTTAAAATTCACAAAAGTAATATTCATTACACTAAACAATCAAATTTACACAATTATAACACTAGAAATGCAAATCTATTAAGAACTCCTTGCTTTAAACTGTCCAAAGCACAAAAGAACTTGTTATGTCTAAAGCTTTAAAATAAATCACCGTTACACATTAAATCTTTAAATGACCATCAATTTTAAAAAACAAATAAAAAAACTATATATTACAGCACTCTTTCTATATAGGAGATGAATTTCTTAATTTCGAAATTCTCATCCAATTTAATTAAAATTTCTATATCTATAAATGAGATTTCAGTTTTTAAGTGGTAACTTTATATATATAGTGCTGGAAAAATAAATGTAAAAGTAAAGTTAAGAAACTAAATGATTACATTTCGGCGTTTATACATTTGAAAAAAATTTGCTGTAGACAATAAGACCCAAGCACCAATATAACACTAGTAGTATACGGCTCCTATATTATAGGAGTGATAATCGCACCATTCGTAACCACTACAAAATTCAAATTACGGGAACGGTGAATTATGTACAGTCATATAAACGTAGCGCATTAATCTACCTCCGCACACTGTTGTCATATTTCAGAGGCATGCTGGTATGAAAAACATGCGGAGGCAAACTCTTCTGGGCCATCATTTTTATCGTATATGCGTATTAAACGGTGACGCCCCGTAGTAGAAAAACAGTGAACTGCATTGTATAACTGCATCTATATACCTCTCCAAATAGCCTCCGATGAAAAATTCGGCAAACGTATGCTAATGACGTAATAATAAAAATTGAACTGTTATACGATTTTTTCGAAGGCGCCTCCGTTTTGGATATATATATTGATGCTAGTTAAGTTGTCACCTCCGGCACATAGAAAGGACGACCTGACCTCCATGTTATCCCGTGCATATATTGCTATAAATTTTATATATTTGTGATTAGGGGGACCCCCAGAATACGAATCTCAAAAGAGGGGAAAAGATTTATATATTTTTTTTGTAATCATATATACAGGATACAAGAGATACGAACTGATCTCCAATACATATATATGGGTAGAAACTGAAGCATCGTTAATACCTCTAGCAATGTTGCCAAATTTTCGGAGGTCAAAACGTAACGCCAGTATATGTAGTTAATATATAAACATTATCAAACCCACATTTGAATTTGTAAATTTCTGGAAAACGATGGTCATAATTTTATAACTTCTTAGTAGGCAGGAAATGTACATTTTGAACACAGTTTTTGGCAAATATTTTATTATTCAAACTAAATTAAAGTCTAAATCTATATCCCCTAGTCTTTCACTCAGAGAAATCTATCTAGATCTCTAAGATTTAAAAGACTCATTCAGGTGGTTTGGAAGGCCTTTAAAAACATTTTTTTCGAATTTTGGAAAGAAATTGGGTGAAAATAAAGAATTACTCTTCTGATCAATCAATATTTCAGAAAATATTGAACTCTTACGTAGTGAGATTTTTTTCATCTAATAATATTTGAAATATAATGTAACTGAGTGTAAATGGTATTAAGGTTGTTTGATGTTTAGAATAAAATATCAACAGTTCTGTGTAAATAATAAGTAGTTATGGATATAACATAAATAAAATCTTACGGCTATGTTTAACATACACAGCGCATAAGAATTTCCTCTAATCTGTTTCGAAAAAAATTTAGTGTCCTAAACGTCCACGATATATGTATGGTACATTTATTTTTCTCGTTATAATTTATATTAGTTGGCAAGAAGTAGCTTCTGGCTATTCCTTTGACATAAACATCATAGACGCAGAGGCTATTTTAGCATTATACTGAATAATTGTGTTTTTGTAAATTCTGATGTGATATTTTTTTAGAAGATCTATATAGTAAAAACTCTAAAAAGGAGAAAATAATATAAACAGAACACCACAGTTAATATTTAGACGATATCTTGTATATTTTTACACCATTTCAGCGTAAAATTACGTTCAGCATTAATTTTCGTTTTGAAAATGCTGTGGCGTCGCCAAGTTATTGCAAAAGGTATGAAAATTTACAGAACAACAATGCATCACAAATGCTACAAAATGAACTTTGTTAATAACAGTTAAGAGAAAATATTTGGTAAGGGCAAAGATAAGGGATAGTTGAAATGTAGTGGACTGGATGGATCTACAAGGAATTTTATAGGGGGGCGTTAATTTGGAAACCTACAAATATCTAGAATATCGTTTTTACAAATAGAACAACAAGTACATTATCCCACTATGCACGAATATATTGTCCTTTATGATATTAGTCTCCAAAACTAATAGTTTTTGAGATATTTTCAGTTTAACTGATAATTTAAAAATAGTTGTGTTTTTCTTTGTTCACAAGAAAGCTATGGCTTTATTGTATTATAATAAATGCAGATTTTAGTACTGAAAATGAAAACCAAATGAAAATGATTCAGAATTATATTTTTTAATTCGATTTTAAAGCTGGAAAATAATTTAAATAATTAAAATATTCAAATATAAGAGCAACGGTAACTAGGAAAAATACATAATACATTTGGAACATTCGTCATTTAAGAAATTGTTTATACATTTTTTCTAGCTACCGTTATTATTTTTATATACTGTAATTATTTAAATTATTACAATTAGTAAATGACGGCAAAGCCATAACTTACTAGTGGAATAGGCGCAATTATTTTTAAGTTAATCAATTAAAATGAAACTATCAGTTTTAGAGAAATATCATATTAACTAATTATTATTAAAGAAACAAAATAGTTGTGCAAAATGGCGAAAAAATATACAGGGTGTTCCTTTGGAAAAAATGAAGCATTAGATATAATATGGAGGTTGGCAAGTTAATGCCCCTGTACGTAAAAATAAAGTTCCTCTTAGCTATTATTAACAAGGTATTTTAGTGACATTTGTGATGCATTGTTTTTGCGTAAATTTTCATATTTTTGACAATCTTATAAATTTCGCAAAACAAAAATTAATACCAAACGTAAAATTTTACACTGAAATAAGTGGTGTAAACCGGTCATTTTAAAAAGTCGTCATTCAAGCTGTCTCGCTTTAAATAAACCCACTGTGTATTTCACGTATTTTAAAAGTAGACAACAAAGTATGTTCTATAACTTTTACTTAAAATATTTTTTCATATTCCTCATAATAGCAAAGATATTAAACTTCCTTGCACTAATGAGCCACCAAATAAACCAATTTACTATTGAAAGCAAGCACTAGAATTTCAAGTGTATCACTAATAGGGACTATTTTATCCACTTATTAACTTATTATAGGGAATTTGAATTGAAATTTAGGAATCGTATTCTTTGAATAAACATAATGGGTGTATTAAATATTATTTATCAACCAATCAATCAATCAAAATATGTTTTATAGTTTAAAAATCAGTCCGCGACAACTCAGACAAACTTTCCCATTTAGGAGTAGATCGCCCCACAGCTTCTCTCCCTGTATTTTCTAGGAGCAACTGGTCATGTCATTTCAAACCGGTATTAGGGGAGTGTCCATATGCCAAATTTAATCAAAATCGTTAGAACCGCTTTAGAAGAAAAATTCAACTCCCTCTCTACATTTCTTAGGTACAATCGGTCATGTTACCTTATGCTACTACTAAGTCAGTATTCATGTGTTAAATTTGATTAAAATTGTTAGATCCCTTTAAAAGACAAAATTATGAAATTATTTAAAACTCAACCCTCCCCCCACAGCTTCCTTCCCGGTATTTTCTAAGAGCAACTGGTCATGTCATTTCATATCGGTAGTAGGGGAGTGTCCATGTACCAAATTTAATCAAAATTGTTAGAGCAGTTTTAGAGAAGCAAATTATTTTCTATTTTTTTCCCCTGTTTCTAGGGGTTCACTCCCCCTATATTTGGGCTAGGATCGATTTTGCGATCTAGCCTCGAGGTGTGGCCGTCTTGAATACACAGGTAAAACTCGATGCAGCAATTTGGGCTCTAGGTGGGACGACAGACGGCAGACAGACATTTTTTAAAAACCACTTTTGTTGGTTCAAGGGACTTAAAACGTGCAAATCCATCAAAAACTCAAACTCGAATTTTTGCACGATCACCATACTTTCGTTATATACTATGTATATGGGAAAGTAAAAATGAAATACTCCTATTGAGAAAGTTATACCTACCTATAACATATTATAATAATGATAATAATATTAATAATACTTTATTCACCACTAAGCTACAAAAATGTATATATGAAAGTCAAATTATGTATAATGTTGTATAAAACAAACAAGTAGTTATAGGTTATAACCATATAAAATAACAAAATATGTGTGAATCATAGTATGCAGCATTAAATTTACAGTAAAATAGAGCAAGATGCTCGTACAATGAAAATTGCATGCATATATGTTACGTACCTTGTACATGCATACACCAAATAAAAAGAAAATAAAGTCAATGATATTAGATAATAGACATTTTCACATGTTTGTCACTATATCCAGATCTAGCGAATGATTAAAGAAAAGAAAGTTGAAGTAATCAGTTCCCGGCAAATAAAAAACGCAACAAAAACTTTACGACCTCATTAAAATACCGATACTCTTTGTACAGTTCAAGTAAGGACTTCTCTGCACTCAATAAACGCAACAAAAATTTCACGACATAATTATATCGCTGCGGGCCATGGCGCCATGTCTGTCATGAAACGACTCGACGTACATTAGAAACCTATAAAGGTAAGCGAGTCAATATGCGAACAGCAGTACAAAGAGTACCGGTATTTTAATGAGGTCGTAAAGTTTTTGTTGCGTTTTTTATTTGTCGGGAACTGATTACTTCAACTATACTGCTGTTCGCAAATTGACTCGCTTACATTTATAGGTTTTTAATGTGCGTCGGGTCGTTTGATGACAGGCATGGAGCATGGCCCGCGGCGATATAATTATGTCGTAAAGATTTTATTGCGTTTTTTTCAGTGCAGAGAAGTCCTTACTTGGACTATACATTCATAGTTAAGAGTAGTCGTATATAAAAATAAGTATGTAAACAAATTAGGTATTAATATCAAAGTAAGTAGTGGTTAGAACTGTCCTACTTCAGTCTATAATTTAAAAATTAATGGACTAAAAACTTGGAGGGAAGGTTAAAAAAGTAACAAGTGGAAAATAATTGAGAATAATGATAAATAATCGAATATGGTTGCTACTTGATGCTGTGGAATTTGACTTTTTTAAACGGATACCTTTGCATGGCGTTTCACGTATGTTTTTAAAAACATCCCTTTGCAGTATGCACATGGATAATAATCTCCCACATTTTTATTACTGACTGGCTTGGTCGTACTACTGTACCAGCTATATAGAGATCGAAGTTTACTGCGTTTCTCAATCATAAAAGCGGGCGACGCCTTTCCTAACTATTTGTAGGACACTGTAATATGTTCTGTACCTCGTTTTCTGAACCGTGATGTCTTTGCAGATGTCTCAAATAATTTTTCGAAATTACCTCTTCATTACAGAATCTGCAACGAGAACTTTTTTTTACTCTGCTTTTGCTTTTCCTACAAAATTTTAAACGTTTTATTAAGGCCATTTTATTACTGCTTATATTAACTTAATAATATTTAACAACTTTATCAAAAGACTTAACTTCATAGAAAACTGACTCTAATTTGTTCAGAGCGCGGCTTGCTTTTTATTTTTATAGTGCTAGCTATTGCAACTTCCAAATTTCTCACTTCAATACTGTCGTCACTTAAAACCTCAATGTTGGTATCCCTACTACTTTCCGTGATGTCGTCAATATCAAAATACTTATAACATTATGACAAACAAATATATTTACTCAATGTGGCCCACTTCTCATCTCAATATGCCCCGGGAATCAAATTAAAAATTAATCTAATAATCAAGTCAATGTTGTTCAAATGCTTTTTACATTAATTATTATTATATTGATAAGTTTTAAATGAATTGGTTGAGTGTAGTCGAGTTAGCGCCGCACCTATAAAAATCTAGAAAAACTCAGCATAGAACTTGAACAAGTGAGGCAAAGCCAAAATGGAGCGTACATAGAAACTATCCGGAAATTATAGTGAAATATCAAAAAAATCTATGTCCATAAACAATTAAAAATTGCCAATTAACAAACAGAATACTAACAGTGCATTTAAAAGTTCTGTATTATTTCCCTCAGCGAGTGTTTAAAAGGGTCAGTGTTTAGTATACAAGGACCGCAATAGAAAAGCAGGTACTAACATCTGGTTGTGATAAGAGAGAAATAATGCATAATATAGTCTGTACAAATATAATAAAGTGCCTAAATTCTTCTTTGCACAATTTGAATTAATTTCCGCAGAATTAGCGGGATTTTAATTGTCATTGTCATTAATTGTTCTTGCTACAAAAATGTAAATACCTAAATCGGTATCAAGTAGATATCATAGCAGTCAAGTAAACCAGACAAAAATAATATAAAAGATAAGCTTTTCATCGCAACCATATCGGCATTAAATGGTTTTCTGCATGCAATTTTTTACGGAGTATTGTACAATGTCGAACTTGTACTTTTGTCCTTTTTCTTGGTTATTAATAATTACGTAAACATATTGCACTTAATAAACTTTAGTCTACATTAAATATTTCAGATTCCTATAGCCTGTCGCTATATATTCTTTATTAAAGTATTTGTTTTCATACACATTTCTTGTCGATAGTACTATTAAAACCTTAAAGCCTAATATTTCAAATTACATATTAAATGAAATTTTTGGAAAATGCGGAACATGTTTTTTTGAACAATTTATCTGCTGAAGCACGGTTTTCTTTAATTTTTTAAAAGAATATCTTCGGTTGTGCTTTTCATACCAGGAAAATAAAAATGCAAGCCTGTACGCAACTAAATTTGGAATTAAAAAGGCTATGAAGTTCCGACCGATTCCGAGATAAAAGTATAAGGTTCCACCACTATTTGTTGATTTAAATCTACTGGATTTAATTTACCAGTCATAATCAGTTTTAAATTATACTACACTTCACTGAAAAACAAAGAAATATATTTAAATACAGCTAAATACAACATGAGATATTTACAGTTAGCTTCTTTTATTAGTTGCATTATTTTATCTTTCCTGGTAGACATATTTGAAAAAAATCACGGACACAAGTTCACAATAGAGACAGAGGGATTTAAAAACACATGTAAAAACAGACATGTACTGTTGTTTTACATAATCAATATTTTGTTATAATATTAGAGCAAAATGTTGTTAATAAGATTTTAATAAGTTCTGTGAAAATAAAAATTTAGTGAAAATTGCATCAAAATTGTCTTGTTTTATATAAATCGACGCTTTCTATAAGAAAACAACTGAAAAACCGCGACAATTTCCACACGCTTTTCTGGAATGAAAATTTGAAAAATACTTCATTTAAAGGTTAAAAACAATATTAACCAGAATGACAGAGATTTATTTTAAATTGAAGCTGTTGATATAGAGAAGAACTGCTAAAAAATTAATTATTGATTTAAGTTCTGAATAAAATGCAACACGTGTTTCTGAAAACTGTAAAATTGCTTCTATCATGTTTGACTATAGTGCACAATGACTAAGAATAACGTCAATTCAAAAAATGCTTAATAAAAAAATTAAAAATCGATTTTTTTATTATTTTTTACTACAAATTTCAAAGTTAAATGGATTTGCCCATATATATCATTTTAATGTAACTGCATAAAAAACTTCAAAAATGAATATTTTTAATTGTTTTTCTACAGCAAAGCATCAAACTACATACTTTTCATTCTTTGATATTTATCGAAAGAGTACAAAATTTTCACGCGCTTTTCTGGAATAACGATATTTAAAATGTAGCAGTTTTTCCGTTGTTATCTCGTAGAAAACATATATCTAAACACTTTTTGTTCCCCATTATTCTTCAAGAGCTGCCCAATTCTCATATGATGAGATTTATAAAATTTCACGTGTTTTTCCGGTACAATCGCGGAAAGGTAAGTGGAAAATTTATGAATGTTTCTTTACCTTATTGTAAAAAATGTTGATTTAAACACTTTTCCTTCTATGACGTATTTTGATAAATTGCATAGTTTTTGAAATACCATCGATTTTTAATTTATGTAATATTCGTTTTTCCGTGATAATGCATGAAATATGACTGATTTTTGTTTTATCTGTTTATTGAAAACGTCGATCTAAGCATATTTGCTCTTTGTGATTTTTCGAGAAAATGTATAGTTTTCTTGATAAGTGATTTTTATACAATTTTTGGATATGCATATGTTAGTTTTTCATTTAATGCGAAAAAGCGGTTGGAAAAATAAAAAATTTCCCACATAATTTTGTAGAACATTTAATTATGTACCTACATTTTTTTTACACATTCTCATTTAAAGCGTGAGTGTAATTTCAACAATGATTTTTTATGAAGAAAGTACTAAGTTAAAACTTTGAAAACAATATATTGATTTTTGGAATTTCAGAATGCTAAGCCTTTTTTTACTTTTTTTGTTCCGATCGCTCTGTAATTTTTTAATATTTTTTTGTCAGAGCGCCCGCACAAGATCTTTTTTTAAGGTCGATTTTTGTTTGTTTCCTCATTGCGCGTGGTCTTTTAAAGTCTAGTATTGCCTGTACGATCACGCAGTATTGATGTATTATTTGATATTTTCATATATTATTGCATATACGTGGATATTTTTGTACTCTGAGATAAATTTATTCCTACCTGGGCATTGTCTTAGTGTTTGTTGGTGTTGAAATAATTTAAAATCTTTTATTCCCGGTGGAGTAATTATTTTAAATTTGCTGCTCTATTTTACTACTTATTAAGATATAAGGTAGTGTGTGAACTTTAAGAACTTTCAAAATTTTTCATCATTCGTGTTTTAGAAAATTTATATGGACAATAATTTCAAACATATGCGAAATAGTTAGATTTAAATTTAGGAAATACGGAAATTGGCATGATTTTTAAAATTAAATCTAACTATTTCGCAAACAACTGAAATTATTGAGTGAAAATTTACAACACTATTCTTGTTCTACTTAGGTAGTCCTTATAGTTTGTTTGCAATATGTGTGTTAGAATAAAAAGTTATGATCAAAAACAGTAAATATTTCCCTATCGGACCTTTCTCTCTTGGAAATTCTCACCTTAAGTAGTACTAGTTCAGATAGGATGGAAAATTATTGATAATAAAATTACCCCCGTTCTCAGTTCTAAATCATCAATGCCGATTAAATCACATTTTTTTATCTACATGTAATTGTAAACAAGGTTTATTGATTATTATATTTCGAAACTTCTAAACTATTTCAGCAAAATTTATAGGTTGTAGTGGTCTGCAATGCTCTTGTACGAAGAAGACATTACTATGCATCGGGTCCTACAAGTGTATGGGACAAAAACCATGTTGTAAAAAACCCAACACTAAGGAAACTCGTCTTACTTCCGAAATAGTTTAAGAGTTCTCGGATTCAGATTGAACAAGTATAATATAATTTGAGCAAACATATTATTATTAAACGTGAGGGACGGACAGACAGACACTTCAAAAGTTGCTTAATTTGATCACTAACACAATGATATGAATTTTTTTTTTCTCCACGAGTGATATACACAGTTTTAGAAATGCCGATCAAATGCATTATACTCCTCTGCGAAAACTCGAAACGTATAATAAAATGTAATAATTTTAATGATTTGTTCAAATAAACTACATAACATTATGTGGGTTTATACAAGCTCAGTTTCTATTATTCACATAACAGTCAAATGAACAATTATTTATTGTGAGAACAGGCGATACTGTGCCTTAAAATATCTCGTGCAGCTCAAATACAAATGACAGTCAACCTTAAAAGATCTTGTGCGGGCGCTCTTAAAAAAGTTATTGAAAAATTAGAGCGATCGGAACAAAAAAGTAAAAACAGGCTTAGCATCCTGAAACTCCAATTTATAACGTTATTAATGAGTATTTTTGATCACGTTAAGAATAAAGTAGCTAGAGCGGTGGTAAAAGAAAACGTTGCCTATGCAATAAGATGCTTTTCACCAACGCATTTTAAACGTAAACGTCGTCCATTTAACTCCATGCTTTGGGGATTGTATATTTTTTTCTAATGTTCCCGTTGCTCTTAGGCATATCGTGCTTTAACACAATAATTTTCGTGTTTTGTAGTTTAAAATAGGAGAAGAATTTTTAGGGTGTTTTTCACATTTCATCCCTATAACCACCTCGTACAGGATGACATGTTGACGACCTTCAGATTTTCATGTTTTAGAAGTTAAGGAATCATTTGAAATAGCTGTTAATATCGAAGTGCAAACAGAAATCATTTATAAAGGACTTTGAAGCTCTCGTGGCTTATACTATTATGTGTTATTTACATTTTTTAAACGATTCTATAACCCGTTATCTATATTCACTGCTGTTAGTTCCATATTAAAGGAATAATATTTTTATATAGTTTTACTTTCATAAAATATTATAAATCGAGATTACAGAAATTTTCTGATAGAAGCCGCTGAGTTTTGTTGAAACTTACCTGTGTAATAATGGCATCAATGTGAACAGATTTCCTATATTTTTATGTATTGAATGCGTATTCATTGGTTCATATAAAAGAAAAGTTCCCAAGTTCTTACATGTTTTGCGACTTGGAAATTCACAATCAAGAAATTTAAGGGCCCAAAAACAGTAATTTACCTAAACAAGAACAAAATAAACTGAGTTGTCTTAAAGCTAAGAAAATATACTATGAAAAATTACACCTTAGCTTTTTTCTTGGGAAACTTTCTATATTGCTAATAAAAATTCATAAAATAGTATAATAATTGAATTTTACTAAATTATTTAATCGCAAATACCGGACGTAAAAAACTACAACTACATTTAAGTTGAAATATAACATATTTTATGGATACTCAAATACGCTTACAAGAAGCAATTTAAAAAACGCATTTTTTGCTCATATTTGTTCTCTGGTAAATATTCCAAGTACTAGTAGCGTATTTCCTGTTCAAGCGCATAATTTTTGTCAATGAGCCAAAAAAAAATAACCTTTCGTAGTATAGAGGAAATGAATCATGCATGATGTAGACGAAATTTTATTTGTATTATGATGTAGGCATTATGGGCAGTCCCCAACCCGGTATACTGCAATTTTTTAAACCTGATACATTTCTTTAGGATATTTTAATAATGCCCATTCCGGCACAACGCTACGCAGGTATATTTCTGTTGTGTTGAATTTATCCCGACATTCATCGCGATGTTGCCGATATTTGGAGGTGATACCGTACCCTCTGTGATCTAAAGAGCAACATATATAGCCGGAGGTGACATCGTAGTGGCTCAAGGTTTGTAAAGTAGATAGGTAGCATGGTAACTTGAACGGAATGGAGGGGTTACGATGAAGGCGGCCATCTTGCGCGTCATCGTGCCTGCTGAAACTTAATTGTACGTATGCATTTTTTGAGATGTTGCGCTTATTTGTTGAGTTATTTCGAAATATTTGTTGTTTTTGTGTTTATAATCGTGCAGTTATAGTTATATAGTGTATAATCTAATTGACAATTACTGTTAAAGAGAAAAGACTCATAGAGTATATAGAAGTTTGTAACTTGTGTATTTACAGAAATAGTTTTAAGGTAAACAGTTTTTATTATTTTTCGTTCATAATAATAACAAATAATTAACAATGTTACATAACACTCAAAAAGGCAAAAGAGAGTGGTGAGATGTAGATGTTTTTTTCCTTCCCTAAAAAATTACTTAATACAGGAACTAAAATTTATTTTCATATGATACAAAGAAATATTAGAAAAAACCAATGAGTGATTTTTTCTTATTATTGCTGTGTCTAATATGACATGATAAAATTTAATGGCCCTCTTGTTAAATTTTATTAATAAATTATTGCATGCACATCTAATTCTAATAAAAAATTTGCATTAAAATTTTTTAATACTACATAATTGTAAAGGTTGGCCTGGGGAAAAATTTCTACTCAGTACGTCATAAAATAAGAAACTTTTCTAAATAACTCATTTCGTTAGGGCGAAAATTAGTATCATGTATGTTTCTTCATCTATCTTATAACTTACTAAATTCGCTAAGAATTATATAAAGCAATGAAATCAAGACTGAAGTCTCGGGCAAGAAATTGCACACAAGATTAAAAGAACCTACTTCAGTCCCTTGATATAAAATGTACTTCTTTAACTGCATACATTAATTAGTTATAAATTTGATATATAGTAATGTCAATTTTAAATTCCAAGGAAAACGTGAAACGTTATCGATGTTAATAATCATTAATCAAAAGAGTCAATTTATTAATTTGTGCTTGTACATTAAAAAATACAAAATACGGAATTCAAATTCATAACTAATTATACTTCTACACTAATGGTTTGAATGCCAGAAATTCGAATGAGCAGGCAGAGTGACGCGTTCCCGCATTTTAAATAGTGATCTTTGATTGGTCGAAAGTTACCATGCTACCTATCTTACTTTACAAACCTTGGTAGTGGCTGTTGTACAAATGAAAACGACAGCAGCGCCATTGATATACAGTCGAACTAAAAATTTAATTTGTGGATATAAAGGTGTCCTTTCACCTCCGCACGAAAATTTAAACATAGGTTTCTAATGTCATCTAAATGTTTGTAAAATTGAAAACTGTGCAAAACGTTACCACTTCCGAAAACGGAGGTGGCAACGTGTATGTATATATATATATATATATATATATATACATATATATATATATATTGTTATTATACATGATTTGCAGGAAACAACTACTCAGCGGGCAAATACCCCGACCTGCATTGAATTACACCTTACAAATCATGAAAAATTGGTAGCCAATGTCATTTGTCAACTCCCTGACCAGACATAGACCGGTTTCGAACTTATTAGTTCTCCTCAGTATGCCGTAGGTCATGGAGAAGACAAATGACAGTGGCCAACCTGCTAGTCTTATACAGACTAATGTAAATGGTGTAGTGGTGAGAGGTAAGTGAATCCTCTCATGTGGTCTAATGCTACTATACACCAGACATCACAGATGTCTCCATGGTGTATAGCGACTTGCCATTTTGCAAGTACCGAGAGCGGCGACCTTCAGCCCTTGGTGGACTTAACCTATATACTGTTATTATACATGATTTGCAGGAAACAACTACTCAGCGGGCAAATACCCCGACCTGCATTGAATTACACCTTACAAATCATGAAAAATTGGTAGCCAATGTCATTTGTCAACTCCCTGACCAGACATAGACCGGTTTCGAACTTATTAGTTCTCCTCAGTATGCCATAGGTCATGGAGCAGACAAATGACAGTGGCCAACCTGCTAGTCTTATACAGACTAATGTAAATGGTGTAGTGGTGAGAGGTAAGTGAATCCTCTCATGTGGTCTAATGCTACTATACACCAGACATCACAGATGTCTCCATGGTGTATAGCGACTTGCCATTTTGCAAGTACCGAGAGCGGCGACCTTCAGCCCTTGGTGGACTTAACCTATATACTGTTATTATACATGATTTGCAGGAAACAACTACTCGGCGGGCAAATACCCCGACCTGCATTGAATTACACCTTACAAATCATGAAAAATTGGTAGCCAATGTCATTTGTCAACTCCCTGACCAGACATAGACCGGTTTCGAACTTATTAGTTCTCCTCAGTATGCCATAGGTCATGGAGCATATATATATATATATATATATATATATATTGTAATATGATGGATTATATAATAATTAATTAAAACTACAATTTAATGATATGGACAACAGCTCTATGGCATCATACTTTTTGTAAATGAAAAAAAATAAGCTCACGCAATTCAAAGGACAATGTATTAGGTATATAAGATAGTTTTGTAGTTTAGAGTTAAAAACAACAAACGGAAATGTGATTGTAAATATTGTGTTAGTGTACGGGATGGAATGAACTAAAATATAATAGAAGATTTCATGTGATTGAGAGTAATGGTAGAAAGAAGCTGAGTAAGAAATAAAATTAAAAGTTTTGAGAAGGCAAAGAAATACAAAACATTGAAATTTGGTTGCTAGGAGAAAATTGTTTTGAAAAAAAAATGAGAGAATGACAAGCTTGAAGGTGACATATGAAAAATAAAGTATTAAAATAAGATTATATATTAAAAGAAAACGTAAAATAAAGCCAAATACTGAAAAAGAAGGTGGCTGATTTGTTACAAAGATCATATTATAACGCTATAAAGCTATAATAATAATATATTTAGCAGTAGTTATGCAGCAAAGTCGGTAAAGTGGTACCATATCAAAATAAATAATCAAAGTCAAGGAAGAATATTGGAATTATAGAAAAGTGTCTTAAACAGGAACATTTCGTAAGTGTGTTATAAATATTCAAACAATCGAAAACTATATTTTGTGCTTAAACTTTAATTTACGGAGAAATTTGACTTTGAAAGTAAAAATAAAAAAAATATATATATACAAAAGTTGTAGAACTTACTACATTCAAATGGAATGTCATCATACCAAGCAGTATTGAAATTAGTATAAATAATAGGTAAATGTAGCTACTTTTAGTTAAAAGAAAAAAATCAATACTGGTTGGTATATTTACTTTTAAGTTATTTAGAGAGGGATATATTTTAAGGATTTTGAATATTAACATGTTCTGTTTGGTTTCATTTGTAAAATAAATGTTATTTTCTTTGAAAGTCATTAGAGAGAGTTTCTTGTTTATATCATTTATATTTGGAATATTCAATAGTTAAAAAGAACCGACTTTTAGACCCTGAGAAAAGAGCTCGCACTTATTGACAAAATATAAATTTAATAAAATATATTCCAACATAATATATTGGCGCCCAACGTGGGGCTATTTTCGTTCTAAAAAAAAATAATATATATATATATATATATATATATATATATATATATATATATATATATATATATATATAAACAAAACTAAAAGTAAAACTCAAAGTAGGATCAAATATTTTTACTTTATTTTAGGAAATAAGGCAAGATATATTCCTTTTAATACATTTATATAAAGATAATAAGTTAATAAAGGGTATCAATTTTGTTAATATATTTTGTTAAATATATGAATAAATAAATAAATTGTATGAAACTAAGATCTGGTAGAGTCACGATGGATGATCAACAAGGTGATGGTCAAATTGATTCACACATACAGGAACAAAGCGATGTTGTTGTACCAATACCACAAGCTTTCGATCCTGCGTTGATGATGCAACAATTCCAGTTGATGACTGCCACATTAACTGCTCAAATGTCAGAAACAAATAACATATTAGGTAATAAAATTGAAGAAATAGATCGTAAAATTACTAACAAAATCGATACAGAAATCAAAATTTTGAGGGAGCAAATAGAGCTAACTAATTTCACTCTAAATAAAAAATTTGACGAAATTGTAAATAATTTAGAAAAACAAATTTTGACTAAAATTAACATGGATATTGATGATAGGGTAAATAATATGCAAAGTCAGGTAGAGGGAAATTGTAAAACCTTAATGAAACAAGTTGAGGATAAAATATCACGAAATGTTAGTCAAATTCAAGGTAAAATATCAGGTATTGATGAACAATATATCAACAGTCTAGATGTGCTTAATAAAAAAGTAGACGAGGGGCACAAAAATTTAAAATCAGAGATAAATAAAATCAGCCGTGAAAAAGGTGTACAATACATTTATAACCCGGTGATACAACAAGATATGAAAGTTATATTTTATGGGGACAGAAAAGTGCACCCAATGGTATTTATAAAGAATTTACAGGCAAATTTAGAGTTTTTACCAGATCATATTAACTTGAAGGCATATATCAGGAACAGCCTAAGAGGTGACGCTGAGATTTGGTATACAATCGTGGATGAAAAATATAAAAACTTTGAAGAATTTACTGCACTCTTTTTAGCAAATTATTGGGGGGAGAATCAACAGTCTAAGATTCGCGAAAATTTGTTTAATGGAAAGTACAAGGAGAGTGTAGGTTTGTCGAGAGAAAAATATATATTAAAAAAATATAACTATGTTAGACATCTAGAGCCGCGTATGCCAGATGCGGAAATTGTAAAATGTTTTGCGCGTCATTTTTCAGACAGTATTAGGGACGTAATATTAATACAGGCGATAGATACTATTGAAAAATTGATCCAATATTTAAGAAGAATCGATGATGGAAAGGAGGTTGGACCAGCAATTTAGTATCTAACGAATATCAGTATAGGACACAAAAATATGGAAACAATTGTCAATACAAATCACAGGTGAACAATGAAGATAGATATGATAAACGTGGAGAAAACAGAGAAAATGAGAAGAGAGAAAATCAGACATACAACAGAGATACATACGGAGAAAAAAGGAATTATTCTTATAACCGAAGAAATGAAGAAAGATATAATACAAATTATAGAAGACAAGACTATCAAGGAAATAGTAATCAAAGAGATGACAATCAGAACAGACAAGAGAGAAATAGAGAGGAAACACATGGAAAAGGAAATGATACGAAAAATGCAGAATGGAACAGAACTAAAGAAATTACCACAGTAATGATAGAACCAGAACCGAAAAATACAAATTTTTATAAGTTGCAAATCGGATAATAAATTAATAAACTCGATTTATGAACATCCGAAGAAGTTTATTAATTTAGAGCAACCAAACAACCACCTAAACATACTAAATTATGAATTAGCCTTCATTAAAATAAATTGCAATAACAATATTTCACTAATAGCAATGATAGACACAGGTGCTGAAGTTAGTGTAATAAATGCTAATGTTATTGAAAAGTATGGGGAAAACTTCAAAAATAATATTGCAAAAACTAGAAAGATAAACTTACTTACAGCAAATAAAAAGAAATTGGGTGAAGTAAATGAAATAATAAATATAAACATTCAAATGGGAAAAGAAATAATTTCGCACAATTTTGTAATAATGCCAGACATGTTGATAGATATACTATTGGGATATGGTATTTTAAATGTAAATAATTCCATAATTAATCTCGAAAAGGAAACGGTAAAAATAGGTAAATGCATATTTGACATAATTGACAGGAATAAAAGGGAAAACGTTTTTGATGCAAAATTAATTAACTACCTCTCAAATAAAGTTGAGAATTTGTATCCAACAGAGGTGTTGAAAAAATTTGATAAAACTTCACAGGAGGAAAATAAGAATATCGTTTGTCCTAATGTACATCTTAATCAAATAATTGATATATTATTAAAACATAATGAATTATTTAATTACAAAGCTAGAGTAACAAACGTATATGAACATAAGCTAGTTATAAATGAATCTTTACCATACAATGTTAAAACTTATCCCATTCCATATAAATTTAGAGAACAAGTTGCATCTGAGATTTCATCTATGATAAAACAGGGCATAATTGAAAAAGCACTTACTAATTTCATAAACCCAGTCGTGATAGTACAAAAGAAGGACAATTCATTAAGAATATGTTTAGATGCAAGAAAAATTAACCAAATAACAAGTCCAACATATCATAAACCAGTCAACATAGATAGTATTATTGGAAGGTTAAAACCAAATTATGTATACACTAAAATAGACTTGAAAAATTCATTTTGGCTAATTCCATTGCATAAAAATTCTAGAAAATATACAGGATTTAGTATTGAGGGTAATATTTATCAATTTTGTGTTGTTCCGTTTGGTTTACAATCATCTTCGGCAGCATTGATACGGGCATTGCAAACAATTTTAAATAAATACGATGACTTTTGCAATCATTATGTTGATGATATTTTAATTTTCTCGGAAAGTGAAGAAAAACATTTTGCACATATTAGAATAATTTTAAACGTGTTAGATAATGCAGGATTAAAACTAAATTTAAACAAATGTCAATTTTTCCAAAGAGAAATAGAATACTTAGGGTACATTATAAACGATAAGGGCATTGATATAAATCAAAATAGGCTAGTTGAAATTAAGAATTACCCACAACCTAAGAATCTAAGAACATTAAGGGGTTTCCTGGGGATATTAAATTATTACAAACGGTTTATACCGAATTTATCAGATAAACAGGCACCGTTAATTGAATTACTTAGAAAAGGGACTAGATGGAAATGGGATATAAATCGAGAAAAGGCATTTCAAGAACTAAAAACAAGTTTTCATGATAATTTATTGTTATATAATCCAGATTACAGTAAAACTTTCATATTACGTACTGATGCATCTGAATATGCAATTTCAGGAGAGCTGGTGCAAGTTCAAAATGGGGTAGAAGTACCAATTTATTTTGTGTCAAGAATCTTAAAAGGATATGAATCTCGATATTCTGTCCCAGAGAAAGAGATGTTAGCTTTATGCCATTCGGTGACTAAATTAAAATATTATCCGACAGCAAATAAATTCATAGTTGAAACAGATCACGCGGCGTTGCAATATCTAATGACCAATAGGTTTACTAATAATAGAATTTATAGATGGTCATTGCTTTTGCAGGAATATAATTTTATTATCAGACACATTCCAGGAAAAACAAATATAACAGCAGATACTCTAAGTAGGATAAATAAAAGTGAAAGCATTAAACCAAACACTTTCGTGATAGCGTTAAATAAATTTAGTGACATAGAGAGACTATATTCAAGGGCGGACATTACAGAAAGTCAAAATAGATTATCTGATCTGTGAAAAAAAATACACAATCAAGAATACAGGGGTTATGCTATAAAAGAGGGGTATATTATAAAAACGTTTGCGGGCCAAGAAGTATATGTAATAGACCAGACATTGACCAAAGACATAATAAACGACTTACATGTAAGATTTGGTCATATCGGGATCAGAAAAACATGGAAAATATTTAGGGAACATTTTTATGCCCGAAATGATATCACAGTGACGAAAAATTGCATAAATAATTGTAAATTATGTTATATGGGAAAATATAAAAATTACATTAATCAAAACACAATTGAAAGTATTATTGTAAAACAACCATTAGAAATAGTTGCCGTTGACTATATTTCTAACCTTGTACCTGGCACTAATGAATACAAACATATTTTTGTGATAGTGGATATTTTTACTAAGTTCATTAAGATATATCCATGTCAAAAGTGTAACACTAACACAAACATAATTTTAATAAACAAATACTACAAAGAAGTAGGGAAATCTCATAAAATATTAACTGACAACGCTACGTATTTTAATAATGATAGATTCAAAAAATTTTGTTATAATAATGATATAAATTTGGTATTTACGTCAATAAGGCATCCAAATGCGAATCCTGTAGAACGTTATAACCAAGAAATAATTAAAATTTTACGTTTATATAATTATCAAAAACAAGACGGATGGGTAGAAAATGTGAAACAGGTAGAATTTTATATCAATAATGTACCAAACACTACGACTCATATATCCCCAATTTTGCTTATGAAAAATGAACTTCCCGCTCGTCCATGGGAAATAGAAAATAAATTAGACATAGAAAAATTGCATTTAATAGTGAGAGAACGCATATATAATAATGCGTGCAAATATAAACAAAAGGCAAATAGTAAAATAAAAAAACGTACCACATTTGAAACGGGAGATTTGGTAATTGTAAAGAAACATAGAGTGCCAAATAGGAAAAAGAAAATTTGTGCTAAATTTCAGTTACCATATGAAGGTCCATATAAAATTGTAAAAGTGTTAGGTCAAAACACATACAAACTGTTGGATGAAAAGAGAAATATTATAAAAGGAATATATCATATTAACCTTATATATCCATATAATATAAAATCATAAATGATATTAATTAAAATGTATATATATTCTTGTAATATAGATAAAATTGCATAAAATTGTAAGAGCTATTTTATGTAATTTATCTAGGGGGGAAATGTAATATGATGGATTATATAATAATTAATTAAAACTACAATTTAATGATGTGGACAACAGCTCTATGGCATCATACTTTTTGAAAAAAAATAAGCTCACATAATTCAAAGGACAATGTATTAGGTGTATAAAATAGTTTTGTAGTTTAGAATTAAGAACAACAAAGGGAAATGTAATTGTAAATATTGTGTTAGTGTACGGGATGGAATGAACTAAAATATAATAGAAGATTTCATGTGATTGAGAGTAATGGTAGAAAGAAGCTGAGTAAGAAATAAAATTAAAAGTTTTGAGAAGGCAAAGAAACATTGAAATTTGGTTGCTAGGAGAAAATTGTTGAGAGAATGACAAGCTTGAAGGTGACATATGAAAAATAAAGTATTAAAATAACATTATATATTAAAAGAAAATGAAAAATAAAGCCAAATATTGAAAAAGAAGGTGGCTGATTTGTTACAAAGATCATATTATAACGCTATAAAGCTATAATAATAATATATTTTGCAGTAGTTATGCAGCAAAGTCGGTAAAGTGGTACCATATCAAAATAAATAATCAAAGTCAAGGAAGAATATTGGAATTATAGAAAAGTGTCTTAAACAGGAACATTTCGTAAGTGTGTTATAAATATTCAAACAATCGAAAACTATATTTTGTGCTTAAACTTTAATTTACGGAGAAATTTGACTTTGAAAGTAAAAATAAAAAAATATATATATACAAAAGTTGTAGAACTTACTACATTCAAATGGAATGTCATCATACCAAGCAGTATTGAAATTAGTATAAATAATAGGTAAATGTAGCTACTTTTAGTTAAAAGAAAAAAATCAATACTGGTTGGTATATTTACTGAATGATATGAATGCTACCTGGAAAAATTAAAGCAACATAATATATACAATAAAAAACAGATAGCAAATATCCCCTCTAACTTGGCACATGTAGACATAATAAATAATTATTTTATAAACTCTATTCCAAGAAATAACACGTTTAAAGACCTTGACTACTATAATGATGTAAAATAAAACATAACTTCTACTCTTGAGTTCAAATCTGTCACTGAAATTGAGATATATAAATACTTATTTAAAATTAAATCCAAAGCTGTTTAGTCAGACGGAATACATATTGATTTCATTCATTTACGCTGTCCCTTTATTTTGAAATATATTTGCAATATTGTAGATTTCTGTTTAATAAATTAGGTTTATCCTATGGTATGGAAAATGATGCATGTTATCCCCCTTCCTAAAATCAATAATCCCAAACATTTTCAAGATTTGAGACTGATAAGCATTTTACAAGTTTTATCAAAAATTATTGGATATATAGTTAAGGCTCTAATTACTGATCACTTAACTAAAAATAAAATACTTTCAGATGAGCAGTCAGGGTATAAGAAGGGGCACAGCTGTGCTACAAACATGTTAAATGTTACAGATCATCACTTTAGCTCAATTGATTCTGGTTTATGTTCTATTTTGGTGTTGCTCGACTATTCAAAAACTTTCGACACTATTGAACATAACATTTTAATACAGATTTTAAAATTTATTGGATTTGACGCGACTGCAGTTTATGAATCATTATTTAAGTGGGAGACAACAAAAAGTGGTTCTCAAAAATAAATATTCCAGTCCTATAGACATTTCATGCGGAGTGTCTCAGGGCTCTGTATTGGGACCAGTTCTGTTTACTATTTACACATCATCTTTTCCAACATTTTTAAATAATGCAGAATACAAATGTATGCAGATGACACCCAATTGTTCTATAGTTTTTACCCAAATTTTTTACCCAGTTGCCCAATAATTAGTAATGATTTAGAAATATTTTATAAAATCTCTAGAGCATTCTCTCAGATTAAATCCTATCAAGCGTGCAGTAACGTTTTTTGGCAGGCAAATTGACAGATCACGTCACTTACAAGTTATTAATATCAATATCCATGATATTAACATACCAGTAAAGGACGAGACGAAAGTATTAGGTTTAACTGAAGATTCAGATCTTAGATTTAATAAACACATATCAAATTGCATAAAGAAAGCCATCTCAAGGTTAAAAATTTTGTATAATTCCAGACATATTCTCAACACTAAGCTTAAAATAACGTTATGTCAACCTTTGGTTTTGTGTATTTTCAATTATGGTGACACAGTTTATGGTCCGTGTTTAAAGCTCAACGCATACAAAAGATCCAAAATTATTATCTAAGGTTTATATATGGTATCAGAAGACAAAGTCCTGTTAGTCACAAACTGAAAGAAACCTTATAGTTAAATATGCAAAATGTGCCTCTCTTACATCGTGGTACCCTATATATGAAAAATATTTTAAATTGCACTCCCCCAAACCTCTACCGTAAAATTAGATTTCGGACTGATGTTCATAATTTAAATATTAGGTTTAAGGGCAATTTGACTCCACCTTTTCATGGAACTGCACTGTTTCAAAGGTCTTTTAGTTATAACATCGCAAATTTCTATAACTCTCTTACAGCATCCCTCAAATCCGTATCACTCGGTAATTTTAAAAAGAGATTTAAAGATAAACTTTTAACTTCCCAGTAACGCTTAGGTACATAGGCTTTAATTTTAAGATTAATTTAAGTTACACATATGCTTTCGTTAAAAAACAAATTATTTATATTTTGGTCAATTTGGTAATTAAGTTATTATTAATTTTTTCACGCTATCGTATTCTATTATTTTTATACAAATACTTGTAATCTGCTATTTTTTTTTTTTTCGAGTTAAGTGGACGAACAGATGTGCACCGTGTGTGCATAGCTGAACTTCGCCTCAATATATTATGTTATGTAAAATTTCATTAGTGGCTGAATAAAGTGTATTATTATTATTATTTCTTGAAAATAGTGAGTAGTCAGTCCTTCTCCAACTTTCGTCCTAAAAATACCTACATTTTCTAAAAGTGTTGTTTGTTGGTGACAGGTTTAGTGAAAAATGGAAAAAATAGTGTTGTCTAAGAGAACGAAAAAGATACACTTCATAATTATTTCATATTGTATTACGTACACTACTGTTTTTTATCTGTGTATATTGTTTTTATAAATATTGCAGGTATTTGCAAGGGAGTGTTGAAATAAGCCCAAAATATATGTAATATATTAAGTTAGTCAGTTTTGTATAATATATAGTTCTAAGAATGTATCGATTCCTTCCTACTTATGCTTGTCAGCAATCTTTTGTTTCAACGTTAGCTTCAACCGTATGTGAAATAAATCAAAATAATTAAATACAAATAGAGTCAGTATGTATTGAAAATTCAATAAGTGCGTTTTATTTCATAAGGATGAGGCCGCTAGCAACCCGCCACCCATTTAAATATGTCAATGTTTTATTATAAATAAATAGTAATACCTATATCTTAACAAATAGGTATATTAGGTATGATTATATTGATGATAACGTCAAATATAAGATATGAGTTCAAAAATAAGTAAAGTTAGGTCCACATAATAAAGTTATTATTTTAATGGCCGTTTTCTACTTCTTAAGTTAAATCATTGTTTCCATTGGTAACAAAATGTGAAATCATATTGGTATTGTGCTTAAAACTGTAAATAAGTTAGCGCAACAGCAGTATTAAGTACGGGAACATGGTGATGCTTCAGGAACAACCGTACAACTACCTATTATTGTATATTTATCTTCAGGATGGTACTAAAAATATGCATGCTTCAGGATAGTGCCGCTTATGTGTAATATACTTTGGTATTTATTTTTTAAGATATCACTATATATCTTACAGAATCGGTTGTAACATAACAAATATACACCCGACTATGTCATCACTTTTCCTCTATCTATTCTATAAACTGGTGCTTCAGGATGGTACGGATTATGTATTGCTTCAGGTTTGATAGAAGGATGTATATATATATATATATATATATATATATATATATATATAGTTTACTACTAGGCAATAGATTCTGGTACAAGTCACTCGGTACCGTCCAATCAAGAACTTTGTTTACAGTTCCTGCCCCGTCCAGTCAGCAACCATCTAACTTAACCTCAATATAATTTGTCGTTTGTTCGTTCCTTGTCTTGTGAGAGCATAGATTTATTTTTTGAACGTTTTTAGATTATTCTACGGCGTTTTTGTTATGGATGAGTATAAATGCAAAAAATGTTTAAAGACATATCTCCAACTTAAGACACTAAGGTAAGAATTTTGTTTATTGATGTCTAATAATAGGCCACGAATTCGTAAGTTTATTTTTTATATTTTCAGGAGGCATGTTAAACAAAGTCATTCTAATGAAATTGAAGAATTAACTCCACTGCCTAAAAGAACATTTTCTTGTGAAATTTGTAAAAAGCCATATAACAACAAGAAGTCTCTAAGTAAACATGAAAGAACATATGTGCAACTGCACAAGTCACATGTTTGTCCTCTTTGCAAATACAAACATTTTCGAAAGTATAAGCTGCTTGAGCACTTCAGGAACCAGCATAATATAATTCCAGAGATAGTCCAACATACATTTGAAACATTCCAGGATTTTGTGGTATGGCAAGAAGAAATGCAATTGCAAACAAACTCAAAGCTTGTAAAAAGTGGAAATGGTGGTGCGAATCCCAAAAGAAAAACCAAATTTATTTATTATATTTGCCACAGATCTAGACAATTTACTAAGAAAAAAGAGAGAAAACGGAACCTCAAAAATCAAGGATCAAACAAAATTAATGGATACTGTCCAGCATCCCTATCAGTCAAAATTCAAGAAAGTGGTGCAATAATATCAGTCACATTTATGCAAACCCATGTTGGTCATGAAAATGACCCGGGACACTTAATTCTTAGTATGAACGAAAAAAAAAAGCCATTGCCAAAAAAATAGCATCAAAAGTTCCATTCGATGCTAATCTAAACGAAGTAAGAGAATCAGTTTCGGCGGGTGTAGTAAAACGTTTACATTTGCAACAAAAGTGGATTTAGCCAATATTGAAAAAAAATTTAAACTTGATATTTGTGACAAAAAAGATGAAAATGATGCAATCAGTGTAAATGCGTGGGTGAACGAATTACGAAACACACAAGATTGCATTTTATTTTATAAACCACAAAAAGAGTATTGTGAGAAATACCCAGCTTTACAACCAGATGACTTTGTGTTAATTACAATGAACAATGCTCAGATCGAAATGCTTCAAAAATATGGTCACGATGCTGTATGTATAGATGGAACACATGGTTTGAACAAATATGATTATGAACAAGTTACACTATTAGTTTTAGATGATTTCTGGCAGGGCTTTCCTTGTGCCTTTTTAATTTCCAATCGCTGCGACCAAGATGTTTTATCAGTTTTTTTAAATTGCATCAAAGAACGAAGTGGTCTAATCAAACCAAATATTTTTATGTCAGACATGGCAAATTGTTTCTATAATGCCTTTATCAATACTATGTCGATCCCGGTGCATAGACTTTTTTGTATGTAGCATGTAGACGAAACCTGGAGAAAGAACTTGTCGAAAATAAAAGACAAACAAAAACAGGTTGAAAGTTACAAAATGCTGAGAACTTTAATGGAAGAGACAGACAAGAATGTATTTGAAAATTTGCTTACAGTTGTAACTAGTCAGCTCATAGAGGATCCAGTTACTCAGGATTTTGGGCTATATTTTCAAAAAGAATATGTCAAGTTTGTTTCATCCTGGGCATTTTGTTATTGACTTAATTGTGGCCTCAACACCAATATGCATTTAGAGAGGATGCACAAAACGATAAAATATGTGTATTTTCTTGGTGAAAATACTAAGAGGTTAGATAAAATGATATGCGCCTTAATGCAGTTTGTGCGGGACCGTCTATATGATAGAATCATAACTCTATATAAGGGGAAAATTACCAAAAAGGTAGCCGATCTTCGGAGTCACTGTTAAGTAGCAAACACCCTGTATATATATTATGTAGTTCTAACGATTCAGTTTCGCTGATATTTTATTTTATTTATCTTTCTTCACACTTGTTTAGATACTTTTTTATGTAGAATTAGTTGTAATACATGATATTAGATTTCTGTTGACTCCCTGGTTTCTCAACTAGCTGGCGCATTGTAAGCAAGCGTTAGCACTCATTTTTCTTTAATCTCATTGGAGCTCATTATGTCATGTTTTACGTATTATTGGTCGAAACTAATAACGCTATGTGACAAAGCAGGGGGGCAGTTGGTTCTACAAAACTGTTTGTAACGTCCAACAAAGGGGATTCATATTTTAACTTCACCGAGTGAACGTATACGTCTATTTTTTTAAAGCTATTCTTCAAAGTCCAAAATTGTAAACCATCCAGTTCTCAAATAAAGCTGCAATTCACTAACAAAAGGCCTAATTAATTCGCTCATCCCAACATCGCCACAAAAAAAGTAAATCTATTTCTGACCGACACATACTTGAAGATACCGACGCGCGACGGTTGGCATATACAGTCATCAAGTGGATCGAATATGTATTTTGTTCAGAAAATTTGTGAGAAATGTGATTGTAAGCTGACATGCCAAGAATGCAACACATGCATACATATTTTCTCTTGTGACTGGATTGATTATGCTATAAAATGGAACATGTGTAAACACATTCATTTACTGTGTCAATATTTAAATAAAAATGAACATGAATCAAATAATGTAAGGGACACGAAGATGGACATCGCTTCAATATCAGATGGCAGAGCTTCAGAGATAGCCTTTTTAACGGCAGAAATATCAAAATATAAAATTAAGTCTCAGAAATCGTTTGAAGAAGAAATTAGTGGGTTAAATTTGGAATGGAACAATATAACCCAGATGATTAAGTCTAAACAGCACCTTCAAACTATAAAAAATCATTTTAAATCAATTAAGGCCAAATTAAAAACTATAGATGAAGTGGAAGAGATCAATCATTTTTCTGAATTAATAGGGTCATGTCCTGATGACAGAGCACCCCACAACAAAAAAATAATTCCTCATAGGCTATTTTCCACAAAGAAAAAGAAAGGGACAAGGACGCCACAATCAGCAGTAGTAAAGCCAACAGCTGAAGAACAGACAAAAATTGCTATGTTGCTTTTAAATAAAACATAATAATGATAAGTTTTGAATGTTTTTTATATCTATATAGTTTATAAATAAAAATAATACATAAAAAAAAAATCACCTACAAAATCAATGACTTCGCAAAAAAATTGCCTTTAATTACTGAAAGAAAGATGATAGAAAATTACCTACACACCTATCCTGCATATAATAAATATTAAATAATTCCTAATAATGAATATATCTTTACCTTAAGGTCTGAATATTCAAGAAAAGCAGGTCTGATAAGGAAATATTTATTATTTTTGGTCATAAATTTTTTTAAAATAGATATATTGGTAAAAAAAAATATAAGACTACCTAAATAGGACCCTGACAGGTATACCGATATGAATTTCGACTCAATAATTTCAGTCATGTGGAAAATTAGTTAATTTAAAACTACAAATAATTTTTTTTTTTTAAATTTAAATTAACTATTTTTGCAAATGACTGAAATTATTGAGAAATTCATATCAGTACACCTGTCATAGTTTTACTTAGATAGTCTTATACTTTTTTTTATCAATATATGTATTTTAAAAAAGTTATGGTCAAAAATAATAAATATTTTCTTATCGAATCTCTCTTGGATATTCCCACCTTAATAGACTTACAGCCTCTGCGTTTAAATAACAATAAGTAATATAATAGCTACTCTATTACAATTTCTAAATCTATTTAAAAAAAAAATAAAATAAAAATATAATCTTTTTTCTAATAGAACTTTAGATAGATAACTACATAAAATAACTATATACTTGCAATATCAGTAGTGTTCCTACATTTAAATCGGCCGCCGTAACTACTTGACTGTAATTGGTCGGTACCGACTAACCTGTACCAGAATGTATTGCCTAGTAAGTTTATTTAGTTCCCTATTATTAATAGAATTTTCTTATATTCTTGTTCTCGATCTTACTTTATTTTTAGATGTAATATTTATATTCGAATTTTTGCATTATTAAAAAAATAGGACTTGTCATTCAAATCCAAATCACATTAGTAAAATACATTGTTCTGAAAAAAAATTGAAGAATATTTTTTTCACATTTGGGTAACCGTTATGCAAATAAAAAAAATTTTCGCTGAAAAAATTTTTTTTGCGGCCTATATCTCAACCACCTTTGAACCTATCATAACGAAATTTGGTACAAAGGGATTTTTTAAGGTGCTGATTAAGAATATCCAACTGGATTTTATCTTAAAAAATCAGTAATATAAGTTCTCGAAAAACCACCCCTTACGTAAGCCTCTGTATAGGTACGCCAATGATAATTATCAAATTTTCCTATGTCATTAAGTTCTAATTGCAGGCAGTGATCAATCACCCAAATTTCCAAAAAATTGCACGAGCAGTTTCTGAGATATAAGAGTGGCTCCATGAAAGTTGCGACATGCTGTATATATATATATATATATATATATATATATATATATGTTAGATAGTGGATTGTAGATTTAACTTTTTAAAAACATTTATTTTATTTAACACTGGAGTCAACGTTGACTCTTTAAGAAAATACAATAATAATTTAGATGAGGTTTATTCGAAAGTGAGTATAAGACTGATTACAAAAAGGTTGTTGGTAATATTTATAATGTTTTGAGAACAAAGGAAACAGTGTTGCTGATTCAGCACAATCAGGATTAGAATTGAAACACAATGCTCATGCAGCGTTTGCGGTTATTGAGAAGAGCTGTTACGCAGTATGTAATACGATATGTTTGAGAAGGTTAAGCCTGTCTCGATAATATTATATATCATAGTATATTTCTAATATAACAGCTTCCCCCTTATAAAAAAAAGTTGGTGTTTTATGCAGCAACTTTTGAAATGAATATAAAATGTATATAAAAGGTAATGGTACAATTTGGAAAAATGTAAAGGATACAAAAATGTTAAATCGTAAGGTTTAAAATACAGAATATAACCTTAGCGTCTAAAATATGAAATGCAAGCACAATAAGCTTGATTCATAAAATAAAATAACATAAAAATGTTAGAGTTAAAATATAGCTTTAGCAGGAAAGCGTAAAATACAAACTATTATTATTAGCCGTTACTCGAGTCCGAGTATAAAAATGTTACAGTCGATTAATTGTGTACAATAAAAAACAAGTAAAAGGTGTAGTCTATTGTAATTCCCATTCATCTACGGTGCACACGACTATGGCTATAGAGGCCAATTCGGGAGAGCACATGCCGACCGCAGTCAGGACAGACAAAACCTGGTTAGGTCTTGGATTCGGCCTTCTTGCAGCAACATTTCCTTGATAGCTGGCCACAACCCCTCGCCATTCGGTTCTGTCCGCTGCAAGTTGTTCCCATTGCTCGTCTGCAATACCGCAGGATTTTAGATTTCCATGGAGGGCGTCTTTGAACCTCTTTCGTTGACCACCACGCCTTCTTCTACTGCTTAGCAATTCACCATAAAGTGTACATTTAGGAAGGCGGTTATCATGCATACGATGAACGTGACCTGCCCATCTTAGACATGCTCCTGAAATAAGCACCTCAATTGGAAAGCTGTTTGCTCTCCTGAGTACTTCCACGTTTGATATGTGATGGAACCAACGGATTTTCATCATACTTCTGAGGTGTCTTTGCTGAAAACGTTCTAATTCTTTCACATGACGACGGTAAGTGACCCAGCTTTCACATCCATATAGCAGTGTTGGAATGTCAACTGCTCTGTAGACAGCCATTTTCGTTGACAAAGCAAGGTCGTGGTTGTCAAATACTCTCTCTCTAAGTCCCCAGAGTGCTCTAGATGCAGCGTTAATTCTATTGCGAATCTCGCTGTCCATGTTTGCTTTGTCATTAACAACGTTGCCTAAGTAATTAAACTGATCCACCACTTCAAGAGAATTTCCGTTAAGTGTAATGTCTATTTGGTTCACTTGATGAGGAGTTGACATAATCTTAGTCTTTCCAATGTTGATTTTAAGTCCCAAGGAATCATAGCTCTGGGCATACACATCTAAAAGTTCTTGAAGCTCTCCCGGCGTAGAGGCTAAAAGTGCACAGTCATCCGCATACTGTAGATCACAAATGAATCGTGTGCGTGTCTTCGTGAAAGCTCTAAAGCGCCCTATGTTAAAGAGACCGCCATCAAAACGGTATCTGAGACCTATTCCTCTGACTGTCAGTTTGTTGTCAACAATAATTGTTAGAGCAGTGGCAAACAAATTAAAGAGTAGGGGTGCCAGGACACATCCCTGCCTAACTCCAGTGAGGGTTTGGAAAGGTTCGGTTGCCTCATTATTATACATAACCTGGGCGTTGTTGTTTGTATGTAGACTGCGACATACTTCCACAAATTTTCTAGGGATACCTAAGCGGAGCATAATTTTCCAGAGCACTTCCCTGTCCACCGAGTCAAACGCCTTGGTTAAATCAATGAAGGCCATGTGAATTTCTCCTTGATGTTCGAGTGCTTTTTCTTGAAGCTGTTTAAGTGTGAAGATTAGATCCGATGTGCCTCGGTTTGGTCTAAAGCCACTCTGTGTTTCAGGAAGTAACTTTTTCATAACAGGTGTTAGCCTATTTGCCATCGCTTTAGTGAGTATCTTCCCTCCGACAGCCAGGAGAGCTATACCCCTGTAATTTCCACAGTCCGTAGCGCTCCCTTTGTTTTTGAAGAGGTTGATTAAAAGTGTATCACGAAACTCCTGCGGAGCTTGACCACTTTCCCACACGACATCAAACAGTTTTTTGAGGTAGGGTATGAGCTCTGAGCTTTAAAGATCTCAGCTGGTAGTGAGTCGGCGCCGGGAGATTTGTTATTTTTTAGCTGCCCAATGGCGGTTAAGATCTCTTCCGTTGTTAGTGGTTTATCTAAGTCTTCGAAGGTGTCATATTGAGGGATAAGATTTATAATATCGTGATCGGCTTGACTTTGCTGGTTAAGAATGTTAGAGTAGTGTTCTTTCCATCGGGCTCTTATTTCCTGGTCTTCTTTGAGGAGATTTCCATTTAAATCTTTAATAGGGCACATATTTTTCCGACTGGGGCCGTACACTGCTTTTACTCCTTGAAAGAAATTCCTGTAGTCGTGTGAATCGGCGTACCTTTGAATTTCTCTGGCCTTGCTTGCCCACCACTCGTTCTTTATTCTTCTGATTTCGCGTTGCGTTTCATACTTAGATTGGGTAAAAGCTTCTGCTTTTGATGAGTCGTTGGGGTGGTTGATAGCGTTTTGGAAGGCAATATGTTTGCGGTCAAGAAGTTCTTGTATAAAAGCTTCATTATCATTGAACCAGTCCTCCTGTTTTTTACTTGCTGCAGTGCCAAGAATTTCCTCACTCGCACTTTTTAAACTGTCTTTAATTTGTGTTCAGGTAGCAGCGACATCTACAGAATTGGTTTCTTCTAGTGCACTCAAATTCTCTTGAACTTTTTGCTTTAGCTGTTCGACGGTTTGTTGGTCACGCAATTTACTAATACAGAGACGGAGTCTACGTTTTACTTGAGTTCTTCGGTGTTTGGGTCTCATAACAGTTTTCACATCGACAACAGGACGATGATCGGTCCAACATTCGCTATCAATGCGCGCCTTTGTAATTTGGACGTCCTTGAGATGCTTCCTACGTACGATAACATAGTCCAGTAGATGCCAGTGACCTGATCTGGGGCGACGCCAGGTGCCTTTAAATTTATCCTTTTGTCGGAAAATGGTGTTTGTTATAACTAGATCATGTTCGGCGCATTTAGTTAGGAGTAGTTGACCGTTAGCGTTCATGTTGCCTAAACCGTTCTTGCCTATGATGCCTGGCCAGGTGTCTGCATCTCTCCCTACTCTAGCGTTAAAATCGCCAAGAATAACGAGTCGTTCCGTTTTAGGTATTCTACAAAGGGTTTCTTCCAGCTGTTGATAGAAGCTTTCCTTGGTTTCGTGACTTGCATCCAGAGTGGGAGCGTAGGCGCTTATTAGATTTACCGCGTTGCCATCTGATAGCTCATAGCGTAGCAGCATTAGACGCTCGGATAGGCCTTGTGGTACTTGTGTTAAGTTGGATACAAGTTGATTCCGAACGGCAAATCCTACTCCATGTTGTCTTCTTGAATTGGTGGGAAGACCTTTCCAATAGAATGTGTAGTACTTTTCTGTAAGAGAACCTTCCTCCAAAAATCGAGTTTCGCTGAGAGCTGCAACGTCAACATTGAGTCGGTGAAGTTCTCTATCTATTAGAGCAGTTCTTCTTTCAGGCCGATCGGTGCGAGTGCTGTCGTTCAAAGTACGAACATTCCAAGCGCCGTAGATGAAAGAATTAATTTTGTTGGATTTAACTTGTCGGTGTTTTTTCGACATTCGATGAGGTGTCCCTGTGGGCACCCTCCCCCGGAGATCCGATCGGGAGGGTATTTTACCTCCGGATGATTTTGTCCCACTTGAACGCTCCATCATTTTTTTAAAGCCTTAATCGACTGAAAACGAAGCTGCATTTGAAGTTTTAGCTGGAGCAGGTATGCAACCAGCTCGGTTGCGGAAGACATACTAAGTTTGAATTGTAAAATGGGATAAAATATAGCTTTACTATAAAAGCATAAAATATAAGTATGATAAGTTTAAATGAAAATGACGTAAAAATGTTAATAAAATTGAAATTAACAAAGGATAGAAAAATAATGAAATATAATGATTAAACAAATGAAATAAAATTCAGTAAAAGTCAGTCAGTAAAAAGGCACAAAACAGTTTGTCTTTAGGTAAGTTCTATGTCTTCGGCTTCGTTGTCTTCTCTTCTTAAGGTAGGTCGTCTTCGTGAAGGAAATAGGTTAGCAAATGTCCTGTAGGGTTTGCTAGGCCTCGGTGGAGATGGGGGTGATGCAGAAACATCGATGGCTAGTCTTCGTCTTTTTGTTCTGCACTTACAAAATAGGTACAGAAATAACAGTCCAAATATTAGCACAATGATAAAATAGGTGAACCAGGATATGTGTTTTGTTATAAAGGGTTCGTTGATCAAATCATCTAAATCTCTGGAATATTGGTCCAACTTGTGTTTGGCAACTTCGAGGTCTTCCGTGTTGAGATTGTTTAATTTTAGTGGTTTAAGATTTGGAGCTCGGATTTTGTCTGGAATATGTATACAACATTCAAATGGAATTTGGATTGGATGAGTGTCGTCTTTTACGTCGGTTACTTCATTGGTATTGGCTTGAATTTTTGTGATGCCTATGAAGGCGTAACATCAGGGGTTCTTGATAGGTTCTGATTAGTAGTTGAAGAATTAAAATATAATGATAATTTTGTATATTGGTCTAGTATAAGTATTCGAAGTTTTGAGGTATTATTTTTTTATTTTCTTTTGAAATCTCTAAATTTTTTTGATTTTTAAAATAATGTTGAGAATAAATGTCTTAACATTGATCCTAAAGAGAAATAATTCTGTCCGTCTGTGTTTTTGAGTTAATGTTGGTTTTGTTATTACTAAACTACAGAATAATTTCGTAGTTTTCTTTTTAGAGGGAGATGTTTTAGTGAAATTATTGTGTGGAAGTAAGTTCACAATTTTTCGATATAGTAGTTGTGTGAAATTTGTAGTTTTATGTTTTGTTTTCGTAATCTACTAGAAGTTTTATCTCGTGTAAGTATAAAAGTTGTCAAATGGTGTAAGGTGTAGGGTTTGTTTGTAATCTGTATTTTAGAGTAATCTATTAAAGATTTCGTTTTGTAAAGTCAAGAAAATGTGTCAAATTCTTGGGCAATTTGTTCGTTGGTAATCTCGTTGTCGTTGTCTGAAATTTCGTTCGAATTTCAAATGAATTTTGAATATTTTGAAGGACGATTGATTTTCAGTTCCTGAAATTTCTTTTGTATATTTGTGAATTTTCAGGATTTTCGAGTTGATTCAATTTTTTAATTTGAAAAGGTATGTTCTGAATTTAGGTTCTAATTTAAAGTCTGAAAATTTCTAAATGTATATTATTTAAATTTCTGCCCTTGCTATTAATTAACAGCTGTTATTACTTGTGCTTGTAAAGCGTTTATGTTGGTGTAATGAAACATCATAATGAGTACAATGCAATATTGAGGTGTTGGATATCAGGCATTTCTTTTTAAAATGTTTAAGTTCATAAACATACAAGACGTGCTTCTGTGCAAAAGTTCAAGGCACTGTTATCAAAGTAGTACTATTATTACGAATTTCTTTGAATTAAATGTAAATACTTTATGTGCATTTATTTAAATGAACAAAAGTATTTCCTTATAATTAAGGTTTTGTTTCATAGAGTAGAATTTATTACAGGAGAAGGAATTTCCTAGTAATAGTGGAAATGAATAAAATTATTTACATAAGAATTTTTAAAGATTTTCTAGTAATATTAATTTGGAAAAGTTTGAGAAAAGTGGAGGATATCTTTAATATAAACTGTTAATTTTAAGTAATAATTTCTAAAAGATTTCGATTAAGTGACTAAAAATTTGTGGGATAATTTTGAAAATTATTTTGGGTTGCAAGTTTTTTGTGTAAGTGTTTGATTTCGCAGGGTCAGCATATGGTTGAGACGAGAATCGGTATTATCGTTATCAATTAAATTTAAATATAGATTTGAATTTCTGGACTGGTTCAAATTTTAAGTTCGAAAATTCTACGATTTTTGGAATTGTTTTTTCAGGAGACACAAATGGATTTTGTCGGTACATTTTCCTGATTGTGTGGGGTGTATAGATTTTTCTATTGTTTTGATTACGCAGGATTGTATGTGTGTTTTTTGGATTATTCTTTACCTTGTTTGTCTTTTGAATTTTCGATTTCCTGAGAATTTTATTACTAATTTTAGATAATGTTTGCGAAATAGACATTTTTCTGTTTAATGCTTTTGGTTTTACTTGTTTCGAATTATTTTTTGAATTGTTTAAATTTAACTTTACCAATTTAGATTTATCTATACGGCATGATTTTGTTTTCGAAAGGTTTATTTTTTGTGGGTTAACGTTAGGGGTTACATTTGAAGTTTTTTCTGTTTCTTGTACTTTACTTTTAAATATTCTTTTGATACGTGATTCGGTAAAAGTAGAATTTTGATTTTTGTTTTCACAGGACATGTCTAAAAGTTTAGGAATTTTATCTGTTTGATAGGAGTCTGATTTTTGATAATTTACATTAGATGTTGTCTCGAAAAAATCACTTTGTACGTTTGTCTTTGCAGAGGTGTTAGGTAGGCGTATTTTTTCATGTTTCTGAGCTAGCGGTGTAGTATCAGTGTCACAATAAAATTCAAATACTTCTTCAGTATGTGGTTCGAGAAAATTAAGATTTTGATTAATGATGTTGCCTGAAATGTGATGATTAATATTTTTGTTTGAATTTGTAACTGGTTGTAAGGTTAAATAATCGTTAACTTTAAATAGAGGTATAGTTTCAAAGTTGGTAATTAATTGATTATTTCCGAAATCTATCCTACATTTATAATGTTGTAGAAAGTCGTTACCTACAAAGCCATCAAAGTCTGTATCTAAATCGTATACATAAACTTTGTGTGGATCGTTAAAATTGAATGGTATGAGAACGGATTCGGTGGTATTAATTTTTTGACCTGTTACTTGTATATTTAAATTTTCGGGATGTCTTAGATTATAATTTTCTGTTGTTTTGGGTTTGAAAATGGAAATATCTGCACCTGTGTTGATTAAAATATTAAATTTGTTTGTTGGATCTTTCATAAAATACAGGTTTGCTGAACTTACTTTAAATGGAGGGTTATATGGTAATTTTACATGAAACATTGTTCTGGGAAATTCAGGTTTGGGTCGAAACTGTCCTAGAGGTTTATCGCTTGGACTTGGCGAGAAATTTGGTCTAGTTCGTCCGTTTGTTGGGTTGGAGTATTCGTGGAATACTCCGGGCCTGTGCAAAAATCCGGAGGATTAGCAGTATAATCCTCGTGCTGTTGAGGTTGAGAATTAGCAGTATAATTCTCGTACTGTTGGGGTTGAGAATTAGCAGTATAATTCTCACATTGTTGGGTTCCAAAATCGTAATCATAATTGTTTTCATTAATTTCGAAATTATTTTGGTATTGGTAATTGGGAGAATAATTTGCGGAATAGTCTTCATATTGATTTGAGCTATCATAAAATTCTTGGTTCAAATGATGCGTTTTTTGTTGATTGAACCTGCTGAAATTTGGGTTTGGCTGAATGGCAGAAGGTCTCTGCTGGTGGAAGTTAGGATTTGACCTGATAGCTGAGGGCCTGTTCTGTTGAGAATAATTTTGTTGCTGGTTAGGGAAGTTTTGTGGTCTATGATTATATGTACTCTGGAAATGTGGCCTTGGAGGCTGTGCTTGATTAGAATAAGCATTTGGTGTGAAGTTGGGAGATGGAGACTGATAGTTTTGCCTTGTGCGGCGTTCGTTAAAATGGTGTCCGTTTCTTTTGCAGAAGGTGCAAAATTGTGGGGAGTTTGGACGTCTTTGTCGGTTTTGAATGGGATTTTTATTTGGAACTCTATTAAAAAAATTTTGTGATTCAAAATAGGATAATTGCAATTCACGTTTAATGCGGTTTATTGCGTCTAACATGTCGCCAGGGTTACCAGCCCTAATGATTTGGCCTAATTTGGGTTCTAATCCGGTTAATAAAGTGGTCAATGTCATACTTTCAATGAGATTACATTGAGCAGTTTTTTCCTCTAGAGTTAGAGTCTGCTTTTGCACTGCTGCGTGCATTTTAGCGTTGTACGTTTGTAGTCTTGATACAAATATTAGTGCGGTTTCGTTGGGTAACTGACGAATCCTCTGCAGATCCTGAATCAAAGCTGTCAGGTCACGAGAGTCGCCAAAATGCGCTTCAAGTAAACTTTTGATTTCTGCCCATGTAGCAGGGTTTCGGGAATTTATTAATTCTGCGGCTTTTCCGCGTAATTTATTTTTTATGTGAAGCGTTAATAAGATGCGCTGATCATCAACAGCGATCCCCTGAGCGGTTATACAGGCTGAAATAAATGTTTGCAAGAATATGGGGTTGCCGTCAAATTCGGGCACTATGGAAAATATTTCGCTTAACCTATAAGGTTCAATATTTATGGTTTCGTTTGCAGCGATTGAATTGTTGGCATTTGTAGTGATTGAGTTGTTTACATTGGAATTTGTAGTGGTAGCCATTTTATTTATAATATTTAGATAATTAAATAACTTAAAACGCCTTTTTCCAATTTAAGTTAGTACGCTACTGGTGTTTAATACAATTTTTTTATATGAAATGTGCAAGAATGTGTTATTTATTCTGTAATATTTAAAATTTATATTATAAAAATAGCTAGATTAATTTGAAAAACTCGTTTGGTTTAAAAAGCGTTTTGAGTTTGGAAATAGTATATCTCTGATAATTTTATATTTGAATGTAAGGAATCTGCACACACAGTATTATAGAACACAAGCTTGTCTTACGGCCTTAACCTTAACCTTTTATGTGGTATGCAATATTATATTACGATAAAAATGCTAAGATAACAATGGTACGTGATTACAGTTAATTAGATAAATTCGCACTTAAAGAGTATAAGATATTACCATAAAAATAATGTTACGATAGGAACAGTATATGATTACGGTTATTTATATAGGTCACATAAATTATAATCAAAATATTTTGTTTCAAGTTTAAATAAAATTACTACCTTAGATATTAGAACTGTATGTAGCAATGTAATGTATTTCGATAAAATAAAATGTAAAATTATGTCGTTGTTTGTAAATAAATGTTTGCGAGATGATTCAAAAATGACTTTCCCTAAATTTTTCATTCCTCGTGGTCCAGTTGAATGCGACTTCGTGAGCTTAGCCTCACCAAAGGTCTCTCTCTGCCAGGGGCGTCACTGGATGTTCCTTCCACAGGGTTTCCTTTGATGCCGAAGACACCAACGATGGGACGGGATGAAATTCTTACTTGCTAATTGTTGAATCGTGTTGAATTGAAATGTTGCTTTGTTGCTTGTATTTTTTGATAATTATTATTGTTTCGCTTCTGTGCATTTGAGAATAATGTAGGTTCTTCTGAACAAAGGATTGGGATCCACCACCACAGCTAAGAAGTTCTCCTTGTTCCAGAAGCTCTTTTCGTCCGGTTAGGTACCTGTTTCAGATGGACTCCTTGTTCGCTCGGATATGTTTGCTACTGGTTAGGCTCCCGAACTGTGCGTGTTTTTCAGATCCGCCACGACTGCGCCAATGTTAGATAGTGGATTGTAGATATAACTTTTTAAAAACATTTATTTTATTTAACACTGGAGTCAACGTTGACTCTTTAAGAAAATACAATAATAATTTAGATGAGGTTTATTCGAAAGTGAGTATAAGACTGATTACAAAAAGGTTGTTGGTAATATTTATAATGTTTTGAGAACAAAGGAAACAGTGTTGCTGATTCAGCACAATCAGGATTACTTAGAATTGAAACACAATGCTCATGCAGCGTTTGCGGTTATTGAGAAGAGCTGTTACGCAGTATGTAATACGATATGTTTGAGAAGGTTAAGCCTGTCTCGATAATATTATATATCATAGTATATTTCTAATTTAACATATATATATCTATATGTGTATGTATATGTATATCTATATATATATATATGTATATATATATAAATATATATATATATATATATATATATATGTATTGCGATGTATTTGCATATTGGACGATTACGAAGATTGCATGTTTGTGTTATTTGCTGAATCAAGGTTTGAATTTGTTTATTTCCTTTAGATGGTTTTCAAAATTTATTTAAATTAGCTAAAGATCCGAAAGATATGTGTTTTAGAATGTTAATACTTATTTAGAGTTGTTTTAATAGTTTTAAAATTTTTATTTGATGTCAACAGTAAGTTTGATACTGACATCTATGTTAGTAGTTATTAAGTTATTGTTGAAATAATTTCTGACATTTAGGTCATTATGACATTTCTTTTAAGTAGGAAGTTTTATTTTTACAGTTGGTAAATGTTTTCCTGAGTTATTAAGTTGTTGTTGAAATAATTTCTGACATTTAAGTCATTATGACATTTCTTTTAAGTAGGAAATTTAATTTAATAGTTAGTAAATGTTTTCCTGGAGAAAGACAAGGAGGTTTAAGTTAGGTTATGTTTGGAATGAAATTAATCAAAATTCATATGGTGTTTTGTTTTGTTTATTTTGGATACTTTGATATTTAGTGAGATAGAACAATAAACAACAGATAAAAGAGAGGTTGTAAAATTGGAAAAACAAATTTAAGAAAAAAAAGAACAAGTGAAAATTAGGGAGTGAAGAAGAAAAATAATAAACAAGGATTAATAATTTTGAAATTGAATTGAGTCAGAAATTGTGGAGATCAGCGAAGAAGAGAAAAATAGACTGTAAATAAGAAGGTAGAGGTGTTATTGTGGATTGGAGTTGCAGAGGAGATAAGGACGAGATAAGGTGAAGAATTAATGAAAGGAGAATTGTTGAATTTGGAAAGAGAAGTGTGTAGCTACGAAGAAGGAAGGTTTTTGTGTTTAATTTTGGACAAGGTCGTATGTTAAAATTTAAATAGTGTACTTATTAGACTTTCGAACCTGTTATAAAGCTAAATTATCTAAATATCAAAGAAAATAAATTATTTATATCAGATTAAAAATTTTACTTTAATAAAAATTTCATTTTAAATAGGAACTGAATTTGAACCTGCTCCTGAAGGGAAAGATAAGCTAGCCGGCCCATTAAATATTTTGACATACTTTCGGATCAAAAGGTAAGAGATTTTAATTTGATCTTTTGGTTTTAAAGTTTTTTTTTTATCTATTGGAAATAAGCAAGTTAAGGTTTGATTAGTACTGCAAATTATTAAGTACAATAAAAAGTAGAACAGCACATTTGCCGCCCCACGTTGTTTATTTCCTTTAGATGATTTTCAAAATTTATTTAAATTAGCTAAAGATCCGAAAGGTATGTGTTTTAGAATGTTAATACTTATTTAGAGTTGTTTTAATAGTTTTAAAGTTTTCATTTCATGTCAACAGTAAGTTTGATACTGACATCTATTTTAGTAATTAAGTTATTGTTGAAATAATTTCTGACATTTAAGTCATTATGACATTTCTTTTAAGTAGTAAATTTTATTTTTATAGTTGGTAAACGTTTTCCTGAGTTATTAAGTTGTTGTTGAAATAATTTCTGACATTTAAGTCATTATGACATTTCTTTTAAGTAGGAAATTTTATTTTATAGTTGGTAAATCTTTTCCTGGAGAAAGACAAGGAGGTTTAAGTTAGGTTATGTTTGGAATGAAATTAATCAAAATTCATATGGTGTTTTGTTTTGTTTATTTTGGGAACTTTGATATTTAGTGAGATAGAACAATAAACAACAGATAAAAGAGAGGTTGTAAAATTGGAAAAACAAATTAAAAAAAAAAAAGAACAAGTGAAAATTAGGGAGTGAAGAAGAAAAATAATAAACAAGGATTAAGAATTTTGAAATTGAATTGAAAGTCAGAAATTGCGGAGATCAGCGAAGAAGAGAAAAATAGACTGTAAATAAGAAGGTAGAGGTGTTATTGTGGTTTGGAGTTGCAGAGGAGATAAGGTGAAGAATTAATGAAAGGAGAATTTTTGGATTTGGAAAGAGAAGTGTGTAGCTACGAAGAAGGAAAGTTTTGTGTGTTTAATTTTGGACAAGGTCGTATATTAAAATTTAAATAGTGTACTTATTTATAGACTTTCGAACCTGTTATAAAGCTAAATTATCTAAATATCAAAGAAAATAAATTATTTATATCAGATTAAAAATTTTACATTAATAAAAATTTCATTTTAAATAGGAACTGAATTTGAACCTGCTCCTGAAGGGAAAGATAAGCTAGCCGGCCCATTAAATATTTTGACATACTTTCGGATCAAAAGGTAAGAGATTTTAATTTGATCTTTTGGTTTTAAAGTTTTTTTTTATCTATTGGAAATAAACAAGTTAAAGTTTGATTAGTACTGCAAATTATTAAGTTCAATAAAAAGTCGAACAGCACAGTATATATATATATATATATATATATATATATATGTATATATATATATATATATGTGCGTAAGGTACTTTGCTACCTCCAAAACAGATACTGGCTATACGTTGTCACCTCATATATAACGTTGCCACCTCCGTTTTCGGAGGTGGCAACGTTTTGCACAGTTTTCAATTTTACAAGCATTTAGATGACATTAGAAACCTATGTTTAAATTTTAGTGTGGAGGTGAAAAGACACCTTTATATGCGCAAATTAAATTTTTAGTTCAACTGTATATCAATGGCGCTGCTGTCGTTTTCATTTGTACAACAGCCAATACAATGTCACCTCCAGCTGTATATGTTGCTCTTTAGGCCACAGAGGGTACGATATCACCTCCAAATATCAGCAACATCGCGATGAATGTCGGGATAAATTCAACACAACAGAAATATACCTGCGTAGCGTTGTGCCGGAATGGGCATTATTAAATTATCCTAAAGAAATGTATCAGGTTTAAAAAAATACAGTATACCGGGTTGGGGACTGCTCATAATGCCTACATCATAATACAAATAAAATTTCGTTTACATCATGCATGATTCATTTCCTCTATACTACGAAAGGCTAGTTTTTTGGTTCATTGACAAAAATTATGCACTTGAACAGGAATTACGCTACTAATACTTGGAATGTTTACCAGAGAACAAATATGAACAAAAAAATGCGTTTTTTAAATTGCTTCTTGTAAGCGTATTTGAGTATCCATAAAATATGTTATATTTCAACTTAAATGTTGTTTTAGTTTTTTACGTCCGGTATTTCCGATTAAATAATTTAGTAAAATTCAATTATTATACTATTTTATAAATTTTTATTTGCAATATAGAAAGTTTCCCAAGAAAAAAGCTAAAATGTAATTTTTCATAGTATATTTTCTTAGCTTTAAGACAATGCAGTTTATTTTGTTCTTGTTTAGGTAAATTACTGTTTTTGGGCCCTTAAATTTCTTGATCGTGAATTTCCAAGTCACAAAACATGTAAGAACTCCGGATCTTTTCTTTTATATGAATCAATGAATACGCATTCAATACATAAAAATATAGGAAATTTGTTCACATTGATGTCATTATTACACAGGTAAGTTTCAACAAAACTCAGCGGCTTCTATCAGAAAATTTCCGTAATCTCGATTTATAATATTTTATGAAGGTAAAACTATAGAAAAATATTATTCCTTTAATATGGAACTAATGGGCTATAGAATCGTTTAAAAAATGTAAATAATACATGTATAGATCACGACAGCTTCAAAGACCTTTATAAATGATTTCTGTTTGCACTTCGATATTAACAGCTAAAACCTACTTCAAATGATTCCTTAGCTTCTAAAACATCAAAATCTGAAGGTCGTACAACATGTCGTCCTGTACGAGGTGGCTACAGGGGATGAAATGTGAAAAACACCCTAAAAATTCTTCTCCTATTTTAAACTACAAAACACGAAAATTATCGTGTTAAAGCACGATATGCCTAAGAGCAACGGGAACATTAGAAAAAAATATTATACAATTCCCAAAGCATGGAGTTAAATGGACGAAGTTTACGTTTAAAGGGCGCTGGTGAAATGCATCTTATTACATAGGCAACGTTTTCTTTTACCACCGCTCTAGCTACTTTATTCTTAACGTGATCAAAAATACTCATTAATAACGTTATAAATTGGAGTTTCAGGATGCTAAGCCTTTTTTTACTTTTTTTTTGTTCCGATCACTCTAATTTTTCAATAACTTTTTTAAGAGCGCCTGCACAAGATCTTTTAAGGTTGACTGTCATTTGTATTTGAGCTGCACGAGGTATTTTAAGGCACAGTATCGCCTGTTCCGCAATAAATAATTGTTCATTTGACTGTTATGTGAATAATAGAAACTGAGCTTGTATAAACACACATAATGTTATGTAGTTTGTTTGAACAAATCATTAAAATTATTACATTTTATTATATATTTCGAGTTTTCGCAGAGGAGCATAATGCATTTAATCGGCATTTCTAAAACTGTATATACCACTCGTGGAGAAAAAAAAATTCATATCATTGTGTTAGTGATCAAATTAAGCAACTTTTGAAGTGTCTGTCTGTCCGTCCCTCACGTTTCTTGTAAGCATGATAACTTAAGAAGGACACGTCTGATTTAAACAAAGTTTTAACAGTTAGTTAGTGCTGCTAGTGAAGGAACCCTATTGTTTTAAAAAAATTGCTCAGTAAACATAGAGAATATGAAATATTTTATGAAAATAACTATACACAATGTGGAGATTGCAACATTTGATAAAATTCTACAGACACGAAAATAATATATAATATAGGTACTGACAAACGTATCACCAATCAAGACAGTATCATTAGGAGATAATTAAAATTGGAAATATAGCAAATAGCAATTATACCTAAAAAATAACATACAAAAATGTCAAAATTATATTATGGAATGTTGAAAAAAATATATAAGAAATTCAAATAATATGTTTTCTCAAGTTATATTATACTTGTTCAATCTGAATCCGAGGACTCTTAAACTATTTCGGAAGTAAGACGAGGTTCCTTAGTGTTGGGGTTTTTACAACATGGTTTTTGTCCCATACACTTGTAGGATCCGATGCATGGTAATGTCTTCTTCATACAGGACCATTGCAGTCACTACAACCTATAAAATTTTGCTGAAATAGTTTAGGAGTTTCGAAATATAATAATCAATAAACCTTGTTTACAGTTACATGTAGATAAAAAAAATGTGATTTAATCGGCATTGATGATTTAGTACTCAGAACAGGGGTAATTTTATTATCAATAATATTCCATCCTATCTGAACTAGTACTACTTAAGGTGAGAATGTCCAAGAGAGAAAGGTCCGATAGGGAAATATTTACTGTTTTTGATAACTTTTTATTCTCTCTCTCTCTCTCTCTCTCGGATATTCTCACCTTACAGCACCTATATCCATATGTCCATATAAATTTTCTAAAACACGAATGATGAAAAATTTTGAAAGTTCTTAAAGTTCACACACTACCTTAGATCTTAATATGTAGTTAAATAGAGCAGCAAATTTAAAATAATTACTCCACCGGGAATAAAAGATTTTAAATTAGTTCAATACCATCAAACACTAAGACAATGCCCAGGCATGAATAAATTTATCTCAAATTACAAAAATATCGGCGTATATGCAATAATATATGAAAATATCAAATAATACATCAATACTGTGTGATCGTACAGGCGATACTAGACTTTAAAAGACCACACGCAATGAGGAAACAAACAAAAGTCGACCTTAAGAGTGCGTTTGCATGCCACCAGTCAATCGCAGCAAGTAATCGAATTGCACTGTCCTATCGATAACACAGAAGCCCAGTAATCTAGACGATGTACAGGACCGTACGAATTGTAATCGCAAAGCGATTTTTGTTTATGTATGTACTAGTCACAGACAAAACCTCGGTGACACAGAGAACATCTTGAAGTGTTGTGGGTTGCACGTATTTAGTTGGCATAAAAGACAACATAACTTGTTTATTTACATTACATGATACTGAAGCTCTCAAGGCTAAGAATTTCAATTTACGGTTATTTACGGACTCTACATACGTTTATATTTGTGCAATATACATTGAAATGTGAAAATACTGAAAATTTGTGTATTTATTGCCTGACGATTGATTCATTGATTGCACTAGGTAAGTAATATATTATTTAAAATTTAGATCATGATAACTGAAATTATTTTACAATAATTAGTAGGTTATATTTTGCGTAAATGTCAAATTGTGCTTGCATATATTTCTGAGGCTATAATACGTACGTTTCTTTTTGTTATCCACTGAATTTCTCAAATGAGTAGTGCCTTTGTGAATATAATAATAATTAATGAAACGAAAGCGGCATAGCCTAAGAATTCGCATGTGCTTGTACAGGGTCTCAGATAACGCGTTACTCGATTTTCTTGGTTTTGGATATGAAATTTGAGCGAAATTGAAATAAATGCAAAACATCTGAAATTTAGCCTAATCATCACGGAGTAACCTCTCACAATTTGCAAAAAAAATGCGACACGGGATATCTTTTCAATTTATGTCCCAGCTTTCATCATAAATGCTCACATAGAGCAATAGTTTGGGAGGCCTGGGGTGATTTGTTCGATAAACATTTGTAATTGATCATCATTGAGAGTAAGGATGCTGCTGTGAAATGTCAGAGAGTATTTGCAATTTTTTCAAGCGAGCTATAAATAGTAGCTAAATACATACTGTTTGTTTCTTAGCGATTGGACTAATATTTTAAGTTAAAAATGCATTTTTTATATTTTTCTTTTTAGATTTACTGATAAAAGAAAGTACTTCATTATTGGTTATTGTGATCATCTAAGATTAGGATGTCACAAGTCCACATAAAAAGAAGTCAACTAGGGAGAACATAAAACGAGGGAAAACATTGAAAGAAATTATTAATGGTAATAAAATTGAATTTGAACTTGGAGATCATTGGAAATCGTATTTGTGGGAATCCATTGAAGAGTCAGCAAGGAAGAGTACACGCTTGCATTAGAAAGAAATCAAGTTGATGAAGGTCATAATATCTGGACCAAAGTTTATGTAGATGGTGGATGGAGTCATCACTCTTATAGTCACAACTTGGGTCATGATTATAACGCGGCATCTGGTACAGTAAGTATTTTGATTCATTTTGACTATATATCTTTTGGTGCTTTTTAATTGTGAAATCTATAAGCAATACATTAAATCTGATATCGACATACCAACATAAAAATAATACATCATCGAAAATTCACAAAAATTGAGTGATTTAAAATGTTATTATGAACGGTTAAGGGTTCTGGAATTGGTTGGGAGGGTGGTCAATAAAAATTATTAAACCACAGCACTTAGGACCTTTGGGCCCCTTATACATCCTCCCTGTAGGTAGACCCTCGCCTAGGCCTCCAACCAACCTAATCTTGCAAAATAGATGGTGATGCTGCCTAGGGGCATCTCCCTTATATCGGTCAAAGTAGGCCAAGAATACATATTGAACCGTCTCACCTTCTTGTTCACAACCTCTACAGAGAGGTGTTTCACTTAATCTCATACTATGTAGATCTTTTCTTAACGGACAGTGTCCAGTCTGGATTCCCGTTATAAAACGTAGGTTCCTTCTGGACATTGTGTTACGTTACGTTTGATCTTGTCTTGGCAAGCATAAGTACAGAATTTTGCATTTGTTTTGAAAATCAAAATAGAGTTCAATTATCAGTAACATTTTTGTTAATTATATTGTTACGTGCTTACAATTTTCAGTAAACACTTTGTGGATTCAAATAACTTGCAACAGGAATTTTCACTAACCACTGATTTATTTAATCACTAAAATTACACTAGTAAATACCTAAAAATCACACAACTAATAATAACTTAATCTAATATAAATTCACTACTTTTAAAACACTATGTACTTTACTTCTCAAGTCTTGTCTAACCTAAAAACTTTCACTGAACTGAACCACAGATTAAAGATAACATATGAACTGAACTCTTCTGTTCCTTATACTTCACTAAACTGTACTGTTCCCCCATCTGCTGGATTCACCTCCTTATATACACCCATAGAAATGTACCACAGTATTCCACAATTTTCTGGAATCCTACAGAGTTTTCTACCATGTAATAGATGACCGTTCGTCAATTGGCTCATAGACGGCGCCACCCTACTAGTCTGGGAGTAACACAATAACAGGTTTCCTTTCACCTTGATCAGGGACTTAACCACATCTTTTCCTCGTTAGAGGGCAGCACATAACAATATTTTGTTTAGTCGAGTAAATTTAGTCGTAACGTTCCTTGTAATTTAAAATTTTTATTAATCACATATTCAACACTAGTTCACATTAAATATAGAAAAGGATATAATTGTCATTTTAATTCACACAGTAAATAGCTTGCATTGTTTGTTATTATTTATATTCCAAATCTATTTTTATTAATTAGCCTAACCTTATGTACTTTTCTTTACTTTATTTGTCGTGACGGGGTTCGACTACTAAACATTCAACTACTGGGAAGTCGTACTCTAGTTATCAATAACTTGTAGTTTACACAAGGTATAGCTTTCACTGGCATGTTTGGCTCTGAAACGAATAAGCGAACATTAGTTTGGTACATAATAAACAAGAAGTATCCTACCTGTACATTGTTCATTCCTAATATTGAATTAGGTTTGTATTGTGCTAAATAATGGGGTATATGTTATCTAGTTATGTAGTTTCTTTGTCATGTCCGAAGTACCTGGAACATCGAAACATGTAACTAAGAAAAACATAACCACAACAGGCTACGATACTGCAATGTCAGGTTAATTAACATATTAATTGAGTACTTACTGTAGTATTCATTACTATACAATTTTTATGGTTTATTCCTTGTGTTGTTCAGTTCTATTGAAGGTTATAAGTTTCGTTGTGAGACTGTCAAATTGCTTGCTAAGTGTATTCAATTAGTTATGGTTGTGCGGCACACGCACCATGGAGTCAGTTCTGTTCTGATCAGTTCCTTTGATATCATTTAAATTAGAGATTGTTTCTATAATTGTTTTCTAGTATATTCTCAATTTAATCTTTTCCTTTTTCATTGAACGAGTAGTAATTTCATAATTCATTGTGGGTTGAATAGTTTGTTTAGTTATTCTTATTTTGTAAAATTAAACAGATCTCGATGTTGTTTAGTTTATGAATCGAACAGTACTCACATCGGCCAGTCTAGCGCTTGTGCTTGGATTTGGGAGTTACATGTTGGGTTGGTGGTAATTTCTCTCTCTTTTCAAGTTGGATGTTTGAGCATTGTAGATGCTAAATTTTCCGATACGCTGTGCTGGCAGAAGAAAGTTATCTAAATTTATCTTGGGAATGGTGTGCCATCGCCATATTATTTACTTGTTTTTTGGGATTAGTTTTCTGCTGGAAATATTATCAGCTCTTGCTGGATGGAAACGCGTAGTTGGGAAATACCCTATTGGATGGGTAAGTTTACACGTGTTCATGTCCATTATAGGTATTAATAGTATTTTGTGGTTCACTTCTAGGTGGTTTATGATGGGTCTACTACGTTCCGAGATGTTTTAATATTTTATTCACACTGGTTTTGTTGGGTTAGTCTTCTTGTGGTATATATTATAATATATCGAATATTACCGACGATGGTTATGTTACGTCACATCGATGGAACGCTGAGAGGAGGGTCTACTATAGTCGACGAGATTCAGTATAGATGGCGTTGTGAAGAGTTCAAGTTCTAACTACATGGTTACCTCACTCATCAGGATTTTGTTGCAATGGTTTCATTGGTTTCACGTCGTAATCACGAGTACTTACCTTACCACGCTGGAAGCTTAAGATAAGTTTCTGTTTATTTTTTTTTTAAATTTGTACAAGTCAATTTGGTAAATTTGATTTTAACTATACTGTGAATTTTCACTTCACATTTTAATGACTATGAGTCTGGGTATATTGTAAAAAGGGGAATTAATTAAGGACATGATGTAAACTACATGCAATTGCATTTGGTGAATATTATTTGGTTTTTTTTTTTTTTTTTTTTTTTTTTACATTTATTTAACGTCGGCCTATTTCCGCTACTGAGGCCTAACACCGACGCCTGTAGACGAGCTACCCCCAACCAGGAATTTTGCCGAACCTCTTCCCTTAAGAAGAGTAGGGATCTTTTACTTGCCTAACATTTAATAGACAAGGGACCGACGGCTTTACATCCCCTCCGAAGGATGGTATATCCCCTATACAACCCTCGCCTAAGGTTGTATAGCTTCCGCGCATACACTGATATACAAGCCGCTGGAAGATGTGTGAGGCGAGGACGCGGTCTTCGTTGGAACGGTCACCCATTCCAAGTACTAACCGCGCCTTACGTTGCTTTACATCGCATATCGAAGTATGTACATAGTAAAGACGCACCCACGCTCGCCCCATTATTTAGTTATTCTAATTATAACTTACTGTTTTGGTTTCTAAACTAGAAAACTATTTTGTTTATAGACACTTCAAATTAACGTACCTTCTTCATAGAATTTGTTGGAACATTTGTGTTCAAATTTCATTCATGTAACTTGTAGATATACTTATGTGTGTATAAATTGTTAAAAATTTGTTATTGACTTGAGATCTCTGACTGTCTTGGAATAAAACCATCTTTTTAGAACCTGATAGCGACTTATTATTTTGTTAAATGAACCATTTGGTAATTTAGTTTACTTATTGATTTAAACATTTAATAACTATTTACTCTTACCTAGGTACAACTTTAGGCCACGTTCACTTGTGAACGTGGAACCCCAAACCTGAGAGGACGAGTACTAGCCGAGGTGTGGTAGGGTTAGAAGTCTTATCAAAAAGCTGGCGGTTAAGAACTTTAGCCTCAGTTAAACGTAACAGTTCTTAGTCCAGTTTAAAACCTAGCAAGCTGACAGCTGTTTGTTTCACCCCACAACTTCTTGAATTCATTGTGGGTGTTCTCTTTAATTATTTGTATTATCGCTGTGATAGGTAACAGACTGGCCAGGCCTGGTCCAAAGATACTTTGGCCCGCTGCCTTCTTGGCCAGTCTGTCGGCAACTTTGTTTCCACTACACTGTGCATGTCCTTTCACCCAGCATACCAGTATGTTATTCATGCTGGAGGCACCCACAAGTGCTTGGTGACATTCCCATACTGCTCCTGTGGTAATTTTGTAACTTCTCAGGGCTAGTAATGATTATTTACAATCTGTGTAGTTCCTAATTGTTTTGCCCGTAGTTTGTCTACGGACAATCTCTTTTGTAGCTATGGTTATGCGGGCTAGTTCCGTATGTTTGATATAATGTAGTTTTTGCTCCTTTATGCTTTCGATTTTTAGTTTTATTTTATTGAATATTATTTTCAGGTTACACCAATAGAAATTGGGAACACTGAAAAACGTAAACAGACGTAAAACAACAAAACCAGTCAATCTACTAAAAACTACCTGTATTAGGATTGAAGTATGCTGAGTCTGATGCTATGAAATATGGTAAAATTAAAGAAGCATTTGCTCTGCAACAGTTTGTTGCACTGAAACCCCAGGCAAAAATTCAAAAAGCAGTCATATTCATTTACGAAAAATACGAATATTTGGCTGCCTCTCCTGATGGTTAGTTTACAAGTGTTATAAAAATATTATTATATACAGATTTACTAAATGAATAATTCTAAAGCATACTGGTTGGAGCAACAGTGCACTCGAGTTAGAGTCAACCAAGACGATTGTACAGGACTGAGTGCAATTTTTTTTTCATGGAATGCTATAAATGTCAGTGCATTTTTAGAAGTCTCTTTCTAGACTCTTTTCACTTCTATATTATTATTGGCTATCTTCCAACCATTGGAACGTAGTGACTTTTTTTGTTGAAATAATGCTATCTGCAGATGCATGTTTAAAAAATCGCTACAGTCGGGATTATGGATTTTAAGAAAATTTTTTGTAAATATCAGTTACGAGTCATTTCTGTGATGTTTTTGAAAAATTTTCACTTCCTAAAAATATGCAATTCCCAAAAATCGGTTTTCAAGTTGGAACTATTGAATTAAATTTTCTCAATTTTTTCATTTTTGAACTATATAATGTAGGAGCGAAAAATCAAATCTTTTTTGTATGTACATCTCTGGCTATTTCTAACCATTTTCGATTTATTGAGCAATAAATTCAAGAATAAGCTTAAAAAATTATAAGTTCTTTTAAATAATTGAACAGAAAAAATTATAATAAGCGCTCCACATGTTGCCCATTTTGATCAATACACATCTGTACGCGTCTTTGTAATGAAGTTTCTACTGTTCTACATTCCAAAATGTGACGAAAAGAATGACATTGCTCTTTGGTCGATCACACCGGGAGTTTTAAAAACGGTTCATTTCAAAGACGCATAAGAGATGTGTCAATCAAAAAGAGGCTGGAGCACTTTTTGTAATTTCTTCTGCTCAATTATTTGAAAAAACTTCTAATTTATTAAGTTTATTCTTAAATGTTGTACTTATTGCTCAATAAATTGAAAAAGGTTACAAATAGTCATAGAGATATACAAAAATAATGTTAGTTTTTCATTGCTACATCATATGGCCGAAAAATATACAGGGTGTTTCATTTGAAAAAATTGAGAAAATTCAATTCAAAAGTTCTAAATTAAAAAATAATTTTTGGCCACCCTGTATATTTTTGGGAAGTGAAAATTATTCTGTACTGATTTTTTTAAAATGCATTTGCAGATGAAATGTCATCTGCAATAATGCTGCTGAAATAATGATTTCAGCAAAAAAACTCACTACATTCAAATGGTTGGGAGATAGTCAATAATAATACAGGAATGAAAGTTGCCTAGAAAGAGTCTTCTCTAAAAATGTAAGTACTGATATTTATAGCTTTCTATTAAAAATAAATGGCAATTGGCCCTGTCCAATGGTCGTGGTTGACCCTGAATATTCAAATTAAATTTTCAATTACGTACTTTTTTCATCCCGATTCTTTGATTTGTATAGAGACTAATTAAAACATACTTACATAAATCAAGTTATATATCAAGTTATTTATTTACAGGTCTTGTAGGTGCTAATGCAATAATAGAAATTAAATGTTTATATAAGATTTATAAATCTGGCAAGTCCTTGGAAGAAGTTGCTAAAACAGATAAAACTTTATGTGTAAATGTAACCGATGGGAAAATTAAATTAAAGAGAAATCATAATTATTATTACCAGGTGAAATATAATTTTATAGTAGGTACATCAGGAGCATTTGATAATATGACCACAGACTACCATACTGGCAACTCAATGTTAAATTTTTGTCCAGATATCTATCTCTCTCTCTCTCTCCGATTTGCAGAAGCCAAATTCAGAGGGCGCCACAGTTGCAGACGCGGGAGATTGACCATTTGTTTACTTTAACTTACAGTTTATGTACATATTTGACATTTAAAATTTGTGATCAAAGTGCAATGCCGTTTCATGCTTAATCTTTGATCACAAATTTCAATGTCAAATACGCCATATTATGTATATATATATATACTATAGGAAATTAAAAGTCAAATTTGTAATACATCATAGAACTTTATTTTGTCAGACATAAATAAACATGTAATAAAAAGTATGACAAAGGAAAAATATATAGTAAAAGAAAGCATAAGAATTAAAAACACACATATCCTTAACCTAAATAGATACTTTAAAAATTACATCATTAAACTTGTATTTTTATGTGGTCGAGTGGAAGAGTAGCTTTGCTGAACTCCGCCACAAATAAAGACAGTTTATTACTATTATTAATATTTAAGGCACTTTTGTTTTATTATATTCAATTAAATTATCAATATCAAGAGAACCATATTTATATTTTACAATAACTCTCTTGCTAATTTCTTTTCGTGTGCATTTATTAATTGTAGTAAATACTCGCCTTGCAACCTCTTACATGATAATGTTCTCCAAATTCGAATTTTCAGTGATGAGGAGGTTAGTACCTCAATAAAAAAAACTCAAGGCAAACATGACTACAGTGGCCGGATTCTAAGTTCCTATCGAATCGATATGATAGCAACGAATTTCAAACACGTGTCGTTTGAAATTCTAAGTTGTTATAGAGTAAACTGTTATAATATCGTAAGACTGAAACAATAACTTCTTTGGTATCGAGCGTATTCTGTCGATTGAGAGTTAAAATTGTTATAAGATACGTGCTTAGAACCAGTAGTATCGTATCGACTTAATACGATAGCAACTTAGAATCCCGCCGCTGGACCTGATGAAATATATGGTTTTGCACAGTGTAGTTGAGATATTAAAAAGTCAACAGTACTTGACTTTAGGTCCTTAAAAATATTTCTGACAACATCAGAGTTACTCAGGTCACACATTTCTTTTATTTTATTTGCTCGCTCTTTACACAACTTTTTTAATTTTCGTATGTGATCTGCCTTTTTTGAAATTACCTTAAACATAACTTTCTTCCTTGGGGTTGTATCTTCTTGACACAATTTTTTAAAAATTGAACTTTGGCCTCTGAATCCCCCAGATTTGGTATACGATGGTAGAGGTGTTGATGAACGATCAACTGGAGTACTTGGCACACTACTAGATGTGTCTGGATGCGGGTTTTCCAATTCCTCATTATGTGCAGAAGAAACACGAAGACCACGTGATGTTGATGGTAGACATATATCTTCTTTGGGTTCCTCGACCTGTATGGGTACAGGTGTACAATCCCTTTGTGTTTCTACTGTGTCTAGACATGGATACCGGGTAGGAACTGCATTTCTATTGAGGATGTAATCGGTATAATTTGAGTGACTCTACTGTGAAGTGCTTATTACAAATTCTAAGATGGCGTATAGTATTTTCTGACACTTTCATTCCCATTAACTCCTGCCACATTTTCGATCTGAAAACGATAATATTTATTTATTTATTTGAAGTAGATACTGTGGTAAAGCAGAACAATAATTTGAAGTAGTCTTACGATATTTAGAAATATATATTGCACTGTGCAAAAACTAAAAACAAAGACTGGAGCAAATGCACACTTACTTATGAAGGTTCCTGGGAAAATAGTGCAATTTTTGCACATCAACTTCAGTTTCACAAACAATGCAGAAGGCAGAAGACATTTTAAGAAATAATCTGTAAAATGCAATATTATATATTACTGTAATCCAATGTATATTTGCACAATAACACTCACCTAACTCCTCTTTGGAAATAGAAATTTTTAAAGGGCACTAAAAACTACGTATTCTATGTTAAAAAGTCAAGTTTCTACAAAAATAATATCACCAGCACAACACAATCACAGTACACAATATAAATAACATAATAACAATGGACGACGTTTGACGTTTCAAACGACATTTGCGTTAAGAGCGACATCTGAATTTGGCTTCTGTTGCCTCGACCTTGACCGGATAAATTTCTCAGGGAAGTTGCCAGTCTGGTAGTCTGTGATATTGTGAACGATCCATGCTTTTGCTGGAAGTCTGAAGGACGTATTTTCTGCTCGAAAAACTTAGAAAAATTGAAAAAAAAAAAAATAGGAAAAAGAAAAAATTAATTTTCTTTTTCCTCAACCTTTTCTAAATACTAAATAAAAATATTACGTTCACAAAATTTTTAGGGTTCAAAGTGACTGTTTCAGACGGAGATTAATGGATAAATCATACTTACTGTCGTTTATGCTTAACTGCGGCTCTGATGGTATCAATTGGAAGACGTCGTAACACTATAAATCTAACACTGTCTGTTTAACACTCTCTTAAAATTAAATCTGAAAGGGAAATTTTGTTAGAAAACACAAGTAAAAGACAATATAAAGTTCAAAAAATGTATATTAAATCTTTAAAAAATTTATGTTTTTACAACAACTTCTTCAGAGAAAATGTTAACAAACAATGGTCTGACCCGTGTACAACACATGGTGAGGAACGGGACGATTCATACGGTACCAACTACCATCCAATATGCAGTTTGAAAAGCTAACGATGCACAAAAAGATTCAAGGAACAGTTCATGTAACGGAAATTTTGGTGGGCTTATGCTTGCCTGTCTTATAAACGTATTTTATTAATTCACATAAATTTTGGTCGCTCCTCGGAGCTTAAAATTGCTTGAAGCGTATCTACTTCGTTTGTATTATGCAATAACAAATTTTACGTTCAGGCAAGGCAGATCCCATGCACGTGTGAGTACATGGTATAGATACTTTTTTGACTCCGAATCACTGAGGAACCGGTTTAGGGCAAACCCCGTCAAAAATCATCATTTCCCCGTCAAATCCGACTGCTAGGAAATGATGGGGGTCCCATGTCGCTAAGGGCTATTTTCGCTATAACTTCCGATATACTTTGAATAGTCGTTGGACTAACTTGTCCTCATATTCAACACTTCGTAAGAGTTGCAGTGCTTGACAACGTGGATTCGTAAAAGGGTTTTTAATCTTGGAAATTTGGAAGTTCAAGTCCAATTTTATTATACTTTCTAAAATTGGGTGGTCGGGGCGACATTACGTCCCTGTGCAGCGACATTTACTACACTTACCAAATTAACGCTCCTCGAAGAGTTAGCGAAAATTTGGCATAAAAAACGCTCCGAAGAGCAAAAATATATTCCCAAGAATTAAAAACCTCCTCCACGGCGTTTTTACGTGAAGCACGCTTTTCTTACGAAATATTTCCTAAGTCGGATTTTGTTACAACGTCGAAAAGTATATCGGGGTTATAGCGTTCTTTAACAATATGACTGTTTCAGATCCAAGGGCAGTTAAATATAGCAAATAAAGACTTATGTTTTTTCGTAATATATATAAATGACCAACAACCCCTTTATATTGAAGTTATTCTTAAAGATAAAAAGTTATGGGAAAATGTGATATTACCTAAATTGAAAGAATTTTATGAAAACCATATGCTGGAAGCAATTGCAAATAGGTATATAAAGTTCAGATCCGATCCATTTACTACCTAGAATTTTGGAAATGGGTATGGAATCCATAAACTAACTGTAAATGTATAAGTACATACGTTTTGAATATATGTTGTAGGTTTTACATTCAGCACAATGCCAACTAAATACAAAATAACCCACCGATAAAGAAACATATATTTAATCCATCTGCAAAACAATACAGTTTCCTGTCTATTAGAGTCCAGATGTAGGAGAGGAGATATAAGTGAAGTCAGCCAATGAAATGATAAAAACCAAAATTCTTCATGGGACTCTCTAAAAGAAAACATATACGAGCATCATTGGAAACACATTTATAGTTTATGATTTTCTCTTTCCTTATTATTCTCTTTTTTGATAGTAATTAATTACGGGGACATTCGGGGACAATCGGTGTGTGCAAACAATCTATTATGACAAATAATCTATTATGGACAATTAGAATGATACGTGTGTTGCAAAATGTCTCTTAACACACTATCAATATTTGAAAAAGAAAGTGGAAACATTTCAATATTTTCCTATAATTGGTGTGGCTAGGTGTAGGGGAGCTTGCACCTTTTTCTATTTGTTTATAAGATGCCTGTAAAGAACTGGATTCACATGCAGGTCACAGTAATAGTAAGAGGACGTTTTACTAACTATGGTATATTAAGGACTCTATTGGCACTTAGATTATCGTGCTTTGGCTCTAACTTTGAGAAAAGTTTTTGAAAAAAGAGGGTCAAACAATGACTGGCAGCAGGATTACGAACGCAAATTTGAAATGATCAAATCCAAAGTAGTGGAGGCAGCCATAAAAAGTCTGAAAAGTAGTAAAGAGGTTGCGACTGAAGCTGATGGGGAAACAGCTTTGGTGAGGGTATCAGACGTGGCATGCAACAAAGATTAATTAGAATAATAATGCGTCACAGACAATCTCCCACCATATTGGGTTATGAAAAAGAATAAAGTGGAAACATTAAACTATCTTGCAATTGGTGCGGATAGGGCCAGGTGTAGGGGTGGTGGAGCCTGCGCCTCGATAAATCAAATTCATGACAAAGATAGAGCATTACATCTTTTAATATTGAAGCTGAAATATAATAACCCTAGAGAAGTAATTTTGCTCGATAGAACTTGTTCAATATTTCAAATATAGTGACAATTATTTATCATTCCAATGTTTTCTTTGTTTTTTTTTTTTTAGGTGATTTGGACGAACTTTACGGAAAAGTGTAAATGGAAACATTATTTTTTTAAATTTCAATGAAATGGCAATTTATAGAGGTTCTCTGGCAAACATGATATGGAAGAAGTAAATATTGATTTAGATTTATTACATTGTTGTGATATGTACAAATATGAATACCTAGTTTAATTATTGTAGTATCTTTCTGTAACTTTCTTAGTGTTCATAGAAAAAAGATCATTGGTATAATTTGATATAAGTAAAGCTTGAATGATAGTACGTATTTAGAACACCAAGAAATGTACAGATATTATTCATGTTTGCGTGTAATAATGTTTATAGTTATTTAATAAAGAGGAAATTAGTGAGCCATGTAGAAACTTTTCTGTACACCCTTAATAAGTATCAGCACTACAATGGAAAATAAAACAATTACCTTTGAGCATTTCCCATTTCAAAAACAATGTTTTAGTATTCTATGATCTAAGAGTGCTATTTTAATTGTCATTTTTGAGGACTAAAGTGTAGAAAGTGGGTTCTGTCCGTCGAGGAGTATAAGAGATCTGTACTTTATTCCTTGAAAATGATTATTACAATAGCAGTAGCGCACTGTTAGACTGTGGAGTGCAAAAAATGAAATAATTTGTACGAATATACCACAAAGTGAAAGTGCTTTTTAATTCCTCCTGTAATAAATGCACTTTGTCCCTTGGTATAATTATTGTACACTATGTATAGTAATGGTATTTTTAATAGCAGTGTCATCAACAGATAGTTACTGAAAATGTGTGAACAAAAATAAATTAGAACTATTTTACAGACATCAGTTTTACTAAAATTGACAATCGTACATAATTTATAACCTTAATTCCTTCCAAGATCTAATATACCTATTATTCACATATTAATTCAGTAATTGTGCAGTAAGTTATTTGAATGAAATTGTATTATTCTAATATAATGAATACAACTAGTGCATATTTTTCAATTTTTTTATTATAAAATGTTTTGATCATAAAAACATAGTAACTACTCGGTAACTACCTACTTTTCTTCAGAGAAACAAGGAAAAAATAAAAATATATATAAATATAGCCATTACTTCATTTGGACAGATTTTTTCGTATTGTGGTAGAGATCAAACTACTGTTAATCTTAATAAATAAAAAGTACCCAAAAATATATAATCAGCAATAATTTTAATGATAATGTCGTTTCTTAACATCCAAATAATTAAACCAAGTTTTAAGCTTTATTTCAACACTGTAAATGAAAATTTATGAGCCCGACCCTGCTTTACCGTACGTGAGGCAATGCCATCGCTATGCTGCTGCCATCTAGCCCAACTATTTTACATGAAATTTAGCAATTTCGTATTCGACATTAAACTTTAATATAAGCAAATATTATGCAGACTTTTCACTTTTTTTCATGTTATTTTATTTTATACTACATCGTATTATATTTTATTTGAATATTTAAGTCCCATTGTAGATTATAAAATAATGTATGGTGAATTTGCCACGAATTAGTTGTACACGTTCGCGTTGAATGATCAAGGAGGAGAAAATTTTGAAAACTTAATTTTAACTAGTATTACAATATAAAATGTAAAAAGTCCTTGTCTTAAGTTTGCTAGTTTACATAAAGAAATCAATTCTGAATTCTGTTGGCTCGTTTTTGAGATGAATGTAAAATAAGAATGAGGCTATTTTACGCACCATTTGGCCTTGGTAACGCACCCTTAAAAGATCTTGTGCGGGCGCTCTGACAAAAAATATTAAAAAATTACAGAGCGATCGGAACAAAAAAGTAAAAAGGGCTTAGCATTCTGAAGTTCCAAAAATCAACATTTGTTTTCAAAGTTTTAACTTAATACTTTCTTCATCAAAAATCATTGTTGAAATTACACTCACGCTTTAAATGAGAATGTGTAAAAAAAATGTAGGTACGTAATTAAATGTTCTACAAAATTATGTGGGATTTTTTTTTATTTTTCCAACCGTTCTTTCGCATTAAATGAAAAACGAACATATGTATATCCAAAAATTGTATAAAAATCACTTATCAAGAAAACTATACATTTTCTCGAAAAATCACAAAGAGCAAAAATGCTTAGATCGACGTTTTCAATAAACAGATAAAACAAAAATCAGTCGTATTTCATGCATTATCACGGAAAAACGAATATTACATAAATTAAAAATCGATGGTATTTCGAAAACTATGCAATTTATTAAAATACACCAAAGAAGGAAAAGTGTTTAAATCAACATTTTCTACAATAAGGTAAAGAAACATTTATAAATTTTCCACTTATCTTTCCGCGATTGTACCGGAAAAACACGTGAAATTTTATAAATCTCATTATCATATGAAAATTGGGCATTTTTTGAAGAATAATGGGGAACAAAAAGTGTTTAGATAGATGTTTTCTACGAGAAAATAATCGAAAAACTGCTACATTTTAAATACCGTTATTCTAGAAAAGCGCGTGAAAATGTCTTGAAAAATTTTGTACTCTTTCGATAAATATCAAAGAATGAAAAGTATGTAGTTTGATGCTTTGCAGTAGAAAAACAATTAAAAATATTCATTTTTGAAGTATTTTTATGCAGTTACATTAAAATGATATATATGGGCAAATCCATTTAACTTTGAAATTTGTAGTAAAAAATAATAAAAAATCGATTTTTAATTTTTTTATTAAGCATTTTTTGAATTGACGTTATTCTTAGTAATCTGATAACTGAAATATTTTATGTTGACTAAAGTTTATTCAGTGCAATATGTTTACGTAATTATTAATAATCAAGAAAAAGGACAAAAGAACAAGTTCGACATTGTACAATACTCCGTAAAAAATTGCATGCAGAAAACCATTTAATGCCGATATGGTTACGATGAAAAGCTTATCTTTTATAATACTTTTGTCTGGTTTACTTGACTGCTATGATATCTACTTGATATTGATTTATTTACATTTTTTAGCAAGAACAATTAAGGACAATGAGAGTTAAAATCCCGCCAATTCTGCGGAAATTAATTCAAATTGTGCAAAGAAGAATTTAGGCACATATTCGTACAGATTATATTATGCATTACTTCTCTCTTATCACAACCAGATGTTAGTACCTGCTTTTCTATTGCGGTCCTTTTATAGTAAACACTGAACCTTTTAAACACTCGTTGAGGGAAATAATACAGAACTTTTAAATGCACTGTTAGTATTCTCTTTGTTAATTGATAATTTTTAATTGTTTATGGACATAGATTTTTTTTGATATTTCACTATAATTTCCGGATAGTTTCTATGTGCGCTCCATTTTGGCTTTGCCTCACTTATTCAAGTTCTATGCTGGGTTTTTCTAGATTTTTATATGTGCGACGCTAAACTCGACTACATTCAACCAATTCATTTAAAACTTATCAATATAATAATAATTAATGTAAAAAGCATTTGAACAACATTGACTTGATTATTAGATTAATTTTTAATTTGATTCCCGGGGCATATTGAGATGAGAAGTGGGCCACATTGCGTAAATATATTTGTTTGTCATAATGTTATAAGTATTTTGATATTGACGACATCACGGAAAGTAGTAGGGATACCAACGTTGAGGTTTTAAGTGACGACAGTACTGAAATGAGAAATTTGGAAGTTGCAATAGCTAGGCACTATAAAAATAAAAAGCAAGCCGCGCTCTGAACAAATTAGAGTCAGTTTTCCTTGAAGTTAAGTCTTTTGATAAAGTTGTTAAATATTATTAAGTTAATATAAACAGTAATAAAATGGCCTTAATAACACGTTTAAAATTTTGTAGGAAAAGCAAAAGCAGAGTAAAAAAAGTTCTCGTTGCAGATTCTGTAATGAAGAGGTAATTTCGAAAAATTATTTGAGACAGCTGCAAAGACATCACGGTTCAGAAAACGAAGTACAGAATATATTACAGTGTCCTACAAATAGTTAGGAAAGGCGTCGCCCGCTTTTATGATTGAGAAACGCAGTAAACTTCGATCTCTATATAGCTGGTACAGTAGTACGGCCAAGTCAGTCAGTAATAAAAATGTGGGAGATTATTATCCATGTGCATACTGCAAAGGGATGTTTTTAAAAACATACGTGAAACGCCATGCAAAGGTATGCGTTTAAAAAAAATCAAATTGCACAGCATCAAGTAGCAACCATATCTCGATTATTTATCTTTATTCTCAATTATTTTCTACTTGTTACTTTTTTAACCTTTCCTCCAAGTTTGTAGTCCATTAATTTTTAAATTATAGACTGAAGTTATAACCACTACTTGCTTTGATATTAATACCTAATTTGTTTACATACTTATTTTTATATATGATTACTCTTAACTATGAATGTATAGTCCAAATAAGGACTTCTCTGCACTCAAAAACGCAACAAAAACTTTACGACATAATTATATTGCCGCGGGCCATGCGCCATGCCTGTCATCAAACGACCCGACGCACATTAAAAACCTATAAAGGTAAGCGAGTCAATTTGCGAACAGCAGTATAGTTGAAGTAATCAGTTCCCGACAAATAAAAAACGCAACAAAAACTTTACGACCTCATTAAAATACCGGTACTCTTTGTACTACTGTTCGCATATTGACTCTCTTACCTTTATAGGCTTCTAATGTACGTCGAGTCGTTTCATGACAGACATGGCGCCGTGGCCCGCAGCGATATAATTATGTCGTAAAGTTTTTGTTGCGTTTATTGAGTGCAGGGAAGTCCTTACTTGAACTGTACAAAGAGTATCAGTATTTTAATGAGGTCATAAAGTTTTTGTTGCGTTTTTTATTTGCCGGGAACTGATTACTTCAACTTTCTTTTCTTCAATCATTCGTTAGATCTGGATATGGTGACAAACATGTGAAAATGTCTATTATCTAATATCATTGACTTTATTTTATTTTTATTTGGTGTATGCTTGTACAATGTACAATAATATATATGCATGCAATTTTCATTGTACCAGCATCATGCTCTATTTTACTGTAAATTTAATACTGCATACTATGATTCACACATATTTTGTTATTTTATATGTTTTTATATGGTTATAACCTATAACTACTTGTTTGCTTTATACAACATTATACATAATTTGACTTTCATATATACATTTTTGTAGCTTAGTGGTGAATAAAGTATTATTAATATTATTATCATTATTATAATATGTTATAGGTAGGTATAACTTTCTCAATAGGAGTATTTCATTTTTACTTTCCCATATACATAGTATATAATGAAAGTATGATGATCGTGCAAAAATTCAAGTTTGAGTTTTTGATGGATTTACACGTTTTCAAGTCCCTTGAACCAACAAAAGTGGTTTTTAAAAAATGTCTGTCTGCCGTCTGTCGTCCCACCTAGAGCCCAAATTGCTGCATCGAGTTTTACCTGTGTATTCAAAGACGGCCACACCTCGAGGCGTGATCGCAAAATCGATCCTAGCTCAAGTATGGGGGGGGGGGGGGGTAGTGAACCCCTAAAAAAAAAAATAGAAAATAATTTGTTTCTCTAAAACTGCTCTAACGATTTTGATTAAATTTGGTACATGGACACTCCCCTACTACCAATATGAAATGACATGACAAGTTGCTCTTAGAAAATACCAGAAGGAAGCTGTAGGAGGGAGGGTTGAGTTTTAAATAATTTCATAATTTTTTTTTTAAAGGGATCTAACAATTTTAATCAAATTTAACACATGAATAGCATAAGGTAACATGACCGGTTGTACCTAAGAAATGTAGAAAGGCAGTTGCGGGGGGGGGGGGGGCAAGGAGAAAGCGGTTCTAACGATTTTGATTAAATTTGGCATATGGACACTCCCCTATTACCGGTTTGAAATGACATGACCAGTTGCTCCTAGATAATACAGGGAGAGAAGCTGTGGGGCGATCTACTCCTAAATGGGAAAGTTTGTCCGAGTTGTCGCGGACTGATTTTTAAACTATAAAACATATTTTGATTGATTGATTGGTTGATAAATAATATTTAATACACCCATTATGTTTATTCAAAGAATACGATTCCTAGGTTTAAATTCAAATTCTCTATAATAAGTTAATTTGCGGATAAAATAGTCCCTATTAGTGATACACTTGAAATTCTAGTGCTTGCTTTCAATAGTAAATTGGTTTATTCGGTGGCTCATTAGTGCAAGGAAGTTTAATATCTTTGCTATTATGAGGAATATGAAAAAATATTTTAAGTAAAAGTTATAGAACATACTTTGTTGCCTTGTTGGGTTTATTTAAAGCGAGACAGCTTGAATGACGGCTTTTTAAAATAACATACCCGGTTTACACCACTTATTTCAGCGTAAAATTTTAAGTTTTTTATTAATTTTTGTTTTGAGAAATTTATAAGATTGTCAAAAATATGAAAATGTACGCAAAAACAATGCATCACAAATGTCACTAAAATACCTGGTTAATAATAGCTAAGAGGAACTATTTGGTAAGTGCAAACATAGGGATGAACTGAAATATCTGAGTAAAGCAAAAGTTTATTTTTACGTACAGGGGATTTTATACAGGGGCATTAACTTGCCAACCTCCATATTATATCTAATGCTTCATTTTTTCCAAAGGAACACCCTGTATATTTTTTCGCCATTTTGCACAACTATTTTATTTCTTTAATAATAATTAGTTGATATGATATTTCTCTAAAACTGACAGTTTTTGAAATATTTTCATTTTAATTGATTAACTTAAAAATAATTGCGCCTATTCCACTAGTAAGTTATGGCTTTGCCGTCATTTAGTAATTGTAATAATTTAAATAATTACAGTATATAAAAATAATAACGGTAGCTAGAAAAAAATGTATAAACAATTTCTTAAATGACTAATGTTCCAAATGTATTATGTATTTTTCCTAGTTACCGTTGCTCTTATATTTGAATATTTTAATTATTTAAATTATTTTCCAGCTTTAAAATCGAATTAAAAAATATAATTCTGAATCATTTTCATTTGGTTTTCATTTTCAGTACTAAAATCTGCATTTACTATAATACAATAAAGCCATAGCTTTTTTGTGAACAAAGAAAAACACAATTATTTTTAAATTATCGGTTAAACTGAAAATATCTCAAAAACTATTAGTTTTGGAGACTAATATCATAAAGGACAATATATTCGTGCATAGTGGGATAATGTACTTGCTCTATTTGTAAAAACGATATTCTAGATATTTGTAGGTTTCCAAATTAACGCCCCCGTATAAAATTCCTTGTAGATACATCCAGTCCACTACATTTCAACTATCCCTTATTATTGCCCTTACCAAATATTTTCTCTTAACTGTTATTAACAAAGTTCATTTTGTAGCATTTGTGATGCATTGTTGTTCTGTAAATTTTCATACCTTTTGCAATAACTTGGCGACGCCACAGCATTTTCAAAACGAAAATTAATGCTGAACGTAATTTTACGCTGAAATGGTGTAAAAATATACAAAATATAAATATTAACTGTGGTGTTCTGTTTATATTCTTTTCTCTTTTTTAGAGTTTTTACCATATAGATCTTCTAAAAAAATATCACATCAGAATTTACAAAAACACAATTATTCAGTATAATGAAAAAATAGCCTCTGCGTCTATGATGTTTATGTCAAAGGAATAGCCAGAAGCTACTTCTTGCCAACTAATATAAATTATAACGAGAAAAATAAATGTAATATACCTATATCGCTGACGTTTAGGACACTAAATCTTTTTCGAAACAGATTAGAGGAAATTCTTATGGGCTGTGTATGTTAAACATAGCCCCTAAGATTTTATTTATGTTATATCCATAGCTACTTATTATTTACACAGAACTGTTGATATTTTATTCTAAACATCAAACAACCTTAATACCATTTAAAATCAGTTACATTATATTTCAAATATTATTAGATGAAAAAAAATCTCACTACATAAGAGTTTAATATTTTCTGAAATATTGATTGATCAGAAGAGTAATTCTTTATTTTCACCCAATTTCATTCCAAAATTCGAAAAAAATGTTTTTAAAGGCCTTCCAAACCACCTGAATGGGTCTTTTAAATCTTAGATATCTAGAAAGATTTCTCTGAGTGAAAGACTAGGGGACATACTATAGATTCAGACTTTAATTTAGTTTTAATAATAAAATATTTGCCAAAAGCTGTGTTCAAAATGTACATTTTCTGCCTACTAAGAAGTTATAAAATTATGACCATCGTTTTCCAGAAACTTACAAATTCAAATGTGGGTTCGATAATGTTTATATATATTAACAACTACAGATAATGGCGTTACGTTTTGACCTCCGAAAATTTGGCAACATTGCTAGAGGTATTAACGATGCTTCAGTTTCTACTCATATATATGTATTGGAGGTGAGTTCGTATCTCTTGTATCCTGTATATATGATTACAAAAAAAATTATAAATCTTTTCCCCTCTTTTGAGATTCGTATTCTGGGGGTCCCCCTAATCACAAATATATAAAATTTATAGCAATATATGCACGGGATAACATGGAGGTCAGGTCGTCCTTTCTATGTGCCGGAGGTGACAACTTAACTAGCATCAATATATATATATATATATATACAAGGGGTGGTAAGAATCTCCTCTTCAATGAAAATATTTGAACATATTTGTCTTTCTACTTCTATACATACATTTTATTACCTATTTGATACTAATTATTTGTATTTGGGTTTGAATAGATTATCTATATGTACACTATCATTTTTTTTAGTACTATCCTTCTACCATCATATTCGTGCATGATACTACTGAGTCCTACGAGTATATAATGGGTCCGTATACCAGAACCAATACTGTATTCCTATATGATTTCCAACACCTTAGAATAATTTTCTGCTGGGTTATTTGTAGCCATAACAATAATAATAATAAATAGATAGATAGACATGATCTTGATAGACAGACACGGACTCTGTTTACGAAGTACAGGGCACGTCACTCCAAAGGTTCTGTGGAACGTTTCCACCTACCGCGGTCGCAAGGAGGCAGAGGCGTACTGAAATTGGCTACCATGCACGGGAGGCAAACTCGCAACTTAGATCAGTATTTTCAAGGGAGGGCCGAGACTAGTCGCCTCCATAATGCAATAATATCGGTAGACAACAACAACCTCACTCCCATAAGGTTTAGTATGCCCCTTGCAGTTCAGGAAACCCAACATCAGATATACCGGCAAGAAATTGAGCAGTGGTTAGCAAAACCCCTGCACGGAAAGTACCCTAACATTCTTGCTGCAGATCACATTGACTGTAGCACATCTCTCAGCTGGCTCAAATATGGAAACATCTTTGGGGAAACCGAAGGATTCGTAGTGGCAATACAAGACCGAATAGTGGTGACCTGAAACTATATGAAATATGTAGTTCGGGATCCTACAGTCACTTCTGACAGATACCGTGCCTGCTCGACTACAGCCGAATCTATAGAGCACATCATCAGTGGATGCCCGATACTAGCACCAACTGCGTATACGGGACGGCATGATAACGTTGCCAAAATTGTGCATCAGGCTCTGTTAAGCCAAGTAAATCGGAACTATTGTCCTGTACCCTATTATACTTACCAACCAGCATCTGTAAATGAGACCGACAATCAAATCCTATATTGGAACAGAACTATCCACACGGGAAGGCACATACCAAATGATAGGCCGGATATATATTCACAAATAAGCAAACGCAGCAAACCTACCTTATAAACATTACAATCCCATTGCCTGAAAACATAGAGAAGAAGTACAGGAAAAAAAATCTCAAAGTACCTACCCCTGGCCTAAGAAGTAAAAGTTATGTGGAGACAGGAACAAGTCACCGCGATACCAATAGTGATTGGCGCCACCGGAGAGATACCAGTCACACTCAAACCTGCTTTAGTCTCATACATGCCTATATGCAATGCCTATATTACAATGCAAAAGGCAATTCTGATTGATACATGTAGTCTGACACGCGCGTTTCTCAATCAAACACAATAGAGAGGAATTCAAGTTGCCCCCAAAGGGGCCCTTGGGTACCGTAATTACTTGTCAGATGTGACAATGAATCCGCTTAATAATAATAATAATAATAATAACCCGTGGGAGTTTGCCAGTTCTTCTATCGGGCGCAGCCCTTTGCGAATAAGGGATACTCGGCGACCCGTCGCAAGGTCAATGGGTAAGGAGGAAACTCCTCGTGGAACAAAAACTAGTACACCCATGAAAATGGAGAGAAATAGAAGAAATGTCATAGAGCCGCTGCCTGGGGAGCGCCAGGGCACGTCTGGAGCTGGCGCTGGACGTGACAGCATGCGGGACGCCGGTGGCAGAGTGCTGAGGAGGCGGGCACCTGTCAATCAACAAGCTACAGCCCATGACAACAACAATAACAACAACGAACAGAACGAAGATGGAGAATTACCACCACCAGGCATAGTAGGACAGCCAAACCCACCACTTGGACAGCGCCCAGGTCGTAGAACCGAACGGGCTGCTCCCAGGAGGAATGAAATAGCCGGGAGAATAAAATGGAGCAATGAAATGAATAAGGATGTCATACGTACATACTTGCTCGTTAATGAATGCAGAGACGATTCTTTGCCTGGATGGAGACAAAAACTTTTCGCCGAATATTCAAGAACTCACCCTGAAATGAACATCTCCGAACAAAATCTGGTCGATAGAAAGAACATAATTATTAAAAGAAAATACCTAACACAGCTTGAAATAGATGCCCTGCGTAGAGAGACAGGGGCCCAAATACACAACGAAGAAATACGCCAACAAAATGAAGACATACCACAAAGGAGATCAGTGCATGGCAATGCACCTCATGAGGAAGAAAATAACGAGGAAGGATACGCCAGAAACTACTGAGCAATTTACTGCTATTTCGCGACTCGAACCCTCTCATCAGACCAATTATACCAAGGCTAAAAATCAACAAAGATACACAACGATACATAAAATCTGTAGATGCCGAATTGAAGTTGAGGATGGAGGAACAACTGGATCCTGAACTAACTTCTATACATACAGCTTTATATGCAGGAGCTGCTACTGTCATAGAACTGAATGGCCAGAAACGTCAAATTCAGAAACAAAATAGGAATATCCAGAAACAAGAAAGCCGGCCTGGAAGATGCGACTCGAAACGCAAATAGATCTACTAAGAACTGAAGCGAACATTATCAGAGAGCACTTAGATGGCAATAAGAGCAATAAAGTCAAAAGCAAAATTCGTAAAATATGCCGAAAACGACAAATAGACTTAAACGATCCACAGGTCAACGAAACCCTCACGAACTACTACGACGATGCAAGACAGAAAAGTAAAGTTAAGGGAGCGAGACTGCGGCGATACAATGAGGCTACGAAGCGCAAGGAGCAAAATTGTTTATTCTCTAGTAACCAGAAGATCTTCTATCGCAATCTGGAAAGTAACAACCAAGGCAATACAGAACCCGAGAAAATTGATCACAATCGCTTCGGGCAATTCTGGCAGGGGATATGATCAAACCCTGCGAGATTCAACCAAGCAGTTACGTGGCTCCAAACAGCAGAGCGCATTGCGAGTGATCTTCCAGATATGCCAGATACTAATATTGCACCTGCAGATGTCGAAGAGTGCATAAAAAATACTGCAAGCTGAAAAGCGCCTGGACCAGACAACATACAGAACTTTTGGCTGAAGTCATTCCCAGCCCTATTTCCACAGTTTGCTCGGACATTCAACAAAATCCTTGAAGATCCAACAAGATTTCCTGAATTTTTAGGTCGAGGAGTAACTTACCTTCTTCCAAAAAAAGGAGATCTGAAAGACCCGAAAAACTACAGGCCAATCACCTGCTTGTCTGCGATCTACAAACTTCTCACGTCATTGATACATAGGCAAATCAATGAACACTGTGAGATAAACAATATAATTGGCCCAGAACAGCGGGGATGTGTAAAGAGATCACTTGGATGCAAAGAGCAGCTAACTATAGATGCGGTAACCATCAAACAAGCTGAAGTAAAACGCCGAAACATCAGTATGGTCTACATAGACTACAAAAAGGCATTCGACTCGGTACCTCACGATTGGCTTATAAAAGTGCTAGAAGTATACAAAGTTAGCCCCACCATCATTCGGCTACTAACATATGCAATGACGACTTGGGAAACCCAGACAATAATTGGAAGAAGCGCTATCTCGAACATCAAGATTAGAAGAGGTATATACCAGGGTGATTCACTGAGTCCATTATGGTTTTGCCTCGCTCTCAATCCGCTCTCAGCAATATTGAATGACACCACCTACGGTTTCCGAATAGATCCCAAACAACCAAGCTCGAGGCTCAGCCATTTACTATTTATGGATGACATCAAGCTATATGCTGAGAATCCAAGACAGTTGAAGGCGCTAGTAGCCAATGTCAAAACCTTCAGCGATGATATCAGTATGGAGTTTGGTCTGGAGAAGTGTGCCGAAATACATGTCACAAAGGGAAAATTAACGCAGCAGCCGGAGAATATCCGTGACTTTGAGCAAATGCTGCCAGAAGAAACTTACAAGTACCTCGGAATTCTGCAGAATAGAAGGATAGACCACACCCAGCTAAAGAAGGAGTTCAGGGAAAAATACAAACAACGTTTAAATAAGCTCCTGAATACTAAACTCAACGCTAGAAGCATGATAACAGCGATCAATACATATGCTGTCCCTAGTTTGGCATACTCATTCGGAATACTAGAGTACTTGGATACAGACCTGGAAGACCTAGACAGAATGACGAGAACTACACTTACAAAGTTTCGAATGCATCACCCAAAGAGCGCAGTTGAAAGACTATACATGCCAAGAACACAAGGAGGCAGGGGTTAAGCAGCGTTCAGAAGATGTGCCGAACGCAAGAGAAGAACATGCGCCTCTATTTCTACAATTCAGACAGGGTCCTCATTCGGAAAATAGTGGAAAGTGATAACAGATATACACCGTTAAACCTCAAAGATCGACAACACGAGATAATGATCCGAACGAACGAGGATATTCAAACAGCATGGCAGGACAAGGTACTCCATGGAAAGTATCCCAATGCCTTAAGCAATCCGGAGATCGATAAGGAGACCTCGCTCCTATGGCTTAAGGAAGGAATGTTACACCCAGAAACTGAGGGATTCATAACAGCCATTTTCAGGATAGCATTATCCGTACTAGAAATTATGAGAAGTACATTCTTAAAGTCCCCGGTGTGATCGATGTGTGTAGAAAGTGTAAGGCAGCGGGTGAAACAATCGAACATGTCACTGGAGGCTGCCCCGCTTTGGCTGCGGGAATGTATTTGGGAAGGCACAACGAGGTGGCGAAAATCATCCATAGAGAATTGGCACTTAACTTAGGACTCCTTACTAATCCACTGCCCTTCTATAAATACACACCTCAAGCTGTTTTAGAAGACGAGGAAACATTGCTGTACTGGGATAGACCAATACAGTCTGATAGAACCTTGGATCACAACCGCCCTGACATCCTAGTGATCAAAAAGAAAGACAAGAAGGCCACTATTATTGATATTGAATGCCCCCTAACCAACAACCTGCATAAAACGGAGATGGAAAAGAGAAATAAATATCAGAACTTGGCTATAGAACTTAAACGTGTGGATATTAGAGGAGGTTCGAATTATCCCGATCATAATTTCGGCTACAGGCGTGGTGACGAAGAAGTTCTTGAATTATTTGGAGCAACTTAATCTACCTAAAGGCCTCGCAAAGATTATCCAGAGGACGGTGATTCTTCAGACATGCCATATCACCAGAAAGTTTTTGAACGATGAAGGATAGAAAATCGAAATATCCACCGGATTAATGGGACGTGATGAATTTCATCCCCGTTAACCGAGCCGATCCCCAACAGCAATGGGCCCGGGACAGGCCTGGGTCCCCACAGAGCCGAACCCCAATGGCGCGCGCGAGGGGTCGGTGAATTTTTTTCCGGCTTCGGCCGAGAAAGTGCACGGCTTAAGTCTATAACAATAATAATAAGTTTATTTACGAAGGAAAATAATTTTATGATTACAGAGTAAATACTAATATAGATTTGTAAATAAACTAGCTACTTCATAGAAGTGCAGAACAAGCACTATGCATGAAGATAGGAAACATTCTAAAACAGTATGTAATAGTCTTAAAGTTTATATAACAATAAAAACAGAAAAAAGTAAAATGTTATGATTTAATTAAATTTATTATTAATCCTAAAAATTTAAACCTAAAGTTAAAGCTGGCGGGTAATGCAGTCATAAATAATGTAACGTGTTTACAATTTTCAGTAAACACTTTGTGGATTCCAAATAACTTGCAACAAGAATTTTCACAAACCACTGATTTATTTAATCACTAAAATTACACTAGCAAATACTTAAAAATCACACAACTAATAATAACTTAATCTAATATAATTTCACTACTTTTAAAACACTAAGCACTTTACTTTTCTTCTTAAACTTGTCAACTCTTGTCTAACCTAAAAACTCTCTTGTCTGTTTACTTCACTAAACTGCATACTTCACTCAACTGAACTGTTCTTCTACAAACTGTCTCTGTAACCAGAACCACAGATTACCCAGAACTGTACTGGATACTAAACTGAACTGTTTATCTTTCACTAAACTGTACTGTACTCTTCCATCTGCTGGAGTCACCTCTTTATATACACACTTGGAATCCTTCTAGAACTCTTTTCTAGAATTCTCCATAGTTTTCTACCATGTAATAGATGATTGTTCGTCAATTGGCTCATAGACGGCGCCACCCTATTAGTCAGGGAAGTAACTAAGCTTCTGAGGAAAACTTTGAACATGAACTTAATCACATCTTTCCTTGTTAGAGGGCAGCACATAACAATATAAATTAATAATTTTGTAGACAAAAGTATACATCATTTAATTTGACATCTAAAATGAAACGGAGACTTAAAATAATGTATTGAGATACTGTTTGGGATTGATGATTTCATGTATTACATCCATAGGTGTTTCTAGAATGTATTGTTTAATTTTGACCTTTGCGCTGTATAAAGAAGATATGTTCTTAATATTATTTAGTATCGTGTTGTAAGCTCGTGGAGTTAGGTATGTAAAACATCTTTGCCCACATGTTAAATTCGTTTTAGGAATTCTTAGGTGATTATTTAAATTTTTTCTAGTTCTTTGAATGCCTTTGTTTTCTTGTCCTTTTGGATGCAGCTGAAATAAAGCACATTAGAAAAAGAATAACGACCTAATGTTCATTACATTGGCCTCTTTAAAAAGGCAATTTGTGGGGTAGTTGAGTTAATTGTTTGATATAATTTTTAGTAGTCTTTTTTGCAATGTGTCTAAATATTTTAAGTGAGAATCGAGTATTCCTCCCCAGCCTAGAATACCATACATTAGGAGGGATTCGACAAGTATATTTAATTTGTTTATAATGAAGAACTTCTTTTAAACATTTAAATCTGTATACTAGTTTTCTTATTTTCTATGATACATAATTAATATGTAGGTCCCACTTCATTTTATAATCTATAATTATGCCTAAGTATTTAATGTCTTTTGCTGGTTCTATTCCTAATTTGTCATTAATGACAAGTTCGTTAAATGGAGGGGCCGATTTTTCTTTTAGATAAAAAGGTAAATAATTTGTTTTAGATATATTTAAGGTTAATAACTTACTATCAAAATAATCTTTACCTTTTTTCAGGTCATTTTCAACTTTAGTTTTCAGGTTGTCCCAGTTGGAATTTTTATAGAAAAAAACAGTATCATCAGCATAGCTTATTACTGAGCCACATGTTTGTAAATCAGACAAGGAGTTAATATATATAATGAATAGTATAGGCCCTAGCACTTTTCCTTGCGGTACACCATATTCTACATTGGCAGACCTACTTCTTATTGAATTTATTTCTGTGTACTGTACTCTATTTGTAAGGTAAGATTTCAACAGTTTTAGACTATTATTTCTAAAACCCAAGTTGTTTAATGTCTCTATAAGTTGAGTATGGCATACCGTGTCAAAAGCTTTTTTTAAATCAATGAAAACAGCCAAGCTTTTATCTCTGTTATCTAAGGCACAGTAGATGTTGCTTACAAGGCTTGAAATTGCGTTTTATAATAATAATAATTTATTCACCACTAAGATACAAATGTATTGTGCTGTTCTACTTTTTATTGTACTTAATAATTTGCAGTACTAATCAAAACTTAACTTGCTTATTTCCGATAAAAAAAATAAAAAAACCAAAAGATCAAATTAAAATCTCTTACCTTTTGATCCGAAAGTATGTCAAAATATTTAATGGGCCGGCTAGCTTATCTTTCCCTTCAGGAACAGGTTCAAATTCAGTTCCTAATGAAATTAAATTTTTATTAAAGTAAAATTTTTAATCTGATATAAATAATTTATTTTCTTTGATATTTAGATAATTTAGCTTTATAACAGGTTCGAAAGTCTAATAAGTACACTATTTAAATTTTAATATACGACCTTGTCCAAAATTAAACACACAAAAACCTTTCTTCTTCGTAGCTACACACTTCTCTTTCCAAATCCAGCAATTCTCCTTTCATTCATTCTTCACCTTATCTCGTCCTTAACTCCTCTGCAACTCCAAACCACAATAACACCTCTACCTTCTTATTTACAGTCTATGTTTCTCTTCTTCGCTGATCTCCGCAATTTCTGACTTTCAATTCAATTTCAAAATTCTTAATCCTTGTTTATTATTTTTCTTCTTCACTCCCTAATTTTCAGTTGTTCTTTTTTTTTTTTAAATTTGTTTTTCCAATTTTACAACCTCTCTTTTATCTGTTGTTTATTGTTCTATCTCACTAAATATCAAAGTTCCCAAAATAAACAAAACAAAACACCATATGAATTTTGATTAATTTCATTCCAAACATAACCTAACTTAAACCTCCTTGTCTTTCTCCAGGAAAACATTTACTAACTATAAAAATAAAATTTCCCACTTAAAAGAAATGTCATAATGACTTAAATGTCAGAAATTATTTCAACAACAACTTAATAACTACTAACATAGATGTCAGTATCAAACTTACTGTTGACATCAAATAAAAAACTTTAAAACTATTAAAACAACTCTAAACAAATATTAACATTCTAAAACACATACCTTTCGGATCTTTAGCTAATTTAAATAAATTTTGAAAACCATCTAAAGGAAATAAAGAAATTCAAACCCTGATTCAGCAAATAACACAAACATGCAATCTTCGTAATCGTCCAATAAGCAAATACATAGCATTTTCCCTCCCCAAATTATAAGCTTTTACTTATGTAAAACTGTTTAATTTTATTCAATTATGCCGTATTTGCAATACTGTATTTATCATCAGTTTTGTTGTGTTTTCTTTGTGTGTTTTATTTTGTCAAATATTTTTTTAATCTGTCGTCAAGATATGTCGCATTGTCAGCTAAAATTTCTCTAGGAGTGCCTACAGTTTTAAAATATTTAGAAAGTATTCTACAAACCGTATTTGTATTACGTCTTTTTGTGGGATATACCTTTGTGGGTTTTTTGTAATGCGTTTTATAATAATAATTTGACTTAACTGGAATGCAATTAATAACTTTAATTATAATATTGTTAAATTTTATATCATTAAACTCGGGAAATCCGTTCGAATATGAACCCATGTCAACTCCCGCACACGTCTATCATAATGAGAATAAACATTTTGTTTGGACCTTGGATATTTTAAAATTAAAATTGACCATATGTGGTAACTTCACCATTCATATACCTTTGGAGAACTGACGCGTCTCCGCACGTATTACATTTTCATTTATCATTTATAATCATACTTATTTTCATATATGTTCCGGTAACTCTTGACCGTTTTATATAATTCATTATTTATTTATTCCGCACTTAAAACTACATTTCCCTTGGTCCAAACAAAATATCTCTGCACAATATAACATCAAATGCTGTGGGCAGGCATAATGACCAACTCGTCTCCATTGCCATTGCTCTCAAATTTCAAATTACAACGATCTTTATTTACATTACCCTTTACTACGTCATTACATATTATTTCAAATTTATATCCACGCTTATTTATCACTAGTATATTTTTCATTATATCCCACAAATCCAAATTATCTTTGTTAATAGATCCGTGTTTGTATATAGTGTATAATTCCGTATGAAATTCCTTATTCATGCCCCTTTCCGTATTTTTCTTATTGCTCCTGTTCCAATTATTTCCAGTGCAAAATTTCTTCCTCGTCTTGAAGTTTTTGTGTTTTCTTTTTCCAAATATTTTGAGTTTACTTTCATCTACTATCAACTTGTGTACATAATTTTCAGCTATTCTCGGTTTGGAATTTATTAACGACATATAATTTTGTAACAATTTTCTTACTAGATTTTCATATTTAGTAGGATAATTTATCTCCAACCTTTTAGGCATTTTATAATTATTCATTTCACATGTGGGCTTATATTTTTCATCATTTAAATCATTTAAATTATTATTATTACAATTACCTATATAACCCACTATGTTTTAACTCATTTTTATTAAATATTTTCACCGCAGTACCTTTTAAAACTAGGGACTTTTCCCCAAAATCTATTTTTGCCTTAAGTCGTGATAAAATATCCTCACCAATTATGACATCAAAACTCAAATTGTCAACAATTACAAACTCGCCTCTAAAACGTATCTCTTTTACTTCAAAATCTAAATTTATGATTTTATTGCATTCTGTGAATTTCTTACCATTTGCATTTAATAATTTAATTTTTGAAATCTTAGTACAATTTTTTTGATATAATTCTTTTTTACTGTCTATTATCTTTCCATTTATTAAACTGATTTCTGATCCCGTATCAAGCAATGCTTTTTTGAATTTATTTCATTAACTTTAATGTTGATGATTGGCAAATTACTAATTCTATTATTATCTAAATTTGATTCATTCTCAATACCTATAAATTCTTGCATATGTCCGTATGTCGTCATATCAATTAAAACTTCCCTATCTAAAAATTTTCCCTTGGAAAATGTGAATTTACCTCTGCTATCGTCTTAATTTTATTCATGTCATTCTGTTGATCAGATCTGACATTTGTATTATTTACCTGTGCATATCTTACTGAATCACGTTTATTATCATACCTATTCTGTTCTTTATTATAATTATCATTACCGTTATACCTCCTATTTTCGTCATAATCTCTACCTTTATTTTGATTAAAATTTCTACTGTCATAATTTTTCTGATAATTACTATTATACCCATTTTGTTGTCTATTTGCATAATAATTTTGTCTGTTGAAATTTTGGTCATTACCATCTGTTTGGTTGTATGTTTTTCTATTAAATGCTTTATGATTTTTATTCCATCCCATATGTAGATCATCGATCACTCTCAAGTACTCATTCAAACCATCTAATGTCGTAATGCGTTGTGTAATGATTACTTGGTGGATGTCATCAGAAAAATGTCTTGCTAGATATTTAATCATTTCATTTTCTGTCAAATTTGGCTCTAAGAATTTAATATTATACATTTTACGCATGACATAATTTTTCCTAGACATACCACTATTTTCTGAATATTTTCCATTAAATAAATTGAAACGAATTTTTTCCTGACAATGTTCAGACCAATACTTTTTTAATAATAACTTTTCAAATTCTTCTAAAGTTTCAAATTCAGATTCTAAAATTTGATACCAAATTTCGGCTTCACCTTTTAATGAATTTTGAATTTCATGTTTTAAATTAAAATTAAAATTTATAGATTTTAGATATTGCCTTAAACGTTCTAAAAATACTTTTGGGTGGATTCTGGAATCACCATAGAATTGATTTACCAGTGTTTGATGTTGTGTAGCACATGTGTTAAATATAGGTGTGTATGTGTCCTTCAATATCTTCGTATTCTGTTCGATCTTACCATCCTGTTCTTTTAATTGTGTTTTGATTATATCTTCTTGTTTTTTCATGCGTATATCTATTTCATTCATACCATCTACTATAACATGTTCTACTTCTACTCTTACTTCTTTTTTAAGTTCACTTATCTCTTCATAAACCTTTTCTACCTTTTCTTCTACTTTCTTAATTTTCTCGTCCACTTTATTGTGTAACTCTACTATACTCGTTTCCAATTTCCTATTGTTCTCATCCATTTTTTTATTCATATCTTGTTTGCTTTCTTCAAATTTATTGTCCATTTTGTTGTTGATTTCATCAAATTTATTATTCATGTCTTGTTTGCTTTCTTCAAATTTATTATTCATGTCTTGTTTGCTTTCTTCAAATTTATTATTCATGTCTTGTTTGTTTTCGTTCATTTTTTTGTTATTTTCATCAAATTTATTATTCATGTCTTGTTTGTTTTCGTCAAATCTGTTCGCTATCATGTTCATTAATTGTATAAATTTATCATCATTTTGTGTTTGTTGGGATGTATCACCTTGTTGAGAAGTTTCTGGTGTTTGATTTTTATTCTCCATTTTTGTTTGTTTTCCTGATCTTAATTTCATACAAATACCACACAATTAAGAATTAATACTTTATATACCCTTAATAAATGAAATTGTTATTGAATTTTAAAACTATGTACCACAATCAACAGTTCACAAACTTTCACCAAGACTGCACACTTTATCAAATCGACAATTTTACAATCGCCACACGTTGGGCGCCAAATGTGCTGTTCTACTTTTTATTGTACTTAATAATTTGCAGTACTAATCAAAACTTAACTTGCTTATTTCCGATAAAAAAAAAAAAACTTTAAAACCAAAAGATCAAATTAAAATCTCTTATCTTTTGAACCGAAAGTATGTCAAAATATTTAATGGGCCGGCTAGCTTATCTTTCCCTTCAGGAGCAGGTTCAAATTCAGTTCCTATTTAAAATGAAATTTTTATTAAAGTAAAATTTTTAATCTGATATAAATAATTTATTTTCTTTGATATTTAGATAATTTAGCTTTATAACAGGTTCGAAAGTCTAATAAGTACACTATTTAAATTTTAATATACGACCTTGTCCAAAATTAAACACACAAAAATCTTTCTTCTTCGTAGCTACACACTTCTGTTTCCAAATCCAACAATTCTCCTTTCATTCATTCTTCACCTTATCTCTTCCTTATCTCCTCTGCAACTCCAAACCACAATAACACCTCTACCTTCTTATTTACAGTCTATTTTTCTCTTCTTCGCTGATCTCCGCAATTTCTGACTTTCAATTTAATTTCAAAATTCTTAATCCTTGTTTATTATATTTCTTCTTCACTCCCTAATTTTCACTTGTTCTTTTTTTTTTTAAATTTGTTTTTCCAATTTTACAACCTCTCTTTTATCTGTTGTTTATTGTTCTATCTCACTAAATATCAAAGTTCCCAAAATAAACAAAACACCATATGAATTTTGATTAATTTCATTCCAAACATAACCTAACTTAAACCTCCTTGTCTTTCTCCAGGAAAACATTTACTAACTATAAAAATAAAATTTCCCACTTAAAAGAAATGTCATAATGACTTAAATGTCAGAAATTATTTCAACAACAACTTAATAACTACTAACATAGATGTCAGTATCAAACTTACTGTTGACACCAAATAAAAAACTTTAAAACTATTAAAATAACTTTAAACAAATATTAACATTCTAAAACACATACCTTTCGGATCTTTAGCTAATTTAAATAAATTTTGAAAACCATCTAAAGGAAATAAACAAATTCAAACCCTGATTCAGCAAATAACACAAACATGCAATCTTCGTAATCGTCCAATAAGCAAATACATAGCAGTATATATGGTAAGTCAATTGTGTATAATGTTATATAAATGTATAAATGTTATATAAAACAAAACAAACAAGTCATTACTTCATACAGAAACATAAGATTTAAAATGTGTGGACAAACTTTACCAATAATATAAAACTTTATAAACACTATAAAACTTTACAAATACTATAAAGCATGCAAATACTACTACTAGTTACATTGTAAGCAAACAGTTTAAAAGAAATTGTCACATATGCCGTTAGCCTTTGGTTTTACCTGTTTAAAAATTCATTAATGCTATAAAAACCTCCTTCTATAAGCAAGTGTTTTACAGCGTTTTTATAACTATTATGTTGTGAGATCATTCTAATTTCTTGTGGTAAGTTATTGTACAATATGATACAGTTGTAATGTGGAGGGAGTGTTTTCGAATGCAGTTGTCAAATGTTTTAGTATGCTCAACAAATCGCCATGCCTTGTGTTATATAGGTGATAGTTGTTTCTTTTTTATAAATAGGTCCATATTTTTTTTAATGTAACAAAGGCATTTGAGCATAAATATACATGGTGTGGTGAGTATTTTTTTATTTTTGTACACAATTCTACAACTCTCATTATACCCCATATTAAATATTAAACTCAAAATTCTCTTTTGACATATAAATACTCTGTCTTTGTTTTTTGTATTTCCCCAGCATATTATGTTGTAGGACAAATGCGAGTATGCTAGTGCATAATAGGTATTTAAAAGTCCAGACTCATCAAGTGTGCTTTTCAGTTACAAAATACCGAAGTAGGCTTTATTCAATTGGTTGCAGACATAATAAAAGTAAAATAACACCACAGAAATTAGACAACCCCCAATTCCTGAAGCCAGGGCTTGTGCGGAAGGGGGTTACACATTGAAAAAACGCGGACATACAACCATTTCCTCCGACAATGCCAGCGCCGGTGCCAGGATTCGAATCCGGTGGTGCGATGTTCGTGTGATTAATCGCGATTGCCACCTCGCGCCTTAACCCACTCGGCTGTCGACCAGACATCGACATGTTCTATATGAAGATTCCATGACAGTTTACTATTTAGTAAAGTACCGAGCAGCTTAGTGCTGCCCGATAAGCTAATGTCAATCAGTTGCATATTATGTGGCAGCGGTCTTTGTAAATGAAACTTAATAAACACAGTTTTTTTATTATTTAAGATCAGTTTGTCTCTTTGGGCCCATGAACTAACTTCTTCCAGTGCAAGACTTACTAATTCATGAAGTTCCTCAGGTGTACTTTGTGTACTCATACCTTTTCTGAAACCATATTGTGACCTAGACATGAAAATAAATTTTATATCATGGCAATTATGACTGACTGACATCAATTGGATCATATTACAGACTTAGACGAACTATGTGATCAGTTCTATCAAATTATATACTCGATTATAAATCAACATGTGCCCTTCTTTAAAAATCACAAAAGAAGTTTTTCAACCTGGTATATTGTGGATATGATTAAATGTTTAAGGAGAAAAAAACAGTCTTTATAGGAAATATAAACAAACCGGCAATGAAACTCACTATAGTGACTTTAAAAACCTAAGATCTCAATTAAAGCAAAAAATAAAAGGAGCGTTTTCTGAATATGTACAAAAAATGGAGAATAGCATTAAACTGAACTCTAGATCCTTATAGCTGTTCATTAAACAAAAAAGAAATACTGCCAGTATACCAGGCTGGATGAGCTTTAATGAAGGAGTCTTTGACAAGTCGGAAACCATTTTAAGCATCGTTTAGATTGGGCACAAGTATCTGAATATATGTGAAATACTTGTTTATTTGACAAATTGTGATACAAATTCTTATTACTTCTTGTCACACATTTTGTGAGCGCAGTGACAATGTGCTGTGTATATCGAATTAATTCAATATTCATGACAAATCAGTGTACTGTTATAATTTGTGTTGGTTTTGGAACAAAAAATTTTTTATCTTTTTTTCAGTATATGGTATATGCGGTGCAATTTTTTGCAACAGATATTCCAAGTCATCAAGTCCCATTCTCACATAGTTCCTGAAGCAAGTTCCACCCTCCAACGTTAATTAAGAATTTGACATGTTGTAGGATGTAGGCCCCTTGATTTTCCCTGTATTTCAGAAATGTACATTGCCACCATCTGCGTTTTGATGCTTCTTTTTTATTTTATAAATAATAACAGAGCACATGCACTTAAGTATAGAGAAAATTGTTCGCAATTTCGTTAGACATATTGAATAATTTCTTTTTAAATGTCACTTTATCATACTTCTGATTTATAAGTACTTTAAAGTCTTTTTTGATGGATGTATGAATAAATCTCAATACAAATCCAGTTACTTGTGCCCAATCTAAACATACCTTAATACCTCAGACATATTGGCATTACATGTTTTTTAAACAAAGTCTTTTCTGATACATATATATGGATAAATCTCAATACAAATCCAGATACTTGTGCCCAATCTAAACGTACCTGTAGAAACATCCGCTGAGTATTTTGGCAGTGTAAATAATAATTATCAAATTCACACGGTACTTCGACTGATCAAGCTACATCATTTAATGCTATGATAAACATACCTAATATTACAGAAAACAATATCATATTTGTCTCAAATAAATTAAAACCGAAAATGTCTAGTGGTCCAGATGGTATTCCTACTTTTTTCATTAAAGACTGTATAAAACATTCTGGCTAAACCTTTATGTAAAATTTTTAATCTATCATTGAAGCTTTGCCTGTATCCCACTCGATGGAAATTTGCGAAAATTTGCCCGATCCTTAAAAAAGGAGATAAGTCAAATATATCCAACTATCATCTTGTGTTACTAGTATGTGGATTTTCCAAATTATTTGAGATGTTAATTAATAATTATATATTTCCAAAAATTGAACCCCGCCTGTCAATTGAGCAACATGGATTTATGAAAGGTCAGTCAACAACCAGCCTACTTCACTCAATATAGCACTCGGTTGTTAGATAACAGAGGCCAGGTTAATTTGGTTTTTCCCGACTTCTCGAAAGCATTCGATAAAATCAGTCACTCAATAATCTTCTTACAAAAAATTAAATTTGATTTTAGTAAACAACATACTTTTTCAAGGCATACCTAAATGATAGAAGGCAATTTGTGCAACATTACTTAAAGGTATGTAATACAATTAACTCTGCTGAAGATTGTGTCAAACTTCAAAACAACTTGGTTAATATTTAAAGTTGGTGTGAAGTAAAAGACTTGCTTCTCAATATATCAAAATGTTCAACACTATCTTTTACGCGGAAATTCGCTAAACTACAAAATGTATTCCCTTAAATAGGCTAGAAATTGTAAAAGCCTAGGGGTTACGTTAAATCCCAAACTAAATTTTAATATTCATATTCAAACTATTGTTTCATCAGCCATTCATATATTAGGATTTATCTTTACAAACTGTAATAGATTCAAGAGTAATGAGGCTTTAAAAGTTTTATATTTCTCGTTAGTAAGAAGTTGTCTCATTATTATAGGAAAAATATTAATTCTATTGAACATGGCAAAGAGTGTTTTTAAAATATCCCGCCTTTAAGTTGGATGGTGACTATCCTCCCCAAGGCATTGATGAACAAGTTCTATGAACTAGATTAAATGTGATAATAATAATAAATAACACCACAGAAATTAGACAACCCCCAATTCCAGAAGCCAGGGCTTGTACGGAAGGGTGTTACACATTGAAAAAACGCGGACATACAACCATTTCCTCCGACAGTGCCAGTGCCGGAGCCAGGATTCGAACCCGGTGGTGCGATGTCCGTGTGATTAATCGCGATTGCCACCTCGCGCCTTAACCCACTCGGCTATTGACCAGATATGATGTCTCTATATGACAGGAGGTTAATAAATATGTGTATTTTTGTGTACAATTTAATTAATAATAGAATTATGTGCCCATTGCTGTGGTCATCTAACATTTTTGGTACCTCGGTTAGCAACTAAACTGCTGGCCACTCGAACTTACACATAGAGAATTTTAGGCAAAATTTAAAGTTCAATATTTTCAACAGGAATGCAAGTTTTTGAACGCGGCTTGCAAATTTTAAGAGCTAGTTTTTTTCGGATTAAGCTGCATGACGTATATTTATCGTAGGAACATAAGTTTATTATATACACGGTGATCAATGAAGTCATGCAAAAAATCAAAAAGTTTGTATGAGTGAAATTTCCGCAACAAATTTTTTTGGTCGTTGCAATATGGTTCGTTACTAAGGTAACATCAATATCTCTAGACGGTTTTGTCAGTTTTTGGATTAAGGCCCTTAGGCCTTGTACACACTACTCAACATAAAATTTGGATACCGAAATTTTTAAAATGCTATAACTTGACATTGGATTGACGGTTCTTGATGATTTTTGCGGATTATTTCACGTAGATTTTCTATGGTCTAAGCATTTTATTTGAGGGTTGAAATTTACACATTATGCCGGGTCGATAATAAACAAAAACGTAGCGACAAGAACAAGTTTATTACATGATATTCTACAATGTACAAGATTGCTTAACAACGGCCAAAAGTCAATTATTAAAAAATTTATAATTCTAATTCTGGTAATTTTTAATAATTAAAAAAAAATTTAACTAAAAAACTAGAAATGAATTTAATTTAAACTTAAATTAAAATTACCTAATTAAAATTAGGTACATTAATTAAAAAAAAGAGAAGCTAATATTTTGTTGGTCCTCTTGCTCGTAATATTATTTCCCGACATCGATTTGGTAGAGTATCCACAAGATTATTTATAAAATCTTGTGGAATATTCTCCCATTCTTCACGAATGGCCTCACTGAGCGTTTCTAAGGTTTCAGGGGGTACATCAAGAGATCTTACTTTAAGTTTAAAATAAGACCAAACGTGTTCGATGACATTAACATCCGGAGACTTTGCAGACCAGTCCATCCTATTGATGTTTTGTGCCTGCAAAAACTCTGTGATCCTTCGCACTCTGTGAGGTCGAGCGTTGTCATCCACCAATAGAAGTTCTGGGCCGTAATGTCGAGCAAAAGAAACAACAATAGGTTCCAAAATTTCCTCCTGATAAACAGTAGCATTAATGGTTTGGTTGGTAATGAATAGCTCGGTTTTACCATTTCTTATGATACCTCCCCACACTGTAACACCTCCGCCACCAAATGCTTCTTGAGGGTCCATATTTTCCTCCAAATATCGCTGATTTGGCCTTCTCCAAACTAAAATTCGGCCATCGGAGTGAAACAAATTAAATCTTGTTTCGTCAGTAAATAAACAATGGCTCCACTCTGCATTACCCCAATTCACATGCCGATTTGCCCATGCCCGCCTATTCGCTCTATGATGTTGTAATAACCACACACATTTTGCTCTGCGACGGGCTCTATAATTTAAAATGTTTGGCATTATGTTGTTTTTTAAAAAAAAAAATCTCACCTCAAGTTGTTTTTATTTAATGTTCTTCTCACTGTTCTGTCCGAAACTCTCACCCCAGTTTGTTGTCTTAAAGAGTCATTTAGTTTTCTAGAGTTCTTTGTTCTATTCCGCATAGTTTCTCTCATTAAAATTCTTTCGGTTCTTTCGTTTATTTTTTTTGTATGTCCACCCCCATGCCCATAAATATGATCACCAGTAGTTTCAACGCGGCGGATCAAATTATAAATTGTCTTTCGGCTGACATTGTAAATGTGTGCAATTTGCTGTTTTGACATTCCTTCGTTGAGAAGCCGAATGCAATTTTCCCTTTCTGCCGTGGTTAAACGCCTCATATTAATTAAACTTTACAAAATTATAACATTGAAATGTGTCAGATTATTTCTAATATAATGTAAACAGTTTTTAATTGCATAGCAACAAATTTGTTTTTCCAATGCCTACTTTGAAATTGACGCGTCGCGTAGAAATTACACCCGATCATAATTATGGGCTTGGGGGTGGACAAAGAACTCTGTAAAACTGAATGACTCTTTAAGACAACAAACTGGGGTGTGAGTTTCGGACAGAACAGTGAGAGGAACATTAAATAAAAACAACTTGAGGTGAGAATTTATTTTTACAAAAACTTAAATAATGCCAAACCTTAGAGCGCGTCGTACCCTACGTTTTTGTTTATTATCGACCCGGCATAATGTGTAAATTTCAACCCTCAAATAAAATGCTTAGACCATAGAAAATCTACGTGAAATAATCCGCAAAAATCATCAAGAACCGTCAATCCAATGTCAAGTTATAGCATTTTAAAAATTTCGGTATCCAAATTTTATGTTGAGTAGTGTGTACAAGGCCTAAGGGCCTTAATCCAAAAACTGACAAAACCGTCTAGAGATATTGATGTTACCTTAGTAACGAACCATATTGCAACGACCAAAAAAAATTTTTGCGGAAATTTCACTCATACAAACTTTTTGATTTTTTGCATGACTTCATTGATCACCCCGTATATAATAAACTTATGTTCCTACGATAAATATACGTCATGCAGCTTAATCCGAAAAAAACTAGCTCTTAAAATTTGCAAGCCGCGTTCAAAAATTTGCATTCCTGTTGAAAATATTGAACTTTAAATTTTGCCTAAAATTCTCTATGTGTAAGTTCGAGTGGCCAGCAGTTTAGAAATAGTCCATATTTTTACTTAGGTCAAGCAAACACCAATGTATTGTACACTACCCCTATTCATAACATATGTTCTGCCTGCAATTTCGTTCGCCAGGAAAACGATTTAATAGATTTTTAAATATTGTTAAGTCAGCATTTAAATAAATTTTGCAGCGTTGATTACTAGGATTTTTTATATCATATTCTGTCTGGCTGATATCCGCGTTGGTTAAGGTGCGAGGTGGCAATCGCGATTAATCACATTGTTACGTGCTAAATGCTGATTTATGCCTTTTAGGTAGACAGTAGGTAATTATTGAGAGGTGCATCCAGGGTTACCGCGCTGTTAAATTTTGTAGCTGAAACTAGAATCCTTTGGCTATACAGTAGGTAGGCATCTCTTTTTGTCGGCTTGTAAGGTCACGAGATGAAGGTAGGAAGTTGAGTTAGGAGATGGTAGCCATTAAGTAGCAGTGCGCTTGGCGTTCTTTGTGAATTTTCCTTTTAATTGCCGTTAATGGGGCTTTCCATTTGATGTTTTCATGGCGTATTGGAAATTCATAGTTGATTGTATACGTTATGGTTGTTTAGAAGGACACACCTTACTCAACTAGTTTGGATTCAGTAAGTACAGTATATATTATTCTGTACTTATTATTATATAGTATATTTTAATTGGGCGCCACGATATCACCTGAAAGATATCGAAAATACGTGAGTTTTTAATTTGTTTTAGTAGATACTTTTGTAAAACTCAACAGAGCATAAGATCTCTTATCCTAGGAGCCGGTTCTAGCATCAATATTACCTAAATTTAGATATGAAAAACCTTCGTTAAGTATACAATAATTACATGTATTACTGAGAGTAATGAATAACAAACTAAACTATATTAAAGAAATTACTTAGAACTAGAAATGTCATTTGAAAACTAAAATTGCTCGAGACTTTAATTATTTGCAAATAATGATGATATTGGTATATATACCTTTAGAGACTAGGAATCTCAACGATGCTGCAGATATTATCCGGTGCTGTGGTACGTACGTACCATTTACTCCCTCCAGATTTCTGTCTTATTACCAGTTGATCCGATATCTGACTAACCTATTTATTACGATATGTTGATACTCTGGAACTTTATATTGTGTTAGGTAACCAACCCACTTTATATCAGTCTTCACTCTTTATTTTGGAAATATGCAACTTCATATAACACCAATATATTGTAACTCATAAAATATTTTTCTTCTCTCCTCTCTAATTTTTTTATTATTCCCGTTCCCTAGCAAACGTTATTGTTTTTCATAACGACCACTGTTTTACATTACAAATACATATTATTACTACAATCTAAAACTAAATATTACTCTCAAGAAATGTTTGTTTCACTAATTTTACTTTTTACACTTTCGAAAACGTTTTTTAAGCTATAATGTGACATTGTTCTTCCATTTTATTGTTTTATCACATTATTTTTAAATCACTGTTATTTAGTGTCCCGTTTTTATTTACTCTAATTTACTGTTTATTTAATTATTCTTTAAACGTCTTTGGATACTGCTTACTATTACATAATTTTAATTTTGTCTAGATTTAATGAAAATTCCTCATTTCTCCAAATACTACAGTCATCCTGAGCCAAAATAAGGTTTCACTACAATAAAGTACAGTCCTATTGAGTTTTACAATCATAAGCTTAGCATTGAAAATGGCGACAATATTTAAAATCTCAAGTATTACTTTGGAAACTTTCATGGTTGGCTTACCCTTAGTAATTTTATTTATCCTTGAAATTCATATCATTTTATTTACATCTGCTAGTGTGAATGCCCATGGCAATATATATATATATATATATATATATATATATATATATTATATATAGTGGTCAATATTGTCAATAATCTCGTTTTTTTTATCATATCTGCACTTAATATCACCTCTAAGGGTTATATAATATTCACTTCGAGACATCTTGGCGAAAAAATTTGCAAAAAATCACAATAAACTCAATCCATATCACCAAAAACGAATGTAAACACACGGAAAATAATCGCTTTGTGTGCCACCCAGGCACATATATATATATATATATATATATATATATATATATATATATATACATGTCTCCCTAACGCATTTTCTGTGGTAATTGTAGAAAGCCGTCCCACGAGTAATTACTTCCAAGTTTGATCTCTTGGATCGCCGATTTTAAGCCGCCCTACACCTTTGAGTAAGGAATAAAGATCTTTTTAATTTTTTTTTTTTTTGGTATACTTATGAAATTATTTTTTTTTAGGGCTTCTTCTTTTTTATTTTATTCAACTTTTTGTGTTTACGTTACTTTTTGTTGTTTTCGTAATGTTCAATCACGAATTTTACAAATTCCCCCCACATATTTATTGAGCCTGGCGTTACCCATCTCCAGAGCAAGAGAGGCCTGGGTTTCGGTCACCTATTCTTGTTCTCCACTTGTGGACCCCTAATTGGAATTTTATTGACAACCTTTTGCTTTCACTTTGGACAACGATTCGGGGTTTTGGAAAACAGGTATGGAATTGAATTGACAACTGTAGGCTTCGACATAGGACAACGATTCGTGGTTTGGATCATTTTCGATGGATGGGAATTAACAACGACAACTTATGCGACCAATTTGGACAATGATTCGTGGTACTTCTTGGGAGGCAGCTACTCAGCTCGCCATACAGGTTTTTATACTTAGCGTATGAGTTCGGGATACATAATTTGTGATTTCACTTTTGACTATTTGAAAATTTTAAGTATTTGAGCACACTTTTCTTTTATATGTAGTGTATGATTTATAAATATATTATGCCTGTATTTTGGTAAATAATTAATTTTTTTTGGCTATTCAAAATTTTAAGTATTTGGATATGATTCCTTTTTAGTAGGTCAAGCATAGCCTCCATAGCTGCTGTGGGACACGAGTGCATTACTCCTGTAGTCCCTATACAGGCAAGGCGTTGCAGTTTCTGCAACTTTCCCTGTGCTATTTTTTCTTCTGTTTTTGGCCACCATACGCATGTTTCTGTAGGCACTTCCACATCTGCTGCCACTAAGTCCCTCGTTATGAACTCTGAAAGGAGAACAAAGTTAATATCCTTGTTGAACAGCAGAGCTGTTCTAGGATAGTCATGCAAGGTTGAATAAATTAACTTGCATGATTGTGTAGGGAGTCCTTTGATACGTCCTCCTAGTGCCCAGGGCTCTTGGATTAGCCCAATATTTAATTTCCTCCTAACAAATTCCCTGCTGAGCACACTCGAGGCTGCTTTTGCATGGTGGAAATTTATTTGGAGGCACTTCAGATTATTTGGGGCCATTATGACGGCGTGGGGCCAGTCTTGTGGCCCCTTTTAGCTGTCTTTTTGCCCGTGTTATCGATAATTAAATCGGGCTTCATAACAGTCCCACGAGTAGCGGAGGAAAAGCGGTTTACCTGAGGCAGTGCCCCGCATACCACAGGCAGACATTTATTTAGACCAGGGTGCTTCAGGTGCCCTGGAGTCCGCATAATAACGACTAAGCTGCTTCCCCTTAGCCACGCAGTCATAGACTTATGCTGTTCCACCTTTGACTTGGGGGGAGTTTTATTGTGGCTCCCATCCATTTGGTCGGCTGGTTAAGGCAGACCCCCACGTGGAGCAAGCGGGTGTTAGATGAAGTGTTGTTGTACTTCTGGGTGCTCTCCCGCGTCGATGATCGACCCCTCCAGGAGTCACAGTTGTCTAAACGACGTTTCGGCAAAATCTCGTCTGTCATCTTCAGTTCTCACTGAAAGCTGCCTACTGCTGCTTCTCGTTGCTCGAACTGAACTGACGTTCCCCGAGGACCCCGAGTTGTGCGGCTCCTTATATATGCTCCAGTCTAGGGCGCGCCTGCGCGTTTGGCTACGTGTTACCGGTCCCCCACCACCTGTGGTAGGCGTAGCGGGTGCTTGAGCCAACCCGACAAGTGGCCTCGCTGAAACGTCACGCTTCACGTGACTTCTCGTCGGTGGTCGGGCATCCTCGTGTCCAATCGGTGCCACAGAATGCCGTGGTTCTCCTTGATTGGTCCGCGCTCGGCTCTGACTCCTCGTGATAGGTCCATTTCGGGCAGGTTGCTGTGCTTCTTCACTATTTGTCAATACTTGAACATGCCTTCTTCGGTTACGTATTTTCCCACAAGAGCGGGCTTCTAGGAACTGGGCAATCTCTGCGTATCATCTCGTTTATTGCCCAGTTCCTGGAAGCCCGCTCTTGTGGGAAAATACGTAACCGAAGACACACGATGATCCACCGTGGACGAACCAATCACGAGGAGGCATGTTCAAGTATTGACAAATAGTGAAGAAGCACAGCAACCTGCCCGAAATAGACCTATCACGAGGAGTCAGAGCCGAGCGCGGACCAATCAAGGAGAACCACGGCATTCTGCGGCACCGATTGGACACGAGGATGCCCGACCACCGACGAGAAGTCACGCTTCACGTGACGTTTCAGCGAGGCCACTTGTCGGGTTCGTTCAGGCGCGCCCTAGACTGGAGCATATATAAAGAGCCGCACAACTCGGGGAACATCAGTTCAGTTCGAGCAACGAGAAGCAACAGTAGGCAGCTTTCAGTGATAACCTGAAGATGGCAGATGAGATTCTGCCGAAACGTCGTTTAGACAACCGTGACTCTTGGAAGAGCCGATCATCGACGCGGGAGAGCACCCGGAAGTACAATAACACTTCATTTAACACCCGCGAAAACCTAAAAAAACAACATATATATATATATCTTCGTGGAATCTTTTCTTGAACCTTTGAATTTATGTAGTAGACTCGACGAGGGATTGTTCTTGGGAATTAGGTTCATCAATGAAACACCAAACTTATTTTTAACGTTTCGGCTGGGGGCCCCTAGCCTTCATCAGAAAAATTTGTTTTTAATAAGTATCCATATTCGTATACAATTTCTCATAATAATGTAATCTAAAATGTAATAGAGAGACAATAACTTTTTTATCAGTAAAGTTAGGTTATAATTTTATCTTATTGTTTTTGATATTTGCTTACCCAAACCGTGTCATTGCCAAGTTGTTATTGTTTATAGTGTTATTTATTATTTTCTTTTCTTTTTATTCCTCCTTCTATTCATTATACAATTATTATTGCTATATTTTAATATTTTACCATGCAATTGTACCTCGTGGTTTGATCGGAAGAATGACAAATGACTCGCCAAGTTTCACAGAGGCTTAAGAAAGACCAAACAGAGAACCAACTCGTCGATATTTGGATATTATATTATTGGCCGATAGATGGCGATAGTGGTATATACACATAATTTTTTTTTAATGATATTTATTGATTTATGTATGTTGTGTGTTCGTTATTTATTGTTGATAACCTTATTAAGATATATATGTTATATTAGAAATATACTATGATATATAATATTATCGAGACAGGCTTAACCTTCTCAAACATATCGTATTACATACTGCGTAACAGCTCTTCTCAATAACCGCTCACGCTGCATGAGCATTGTATTTCAATTCTCAGTAATTCTGATTGTGCTGAATCAGCAACACTGTTTCCTTTGTTCTCGAAACATTATAAATATTACTAACAACTTTTTTGTAATCAGTCTTATACTTACTTTCGAATAAACCTCATCTAAATTATTATTGTATTTTCTTAACGAGTCAACGTTGACTCCAGTGTAACAAATAAAGTTCCTTTTTAAAAAGTTATTCAAACAATCCACTATCTAACATATATATAACAATGTATAGAGCAACAATCCTGTGGGGACCCTAAATATAGAAAGAACTATATTGGGGGCCCCTACAGGTGCTACAAAACATTGCGATATATCTTACTAAGGTGGCTTATTTCGATTTTATCATTGACAGCATTTTGATTTTTCCAGAATTTGTCGTTTTTTATTATTATTTTCTGTAGCTAAAATTTTTGTATTTTCATAGTTAAATTCATGTCCTGTTAGTCTTTTGTGTTTATTTAGGGCAGTGCTACAATTTTTAGTGTAGTTATGTGCTTATTTTTCTGATGAAGCCGAAACGTTAAAAATAAGTTTGGTGTTTCATTGATGAACCTAATTCCCAAGAACAATTCCCCGTCGAGTCTACTATATTTATATATAGCATGTGTTTTATTGAACGCCTGTTCAAAATTAATGTGGCATTCTTCTTGGTAAGTTGATTGTTTAATTGTTTTATTTTACATGTAATTAAATTACAGTTTGGGCAGAGATATTGGCAGTTTTCACTCAAATTTTTGTTGGTGCAATTCCTGCACAAGTTTTACAATACCCTCTGGAGCAAACATCACAAATTATGAGTTGCTTTATATCCACGTTTTTCATTTTACACTCATCATGGTTTGCGCAATCCATTGTTAGTGCAAAGAATATTTGAATCTTACAATTTGAGGGTGTTATAGGAGTTACTGCACATTTTAAGTGAAAGAAAAGTTTTAGTAAGAGTAAGTGGGCTTAGCACCCGTACTATGATTACTCTTATATTACTAATTTTTTAGATGTTATTTTTTGGAATATTGTGTTTATAGCAGATAAGTTTTTCTTCCTCGCTTTTTTAAGCACTTGCACTTGTTTCAGTCAGATATTACCAAATTGCATCTATGTAACTAACATATATGTATTGAACTTTTCGTCATCGAATCACATTTTTTTTTAGCAATTGTTCAGTATAAAACATATATTTGTTAGGCACTAGACTTTTAAATATGTAACGAAATTGTCGTGAGTAAACCATTGTTTTTAAATACCATTCGGCAGCTATCTGTTTTTTTCATCTTAAGTATAGTTCTTAAACATGTCTTCTGTAAAATCAGCACTCTCTGTGCATCAACTGAATTGCCCCAAAATATGATCCCATATCGAATTTTTGATACAATATATGTACGATACGAGTTCAGAGCTGCTATTACACCTAAGCTATCGGTCAATATTTTTAAGGCATAACAATACTTTGCTATATCTTGTGAAAGAGCATCAATATGTGATTTCCAATCCAGTTTTTGATCTATTTTGGTTCCCAGGAATGAAACTGTATTTACTGTTGTGACTACAGTCCCGTTTACATCAAGTTCCATACTATGGTTGCCTCGAGCCCCAAAGTTTAAAATTTGGGTCTTATCAACATTTACTAGTAGATTATTAGATAAAAACCAAATTTGGAGCAAGTCAACAGTATTTATGAGTTCCATGCTGGCAGCTTCTCTGCTCTTTTCACTAATGATCAGAGAAGTATCATCAGCATATAAAATTACATCATGTTGAACAATTGCTGGTATTTCGTTAGTATATAAAATATATAACAAAGGACCAAGGATAGAACCTTGTGACACACCTTTTTTATGTTTATAATTCTAGATTTAATTAAATGACCCTCTTTGTCTCTTTCTATAATGGACTGCTTCCTTCCCGATAGATATAATTTGATAAAACTTTTTGCCACCCCTCTGATACATAATGTTCCAACTTCTCAATCATAATGCCGTGGTCCACACTATCGAACGCTTTAGATAGATCTAAACAAACAGTTAACGTATGTTTATCTTCATTCATAGATTCCAGAACTTTTACTAAAGCTTTTGTTGTTGATTGACCTCTACAGAAACCATATTGACAGTCTGTTAACATAGCATTACCATTGAGAAAGCTTATTAGTCTCTTGTATATAATTTTTTCGAATATCTTACTAATATTTGACAAGAGAAAGAGACTGGCCTGTAATTTTTAAGTTCATATTTTTTACCTTTATTCTTATAAACTGCTTTTACATGTGCCTTTTTTAATCTGTCTGGAAATACCCCTGTTAAGAAACAGATTAATTATATGTGCCAAGGGAACCGAAATCAGATCGGCCACTTTTTTTAGAAGTGAGATTGGAATTTCATCTTCTCCAGCTGACTGTTTATTTTTTAAGTTTTTGATGCACTCATATACCTCGTCCTCAGTTACAAACCTTAAGAAAATAGTCTTATTATTTTTAGTAATCTTTGTACCTCCAAAGATTTGTTTCGTATCTCGACATGCATTTACAAAAAAGTTGTTTACTTCATCTAACAATCTACCAATATTTTTCAGTTTGTTGCCACAATTATCTAATATGTTGTTCTTTGAATTGGCTTTGCCCGTAATTTTCTTTATTATCGACCATCTTGCTTTAGCTTTGTTTTCAGAGTTTAAAATATATTCAGTGTTATGCAACTGTCTTGCTTACCTCACCATATAGTTTTAACCTGTAAAGCATTCGTTTTCTTGCACATGAGATTTTTATTCCTTGCGTCAACCAAGATATATACATCCCACCATCAATCAGACGTCCATACAAAGAACAGTCTTTTGAGATCCGAGTGAAAGGCCGTGTATATAGCATTTTAAGCTGTGTATATCGATTTATCAAGTTCTCATTGGTGGAGAGAGCGGTTCAGAATTCTGTTTTATGAAATTTTAAATTTTCATTTCTTTTTCACAAAACAGCTTCTCGACGTCCGTATGTTTTGCATGTAATAGAACATTCATATATACGTTTTTATGCTGTTTGCATGTAAACCTGCGTCACTGCTAAGTTGCCATATTTATTAGACAAAGAAAACATTTATAGAACTTGTCTCTTTCCAAAAACTATTTGTCATGAATACTTGCTTTGATTTAGTTATGAAAATCACTTTACAGTACATTAATAATTATTATTTTCCATTATTAAGTGAATAGAAAGATAAGGCAATTATCATTTAAAATGATCCAATTAAGGGGAAAATGCCGAATATCAGATGGTAGTACGTGACACTACCCCCAACTAGAGATTTTAATTTAGAAAAATGGCCATATTATGAATTTAATATCTTTTTACTGTTCAGCGGCACTAGGAGTTAGATATTTTCATGGATTTTTATTCTATATCGTTCCTAGATACTGAAAGCAATTTTTTTAGCCCAAAAATACCTACAAATTCTCTAGAGTTGATATAGAATGTAAAATTCAATAATTGTCGTAAATGACTGAATTTCAATAAATGCTTTAAAATGCAAGGAATTCTATCAATAATTCAATACTTCTTCAGTATTAGCTAGAGGAGCAGTTGTTTTGATTGGTTCTCCAATAATGAGTGTTTTAAAGTAGGTACTTACCTGACTAGTTTAGTACATTAGCGTGCACACTGCCCAGATTAGGGCAACAATAGAAAACCAGAAAATAGGCAATTTTATAGTAAATAAAAAATTGTTTAAGTTATGATTTGCTTAATATATAAATAATAATGTCTAGTTAAAAGCAATGTTTAGGAAAAATGCGTGTATAGGTGTGTATATATGTGACCGTCCTAGCGCTGAAATCAATTCAGCGATCTCGGTTAAATTCGATATCTTGAATCTTTTACAGACTTTCCTATGAGTTTATTTCATTATTCACATACTCTTAAAATTCAGGGTCGTTTATTGATGCTAAAATACCGAAAATTTCGATATTTTCAAAACGGCTGTACCGACTTGGCTTACACTTTTTACTTTAATAGTACATTAAAAACCTAACCCCATACCGTCAGTTATTTTTACTGAAAAATTCACGAGGGCAGTTTACTGATGCGAATAGAAAATCTCCAATGTCATCGAAAATCGCCTAACTATTTTGTTTTCATTTTGTGCCTTATTAGTATATTACAAACCTAACTATATTATTCGCCGTTTTCTTAGAAAATTCACATAAGGGTAGTTCACTCATGTCAAAATATCGAAAATTTCGGTTTTCTCGAAAACAGCTCAAACGATTTTACTGAAACTTCATAAGTTAATAGTACATTATAAGTCTAATAATATGGCGTAGTTTTTTCCTGAAAAAAAAACACAGAAAAGTAGTATATTATCACGCGAACAGCGTGGCGGTACCATTAATCAGTTTTTTTTAAATTTAATTGACATGCACCGATAACCGTTTCTATATTATGAGAGGACTTGCCATTTTATAGGGGTGGATGCTACCCCTCAGGGATGGCAGAAAACCCAGAAGATCAAGCTGAGGAGTATATTCTTTATAAAATTTTGTATATAAATTTATAGTTATACAAATTCACTGTTAAATAATATTGATGGAAATCATACTGTTTGTGGAGTACATAAAAGATAAGTAGAAGAAAAATAAATACGTATTTTTTGACAATGCTTTATTTAAACTGAAAAGTTTCTCTAAAAAGACAAAAAAAATATAAATCTGTTTATACAGGTAACAAAACTAAAAACGTCTGATGTTCCGAGATTTAAGTGAAACATACTTTCCGGATGAGGTTACCTATACCACAAATATGGACCTAAATTTTAATTTTTAGACAAAAAGGTACTTAAAAAAAATTGCTTGTTAGAAAAATAAAATTTGTGTGATGATCAACGTAGAAAACTACCCCCTCTTCCTTGCTGTCTGTCCTAGGCATGCGGGGATTCGTCGGATCGGGATTTTTATGGGAATATCAGGGAAACTAACCATTACTAAACCTCAGTTGACCTAAGCAACCCCCTAGGGTTGAAACTACCCTAGTCGAAACACCGAAAATCACTCGGAATTACGGTGGTGGTGCTATTTTCACACCACCCTCTCGTAACAACCCCCAAATCTAAAAATTTAATATTTGAAAAAATTTTGCTAATAAATTTATTGAAATGTATCATGTATGTGAGGTCGCTGATAACAAATCTAAGGTCAAAATTAAAAAATCAAAATAGCCAATATGTTAGTTGGAATTTTATCTGAAGCAATAAGTACCTACTAGAAAATGGCAAAACAAATTGAGCATTTCGTTAATCCTGTATATTAACGAAAAACAGTAAAGTATTTATGAATATCTTTTTTATTACTAGTTAATTGCAATAATATTGGCAACGTTTTTATTTAAAACAATGTGAGGGCACATTGTTTCATTCATAACTTTTCTTTTTATGCTACAGAAACATTTGAAAGCTTATCCTTATTAATAATCATTCATTTTGGTCGTTTTATAACAGCATTGTTGTTTACACAGTTTTATTTATTAATTTTTGTTTTGGCTATATTGAAAGTTAAACATTGTCCTAAAAATATTATTTTATTAATCCGCGGCGCACATCTTTTCCTTAAAAACGTTTCTTTTATTATTACATGCGACTGTATCTAGTAAGTAAATAAAATCGACTTTCGAACGCTTAGTAGCCTGCTTATGTCCGATTATCAGAGGAATATCCACGGCATTTATTTTTACTTCCACGTCCAGTGGAGGAAGTATAATAACGCAAAAAATATGTTTTTTTTATTATTGAAATGGGCTTAAAATGTTATGAAACATCAAGATTTCAAATTTGAGCGAAAAAAATTTGTCTGTCTGTCGGTCTGTAACTTTTTGTAAATTTGGTACACTTATGCATTATAACGAGATCTGGAACTAGATTATGTTTTGATCTAATTCCGTTGAAGGGTTCGGGGGTAAATGGGGTAAATAAGGGTAAATAGGCAAAGCAAGCAAGTAAGATAAAATTACAATTTAGAGCATGTACGAAAAGTCAAGGTCTATATATTTTTTCTAGCATCAGCCACCTCTCACTATCGCCCCCAATACCATCCCCCATACTATTATGAAAGGGAGTAACAAAAATTAAAATGTGATTTAGTGTATAAAAGAACGAAACATGTCAAAAAACTAAAAAGTTAAATTGGGATTTAGTATGTTTACGAGAACCAATAAGGGGCTCTAAAATTCATTTTGGCATTAGCTACTCCCTTTACCACCTCCATTGCCACCCCCACCCTATTGCTTAAGGCAATAAAAAATTTAATTGGGATTTAGTGTGTGTATGAGAACAAATAAGGGCCTCTAAAATTTTTTTGACATTAGCCACCCCCTTTACCACCCCACCCTATTATTAAAGGGAGTAAAATGTTACATTGGGATTTAATGTATATAAGATTTATTGACTGAAATGGATAATTCATTTTTTGTTATCAGTTTTATTTGTGCCCGAGCATATATATGTACCGGGTGTAATAGGATCATGGTACAACTCCTTTGTCCTTTTGTTTTGAGGATAAATAATTAAAATATGGAACATCCTGTATACTTAATAAACGTAATTTTTTGACATAAATGATATTTTTTCACATCTGGTTTCACCAGAAGTGACACTAAGTTTTTATTTTCAAATGGAACACTCTATATATTATTGCATTATTGAATTCTATATAATTTTCTGAGTCCAATGGTACCACATAAGTGATATTTCAAACGTCAATATTTATTTTAATTTAATTTTTAGTTATCCATTTAAGTATGCTATACCTATTCCGATTTATTCTAATTGGTCAGTGTAATGCTAGAAAAATCCAAATCCCGTCTAAAGTACTAAATTATGTGATTTGTGATTAAATAAAATTCATCCAAATGGACAAAACACATTTTTTTCAAATGGAACCATATTGGTATCGTAGTACCATTTATTACTATTATTAATAAGGAATTCTTTCATATACTTTCTTAAAATGTGCGATAAATACAGTAAAACCGCTGCCCAAGGAATCACTACTTCCACATCCAGATTTTGTATCCAAGTCGTATGCACAATAAATCCCAATGTAATATTTTATTCCCTTTAATAATAGAGTGGGGGTGGTAGAGGGGGTGGCTAATGTAAAAAAAAATTTAGAAGCTAGATGTTCTCGTATACACACTAAATCCCAATTAATTTTTTATTCACTTAAACAATAGGGTGGGGGTGGCAATGGAGGTGGTAAAGGAGGTAACTAATGCCAAAATAAATTTTAGAGACCCTTGGTTCTCGTACACACATTAAATCCCAATTTAATTTTTTACTCCCTTTAATAATAGGGTGGGGGTGGCCATGGGGGGTGGTAGACGGTTTAGCTAACGCCAACAATTTTTTTTTAGACGTTTCGCTCTTGTATACGCACTAAATCACATTTTATTTCTTTTACCTATTTTAATAATAGGGTGGGGGTGGCAATGGGGCTGGTAGAGGGGGTAGCTAACGCCAACAATTTTTTTTAGACGTTTTGTTCTTGTATACCCACTAAATCACATTTTTATTTTTTTTAACCCCTTCAATAATAGGGTGGGAGTGGCAATGGGGGTAGTAGAGGGAGTAACTAATGCTAAAATAAATTTTAAAGGCCCTTGATTCTTGTACACACACTAAACTCCAATTTAATTTTTTATTCCCTTTAGTAATAGCGTGGGGATGGTAGAGGGGGTAGCTAACGCCAAAAAAAATTTTTTAAGACGTTTCGTTTTTGTATACACACTAAATCACATTTAATTTTTTTCGCTCCCTTTCATAATAGTGTGGGGGTGGTATTGGGGGTCATAGTAGGGGGAGGGGTGGCTGATGTCAAAAAAAATTTTGAGACATTGACTTTTCGTACATGCCCTAAATTTCAATTTTATGGACTCTTACCTGCTTGTTTTGTCTATTTACTCTTATTTACCCCATTTACCCCCCAGCCCATCAACGGAATTAGATGGGGGTAGTAGTACCAATTTTCAAATTTCTAAACTCGACAGATCCCAAGAAACATCTAATACCCGCTTTCCGTAAATAATCTTGTAGGTATTATAAGGCCTTACAGTTACAGATGATTGATGTTTTCCCTGTTTTGTTGAAATTTATTAATTGTTTTCGAAAGAAAAATAATTTTATAATAACAACTACAGTTAATTCTAGTTTATGCACATTTGTTCAACTCATAACGAACATTTTCCTATTTTTGTTGGTTCTCATAGGAGAAACAGTAGTGTAGCATCCTAATTCCATTTAACTTCTCTCTATTGTTAACCTATATGCGGCGTTGTCAGATTTGTGGTCGTCTGATGAAAGCAAATTATCAAGACCGCGTATAGCAACATGATATACTCCAGAACGCCGATAGCGCCACGGTCGTAGGAAGTTCGAACTATAAATGTATATAAATTTTGATTTGGGTGTAATATGACGTCAGTCTAAATTAAAGGTCACGGCACCGTTATGAGTCACAGATGCCAGAAAAAATTTCTTGCAGTGTTGTAATCCGACGTCCGAATATCGGATGTGCAATAACTACCGGACGTCAAATTAAATGTAAATGCATAATGTATGGACGTCTGATTGACGGTGGGATATAAATATATATATATATATATATATATATATATATATATATATATATGTTATATTAGAAATATACTATGATATATAATATTATCGAGACAGGCTTAACCTTCTCAAACATATCGTATTACATACTGCGTAACAGCTCTTCTCAATAACCGCTCACGCTGCATGAGCATTGTATTTCAATTCTCAGTAATTCTGATTGTGCTGAATCAGCAACACTGTTTCCTTTGTTCTCGAAACATTATAAATATTACTAACAACCTTTTTGTAATCAGTCTTATACTCACTTTCGAATAAACCTCATCTAAATTATTATTGTATTTTCTTAAAGAGTCAACGTTGACTCCAGTGTAACAAATAAAGTTTCTTTTTAAAAAGTTAAATCTACAATCCACTATCTAACATTGGCGCAGTCGTGGCGGATCTGAAAAACACGCACAGTTCGGGAGCCTAATCAGTAGCAAACATATCCGAGGGAACAAGGAGTCCATCTGAAAAAGGTGCCTAACCGGACGAAAAGAGCTTCTGGAACAAGGAGAACTTCTTAGCTGTGGTGGTGGATCCCAATCCTTTGTTCAGAAGAACCTACATGCTCAAAAGCAAAAGAAGCAAAACAATAATAATTATCAAGAAATACAAGCAACAAAGCAACATTTCAAATCAACACGATTCAACAATTAGCAAGTAAGAATTTCATCCCGTCCCATCGTTGGTGTCTTCGGCATCAAAGGCAACCCTGTGGAAGGAACACCCAGGGACACCCCTGGCAGAGAGAGACCTTTGGTGAAGCTAAGCTCACGAAGTCGCATTCAACTGGACCACGAGGAATGAAAAATTTAGGGTAAGTCATTTTTGAATCATCTCGCAAACATTTATTTGCAAACGACATAATTTTACATTCTATTTTATCAAAATACATTGCATTGCTACATACAGTTCTAATATCTAAGGTAGTAATTTTATTTAAACTTGAAACAAAATATCTTGATTATAATTGTGTGACCTATATAAATAACCGTAATCATACACTGTTCCTATCGTAACATTATTTTTATGGTAATATCATATACCCTTTAAGTGCGAATTTATCTAATTAACTGTAATCACGTACCATTGTTATCTTAGCATTTTTATCGTAATATAATATTGCATACCACATAAAAGGTTAAAGTTAAGGCCGTAAGACAAAGCTTATGTTCTACAATACAATATTTAAAGTGCATATCCTTTACAGTAAAATATAAAATTATCAGAGATATACTATTTCCAAACTCAAAACGCTTTTTAAACCAAACGCGTTTTTCGAATTAATCTAGCTATTTTATAATATAAATTTTAAATATTACAGAATAAATAACACACTCTTGCCCGTTTCATATAAAAAAAATTTATTAAACACCAGTAGCGTACTAACTTAAATTGGAAAAAGGCGTTTTAAGTTATTTAATTATCTAAATATTATAAATAAAATGGCTACCGCTACAAATTCCAATGTAAACAACTCCATCACTACAAATGCCAACAATTCAATCGCTGCAAACGAAACCATAAATATTGAACCTTATAGGTTAAGCGAAATATTTTCCATAGTGCCCGAATTTGACGGCAACCCCATATTCTTGCAAACATTTATTTCAGCCTGTATAACCGCTCAGGGGATCGCTGTTGATGATCAGCGCGTCTTATTAACGCTTCACATAAAAAATAAATTACGCGGAAAAGCCGCAGAATTAATAAATTCCCGAAACCCTGCTACATGGGCAGAAATAAAAAATTTGCTCGAATCACATTTTGGTGACTCTCGTGACTTGACAGCCTTGATACAAGACTTGCAAACAATTCGTCAATTACCTAACGAAACAGCTTTAATATTTGTGTCCAGGTTACAAACACATAATGCAAAAATGCTCGCGGCAATACAAAAACAAAGTTTAACTTTAGAGGAAAAAACCGCGCAATCCACTTTAATAGAAAATATGACGTTAACTACTCTACTCACTGGACTCGAACCAAAATTAGGTCAAATTATTAGGGCTGGTAACCCCGACAATATGCTAGATGCAATAAATCGCATCAAACGAGAATTACAACTATCGTATTTCGAATCCCAAAAATTTGGAAATAGAACTTTAAACAAAAATCCCGTTCAAAATCAGCAAAGACGCCCAAATCTCCCACCATTTTGTACATTTTGCAGAAGAAATGGGCACCATGTTAACGAATGCCGCACAAGGCAAAATTATCAGTCCCCATCTCCCAATTTCACACTAAATGCTTATTCTAATCAAGCACAGCCTCCAAGGCAACATTTCCAGAGTGCATCTAACCATAGACCACAAAACTTTCAAAATTTCTCTAATCAGCAACACAATTATTCTCAACAGAACAGGCCCTCAGCTATCAGGCCAAATCCCAACTTCCACCAGCAGAGACCTTCTGCCATACAACCGAACCCGAATTTTAATCGATTCAATCAACAAAAGACACATCACCTAAATCAAGAATCTTATGATAACTACACTGATAGCCCAAACCAATATGAAAATTATCCTGTAAATTATTCTACCAATTATTCTCCCAATTATTCTAACGAAAATGATTATGATTACGATTTTGGAACCCAACAATGTGAGAATTATACTGCTAATTCTCAACCCCAACAGTACGAGAATTATACTGCTAATTCTCAATCTCAACAGCACGAGGATTATACTGCTAATCTTCCGGATTTTTGCATAGGCCCGGAGTATTCCACGAGTACTCCAACACAGCAAACGGACGAACTAGACCAAATTTCTCGCCAAGTCCAAGCGATAAACCTCCAGGACAGTTTCGACCCAAACCTGAACTTCCCGGAAAACCAGTTCATGTAAAAACACCCCGCTACAAACTAAATGTCGTAAATTCCAAAAATCTATTTTACATAAAAGACTTCACAAATCGTTTCAAAATTCTTGTCGACTCAGGTGCAGGTATTTCTGTATTTAAAACCAAAACAGCGGAAAGGTACAAACAAAGATATCCTGAAAACGTAATTATACAGGGTATAACAGATGAAAAAATTAATATCACCGAATCTGTACTAATATCATTCAATATAAATGACCCATACAAGGTTTATGTTCACGACCTAGATATAGAATTCGATGGACTATTAGGTGCAGACTTTTTAAAATATTGTTACGTGCTTACAATTTTCAGTAAACACTCCGTGGGTTTAAATAACTTGCAACAAGAATTTTCACAAACCACTGATTTATTTAGTCACTAAAATTACACTAGCAAATACTTAAAAACCACACAACTAATAATAACTTAATCTAATATAATTTCACTACTTTTAAAACACTAAGCACTTTACTTTTCTTCTTAAACTTGTCGACTCTTGTCTAACCTAAAAACTCTCTTGTCTGTTTACTTCACTAAACTGCATACTTCACTCAACTGAACTGTTCCCCCATCTGCTGGAGTCACCTCTTTATATACACACTTGGAATCCTTCTAGAACTTTTTTCTAGAATTCTCCATAATTTTCTACCATGTAATAGATGATTGTTCGTCAATTGGCTCATAGACGGCGCCACCCTACTAGTCAGGGAAGTAACTAAGCTTCTGAGGAAAACTTTGAACATGAACTTAATCACATCTTTCCTTGTTAGAGGGCAGCACATAACACTGCCCCCTCCTTAAGCCTGAACGTCCCGGTCAGGCAATTCAGATTCCCCAACATACTTCATACTTTGCCAACCTATCCAAGTGCACGATCTTCATCTTGGACTTCTTACTACGTTGAATTCGGTAAACAACGTCATTGATCCGAGTGATGACTGAATACGGTCCTTCCCAGGGTGGGTGAAGCTTCGGAGATTTTCCCTTCTTTCGTTGTGGGTTATATAGCCAAACCAGATCGCCCTCCTTGAATCCTGCTGACGTTCCCTTCCGGTCATAGCGAGCCTTCATTCTGTCACTAGCTATGCTAACTTGGTTTCGAACCAATTCGTGGACATTCCTCAGCTGTTGACTAACTTCGTCTGCGTAGTCATCCACGGACAGTGGCTTCTTATCTGGTGTACCAAACATCAAATCACATGGCAGTCTGATCTCGTGCCCAAATATTACACGAGCCGGTGTCTGTTTAGTCGTCTCATGAATGGCAGCCCTGTATGCCATTAAGAAAAATGGTATATGTCGATCCCAATCTCGCTGGTTCTTGTGAACTACCTTAGAAAGATGTTCCTTCATGGTTTTATTATGTCGTTCCACCATTCCATCTGACTGGGGATGAAGAGGGGTTGTCCGAGTCTTGTGAATGCCCAGCAACTCACAAATTCTCTGAAATACCCCCGACTCAAAGTTTCTCCCTTGATCGGAATGTAGCTCCAGGGGTACACCAAATCGGCATACAAGGTTATCCACCAAAACTCGAGCAACAGTAACTGCTTCCTGATTCGGAATGGCATAGGCTTCCGGCCATTTACTAAAATAGTCCATAGCGACCAGGATGTATTTATTCCCATCATCTGTCACTGGGAATGGGCCCGCTACATCTATAGCAATCCTCTCAAAAGGAGCTCCGGCGTTATATTGCTTCATTTGGCCCCTGTTCTTCGTCTGTGGCCCTTTGGTAGCTGCACAAGCCTTGCATTTGCGGCACCAAGCTTCCACATCTTGACGGCTATTTATCCAATAAAATCGATCCCGTACTTTAGCCAATGTCTTATTCATACCAAAATGTCCCCCGGACACTCCATCATGTATTTCCTGAAGTACTTTTGGGATCCGACAGCTGGGTATCACCAGACGCATGGTAACTTCCTTCCCATCTGGACTTTCCCATGCTCTCTTTAATAGCCCATCTATAACCTTAAGGGAGTCCCATTGTGCCCACAATGCCTTCAGCTCCACACTTTTGTCCGAAACATCCTTCCATTCCGGTCGCGTTCCTTTTTCTTTTGCCCTTAATATAGGACCAATTACGCTGTCATCCATTTGTTCTCGTCTTAGAACTTCCTTTGTCCAATCATCTGGAACATCTACCTGAACTGTGTTTACTATTACCGTGCCCTGTGCTTTTTCAACCCGATAGCAGTGCTTGCAGTCATCTTTGCACGGTCTTCTTGACAGAGCATCTGCATTTTTATGAGACTTTCCAGGTCGGTGTTCGATTGTGAGGTCATATTGCTGCAGTCTTTCTATCCAGCGAGCCAGTTGACCTTCTGGAGTTTTCAGCTGCAGTAGCCATTTTAATGCAGCATGGTCGGTCCTGATTTTGAAATGTTGATCATAGAGGTACTTGTGAAAATGGTCCACGGACTTAACAATGGCCAATAGTTCCTTCCTTGTTACACAATAATTCCTCTCTGGTTTGGACAGTACCTTACTGAAATACTCGATTACTTTTTCCTCTCCATTTTGGACTTGAGATAGTACACATCCAATTGCGGAGTTGCTAGCATCCGTGTCAAGAATATAGAGGCCCTTTTGTTGGGGATATGCTAGCACAGGACTACTGCATAACGCTGCTTTCAGCTTCTTCCATGATGTTTCACACTCCGGTGTCCACTGATATTTAACTTTCTCCTCCGTTAGCTGGTGTAGTGGCTTTGCTATATCCGCAAATCCTTCCACAAAACGTCTATAATAAGTGCAGAGGCCAAGAAAGCTTCGTAATTCGTGTACATTTGAAGGTCTTGGCCAATCACGCACGGCAGAGATCTTGTCCGGGTCTGTCTGTATTCCCTCCGAAGATACGACATGTCCAAGGAATTTCACTTCTTTTTGGAATAGCAGACACTTCTTTGGATTCAACTTTAGGTGTGCATTTCTGATTCTCCCAAATACTTCTTGAAGATTTTCCAAATGTTCCCTGAAGTTTCGTCCCATAACCATTACGTCATCAAGATAAACTAAGCACGTCTTCCAAGTTAGTCCTCGGAGTACAAATTCCATCAATCTTTCAAAAGTAGCTGGCGCATTACAAAGCCCAAAAGGCATCACGGTGAATTGATATAAACCACTACCTGTTGAGAAGGCAGTCTTTTCCTTGTCGTCAGGGTGAAGTCCCACCTGCCAATACCCACTTCGAAGGTCTAGTGTTGAAAACCATCGTGACCCTGCCAGCGTACTTAATGTATCGTCAATTCGTGGTAGTGGATAGCTGTCTTTCTTCGTAACATCATTCAGCTTCCGGTAGTCGACACAAAATCTCAAAGTCCCGTCCTTCTTGGCAACTAAAACTACCGGTGATGACCAGGGACTGGTTGATTCCTCAATTACTCCATCTTGTAGCATCTTTTGAACCATCGCAGCCGCTTCTTCCTGTTTAGCTAGTGGCAACCTCCTAGGTTGTTGGCGGATTGCGGCTGAATCACCAGTGTCTATCCGATGCTGTACTATATCAGTTTTCGTGAGGATGTCTGTGTTTTTGGCAAATACCGTACTTTCTTTTTCCAAAAACTTGATTGCCTCTCTACGTTCATCCTCAGATAGGTGTTCAAACTGGGAACTCAACAAAGTCACAACTTCCCTGTCTACTCTGGTTGACGAACATTTCTCCCCTTGTTCCTCACACCTTGCTATCCACTGGACTGGTTCGTAGGATCCTATTGCCTCGCCTTCCTTGAAAGTCACTGAGTGGGAATTTAAATTAGCCACTCTAATTGGAATTTTGTCTTTTGTCCGGGTTAGAGTTCTTGCTAAGACTACATTTTCTGTCTTAATTGAATCATCGTTTTCAACAAGGCCAACACGGTATCCACCAGAGTTTCCTTCCAGAATGGCCTCGATTATTTGTTCTGAACGGGCAGGAATCTTGATTGTCTGAGCCGTCAGTAGCCTCACTTTTTGAAATCGGTCATTTGCTGTTGACAAAATAAATTCTTCATTTCCAATCTTTAGAACTCGTTCTACCACGTCAAGTACAAATTGATCTTGTACTCCCATAACATCCAGCCCCAAAATGAAATCATCCGTGATGTCAGCCACAATAACCCTATGACTAAAGCACAGGCGTCCAAACTGCAGATCTAGGTCAACTTCTCCATGAACCCTTACCCTGTCTCCTGTGGCTGTTCGAACGACCAATCCATTTTGGCTTTTATCAACTTTTATTCCTGATAAAAATCCGGGCCGCACTATTGACGACGTGGCACCTGTGTCGATAGTGAAGATACATCTCCTTTTGTTTACATAGCCATCCAAAAGCAGACTACTCGGGACTCTTCTAATCTGGGAAACCCGTATCTCTCTGGGGGCACCGTGTTCACCAGCCAGCACAGCCCCCAAGGTGCTGGCTATCTTTAGTTTTCCTGCGGCTCTTCAGTCATTGCGGCACTTACTCTCTCAGGGCTCCGCTGCCGACAGTTTCGCTTAATATGCCCTGGTTTGCCGCACTTATAACACCGAATCACCTTCCTTGACCGTTCATCGCTCTGTTCTCTTTCCTGCTTCCTTGGAGCATCTGGTTTTGTCATCAACTGGCTTATCATTTTGTGCATGTCAGCCATCAAAGATTCCATATTTGATTTTTCTAAACGGTCCTCTTCTTCTACCTTCATGGTTCGTACTCTCGGACGTGCAGTCTCTTTGTAAGCGGCTTCAACCTCGAGGGCATGGATCAAGGCTTCACTACCAGTCTTATCTCGAGATAATCTAAGGACTCGCCTGATCTCCTCGTCTCTTATGCCATCAATGAAAGTACCGACTGTTAACTGTTCCTGGAATTCTTTGGGTGCATCCGGGTAAGCCAGGTATGTGAGTCGCTCAACAGCTGCTTCAAAATCTTGTAAACTTTCCCCAGCCTTTTGTGTGCGTGATTTGAGCTGAGTCCGGTATACTTGGGCAAGGTGTTGGTCGCCATATCTTAGATCTAGTGCAGCCTCCAAAACTTTAAAATCCCGTTGCTGCGTCACTGGGATAGTCTGAAGCAACTCTGAGGCTTGACCTCTTAATGCTAGAACCAATGCCATAGCTTTGTCTTCGTTACTCCAATTGTTTGCGTACGCTGCTGCCTCAAATTGTCTTTTATAGGTTGACCAAGAAGTTTGACCATCAAAGGAAGGCGGTTGTAATCGAGGACCTGACGATGATAATACTAGCTGGCCTCCTTGCATTCTTAACTGTCGCTTAAGTTGTTCTACCTCTCCCTTAACTATCTGAAATTTTCCTTCTATATCGGTAACTTTCCCTTCGACGCCAGTAACTTTTTCTTCGACGCCAGTAACTTTTCCTTTGATTTCACTTACTTCAGTCTTTATGTTGCCTATATCATCTTTAATTTCGCTTTTGAGGTCTTCAGTGGCTGAAAGGATAACATCTTGTTGCCCCTGTATAATTTTCCTTAATTCTTCTTTCTCTTCTAGACGTCGTTTTTCTTGTTCTTCTTTCTCTTCTAGAAGTCGTTTTTCTTGTTCTTCTTTTTCTTTCTGACGTCGTCTTTCTTTTTCTTCTTGACGTCTTTCTTGTTCTTCTTTTTCTTCTTGGCGTCGTTTCTCTTGTTCTTCTTTTTCTGCCTGACGTTTCCTTTCTTTTTCTTCTTCGCGTCTCTCTTGTTCTTCTTTTTGGTCTAGCATCATTTTTCTAAATTGCTCGAACATATCTTGCATTTGTCTTTCAGCAGCCATGCTTCTTGTTTCCATTCAAAAACTAACAAACAACACTAACAAGTTTTATTTAAAGTCTATGCCAGGTACAAGTAGAATGTTCTATAAATTTTCTCACACTATATGGCACAAATTAGTCTTGTCTAATGTCTATATTACTTTCCAGTTCGACTCACTTCACTATCTCCAGTGGTTTCCAAATAGAACACTATGGAACTTCGTCGAATTCTTCAGAAATTCTGTTGCAATCCCACTTCTGACACCAATTGTTACGTGCTTACAATTTTCAGTAAACACTCCGTGGGTTTAAATAACTTGCAACAAGAATTTTCACAAACCACTGATTTATTTAGTCACTAAAATTACACTAGCAAATACTTAAAAACCACACAACTAATAATAACTTAATCTAATATAATTTCACTACTTTTAAAACACTAAGCACTTTACTTTTCTTCTTAAACTTGTCGACTCTTGTCTAACCTAAAAACTCTCTTGTCTGTTTACTTCACTAAACTGCATACTTCACTCAACTGAACTGTTCCCACCTCTTTATATACACACTTGGAATCCTTCTAGAACTTTTTTCTAGAATTCTCCATAATTTTCTACCATGTAATAGATGATTGTTCGTCAATTGGCTCATAGACGGCGCCACCCTACTAGTCAGGGAAGTAACTAAGCTTCTGAGGAAAACTTTGAACATGAACTTAATCACATCTTTCCTTGTTAGAGGGCAGCACATAACAATATTATAAGTGTCATGTGGACTTTGAAAATAATCAACTTATTACCAATTTTAAAACCGTACCACTATTCGAGGTGACTGAGGTAACATCAATCAGGAACCACAATAATTCTAACGAAAACAATAATCCAGGTATTAGAATTTCAAACCCAAATTTAAATGTCAAAAACCAAAATGTAATTTCTATCGAACCACGCACAGAAAAGATTTTTAAACTTAAATGCGATTTACAAAGTACCGAAGCTATACTAATAGCCCAGGAAAACGAAAAGGTACGTTTACCGAACGCCATTGTCAAAGTAGACAACAATGGTTGGTTACCCCATCGTCGCAGTCTCCTTCTGTGCCATGGGACCACACCACTCGCCTTCCGCAGCCGAGCTGGTCAGTTGCATACCTGCTCCAGCTAAAACTTCAAATGCAGCTTCGTTTTTAGTCGATTAAGGCTTTAAAAAAATGATGGAGCGTTCAATTGGGACAAAATCATCCGGAGGTAAAATACCCTCCCGATCGGATCTCCGGGGGAGGGTGCCCACAGGGACACCTCATCGAATGTCGAAGAAACACCGACAAGTTAAATCCAACAAAACTAATTCTTTCATCTACGGCGCTTGGAATGTTCGTACTTTGAACGACAGCACTCGCACCGATCGGCCTGAAAGAAGAACTGCTCTAATAGATAGAGAACTTCACCGACTCAATGTTGACGTTGCAGCTCTCAGCGAAACTCGATTTTTGGAGGAAGGCTCTCTCACAGAAAAGTACTACACCTTCTATTGGAAAGGTCTTCCCACCAATTCAAGAAGACAACATGGAGTAGGATTTGCCGTTCGGAATCAACTTGTATCCAACTTAACACAAGTACCACAAGGCCTATCCGAGCGTCTAATGCTGCTACGCTATGAGCTATCAGATGGCAACGCGGTAAATCTAATAAGCGCCTACGCTCCCACTCTGGATGCAAGTCACGAAACCAAGGAAAGCTTCTATCAACAGCTGGAAGAAACCCTCTGTAGAATACCTAAAACGGAACGACTCGTTATTCTTGGCGATTTTAACGCTAGAGTAGGGAGAGATGCAGACACCTGGCCAGGCATCATAGGCAAGAACGGTTTGGGCAACATGAACGCTAACGGTCAACTACTCCTAACTAAATGCGCCGAACATGACCTAGTTATAACAAACACCATTTTCCGACAAAAGGATAAATTTAAAGGCACCTGGCGTCACCCCAGATCAGGTCACTGGCATCTACTGGACTATGTTATCGTACGTAGGAAGCATCTCAAGGACGTCCAAATTACAAAGGCGCGCATTGATAGCGAATGTTGGACCGATCATCGTCCTGTTGTCGATGTGAAAACTGTTATGAGACCCAAACACCGAAGAACTCAAGTAAAACGTAGACTCCGTCTCTGTATTAGTAAATTGCGTAACCAACAAACCGTCGAACAGCTAAAGCAAAAAGTTCAAGAGAATCTGAGTGCACTAGAAGAAACCAATTCTGTAGATGTCGCTGCTACCTGGACACAAATTAAAGACAGTTTAAAAAGTGCGAGTGAGGAAATTCTTGGCACTGCAGCAAGTAAAAAACAGGAGGACTGGTTCAATGATAATGAAGCTTTTATACAAGAACTTCTTGACCGCAAACATACTGCCTTCCAAAACGCTATCAACCACCCCAACGACTCATCAAAAGCAGAAGCTTTTACCCAATCTAAGTATGAAACGCAACGCGAAATCAGAAGAATAAAGAGTGGTGGGCAAGCAAGGCCAGAGAAATTCAAAGGTACGCCGATTCACACGACTACAGGAATTTCTTTCAAGGAGTAAAAGCAGTGTACGGCCCCAGTCGGAAAAATATGTGCCCTATTAAAGATTTAAATGGAAATCTCCTCAAAGAAGACCAGGAAATAAGAGCCCGATGGAAAGAACACTACTCTAGCATTCTTAACCAGCAAAGTCAAGCCGATCACGATATTATAAATCTTATCCCTCAATATCACACCTTCGAAGACTTAGATAAACCACTAACAACGGAAGAGATCTTAACCGCCATTGGGCAACTAAAAAATAACAATCTCCCGGCGCCGACTCACTCCCAGCTGAGATCTTTAAAGCTGTGTCGTCAGAGCTCATACCCTACCTCAAAAAACTGTTTGATGTCGTGTGGGAAAGTGGTCAAGCTCCGCAGGAGTTTCGTGATACACTTTTAATCAACCTCTTCAAAAACAAAGGGAGCGCTGCGGACTGTGGAAATTACAGGGGTATAGCTCTCCTGGCTGTTGGAGGGAAGATACTCACTAAAGCGATGGCAAATAGGCTAACACCTGTTATGGAAAAGTTACTTCCTGAAACACAGAGTGGCTTTAGACCAAACCGAGGCACATCGGATTTAATCTTCACACTTAAACAGCTTCAAGAAAAAGCACTCGAACATCAAGGAGAAATTCACATGGCCTTCATTGATTTAACCAAGGCGTTTGACTCGGTGGACAGGGAAGTGCTCTGGAAAATTATGTTCCGCTTAGGTATACCTAGAAAATTTGTGGAAGTATGTCGCAGTCTACATACAAACAACAACGCCCAGGTTATGTATAATAATGAGGCAACCGAACCTTTCCAAACTCTCACTGGAGTTAGGCAGGGATGTGTCCTGGCACCCCTATTCTTTAATTTGTTTACCACTGCTCTAACAATTATTGTTGACAACAAACTGACAGTCAGAGGAATAGGTCTCAGATACCGTTTTGATGGCGGTCTCTTTAACATAGGGCGCTTTAGAGCTTTTACGAAGACACGCACACGATTCATTTGTGATCTCCAGTATGCGGATGACTGTGCACTTTTAGCCTCTACGCCGGAAGAGCTTCAAGAACTTTTAGATGTGTATGCCCAAAGCTATGATTCTTTGGGACTTAAAATCAACATTGGAAAGACTAAGATTATGTCAACTCCTCATCAAGTGAACCAAATAGACATTACACTTAACGGAAATTCTCTTGAAGTGGTGGATCAGTTCAATTACTTAGGCAACGTTGTTAATGACAAAGCAAACATGGACAGCGAGATTCGCAATAGAATTAACGCTGCATCTAGAGCATTCTGGGGACTTAGAGAGAGAGTATTTGACAACCACGACCTTGCTTTGTCAACGAAAATGGCTGTCTACAGAGCAGTTGTCATTCCAACACTGCTGTATGGATGTGAAAGCTGGGTCACTTACCGTCGTCATGTGAAAGAATTAGAACGTTTTCAGCAAAGACACCTCAGAAGTATGATGAAAATCCGTTGGTTCCATCACATATCAAACGTGGAAGTACTCAGGAGAGCAAACAGCCTTCCAATTGAGGTGCTTATTTCAAGAGCACGCCTAAGATGGGCAGGTCACGTTCATCGTATGCATGATAACCGCCTTCCTAAATGTACACTTTATGGTGAATTGCTAAGCGGTAGAAGAAAGCGTGGCGGTCAACGAAAGAGGTTCAAAGACGCTCTCCATGAAAATCTAAAATCCTGCGGTATTGCAGACGAGCAATGGGAACAACTTGCAGCGGACAGAACCGAATGGCGAGGGGTTGTGGCCAGCTATCAAGGAAATGTTGCTGCAAGAAGGCCGAATCCAAGACCTAACCAGGTCTATGTTTGTCCTGATTGCGGTCGACATGTGCTCTCCCGAATTGGCCTCTATAGCCATAGTCGTGTGCACCGTAGATGAATGGGAATTACAATAGACTACACCTTTTACTTGTTTTTTATTGTACGCAATTTATCGACTGTAACATTTCTATACTCGGACTCGAGTAACGGCTAATAATAATAATAATAAGACAACAATGGTGAATTTTTGAGGACAGTAATAAACTCAAATGCAATTCCGAGAGTGAACTAATTACTCAACTCTGTTTAGACTTTTCAGACATATTCTATTTAGAAGGTGACAACTTGACATTTACCAATGAAATCAAACATTCAATAGACACTAACGATTCTAAACCAATTTTCACTAAATCTTATCGTTACCCTCAAATTCATAAACAAGAGGTAAAATCGCAAGTTTCAAAAATGCTCGACCAAGGCATTATCCAGCCTTCAATTTCTCCCTGGTCCTCCCCAGTTTGGGTAGTTCCCAAAAAACTAGACGCTTCTGGTAAACAGAAATGGCGCGTCGTAGTTGACTACCGAAAATTAAACGAAGTAACGATAGGTGATAAGTATCCTTTGCCCAACATTTCGGATCTTCTAGACCAATTAGGCAGATGTCAATATTTCACGACTCTAGACTTGGCCTCTGGCTTCCACCAAATTGAAATCGATCCTAAGGACATCCAAAAAACAGCTTTCACGGTAGAGAATGGCCACTACGAATTTGTACGTATGCCATTCGGTCTAAAAAATGCTCCATCCACTTTCCAGAGGGTCATGGACAATATTCTATTAGGCATCCAAAATGAAAGGTGTCTCGTCTACATGGACGATATTATTATTTATTCCCCTACTATCCATGAACATATTTCCCGATTAACAGAAGTCTTCAAACGTTTACAAAAAGCCAACCTCAAAATTCAACCAGATAAATGCGAATTCCTTCGCAAAGAAGTCGCCTATTTAGGGCATCTTATTACAAAGGATGGTGTAAAACCAAACCCTGCCAAAGTCGAAGCAATTCTAAATTTTCCTCAACCCAAAAATCAGAAAGAAATTAAATCTTTTCTAGGTCTAGCAGGCTACTATAGACGCTTCATTCTAAATTTCTCCAAAATTTCAAAACCCTTAACTAAGTTGCTACAAAAAGATATACCTTTCAATTTCGACAATGACTGTACAAATTCATTCGAAACCCTAAAACAAACTTTGACAACTACCCCGATATTGATCTACCCCAACTTTGATGAACCTTTTGTCCTAACTACAGACGCTAGTGCATTTGCAATAGGTTCTGTACTTTCACAAGGAAGTATAGGAAAAGATTTGCCAATCGCATACGCATCTCGAACTTTCTGCGGCGCGGAAACTAAGTATTCAACCATTGAGCGTGAACTTTTATCTTTGGTCTGGAGTGTAAAGCATTTTAGGCCATATCTATTCGGAAGGAAGTTCAAACTCGTCACCGACCACTCACTTGGTTATTTTCCATAAAAGACCCAGGTAGTAGACTAGCGCGTTGGCGCTTAAAACTAGAAGAATACGACTACGAGATAATATACAAACCCGGAAAGATCAATAAAAACGCGGACGCGTTGTCCAGAATAAAAATCAATCACTTTTCAGAATGTTCCAAATTTTATTCAAAAATTCTAGCCGCAAACGAAGGCTCAGACGAAGATGAAACCTCAGACAACGACGACGAGATCACTGACGAACAAATTGCCCGAGAATTTGACACATTCTCCCGTCTTTACAAAACCAAATCTCTAATAGACTATTCCAAAATTCAAATCACAAATAAACAACTATTAGATCGAGAAAATAAAAACATCATAACGTTTTTCCAACAAAACAATTTGACAGACCTTCACCATCAAATTATCGAGGATATTTTCGAGGAACACCCCGAATTCTATAACAATACAATCAATATCGTTTCCAGTAAATCGACCCGACAAAGAAATTATTACATTATCGCTCTACCCTTCGACCCAGAGTCTGTGGTAGAACACTTATTTTTAACATTATATAAACACCGGAACAAATTAGACCTTTCCAAAACTTACCATGTTGAAAACAATCTAGACTTTCCAATTCTCGAAATCCTATCATTTATTTTTGCAGAAAAAGACTTAAAACTAATCATATGTCAAAATTTAGTACGAACTCCCGACGAGGACCAACTTCCGATCATTCTCGACCAGCATCACACCGGAAAAAATAATTTACATCGTGGAATAAATGAAACGATACGTAGAATCAAAAATAAATATAATTGGCAAGGCTTAACAAAAGACGTCGAAAATTTTATAAAAAATTGTGAAACATGTCAAAGAACAAAAGTCTGTCGCAAGAACCTCAACAATCCCTTAGTGATTACCGATACCCCTAAAACTCCATTTGAGAGAGTTAATATTGATCTATTCGAATTTCCCACGCGAAACTATGCATTAACTATCCGCGACCAGTTAACAAAATTTACTCAGGCTTACGCAGTCCCAGACAAGAGCGCAAAATCAGTCGTAAATACCCTGTTGCTTTATTTTCAGCATTATGGTACCCCACTAAGAATTCATTGCGATGAATTTGATAATAATTTATTAAAAGACCTTTGCACCCTTTACGACAAAACTAACATACTCAAGCGTAGGACACCCTCAATCCAACGGATCTATCGAACGATTCCATGCCACCCTAGCGGAAATGATCAGAATACATAAAACAGAGAATCCGAACGAACATCCTTTCATCATATTACCATACGCGGTAATATGTTATAACAATTCAGTAAACAAAACTCATGGCTTTACGCCATACGAACTTATTTTCGGACATACAGCTAACCGACCACCTGAAACTCTTTACAACCAAAAAGACCTGATCACCAAATACGTTAGAGACCTAAATAATCGAATATCTCATTATTACAAAATTGCGCGAAGTCGAACAGAAGCACAAAAACAAAAAGCCAAAGTTCGATTCGACAAGAACACTCCCGAAAATAGACACACATATAATATTGGCGACAAAGTGTACGTCAAAGAATCACAAATAAAAAATATAGTGCAAAATAAATTCAACGGTCCCTTTGAAATTACAGAAATCTTTCAAAATTCCGCTACATTACTAAATCTCGAAACAAACCAAACAACCAAAGTAAATTTTGATCGAATGAAACCATATACTGAAGATTAAATTTATTTTCAGGTTTCTCCTGCTGATCGGATCAGCACTTGCTCAATTTAAAATAACACCTATTAACAATACGATCGGAGTATATTATCACCAAGACACGGACATTGTGATTTCTCACAAGAAATGGACTTTACTGGTACACAAAAACATATGGGGGTGTAATGGGGTAGTGAAGCGCAAGCTATAGCCTCTCCTACTCAATTGTTAACCTCACCTTCGCGATGAGTTCAATTTGAACTTGGTGCACCCTGTTTTCACTAACGAGGCTCTAACGACCGAGTAAGGGCGGAATAACCCTTACCTTTTGCCGTGAGCACATCCACCTTCTCACGAAGAGTGCGGTAAAAATAACCCACCGCACACAAAGGTTGCTTTTGGAATCGTTTGGTTACCCCATCGTCGCAGTCTCCTTCTGTGCCATGGGACCACACCACTCGCCTTCCGCAACCGAGCTGGTCAGTTGCATACCTGCTCTAGCTAAAACTTCAAATGCAGCTTCGTTTTCAGTCGATTAAGGCTTTAAAAAAAGGATGGAGCGTTCAAGTGGGACAAAATCGCCCGGAGGTAAAATACCCTCCCGATCGGATCTCCGGGGGAGGGTGCCCACAGGGACACCTCATCGAATGTCGAAAAGACACCGACAAGTTAAATCCAACAAAACTAATTCTTTCATCTACGGTGCTTGGAATGTTCGTACTTTGAACGACAGCACTCGCACCGATCGGCCTGAAAGAAGAACTGCTCTAATAGATAGAGAACTTCACCGACTCAATGTTGACGTTGCAGCTCTCAGCGAAACTCGATTTTTGGAGGAAGGCTCTCTCACAGAAAAGTACTACACCTTCTATTGGAAAGGTCTTCCCACCAATTCAAGAAGACAACATGGAGTAGGATTTGCCGTTCGGAATCAACTTGTATCCAACTTAACACAAGTACCACAAGGCCTATCCGAGCGTCTAATGCTGCTACGCTATGAGCTATCAGATGGCAACGCGGTAAATCTAATAAGCGCCTACGCTCCCACTCTGGATGCAAGTCACGAAACCAAGGAAAGCTTCTATCAACAGCTGGAAGAAACCCTCTGTAGAATACCTAAAACGGAACGACTCGTTATTCTTGGCGATTTTAACGCTAGAGTAGGGAGAGATGCAGAAACCTGGCCAGGCATCATAGGCAAGAACGGTTTGGGCAACATGAACGCTAACGGTCAACTACTCCTAACTAAATGCGCCGAACATGATCTAGTGATAACAAACACCATTTTCCGACAAAAGGATAAATTTAAAGGCACCTGGCGTCACCCCAGATCAGGTCACTGGCATCTACTGGACTATGTTATCGTACGTAGGAAGCATCTCAAGGACGTCCAAATTACAAAGGCGCGCATTGATAGCGAATGTTGGACCGATCATCGTCCTGTTGTCTCTAAAATGAAAATTGTTATGAGACCCAAACACCGAAGAACTCAAGTAAAACGTAGACTCCGTCTCTGTATTAGTAAATTGCGTGACCAACAAACCGTCGAACAGCTAAAGCAAAAAGTTCAAGAGAATTTGAGTGCACTAGAAGAAACCAATTCTGTAGATGTCGCTGCTACCTGGACACAAATTAAAGACAGTTTAAAAAGTGCGAGTGAGGAAATTCTTGGCACTGCAGCAAGTAAGAAACAGGAGGACTGGTTCAATGATAATGAAGCTTTTATACAAGAACTTCTTGACCGCAAACATACTGCCTTCCAAAACGCTATCAACCACCCCAACGACTCATCAAAAGCAGAAGCTTTTATCCAATCTAAGTATGAAACGCAACGCGAAATCAGAAGAATAAAGAACGAGTGGTGGGCAAGCAAGGCCAGAGAAATTCAAAGGTACGCCGATTCACACGACTACAGGAATTTCTTTCAAGAAGTAAAAGCAGTGTACGGCCCCAGTCGGAAAAATATGTGCCCTATTAAAGATTTAAATGGAAATCTCCTCAAAGAAGACCAGGAAATAAGAGCCCGATGGAAAGAACACTACTCTAACATTCTTAACCAGCAAAGTCAAGCCGATCACGATATTATAAATCTTATCCCTCAATATGACACCTTCGAAGACTTAGATAAACCACTAACAACGGAAGAGATCTTAACCGCCATTGGGCAGCTAAAAAATAACAAATCTCCCGGCGCCGACTCACTCCCAGCTGAGATCTTTAAAGCTGTGTCGTCAGAGCTCATACCCTACCTCAAAAAACTGTTTGATGTCGTGTGGGAAAGTGGTCAAGCTCCGCAGGAGTTTCGTGATACACTTTTAATCAACCTCTTCAAAAACAAAGGGAGCACTGCGGACTGTGGAAATTACAGGGGTATAGCTCTCCTGGCTGTTGGAGGGAAGATACTCACTAAAGCGATGGCAAATAGGCTAACACCTGTTATGGAAAAGTTACTTCCTGAAACACAGAGTGGCTTTAGACCAAACCGAGGCACATCGGATTTAATCTTCACACTTAAACAGCTTCAAGAAAAAGCACTCGAACATCAAGGAGAAATTCACATGGCCTTCATTGATTTAACCAAGGCGTTTGACTCGGTGGACAGGGAAGTGCTCTGGAAAATTATGTTCCGCTTAGGTATCCCTAGAAAATTTGTGGAAGTATGTCGCAGTCTACATACAAACAACAACGCCCAGGTTATGTATAATAATGAGGCAACCGAACCTTTCCAAACCCTCACTGGAGTTAGGCAGGGATGTGTCCTGGCACCCCTACTCTTTAATTTGTTTACCACTGCTCTAACAATTATTGTTGACAACAAACTGACAGTCAGAGGAATAGGTCTCAGATACCGTTTTGATGGCGGTCTCTTTAACATAGGACGCTTTAGAGCTTTCACGAAGACACGCACACGATTCATTTGTGATCTCCAGTATGCGGATGACTGTGCACTTTTAGCCTCTACGCCGGAAGAGCTTCAAGAACTTTTAGATGTGTATGCCCAGAGCTATGATTCCTTGGGACTTAAAATCAACATTGGAAAGACTAAGATTATGTCAACTCCTCATCAAGTGAACCAAATAGACATTACACTTAACGGAAATTCTCTTGAAGTGGTGGATCAGTTCAATTACTTAGGCAACATTGTTAATGACAAAGCAAACATGGACAGCGAGATTCGCAATAGAACTAACGCTGCATCTAGAGCACTCTGGGGACTTAGAGAGAGAGTATTTGACAACCACGACCTTGCTTTGTCAACGAAAATGGCTGTCTACAGAGCAGTTGTCATTCCAACACTGCTATATGGATGTGAAAGCTGGGTCACTTACCGTCGTCATGTGAAAGAATTAGAACGTTTTCAACAAAGACACCTCAGAAGTATGATGAAAATCCGTTGGTTCCATCACATATCAAACGTGGAAGTACTCAGGAGAGCAAACAGCCTTCCAATTGAGGTGCTTATTTCAAGAGCACGCCTAAGATGGGCAGGTCACGTTCATCGTATGCATGATAACCGCCTTCCTAAATGTACACTTTATGGTGAATTGCTAAGCGGTAGAAGAAGGCGTGGCGGTCAACGAAAGAGGTTCAAAGACGCTCTCCATGAAAATCTAAAATCCTGCGGTATTGCAGACGAGCAATGGGAACAACTTGCAGCGGACAGAACCGAATGGCGAGGGGTTGTGGCCAGCTATCAAGGAGATGTTGCTGCAAGAAGGCCGAATCCAAGACCTAACCAGGTCTATGTTTGTCCTGACTGCGGTCGACATGTGCTCTCCCGAATTGGCCTCTATAGCCATAGTCGTGTGCACCGTAGATGAATGGGAATTACAATAGACTACACCTTTTACTTGTTTTTTATTGTACACAATTTATCGACTGTAACATTTTTATACTCGGACTCGAGTAACGGCTAATAATAATAATACCTTTAAGACAGCTTTCGACAAAAACGACAAGATCTTACAGACACTATACAACGCACTCGACCCAGCATATCATTACATGAACGTCTTTTCAGGAGATGTAAAAACTCACCTTAGCTTATTGACGCAAATTTCTCAATCAATACAATCAAAATTTGACGAAATTTACCTTGACACGAAACGATACAAACGAGGAATACTAAATGGCATCGGAACCATTTTCAAATCAATAACCGGAAATTTAGACGCAGAAGACGGTCAGTATTATTCTGATTGTATCAACAAATTGAATAATGACGAACACCAACTCGAAAACCTAATTAAAAACCAAATATCCGTTACAACTTCAGTAATCAAAAATTTCAACGCAACTATTCAAAAATTGCAAGTTGACGAAGAAACTTTCAATAAGGATATTAAAGAAATTGAAACCTCAATTTTAGACATGACGAAGGACATAGAAAACGTCCATGCAAAACTGAAATTTATCGAAATCTGCGAACAACTTATGGCAAGTTATTTATTTATCGAGGATAATCTAAATGACATCCTAAATTCCATCACTTTCGCGAGGCTTAAAATAATTCACACGTCAATTATAAATCCAAAAGACTTAGTAACTTCTCTACAGGAAATTTCGCAAAACCTACAAAGGAACAATTTACCGCTTCCAATCAAACTATCAAAGGTTGCACAGTACTTAGACATTATAGAACTAAAAGCTTTTCAAACAAATTCGGATCTAATATTTGTGTTAGACATACCTTTAATAGACCCTCAAACATATTCAGTATTTCAATTACACCCTATTCCTATTTTGGATAATAGAACTGGTTTATATCATGTATTATCAACTTCTCAAAAATATATCGCGAGAGATGATGATTCATTAATGTACATACCTATCTCGAACCTTGAAGAATGCAAACCACTTTATTTCAACACCAAATTATGTCCAAATTTATTTGCATATCCTATTGACAACAATGCCATATGCGAAGCCCGTCTCTTCAAGAACCTCAAAACTCTGCCAGAAAACTGCCAGACGTCATTTATCATCAGCCAATGCTACAACGTCCAAAAAATAGACGAAAACACATGGTTAGTTATTAACGCGGAACCTCTACAAACAACCATCAACTGTCCAGAAAGAAATTCAAAAACTGAAGTCATCTACAAAAATTCAATAGTAAAATTACAACCACATTGTTACGCCTTCATAGGCATCACAAAAATTCAAGCCATTACCAATGAAGTAACCGATGTAAAAGACGACACCCATCCAATCCAAATTCCATTTGAATGTTGTAAACATATTCCAGACAAAATCCGAGCTCCAAATCTTAAACCACTAAAATTAAACAATCTCAATACGGAAGACCTCGAAGTTGCCAAACACAAGTTGGACCAATACTCCAGAGATTTAGATGATTTGATCAACGAACCCTTTATAACAAAACACATATCCTGGTTCACCTATTTTATCATTGTGCTAATATTTGGACTGTTATTTCTGTACCTATTTTGTAAGTGCAGAACAAAAAGACGAAGACTAGCCATCGATGTTTCTGCATCACCCCCATCTCCACCGAGGCCTAGCAAACCCTACAGGACATTTGCTAACCTATTTCCTTCACGAAGACGACCTACCTTAAGAAGAGAAGACAACGAAGCCGAAGACATAGAACTTACATAAAGGCAAACTGTTTTGTGCCTTTTTACTGACTTTCAGTGCTGGACTCTTCAGTGAATTTTATTTCATTTGTTTAATGATTATATTTCATTATTTTTCTATCATTTGTTAATTTCAATTTTATTAACATTTTTACGTCATTTTCATTCAAACCCATCATGCTTATATTTTATGCTTTCACAGTAAAGCTATATTTTAACCTTAGGAATATTTTAGCCTATTTTACAATTCAAACCTAGTATGTTTGTATTTTACGCTTTCTTGCTAAAGCTATATTTTAACTCTAACATTTTTATGTTATTTTATTTTATGAATCAAGCTTATTGTGCTTGCATTTCATATTTTAGACGCTAAGGTTATATTCTGTATTTTAAACCTTACAATTTAACATTTTTGTATCTTTTATATTTTTCCAAATTGTACCATTACCTTTTATATACATTTATTCATTTCAAAAGTTGCTGCATAAAACACCAACTTTTTTTTATAAGGGGGAAGCTGTTATATTAGAAATATACTATGATATATAATATTATCGAGACAGGCTTAACCTTCTCAAACATATCGTATTACATACTGCGTAACAGCTCTTCTCAATAACCGCTCACGCTGCATGAGCATTGTATTTCAATTCTCAGTAATTCTGATTGTGCTGAATCAGCAACACTGTTTCGTTTGTTCTCGAAACATTATAAATATTACTAACAACCTTTTTGTAATCAGTCTTATACTCACTTTCGAATAAACCTCATCTAAATTATTATTGTATTTTCTTAATGAGTCAACGTTGACTCCAGTGTAACAAATAAAGTTTCTTTTTAAAAAGTTAAATCTACAATCCACTATCTAACATATATATACATATATATATGTATAAGTACATATATATATATACACACATATACATATATATATATATATATATATATATATATATATATATATATACATATATATACATATACATATATATATATATATATATATACATATACATATATATATATTGTTATTATACATGATTTGCAGGAAACAACTACTCAGCGGGCAAATACCCCGACCTGCATTGAATTATACCTTACAAATCATGAAAGATTGGTAGCCAATGTCATTTGTCAATTCCTCGACCAGACATAGACCGGTTTCGAACTTATTAGTTCTCATCAGTATGCCATAGGTCATGGAACAGACAAATGACAGTGGCCAACCTGTTAGTTTTATACAAACTTAAGTAAATGGTGTACCGGTGAGAGGTAAGTGAATACCCTCATGTGGTCAAATGCTACTATACACCAGACATCATAGATGTCTCCGTGGTGTATAGCGACTTGCTATTTTGCAAGTACCGAGAGCGGTGACCTTTAGCCCTTGGTGGACTTAACCCATATACTGTTATTATACATGATTTGCAGGAAACAACTACTCAGCGGGCAAATACCCCGACCTGCATTGAATTATACCTTACAAATCATGAAAGATTGGTAGCCAATGTCATTTGTCAATTCCCCGACCAGACATAGACCGGTTTCGAACTTATTAGTTCTCATCAGTATGCCATAGGTCATGGAACAGACAAATGACAGTGGCCAACCTGTTAGTTTTATACAAACTTAAGTAAATGGTGTACCGGTGAGAGGTAAGTGAATACCCTCATGTGGTCAAATGCTACTATACACCAGACATCATATATATACATATACATATATATGTATATATAATAAATAAGAGCGGAAGATACTACCTGTGGTACTCCATGTTTGCTAGAACATGAATCTTGAATTTTGACTATTTGCTTTCTATTTGACAAATATTCCCAAATCCAGTTTAACACATTACCTTGGATACCACGGCCTTTTAACTTTTCAATAAGTATATCCCGGTCAATAGTTTTGAACGCTCTACGTAAATCTAGAAATACGGCTACTACATAATTATCAAGATCAATAAAGTTTTTAAATTTTGTTAGTGTTAGTTGTAGCGCTGTTTCGCAAGAATGTTTCTGTCTAAAGTCTGATTGGTTACTTATTAATATATCATTTTTTTCAAAATGTCTAAGCAATTGATCTTATACGGCCAGTTCTAAGATTTTTTCAGGTGTAGGTAAAGTGTTTATAGGTCTGAATTCAGATACTTTCATTGTATTTGTAATTTTTTGGATAGGGTGTACTATGCTAGTTTTTAACTTGTTGGAAAATCTGCTATATAGAAGAGAAGAGAGATGTATTTACGAAGTGCAATATAACATGACCTATTGAATCTACAATCTCTTTTATAAATTTGGCATTAGGACTTCATATATAATAATAATAATAAATACGTTTATTGTGTAAAGAAAATATAATAAATTACACAAAGGGCAGTGAGCTCAACATAGTTGATTTTCAGCCCACCCCCGTAAATAATGGACGAAAATACACGTAATAATAAGAAATAATATATACATATATACACATATACATATATATGACAAAGATAATAATTTACAAGTAATATTATAGATAGTATAGTATATTAGACAGACATTAACAGAGAGGCGAAAATACACGTAATAATAAATAATATATGTATAACAATGAGGATAATAATTTACAAATAATACCATAGATACTATAATATACAAGGCAGCCATTGACACTTTAACAAACACATATAATTATTAGCAAACTAGTAACCACAGAATAGCGCAACACTTATAGCTGGGAATTAAACAAAATAGATTTAATTTCTTTTTTATACATACCATAAGACAAGGTTAATAAATCAAAATATTCATTTAATTCAGTGGGGGCACAGTATGAAAAACTACCCTCGAACTTCCTGGTACTATGCTGGGGTATGGTATAATTGTCGATTCTAACATTTATATTATGTATTTCGGATCGTCTTGAGAGCAATTCTACCAAGTAATTAGGGGTATATTCACTACTTTGTACAAAAACTGACAGAATAATAATTTAATTCTGTTTTCAATTTTAAGTTCACAGTGTCTGTTTATATACGGAGTAATGTGTTCACGATAGCTTGTTACACAAATGAACCGAAAACATGCATTTTGTACCCTCTGTAATTTATTTTTATTTAATAATGTAAGGAAATAATAAACAATACAGCAATATTCAATTTTAGGATAAATTAGAGATTTAACTATTTTTAATTTCAGTTCTTCCGACAATGAGAATTTAAACTGATATATAGATTTCAGCACCATAAAGCACTGCTTAAATACATTTGTGACGTGTTCGTTAAAGTTAAGCGATCTATCCATATACAAGCCCAAATTCTTTGCGGTATGCACCCATTGAATTTCACTGTTATTTATTAATATATATAAATAGCCACTGATTTATTAGGATTAATTCTTAATCCATTTTTGCAGCACCAAGTTGAGAATTCTTTCAATTCATAATTCAAGACAGTAATTCCGTCATTTATATTATTGACTTTGCTCCCGGTATATATTTGTATATCATCTGCATACATATGTATCTGACATTTTGTAAAAATAGTTTGTAAATCGAACAAGAAAATTGAAAATAAAATTGGGCCAAGAATGCTTCCTTGCGGAACACCACTCTTAGTAATTACTTTATTAGATACCGTGTTTTCGAGTTTTACAGCTTGATACCTATCTTGTTAAATAATTTTTAAACCAACATAACTCCGTGTTATTAATATTTAAGTAATTTAATTTTGCTAGTAATAAGTCAAAGCTAACAAGATCAAAAGCTTTGCTTTGATCTAGTAATACTAATAGCGTAAGCTCAGCTTTGTCTATGTTATGACTAATATCATCAATGACTTTCATGAATGCAGTACATGTGCTACAACCTTGCCTAAATCCAGATTGATTTTTAGGTAGAATATTAAAACTATTGATGTAAATTTTCAACTATATCTGACTTAGCCTGCAAAGTTCCGATCAATTCAACTAAATCCCGCAATGTTAAAGCCAAAAACTCGCTAAATTCCAAATATAAAATAGTTTATATTTGACCAAGCAATATCTACATCAATACGCAAAACAATTCGGTCAACACTGTCAATGAAATATCTATTAAAATTTTCTGCAATGTCCATGCTATCTCGAAATATTTTCAATTCACCTTCAATTTCAAACTGAACACAACTTATCACAGAGTTATCTTTCGTATTTACAAGTTTTTTAAAAATTCTTCACATATTTTTTTTATTATATTTTTATCAATTTTATCATAGTCATATTTAGTTTTTTTCTTTTCTTTTGGGAGATTAACAACAGCATTTCATATAATTTTTATAATACTGCCAGAGCTCATTTCTCTCATTATTAATGCACTATTTGAATGTTTTATAACCTCTATCTCTGACTTTTGATTTTATTGAACACTTCCTGATCAAATCATGGCAATTTATTTGTAACTGTATCACTTTGTACCTGAGCAAACTTGTTTACTGCATTCGCATGAATATTTGTAATTTCATCATAAATATTGTCGATGTCCACAGAGTTAAGTCACCAATTATATGAGGTTAGTAAAGTTAATATTTAGTATATTTTGTTCATTTAAATTTCTATATTTTTTACAGTATTTTATCACAGGTAAGTTCCTGTTTGAAAAATTCACAGAAATAATATAATGATCAGCTATTCTAGGGCATATATATACTATAGAAGTAACATCGTTAATATTTGTTAGGACGAAATCAACGAGTGTTGCAGTATGTTACGTACATCTAGTTGGTTCTGTGATGAGTTGTGTTATGCAATATGTATTAAAAATATCCTTAATTTCATTTACATAATAAGAATTCAGGGACAAGTAATCTAAGTTAAAGTCACCTATAAGTAAGCACCTATTATTATTTGCAAACACTGCATCACAAATGTCAACAAAATCTTCAAGGAAAATAGCATGTGAAGCGCTAGGAGAATGATATAAGCAGCCGATTAACCATTTAGTATTTAAGATTTTAATTTTTATAATTTTGCACCAATAGTTGATGTCTAATATAAAAGTTTTAAATACTGAGACGTGGATGTTCTAGTTCTTGAATCACATCTTATGATATTATAGTTTTCAATATAAAGTTCACTTGTGAATATCTTCGGTTTATCTAGACTCACAGCAGAATTATACTGGGGTTGTGTGATACAACTAATGACACAATCTGGTCCTTATTACTTAGAATGCTCTGTATGTTAAGGTATAGGATATCCGAGTTATATAATATATTAGGATTTACTTCCGGTTTTTTGCTGCTGCTGAGTAGGTTTATCCACAATTGTGGGTACATTATTTGTGTACTTAATGGTTTTCGACTGATCTCCTTTATCTATCATTTCGTTCAATTGTCGTTTTATATTCATAAAGTAGTCCCTTTGCATTTGTGTTTGATCACCAAACACTTTCACACTGGGAACCTTTATGGATTCTTTATTCTTCAGAACATACAAGGCATCTTCCGGCGAATTTAGAATCACTTTGAGTGGTCAATTTTTGCTATTTTCATATTTACCTAGTCGAAATGTTGAGATATTGCCTTTACCTTTTTAAAAAAAAAAAAAACTGTCGACGACCCTGCAAACTATCGACTGATTTGTATTGTGCCTTTATTTGCAAAAATCTTAGAGGTAATTTTGAAAAGTCAAATTAGTAATTATTTTGTGTGAGCACTTTTTTCTAACTATTTTTTTTTATTTTATTTTTACAGATAACAAAATATCACCAATAACAATACTTTGCAATAATTAATTATCGAATTATAATGGACAATTTTTATAACTAATTACGGTATTTTGTGGACCATAAGTTATTTTAGAGGCCCATACAAAAATCACTCAAACTTTTTTTTATTTATACACCCATAAAAAGGTAAATTATTGGAGCCATCTCTCACTTTTCAAATTAAATACACATGCCAGGTGAACGTGAGGCGGGCGCATACGCGAGCAGTGACGCCGATTTGAAAATGACAGTAGGAAGTGTCCGTGAGTTCGATCCAAAAATAAACAATTGGATTGTGTATAAGAAATAATTAACACAGTTTTTCTTAATAAACAGAATAACTGTTTCTAATATAAAACGTGCGTTTTTGTTAACTAATCTCAGTGAATCTGCTTATAGTACTTTATGTGATTTATTAGTGCCTAATGAACCAGAAGAAGTAAGTTACGACGAAATCGTGGAAAAATTTGATGAACATTTCTGTGTTAAAAAAAGTGTTTGGGGCGAGAGAATGTTATTTTACCAAGCCCATCAAGAGAATGGCGAATCTGTTATGGATTGAGCAGTAAGAGTAAGACATTTATCCACAAATTGTGATTTTGGAACATTTTTAAACATTGCAATTCGAGATAAATTCATTTTTGGTATGCAGACGTGTCACGCCTTAGAAAAACTTTTACAGGAGTCTAGTAACACTCTTGATTTTAAAAAAGCAGTGGAAAAAATCCCGAAAGTCTGTCCGATTTACGTCCTATAAGTTTGTTGCCTGTTTCCCTAAAAATCATAGAAGGTGCTCTGCATTCTCAGTTAACAGACTGCCTAACTAACAATGATATCATCCCAGATACTAAGTCAGGTTTCAGAAAGAGTTATGGTACCTCAGTAACATTATGTTCTATAGTAGATGACATTCTCTGTACCTCTGATAGATCTATGGTTACATGTTTAACTCTTTTGGATATGTCAAAAGCCTCCGACAGCATAGATCCACAGTGTTATTAGCAAAAATTAATTTCTATGGTGCGTCTGGAAACACTGGAGTGGTGTAAAAATTACTTACAGGGTCACTTCCAATGCGTTTGTATAAATCATCTAAGAAAATTGATACCTCTGAAAGAAGAGTAATAAGATCGGGTGTGTCACAGGGATCTATTCTGAGCCTTATATTTTTTATCACTTTCACTGCTGATTTACAGTTTGTTGCAAATTACAGTCGAATTCGTATGTATGTTGATGATATTCAGTTATATTTTCATCAGAAAACCAGATCTTGGCCAGTAATTATGAGAACTTGACTGTATGTCATAGTCATTAATATTTTTATGGATTTCTAATAAAGTGGAGTAAATAGAAACAGATGGAAGAGGCATTATGCCAAAACTGACAAAAAAGAATGACAATGATCCCTTATCTCAGCACCTGCCATTATTCTCACCACTTTTTTTTGCAAACGAAAAATTGTTTGTGCACTGTATGAATTTCCCCAAAGTACAGTATCATAAGTTAGATGGCTGTGGAATAAGGAAAAGTATATAGATTTAAGAATATCAAAATTCAATAAATTCTTCAACTGGCGAATGAGGAAGATCACACTGGCGAGCTTGTGGGTTAACTGTTTTAAATGACTGGACCAGTTTAGTTTGTCATCCAGGACGATACCCAGTAATTTCACACTCAAACCTTGCGTAATATCTGTGTGTGAAGAAAATATGTTTTTCAGTTTTTTGCTCATTTAGTTTTAGCTTTAGCACACAATTTTTAGGCAACATGAAATAACATTAATAATTAATAATAATGGCCCCAGAACAGAACCCGGGGGAACACCATGATTTATCTTATTTAGTTTTGACTGCTTATTGTCGATTTCTACACTGTATCCGTTGTTAAGATAGAATTTAATAAGTTCAAGCCTAAACCTCTAATACCATAGATATATAATTTGCCTATTAACAAGTCATGTGCGACACAGTCAAATGCCGTGGTGAGGTCACACATTGTGATAGCTGAATGTTTACCTTCCTCGAGACCACGAACTATTTCTGACACTATCTGCATTACGGCTTTGATTGCTGAACAATTTCTCTTAAAGCCATATTGGCAGGAGCACAAGAGTGAACTTGGTTCAAAGTACTGGGTACTGGAACTTTAATATGATTGCAATTACTTTAGCAAATATAGGAATAATAGATATCGGTGTGTAATTATCAACCAGTTGTGTATCTCCCTTTTTAAACAATGGTATGACTTTCGAGATTTTTAATGCGTCCGGAAATACACCCTGAGTAAAACATTCATTAATTATAACTGTTAGTGGATACACAAGGATATCAGCTGTTTCTTTAACAATTTGACTGTTTAATCCATGAGTATCAAAGCAATGAGAATGTTTTAAAGCTGCTATAGCATCAATCACTTCTTGTGATATTACCAGATGAAGAAATAAAGAGGGAGTAGAAGCTGAAACATTTTTTAGAACATCAGAAACATTACAATTACTATTGTCTGCAATGGTTAAGAAAGGTTCATTGAAAACATCTGGTGATAAGTTTGTATTGATTACTCATTACTAATGAATTAGTTCTGTTTAAGACTTTCACTAGGTTATATAATGTTCATACATTACACAAACATAGTTAATCGTAAGCAGAAGCGCATAAAGAAAGGGTCAGGATTTGCTTATTAACAATATTCCGTTTGAATTTCACGTGCCAAATTACAACTATTGTGGTTCAGGAACTGACCTCTCCAAGAGATCGGAAAAAAAGGATACTCGTATTAATCCTTTAGACGAGGTGTATAAAGAACAGAATATCGCATATTCACACTCTGATGATATAACAAGCAGATATCACGCAGATAAAATAATAGCAAATAAAGCATATCAGCGATTTAAAGTCAGTGGCTCTTCAATTGGGGGAAAAATAATTGCTTTAGGCGTAGCCGGTGCTATGAAAGCGAAAACTAAACTCAGAATGGGGATATGCAGGTGTTCCAAGTCGAAACGAGGTAGAGGACTGCGTAAGGGTAAAATAAGTTTTAATAATGCAGTGCGACGAGCTCGACGTGATATTCAAAGCAGTGATTTGAATAATCTCATTAAAGTCGCAAAACAAGCTTTATCGTCAATAGGAACAAAGAAATTATGTTTACCAAAGAAACGGATCTTTCCTATCTCAAAAACTGGAGGTTTTCTTCCTCGCAAAGCGTTGTCCAACATAGATTTATTGAAATATGCTAAAAATTTAAATATTCCAAATTTTTTTATGAAGAATACATTACCAGTGAAGATACGAAGACCCGGTACTCACTGGACAGCATATGTGAAGAAAAAGAACTCAATAATCTATTTTCAAAGTTATGGAAACTTACGACCCCCCCATAAGTGTAATAAATTATTTCTATAGCGATGGTAGCTTAAATAAAGTTCATTATAATCATGATCAGATGCAGAAATATAATTCAAATAATTGTGGTCATTTATGTTTAAAATTTTTATATAATCATTGTAAATAAAGGAAATCTCTTTATTATGTGTATACTATTGAATTGTGCAACATGTCTCTGACTTTTTCACTTACGGGAAACTCGTCCATCTTAACTGCTGATTGAAATCCATCTATATATTTAGAGGATAATTCCGATTATGTTATCGGCCTTTCAAACTTTGAAACATTCAACGTAATTCCGAATACAAATGAACCGAATAATAAATTTACTTATGGTAATATTATAACCATAACCACACCCTGCGGGAGCCTACGATATTACTGATATTAATAATTATCTTCAAAAATAAGGATACAGATATTAATATTATAGCCAATCGTAACATTTCGACGGTAAAAATATAAACAAATGCTGATATCGACTCTACATCTGAACATTCAATAAGACGACCATTAGGATTTGAGAAAAGGGTTTCTTAAAGCCAATGAGCTAAAAGAATCTGAATCCCAGTACAAATAATTAAAGTGAATGCTTTATGCATTGATTGCAATATTGCCACTGGCTCTTATTCTAATGGATTACCTGTTCACATAATCCATCAGTTCTTCCCAATAGTGGCTCGAGGCTATAAAATAGTGGAATCGCCATTAAACATTTTGTATTTCCCAGTAAGCGTTAAGACAATCAACTCAATAACCATTAAAGTACTCGATCAAGATGGGAATTTAGTCAATTTCCATAAAGAAACCATCACAGTTAGACTGCATTTAAAAAAGTTGTATTAAGATATAAAGCTATAACTATAAATACCACATTCCAAGTGTGGTAGCTAAACACGGTTATAAAAGACAGTATAAAAATAAACATTTAGTCAGTAATAAGAAGATCGTTAGTCAAGTAACACTTGAGAACAAGATTTTCCTGCAATCTCTTGGTTTTGAAGTACTCATATAATGGATATTTTAAATGTTGCCGAACAACCTCTCATCGATAACTCTATTAGTGATCTCAGATATCATAATTATGGAAGTTCTGTAGCTTCTAAAATTAATTATAATGATGAAATTACAATCCAAATTCAAGAGCTGGATGCCTATACCTTACCATGTGAAAGTCTTTTCTACTTAGAAGGAAATCTAACTAAAGATAATGGACAACCAGCTACTAAATTGAAATTAATACATAACGCCTTTAATCTTCTTTTTAGAGAAATTGGATATGAAATAGATGGTATTGTCATTGATTTAATTCGGAGTGTTGGATTAACATTTACTCTTAAGGGATATTTATCTTTTAATGAAACTGAAAGCATTAATGCTGGATGGTTTCCTAAAGACAGTACATTACCAGATACTGAGAAATTTAATGTTTGCATCCCACCTTGCTTTTTTGAAGATTACATAAAAATTATATTGAATATAAAACAAGAACTGGTTTTAATTCAAAGTAGTAATGATTTAGATGCAGTAATTAGAATCGATGAAACGGAAAAACCTAAAATTAATATTGATGTTATATTGGAGATTACCTCATGTTTCTGTGGGAATTCCACAGCAATTGGCTTTAACCAAGATTTTGGATAAAAATGTCGAAATTCTACTATCTTTCAGAAGTTGGGAACTTGTAGAATATCCTGCACTTTCTCAAACCACGAGGCATACTTGGCCTACCAAGTTAGAAACACCACGTCATGTAAGTGTTGCCTTCCAAACTAATAAGAAGAATAAAGTTACTTCTAATATGAGTATATTTGATATTTGCAATCTTACAAATATAAGAGTATTTTTGAATTCTGAAAGGTATCCTTACAATGATTTATACTTAGATTTTAAGGGAAATAAGTATGCTACATTATATGAAATGTTCTCAAATTTTCGTCAATCATACTATGAAACTGGAAATGAACCTATATTTACACCTAGACAATTCAAATCCCTTTCACCTATAACCCATATCGATTGTTAGGTCAAAAGGAAACTGTTCAATCAGGATCGGTGGTTATGCGCATCGAATTCGAAACAAACAAAAATATTCCAAGTGATACCACAGCATACTGTTTAATTTTACATGATCGTTTATTCTGATATAATCCGCTGACAAAGATAGTTAGACAAGTAGTCTACTTAAGGAAAGCAATGTATACTCTGGCGTTATTTATGATGATCTCTAAATACAGAAAGGTCTTGAGAGAACATCAGAAAAACTTAAAGATTTAAAGAAAGCAGTTGAACTATATAGTTTACAAGTTTCTGTGATTAAAAAATGTTCAAACCTAAAAATATGTCATTGGTTTTAGATGTGCAAGGATTTAAAGCAGAAAAAAACAAGTTCATAGTCGAGGACCTGGCCACATATAATGGTTATAAAACAGCACACTATATCTTTAAGCCACCATTTTCTGTAAAGCTTCTATCACCAGATTTCAGAAAAGCAAGTTAATTGGCTAACACATAATTATCACGGTATACATTGGAATGAAGGATGTACTCCACTTTTCAATTTTAGAAAGATTATTCAAGAGTTGACCGAATGTGAAGAAAATGTTTACGTAAAAGGAGGAGAAAAGGTTGCATTTATAGAAGAATTTTCTTCAAAACCAATATATGAGTTAGAGGAACGTCCACCACTCCCAATTTTCTAAACCTCGATGTTTTTACCACCTGAAATCTGAATGTATATGTTCCCTATCAAATGTATTTTATCTATATGAAAATTTTATAATGACTTAGTTTTTAATAAATTTAAGAAAATATTAAATATTTGTTTTATTACACTCCCTATTATTTACAATATAGATAATAACTTTCTGGTTATCTGGTTTATTCACATCTAACTTGTTCAAACAGGTTTTTAGGTATGAAAAAATCACATAATTAGATAAAACTTCGAGGTGGGGGTAATACTATAGAAGATGTAAACAAGCAATTAAGTAAATTTTCAGTATTAGTATGGAGAGGTCTGTAGTACAGATAAAGGAGTGTTGTGTTTGTTGTAAAATTATAAATAAACGAGATCTCCCTAATGATTCTTGGATTAGTAGACCGAAACTGGTAATAGGTTTGTGCACGCGCTTGTGTAAGCAAACTAGACCTATTAAATTCTCGAGAATACGTGTGGGAGATCCACCGTTTCGTGAAAGCTTTTAACACTTTAATGATGTTAACTACACATTTCATAAGCCTGCAAGCAATTGGGCATGGTATTCTCTACATACATCAACCTTATGAGGCTAAAGATATTTTTATATGCTTTGATAGCAACGGTACAAGAAATGATAGCTGGCCGTCAAAATGGAAACGAATGATACCTACCCTGATGCAGCAATTAACGAATCAGCACTTACATCTCCAATACCCAAGAACAGTACTATGTACAAACTAAAACTAAGAATGAATGATAACTCCACTAAAGAGACAAAGTGGTATCAACCCTTCGGTCGGTCCCCCACCATCAAACGTTAATAGCATAAAAACAGATTGTAAAGTGGGGGTTAGGTACAGTTTCTTATCTGATCTACTACATAGTATTGTGTTTATTTTTGTTAGTTACTGAGTCGATTGTGAGAGTTGTTCAGAGAACATGGATTCAGAACTAAACTGTAAAATCTGTTTAATAAACGAATTAATATTGGCACACAAATATGGTAAAAAATTATTTGATTTTACCGAGGAAAAGCTACAACAGTTTCCATAAACTACCCTGGGAATACAAGAATAATTTTAAACTACAGATTCGACTACCTTGTTTCGTACATCACAATCACCCTGAATGGGGTGATCATGTGGATGGCCCTCCAGACGCACAATCCAGATGTCATGTATGTAAATGGGGACTTCAAAAATGTGGTTGAATTATTTATTAAATAATCGTAAAATATTAATTATAATAATAACCTTTATTAGCATAGCTAAATGTTTCCATTGATTACAAGAACAAACTCACACAATAATATAAACAGAAATTACAATAAATAAATAAACAGAAATTACAATAAATACATACAAGCCGCAATAAACTATTCAAGTAGGCCACACATCCTTATCATATTCTGTACATATCTTTTTAAAGCCATTTAAATTAACCACCATTTTTTATGTTATCAGGCAACTCATTATATAATTTAAGTCCTTTAACACTTTGACACTGCTGATGTAATATGGCCTATATGACCTGGTGGCTGACATAATCAAACTTGTTTTTCTGTTGCACGTGTATTGGTTTTGGCAAGATATTGCCAAAAATATAATATTTTTAAGAGAAGAAGAAAATGGAAGCAAAAATTATCAAGTTACAGTACCAGAATTATTTTTTGTAATCCAATATTTACTGTATTTGGCTGTTCATCTACCATTGGACTGTCATTTGCTGAAGATTGTGTCGTATCAGTTATTAATTTATTTATCTCGTTCGGATCATCCATATCATCTGCCATTTCATTTTCATCATCGGAATCATACTGGTCACTTATTTCGTCTTCATCAAGTACGAAATTCGGATCATCAATATCATTGTTAGAATTATATAAAATATTTTCTAGCTCCTCTAATGTATATGGACATTCATATTTGCGTTTTTTACTCGTTTTCGGTGCACTCTGTCTCGACGGCCCTGGAGTAGCGTCATCCATATTATGAAGCGGCACTCACATAATAAACACTATTTACAACACTATACTGAGGTGCTCAGATCAAAAACGTGCGGTTCACTTCAGTGCTAAACTGATACTAGCCACTTAAAACTAGGTTATACGAATGACGTATATCGGGGCCCATCTCATTACTTTTAATTGCTTTCACAGCTTTGATTACATCTTCATCATTGACATATTCTAGACATATTAGAGTGTTATTGAATTCTTTATTTGCATAATGATTTTTGAAAGATTTATAGAGTTATTCTTTTCACTAAACACGGATTCAAAAAAACTAGCAGAAGCATTTGATATGTCCTGTCCACTGAGTGTTTGTCCATTTACTGTCATTGTCAATGGAATACTAGAATTTCCGCTTTTTGAACTGACAAAAGACCAAAAGTTTTTTGGATCTGCTGTGATTCCATTTTCACAGTTAATAAAATAATTATCATATGCATGCCTAATATCACGTTTAACTGTTGATCTTAGTTCTAGATATTTTATTTTAAATTTCAATTCACCACAACTTATAAATTGTTTTCAATAATGATCTTTTAACCTGATATTTTTAATTATTTGTTTAGTGTACCAAATAGGATATTTCTTGGAGCTTATAGTTAACGGAACATATTATACATACAATATGTCATAAAAATGTTTAACGTAGTCATCCAGGTCAGTGAACTGCGCTAATAATGACTAATCAGTAACTCTGAGAGGTTCATACATCAGTTGAAAATTTGCTTTTTTGAAGTTAAATATCTTATTTTTATCTATTGAATAGTCTTTTTGTGCATTATTTGCAACACATAATTTTATCAACAGACTTGGATGTTGATTGTCTTCATTGACCAGAGAAAAATCACTTCTAATGACCTCCCAACTCTCAATATTGGACAGAACAAGATCTAACACAACATTGTTACAATTTTTTATATAGTTGAATTGCGTGAGATTATAAAATGAAATAAAATCGTGAAATTCTTGGAAAATAGACAATCTTTCATTTGCATACAAGTATTCATCTAATAAAACAGTATTTTTCAATACTTTGGTGTACATTTACGTATATTAAGGTACGTAATGAAAATAAATAATATTGATTAAATGTCAGAATCACTTTCTCTTTTAGGTTAGAAATTCTTTCGATTAATATTATGGACCAAGCAGCAGCTCTTTCTCCACTGAAAAAACGGGAGCCAGTCATTTTTCAGTTGAAGATAAGCAACACATTTTAAATATCTAGAAGGCTTGTGTTGAAGAGAATCCGGTTAACCTTAAGACACAAAATGTCGAGTTTACTGCAAACGCTGCAGGTAATTTTCATTTTTGTATTACAGGCATGCTAATTAGTATGTCAAAGTACTTTTTCTCTGAGGCATTCTTAGTTTAACTATGTAAGTATGTTTATTATAGTTTATGTTTGAGTTTGTTATTATCATCTATATTAATTATCCATTTTAATTCAGGTGTGAGTAGCCAGAGTGTCTTCAAAATTCTTCGTGAATATCAGGAAACACATATTTCAGGCAGCGAAAATGTATCACCGTCAACAACATCGATGATAAAGTAAAAGATGTTAATTCATTCTTTTTTTGAAAGAAATGAATCACCAACTCTAGATAAAATGGTAGCGGTGGTGAGTGAAAATGAATATGTACCTCAATTTAAACGAGGTACTTTGTACACATTGATCGAAGAAATTGGCTTTCGGTGAGTAAAAATAAATTTTATTTCTACTTGTTTTAATGTAATTGTGTTTTGCTATTATAGTTTCTCAAAAAGGTCACGCAATAGTGTCCTCAGAGTAAAAAACGAGATCATCGCCTGGAGGAGAAGTTTTCTGCGAGAGATCCGAAACTATCGCGAAGAAGGCAAGAAATTGTACTTCTTAGATGAGACTTGGGTGAATGCTGAGCATGCTGTAACTTTAGTTACAGTATGTAACTTTAGTTACAGTATGCCCAGCGTTCACACTCCATACTTTAGTATGGAAGGACACAGCAATCCTGAATCTGAGACGGGTTTTCATCCAGGGATTAACGACGAGATTAAAAGATGCATCAGGCCAAGGAGGTTGCTTTATAGTGCTTCATATAGGATCAGAGCACGGTTTCGTTGAGGATGGTTTGCTCTGCTTCCAATCGAAGAAAACAGGAGACTACCATGAAGAAATGAATGGTGAAATTTTTGAAAATTGGTTTGCTCAAATTCTGGGATGCTTGGCTGAACATTCTGTGGTTGTGATGGGCAAGGCTTCCTATCACAGTAGAACAACAGAGAAGATTCCGAATTCTGACACGAAGAAAGCAGATATACAAGCCTGGTTGACAAGTAAGTCAATTATTTACGAAGCAGATATGGTGAGAGCCGAACTCCTGTATCTTGTCAAACAGTCTCTCATTGTACCAAAATATGTAGTAGATGAAATGGCAAAAGAACAAGGTCAAACAGTTTTACGATTGCCTCCATATCATTGTGAATTCAATCCTATTGAATTAATATGGGCCCAAATAAAAGGAGAAGTCACCAGGAACAATACCACATCTAAAATGAAAGATCTTCACCCATTATTTCATCAAGCTATTGGAAATGTTTCTGCCGAAAATTGGAAAAACACCATTCGACATGCTCAAAATGAAGGGAAAATGGCAGAAAATGTGGCAGGTTTATTACAATGGACATTGTCGTAGAGCAACTGATAATTCATGTGGGAAGTGATTCCTCTTCTTTGTCTGAAACAGAAATGGACTAATTTGCAACATAGCAGCTAATAGGAATCCTTTGACACCAGGTCACCGTTTAATTATATGTCTGCAGTATGTATTACAAATTAGATATATTTAAAGGCAATATAATTTTTTTATAGTTACTTCTCTCAGGGTTCATCAATGCAGGAAATTGCATTTTATATAGGAAAATCTACAGTTCACTATGTGGTACAAGATACCTCTGTAAGGTTCTTTTGCCTATAGTTTTGAAAGTTCCCAATGGAAACGATAAGTGGAATGAAATAATAAATGGCTTTTACAAACGATAGAACATACCCAACTGTTTAGGGGCAGCGGATGGAAAACATGTGTAGCACCCAAGACACAGTGGATCAGATTATTTTTCTTATGAAAAGAGTTTGCAGGTAATTTATGGCCCACATGATATACATAATATTCGATGTTGAAAAGTAATTATATTGTTACAATTGTAATGACCATGTGTGATACTTTCTACAGATTTATTTTGGTGGATATCGAAGCAGCTGGATCGTAACATGATAGAATAATGTGTTTCGTAATTCTGCATTTGGCAAAGCCATAATGGAAACTAATACTCTAAACATTCCTGAAGAAAGATTACCCCACACTAATACTAATTTGCCCTGTTACATAGTTGCGGACCAAACTTTTCCTCTACATAAAAGAATAATGAGGCCTTATCCTGGTGATGGGCATGGACTTAATGTGGAGTAAACAGTTTTTAACTATAGGCTAAGTAGAGCAAGAAGTTTTATTGAGAATACATTTGGTATATTAGCTCAAAGGCGGTGCATACGTCGAAAACCAATAGTTGCAGACATTATGACATGCGAAGAGATCATAAAAGCATATGTTGTAATGCATAATTATATACAAATAAGTGAGCAAGAATTTCAAATACAACATACATATGAATAAAATTTTATTAAGTTTATAATAAATGAAAATATTACAATACATTTTTCTTGTTTTATTTTTTATAACACTTACCATAGTACAGGGGCCCATAAGACATAGTAAATGTCAAAACAAGTGTAGAACCATTCTGCACATCACATGTTAACAATAAATAGTGACGTTTAAACGAGAAATTAGTTCAGTGCACAGATGCTTTTCCCACTCTATAGTATCTGGTGTGATAGCTTCACATAACTCGTAATGATGATGATTAAGAATCAGAAATATTAAAAGAAGAAACTACATCAAATTGAAAATTTATATTACACTAAATTAAAGGATACATAAAAAGTTACTCATTCTCTTGCTCAGTATCAAAAGCATCACATATCATATTCATAATATTTCTATGTACTCTATTTTTCAATCAAGGGTTTCTTTTAACTTTAATGTAATGCTTTGTGCAACTCACTATCTTGGTCCAGGTTCCCACATCCCATTTTTAAAGTGATTACTAACAGGTTGAATTTTCGTGAGTGGCTTCGTTTTACAACATTTTCCTCTGCGAAAATTCTCGATATAGGGGTAGATAAAGTTTTATGTAGCCGCTAAACATATTGACCGTGCAACTGACACTTTCATGGCGTAGGACTGGAAAACCTGCCAGAAAATTTGTAGGATAATTTGACCATTCGATTTCAAAAGTATTGAATTGAACTGAATTTTATTGCGTACCAAATACAACAATTTTACAATTTTTGTTTGGTACATGTCTATACTAGAAGCACTACATAGAGAATAACATGTTGATATGTCTTACAGCTAGAAGAAACACAAAATTACATACATACAAAAATACATTGAAAATTGCATTTTAAAAATTTGCAAAGAAAAGGATTACATATAAAAATTACATACATATTTGTTAAACCACTATTATTTCAAAAAATTATTAGCTTGTTTGAAAGATGCCCCATTTACTTCCTCTAAATGATAAGGTTCTGCATATGTTAAAATTTCTTTAATTTTTGTTTTGAAGATATTTATAGAAGTTATTTCTTTTATTTTAATAGGCGGCATATTATAAAAGTGTAAACATTTGTAGAAACAAACTTTTTCCAAAATTGTGGTGTTATGAATCGGGTAACAAAGAACATCCACCGGCCATTTATGATCTCGGATATATTCTGTAAACTCATTCTTATGTTTGAAGGTGAAACAGAGACATTCATAAATAAAGAGAGCTACAACAGTCAGCAGATTTAGCATTTTAAAGTGTCCATGACATGACTCACCAACCGTTAGATTGGCTAGAACTCTCAATGCTCTCTTTTGAATTATGAATACCTCTTGAGTATGTGATCCACTGTAGCGGTTACTTTCTTTGGGCCACTGTGTGCAAGTAAGTTTTGGGCTCACTCTGTATAAATTACATCTTTCCACAGAATGAAGCAGTAAGGTATGCAACACAAACTACATTTTAGTCTCTAAAATATATATTACATTTATTACTTCAAGTAATACTGAATATACTTCAGGCCTAAAGTTGCACAATCGCCTTTGGTCCATTCCCTGAAACAATGAAAATGCTTTAGCATTTATTTGTGGATGCTAGGTGGGTATTTCTACTAATATCAGTTCAGATTTAAATCTCCATGCTAGTAAGTTTTATGTGATAAAATTGATTGGTAGCCTTGTACACAGGGTTATAAAAAAAAGTATGATAATACAGGAAAGGTCCTTTTTTGTTCCAACCAAAGCGGCCATATGTAGGCTTGACCATGCTGCAGTAAATTTTTAGTAATTTCACGAATTGTGGAAAAAGAAAAACCTCAGAACAACTAAGATAAATAATAAAATATCCTTGTAAAAGTTTATACAATTTATGTGATTTCCCATACTGAGGTGAAATTAATATTTCAGGTTTTTTTTTTATACGTTAAAAATTACTAGTGTTCTGATGCCAGGACAGAAAATCTACATCTTGAATGATTGGAGACATACATTGTTAATGTACTGGAGATTTAAGTTGGAAATCTGGTGTTGAGATAATATTTACCTACATGTGATTTGTCCTGTTCCGGGCCCTTATTGTTACAAAGCCATATTCGTCGGATGTCGGTATCATAGAATTTCACTACAAGCAGTTGAGTGTAATAGATACTGTAAGTACAATATTTGTATTTTCTTGTCATCATTGTATGTATACCAGGACTACGTGATACCTAGCGGAAGCCTCTGCGAGAAGTTTATGCTTAATTCAAAAAAGGAATGTTCGCTCAATAGTAATACGCCACGTTTCTTTGTTTATCACCACCTAACAGAGAAAGAAAATATAAAGTGCGCCTCAACGACACAGAAGTAACGTTATATTATTTTAGAGTAGATTTAGGCAGTCACTTATTTATGCCTAACTTTGTTGTTTTTTTTTATAAAGAATATAATATAAATGTTATTATAAAGAGACGTTACCTGTCTCATGTGGAAAATGATCTGAGTATGTGAACTCCTAACAACTGTTACGGTAGTACCAATCAACTTGTGCTAAAGTACATAGATTATATCATTTACGTATAGTTTATATAATATTAGCGATAAACACTTATCTACCTTTATACCTGAGACAAATTTTCTGTCCGTAGTTATCATCTTACTTATAGGTGTAAGCTTCTTATATAATCTAGCATAATACGAGGCATTGCATATTGCATTGAACATATTTTTTGCACTAACTTGCATAATCCCGAAAGACATTCTGGCGAGTAGGGCCAACATAACATAATTTTAGTGTTATATTTATACATTTAGTAGTATAGGTATTTACTTGTTTTTTACATAATATTTACATTAGTACATTTTTCTGCAAATTTTTTTTATGTATATATTCATATACCAATTATTAAAGTGTCAAGCTAATGTCATCTTGGTTTAATTTCGTCATCTTAACAACCTGCCTCATCTAACTTTTTTTTAGTAAATTTTTTTATAATTTTTTTAAATTTAATTGTTAGTAGTCTAAACAATTTGTTAGGGCTACTGACTGGCGCCCAGGCATTTATTTTAACCCTTAGCGAGTCTCTAGAAGACCCACAACCCTCTCCGACTGTTAGAGCTGCCGTGAGCACTTTATGTGACAAACATAGTTTAAGATCTAATCTTGTGGGTCACACCATCCCAAAAAATTGTACCATATGACATTGTACTATAAAATTGTCCATAATATGCAGTGAGAAGCTTATCGTGATTCACAACCTTTTTTAATTCTTTCAAAGAATAGCATAATGTGCTTAGTCTGCCACAAAGTGTTCGTATATGCTCCGTCCAATTCATGTGTGCATCAATTGTTTCGCCTAGATATTTTGTGTTTTCTGAAAAATTAATTCTGACATTATTAACATCTATTTGTTTAGGATATCCAGTTTTATTCCTACTATGTTTAAAGAGAATACAATTTGTTTTATCATTATTTAATATTAGTGAATTTTGGTGGAACCATTCGGATATTTTTTGCATAGCATTTGTTGCTTTTATCTGAAGGTTATCATAACTTTTTTCAAAAATTAAAATGTTGGTGTCATCGGCATAAGTGGTTATAAAAACTGAATCATCATTTAAGTATTCTTGCAGATTGTTTATATACAATAAGAATAGAATTGGGCCTAGCACGCTGCCCTGTGGTACACTTAATGATATTTTTTGGTTACTTGAATGGTATTCTAAAGAGTGTGATCTAATGCAAACTTTTTGATATATTTCGTTAAGATCAAGATAGTTCGTTCACACGGTCAAAGGCTTTAGTTAGGTCCAAAAATATCCTGAGCGCAATATGTCCATCGTCTATATGATTTAGTATTCTTCTCACAAAGTCAAAGGTAGCTTGTTGTTGTAGGACAATAGTGTAAAAATTAGCCAGTTAGTAATAAAATTTCGGACCTCGTTATTTTCATAATAATAACAATAATAAAAGAAAGTGAGTTAGTGCCTTATTCCTCAAAAGTAAACAACAATGCAGCTACGGACACGTGTTTCGGAGTTATTGCTCCTCATCAGCGTAACGTAGCTTAGCGAATATATCTTAGGTGAGCAAAACTATTAAAGGTAGGAAAGTACAGTACACAGTACTCCATTTGCAGTTTCATACCTCGTGTGCCACATTTTGGGCCACAAATGAGAGCAGTCAGTACGAGGAGCCCTATGTGTACTGCTCTATTTCCACCTGGCAAATACAAAATAAAAGATGGAGGGCTTATGAGGTCAAATAATTAAAGAAAGTGAGTTAATGCCTTATTCCTCGAAAAGAAACAACAATGCATCTACGGACACGTGTTTGGGAGTCATTGCTCCTCATCAGCGTAGCTTAGCGAATATATCTTAAGTGAGCAAAATTATTAAAGGTAGGAAAGTACAGTACACAGTACTTCATTTGCACTTTCATACCTCATGTGCCACATTTTGGGCCACAAATGAGAGCAGTCAGTACGGGGAGCCCTATGTATACTGCTCTATTTCCACTTGGCAAACAAAAGATCGAGGGTTTATGAGGTTAAATAATTAAAGATAGAAATAAGTTATTGCCTTATACCTCAAAGAGAAACAACAATGCAGCTGATGAGGAGCAATAACTTCGAAACACATGTCCGTAGCTGCATTGTTGTTTCTTTTTGAAGAATAAGGCACTAACTCACTTTCTTTAATTATTTGACCTCATAAGCCCTCCATCTTTTAATGGGTCGCGTGCATTGACGTCGCTTTTCAGCCCTTAGGAAAAACAAACAGCTGTCATTGAATAATGCGTATATTAAACGCCTCGTCGTAAAGCGTTTTTTGCACTTTTTGTGGTGTTTTAAAAGTTGATTTTGGATTATTTAACATCCATAACTATCCTAAATTATTTCGTGGGGTAAATTTTGTTTGTTAAGATGGAGATGAGTTTATATTTTACGAAATTGCCTCATGATGTATAGGTTAGGTATGCAGAAAAAGTTAGTGCCATCGGTTTAGACCCTTATATTTTAAAAAAGGAAGACTTTAGTATGATATTGAGGTATTTCCAAATTTTACACATGGTGATATTGTTAATTATTTAGTTTTTGAAAGAAGTGCATATACAAAGGATGAGTTTAAGGCGTTCAAAAGTCTTGAAGCTTACAACCAGTTCGTTTATGGCTGAGCGAATGAGCTTTTTTGCAAGGAATTTACAATAAAAAACTTGTTGCAAAGGTAAGAATTATTTATCAATGATTTAGCTGTAAATACAATTTCTTGGCATAATAATGTATTAATATTATAATTATTAGAGAGAAAAAATGAACCATATACCTATATTTCAATTTTTTAATTGCAAAAACTATTTTAAACGGACAGTCAACATTCCTAAACGTTTGTTAATTTCTGTGTAACATTTAGTTTGCCAGCCACTAAGTACAAAACTTTCGTCTAAAATATTTAACTCAGATCATGTCACAGCTTAGTCTAGTTATGGAAAATTTGGCTGAACGTTGACAAGGACTTTGATGATACGTAATATCTGTATATTTTATATTGTAGCTCAATATAACAGGCATTATTCGTTTTTCAGGTTACACAGTCTCAACGTCTTCAGCAGAGGCCATTGACTCCTTGGATTATTACAGATCCAGATGGTTCCATACTGAGCAATCATTGTGATTGTGTAGCCGGTCTAGGTGACAAGTGTTCCTCAGACGTAGTTCCCATAAATACCATATCTGTTCAACATTACACTCGAATACTCTACTTACTTAATAATATACATTTTGCCAACCATATTAATACTATATAGAACTGTTTAAAAAGTTTTTAATCAGCTCTAGATGATTGGCCAATCGCACATCGAGTACAGTATTCAAATACTTTAGTGTTTATGGAATTATGTCAGAGCAGTGTCAGAATAAAATTTCCAACATAACATTACTTATTATTTTTGTAAATTTAGCCTTACATATATTTATTTTTATACGGTAAGTGTGAGTGACTTTTCATATAGTATTAGCATGTTTCTTTTTGTTACGATATAGATGTTCATACTTACATTTCGTTAAACTTTTTGGTTGTGACAAATATATTTAGTTCTTATGGATTTATTTTTATAGTGAGATGTGATATTAGATGTTTATATTTATCTCTCGTAAGTTTCTTGAGTGTCATAAATAATTATTGTATTTCGTTTTAGATATTTATTTCTGAACAGTAAGAGTGACACTATCAATATATTATATATTTCTCTTACGATATAGAATTAATTATACATTTCGTAAGTTTCTTCTTGGTCCTTCTTACGAACAGTAATCGAACCTTGTGATAATAAATAATTCGTATATTGTAGGCAATATTTTGTTTTATTTTCACTTACACGTAAACAAATTCATCTACAGGCATATAATAATACAATAATGATAATATAAACAACTTTATTGAATAAAATGTCAATATATGAAATAAAAAGAGTAAGTTATATTTAGGTATATATATATATATATACTAAGTAAAATTTAGCCCCATGGCTATTCCTATACTCAACTTTCAAAATGATAGACGGATTATTTAGATAATATACATTACGATACTACATAAGAAAAATGTGCACTAACAAAAAATATCAAACCAACATAAATTTCTCATTTTACCATGTCTTGTTTATTGTTTGCTTTAGCTGCGATTCTTAAGTCCCGAGTACTTTCGCATCTGGGTTTCAATTTGTATCCCATGTGGAGAGACCATACCCAATCCGAGTTGTTTTGATCATGTAGATCGGCACTTTTTACCTGCAACACGAACCTTAATTAAAAACAAATTCTTTATATTAACGTGTAATAATTCACCACTAACAAAATGCTTGGAACACACATTTGCATATTTAATTTTATTGCAACCACATTTGACGCCTCTTAGCCAAACTTGCTTCGAGTCGAAAACGGATGATATTTTGAAAAAACTAAGTTTATTTTGGGTTGCTACACTCCCACAATTCACAGCACAGCAAAAACTTGGCATTTTGTATGATACATATCCATAAAAACACAAATATTACGAACAATTCACTAAGTCTCCATTAAACCGCTTAACGAATTTCGGTTTGTTTTTCCTAAAGGCTGGGATCTGTCAAACGTTGTGACGTCACGCGCACGCGACCTATAATAATAACCTTTATTGCTTCAGAAAACATAATGTGTACAAGTACAAACATGTTTAAAAAACACAGTCATCTACACAACAATAAGTATAAAAGCTGATATGAGTCGATAGACAAGTTAACATAAAACATTCTACTTTCAAAAAAGAAGAAAACATTGTCACATATTACATCGAGCTTAAAATATATAAACATTACATAAATGGGTACAAGAAGACCTAAATGGAGATCATTTTAGTATCAAATTGATGTGTGTAAGATGTCATATTAAATTATTTATATCTAGTAAAAAAATCGTCGATAGTATAATATGCTTTCTCAATAAATAAATTTCTAACCTCTATTTTAAATCTGCCTATGTTAGGTAATTGTTTAATAACATCAGGTAATGCATTAAAATATTTGCATGCATTAAAGTATTTTTTTTTTTTTTTTTGTATAGCATCGTGCTATGTTTATGTGGTATAAAATAGTCCTTATTTCAAGTATTATAATGGTGTGTATTTATATTTACAAAAATATCTTTATTTTTATATGCATAGCAGACAATTTTATATATATACTTAGTGCAGTCAGAATATTTAGTGACTTATAAGCATCTTTGCAGGATTCAGATTGTCTTAGATTAGCCAGTGTGCGTATTCCTCGTTTCGTAGAACAAATACTTTAAAAGCAAGGGTAGATTTACCCCAATGTGTAATGGCATACTTTAGTGTGCTATAGAAACATCCAAAATACAATAGTCTAACAATCAATTGACTACATTGAATTGCCATCATTTTAAGAGCACAACAGGTTTTGGATAAAATACTACATATATTTTCAATATGACTAGACCATGTAAGGTTACCATCTATAGTCAATCCTAACATTTTTGTCTTTTCACTGTAGTCAACTTTACAGACTTCACTAAGCGTTATAGTTTGTTTGTCCATTAAGTTAGATTGTAGCGTTTTAAAAATGATGCATACAGTTTTATCGTTATTAATGCAAAGCTTGTTTATTTCTACCCATTCGCTAATTTTTGCGAAAATAGCCTTCGCAGAATTATCGGCAGAGGTTAAGTTATATATTTACATCGCTTTTGTAAGACAAGCGCAGCTCCATGTTTTTTTACAGTAATGGGCTGTTTCTTACACTATTGTTTAATTAATATTTTTGAAATCGCATGGTCAAATTGTCCTACAAATTTTCTGGCCGGTTTTCCAGTCCTACGCCATGAAAGTGTCAGTTCCACGATCAACGTGTTTAGTGGATGCATAGAAATTTATCTACCTCTACCGAGAATTTTCCTACAGGAAAAAGTTGAAAGACTCGTCGAAACGAAGCCACTCATGAAAATTCAGCCTGTTAGTAATCACTTTATATAACAGGGGTATGAGACCCCAGACTAGCTACATCTATATTATTTAATCAGACAATTTTCTAAACACTTCATGCTACTTTCAATTGCAGGTAAAAGTGGATCATTATTTAATTGCCTTATTTTTGAGACGGGTGTCGAATCGCTGCTTCTACTAGTAGATTGCCGAGTAATGGTTTGTACATAAGGTAGTGCGGATGGTGATTGTGCCTCTGTGTAACCTTAATTTTCCTCAACAATGATGTCTTCGGGAATTTCTTCATCCTGGTATACATTAGTAACCACCTCTCTGCAAGAAATATGCTATTAATTAAAGTAATTAATTATTTATTGCAGTTATCTTACAACAGGGTTCTCTTACTGTTATCGTATTCTGGTGGAGAACATGTTTGTCCAGAATTTGAAGTATTGCCACTTTACTTTCCTAAAATTTTATCAGATTAATATTTTGAAAAGTACATACAACCTGTATACTTACAAACGTATGGGTGTGTGTATATTCAATTATTGCATTGCCCCAAAGAGGTGCTACTGGTAGTTAGATACTCCAGACCCTGATGGCATTTGGACTATTTTTCTTCTCACTTTTGCAAAGCCAGTGTTTTTCATATTACTCTTCTAAAAAACTATATAAATAAAATTATACATTAAGTAATGTTTAAAATAACTTCTTAACTTACGAGCATTTGTAGTATTAAGCTGGAGATGTAATATAGGCATAATACTTGTGAAAGCATTCTTCCAGGCCATATTGTCTTTATAAAATTTATTTGATTTAGCAAAAATTATGGAAAAGTCTTGTTTGTTTATAACCTCAAAAGCACAGAGCAGGGCACGAAAATAAAATAACCGTTTGCTGTCAGAAGTAGTACACAAGATCGCATGCGCAACCGCTAAGGAGCTATTACACTCCAAAAAGATAAAAGTTGGTGGTCAACTCTGGATGTTAGCCATTAGCGTAACTTGCAGCGTGAACCTTTTTGTTTCATTTCATTGTGATATTTTAATTTTTAGGTATCTAGCCACTAACCGCTTATCGTCGTACGTGAATCCACCTTAACAGCTTTATGACATGGTATATTATGCAGAAATTGTATTAGTAAGATTTTGGATAAAATAAATAAATATAAATTGTTTCACCCTATATCATACAATTATATCTATAGAAATTCAAAAATTGAGTATAACCATATGTATTTTTTTTTTTTTGTTAGAAATAATAAAAATTTTAGATTTTTTATAATTATTTAAAACTACAATTCCTCAAAAGGTACATCATCTTTGAATTTTGACACTTTTATTAATTTGACGCGCGTAAAACTGGTCACTGCATACATTGGTCAAAATTAATTAATTAATGGGCTTAACTCTTTCTTTTCAGTGAATGATGTTTAGATAGTGCTTATCTCGAAAATATACGAGCTCATAATGAAAACGTCAATAAAAAACAGAGACTGTAGAAGCTTATAATACTTTAATAGACAAAGAGAAATTAAGAAATTAATTGAAAGTTATTTATGGCAGGGATGATATGTGCTGGAATGGTGTTTTACATCTTCTGACATTTATTAATAAAAATAATTTGGAGGAGGGCTTATCTGAGACGTACAAAAGTTTAAGTATTATATGTACTACACCTATGATGACGTGCGAATGTGAAGCGGTTTTTCTATGTAAAGAAGAATAAAATATTTTCTAAGGAACACTGTGGGCCAAGAAAGACTTAACGCACTTTCGATGTTATCAATTGAAAAAAGTATGATTCAGTTAATTCCTGACTTTGACAATAAAGTGACTTTTTCGCAGCTAGTAACGAACATAGAATAGAATAGAATTTATTGATTGTTAGGATACAACCTAATATACATAAGAGTTCTATTTTTCTTAAAAAATACCATAATATATTAAGTATAACACATACAAAAGATATATATCTACACACACATATATACACCCACATATAAACACACACATATGGTTTTACATCTAAATCAAATACAGTATACTCTCTTTGAGATGACTTTAATTTTATTATAATAATTTCTCCTTAAGGGTGCGTTACCAAGGCCAAATGGTGCGTAAAATATCCTCATTCTTATTTTACATTCATCTCAAAAACGAGCCAACAGAATTCGGAATTGATTTCATTATGTAAACTAGCAAACTTAAGACAAGGACTTATTACATTTTATATTGTAATCCTAGTTAAAATTAAGTTTTCAAAATTTTCTTCTCCTTGATCATTCAACGCGAACGTACCACTCATTCGTGGCAAATTCACCATACATTATTTTATATTCTACGATGGGACTTAAATATTCAAATAAAATATAATACGATGTAGTATAAAATAAAATAACATGAAAAAAAGTGAAAAGTCTGCATAATATTTGCTTATATTAAAGTTTAATGTCGAATACGAAATTGCTAAATTTCGTGTAAAATAGTTGGGCTAGATGGCATCAGCATAGCGATGGCATTGCTTCACGTACGGTAAAGCAGGGTCGGGCTCATAAATTTCCATTTACAGTGTTGAAATAAAGCTTAAAACTTGGTTTAATTATTTGGATGTTAAGAAACGACATTATCATTAAAATTATTGCTGATTATATATTTTTGGGTACTTTTTATTTATTAAGATTAACAGTAGTTTGATCTCTACCACAATACGAAAAAATCTGTCCAAATGAAGTAATGGCTATTTATATATATTTTTATTTTTTCCTTGTTTCTCTGAAGAAAGGTAGGTAGTTACCGAGTAGTTACTATGTTTTTATGATCAAAACATTTTATAATAAAAAAATTGAAAAATATGCACTAGTTGTATTCATTATATTAGAACAATACAATTTCATTCAAATAACTTACTGCACAATTACTGGATTAATATGTGAATAATAGGTATATTAAATCTTGGAAGGAATTAAGGTTATAAATTATGTACGATTGTCGATTTTAGTAAAACTGATGTCTGCAAAATAGTTCTAATTTATTTTTGTTCACACATTTTCAGTAACTATCTGTTGGTGACACTGCTATTAAAGATACCATTACTATACATAGTGTACAATAATTATACCAAGGGACAAAGTGCATTTTTTATCACTTGAGTGTGAAGGATTAATTACAGGAGGAATTAAAAAGCATTTTCACTTTGTGGTATATTCATACAAATTATTTCATTTTTTGCACTCCACAGTCTAACAGTGCGCTACTGCTATTGTAATAATCATTTTCAAGGAATAAAGTACAGATCTCTTATACTCCTCGAGGGACAGAACCCACTTTCTACACTTTAGTCCTCAAAAATGACAATTAAAATAGCACTCTTAGATCATAGAATACTAAAACATTGTTTTTGAAATGGGAAATGCTCAAAGGTAATTATTTTATTTTCCATTGTAGTGCTGATACTTATTAAGGGTGTACAGAAAAGTTTCTAGATGGCTCACTAATTTCCTCTTTATTAAATAACTATAAACATTATTACACGCAAACATGAATAATATCTGTACATTTCTTGGTGTTCTAAATACGTACTATCATTTAAGCTATACTTATATCAAATTATACCAATGATCTTTTTTCTATGAACACTAAGAAAGTTACAGAAAGATACTACAATAATTAAACTAGGTATACAATATTTCATATTTGTACATATCACAACAATGTAATAAATCTAAATCAATATTTACTTCTTCCATGTCATGTTTGCCAGAGAACCTCTATAAATTGCCATTTCAATGAAATTTTAAAAAATAATGTTTCCATTTACACTTTTCCGTAAAGTTCGTCCAAATCACCTAAAAAAAAAACAAAGAAAATATTGGAATGATAAATAATTTTCACTATATTTGAAATATTGAACAAGTTTTTATTGAGCAAAATTACTTCCCTAGGGTTATTATATTTCAGCTCCAATATTAAAAGATGTAATGCTCTGTCTTTGTCATGAATTTGATTTATCGAGGCGCAGGCTCCACCACCCCTACACCTGGCCCTATCCGCACCAATTGCAAGATAGTTTAATGTTTCCACTTTATTCTTTTTCATAACCCAATATGGTGGGAGATTGTCTGTGACGCATTATTATTCTAATTAATTTTTGTTGCATGCCATGTCTGATAGCCTCACCAAAGCTGTTTCCCCATAAGCTTCAGTCGCAACCTCTTTACTACTTTTCAGTCTTTTTATGGCTGCCTCCACTACTTTGGATTTGATCATTTCAAGTTTGCGTTCGTAATCCTGCTGCCAGTCATTGTTTGACTCGGAATGCTCCTTTTTCAAAAACTTTTCTCAAAATTAGAGCCAAAGCATGATAATCTAAGTGTAATATACCATAGTTAGTAAAACGTCCTCTTACTATTACTGTGACCTGCATGTGAATCCAGTTCTTTACAGGCATCTTATAAATAAATAGAAAAAGGTGCAAGCTCCCCTACACCTGGCCACACCAATTATAGGAAAATATTGAAATGTTTCCACTTTCTTTTTCAAATATTGATAGTGTTTTAAGAGACATTTTGCAACACATGTATCATTCTAATTGTCCATAATAGATTATTTGTCATAATAGATTGTTTGCACACACCGATTGTCCCCGAATGTCCCCGTAATTAATTACTATCAAAAAAGAGAATAATAAGGAAAGAGAAAATCACAAACTATAAATGTGTTTCCAATGATGCTCGTATATGTTTTCTTTTAGAGAGTCCCATGAAGAATTTTGGTTTTTATCATTTCATTGGCTGACTTCACTTATATCTCCTCTCCTACATCTGGACTCTAGTAGACAGGAAACTGTATTGTTTTGCAGATGGATTAAATATATAAGTTTCTTTGTCGGTGGGTTATTTTGTATTTAGTTGGCATTGTGCTGAATGTAAAACCTACAACATATATTCAAAACGTATGTACTTATACATTTACAGTTAGTTTATGGATTCCATACCCATTTCCAAAATTCTAGGTAGTAAATGGATCGGATTTGAACTTTATATTCCTATTTGCAATTGCTTCCAGCATATGGTTTTCATAAAATTCTTTCAATTTAGGTAACATCACATTTTCCCATAACTTTTTATCTTTAAGAATAACTTCAATATAAAGGGGTTGTTGGTCATTTATATATATTACGAAAAAACATAAGTCTTTATTTGCTATATTTAACTGCCCTTGGATCTGAAACAGTCATATTATCAAATGCTCCTGATGTACCTACTATAAAATTATATTTCACCTGGTAATAATAATTATGATTTCTCTTTAATTTAATTTTCCCATCGGTTACATTTACACATAAAGTTTTGTCTGTTTTAGCAACTTCTTCCAAGGGCTTGCCAGATTTATAAACCTTATATAAACATTTAATTTCTATTATTGCATTAGCACCTACAAGACCTGTAAATAAATAACTTGATATATAACTTGATTTATGTAAGTATGTTTTAATTAGCCTGTATACAAATCAAAGAATCGGGATGAAAAAAGTACGTAATTGAAAATTTAATTTGAATATTCAGGGTCAACCACGATGATTGTACAGGGCCAATTGCCATTTATTTTTAATAGAGAGCTATAAATATCAGTACTTACATTTTTAGAGAAGACTCTTTCTAGCCTACTTTCATTCCTGTATTATTATTGACTATCTCCCATTTGAAGGTAGTGAATTTTTTTGCTGAAATAATGTCATCTGCAAATGCATTTTAAAAAAATCAGTACAGAATAATTTTCACTTCCCAAAAATATACAGGGTGGCCAAAAATTATTTTTTAATTTGAACTTTTGAATTAAATTTTCTCCATTTTTTCAAATGAAACACCCTGTATATTTTTCGGCCATATGATGTAGCAATGAAAAACTAACATTATTTTTGTATATCTCTATGGCTATTTGTAACCATTTTCAATTTATTCAGCAATAAGTACAACATTTAAGAATAAACTTAGTAAATTAGAAGTTTTTTCAAATAATTGAGCAGAAGAAATTACAAAAAGTGCTCCACATGTTGCTCTTTTTGATTGACACATCTCTTATGCGTCTTTGAAATGAACCGTTTTTAAAACTCCCGGCGTGATCGACCAAAGAGCAATGTCATTCTTTTCGTCACATTTTGGAATGTAGAATAGTAGAAACTTCATTACAAAGACGCGTACAGATGTGTATCAATCAAAATGGGCAACATGTGGAGCACTTATTATAATTTTTTCTGTTCAATTATTTAAAAGAACTTATAATTTTTTAAGCCTATTCTTGAATTTATTGCTCAATAAATCGAAAATGGTTAGAAATAGCCAGAGATGTACAACCAAAAAAAAAAATTGATTTTTCGCTCCTACATTATATAGTTCAAAAATATACAGGATGTTCCATTTGAAAAAATGGAGAAAATTTAATTCAATAGTTCCAACTTGAAAACCGATTTTTGGGAATTGCATATTTTTAGGAAGTGAAAATTTTTCAAAAACATCACGCAAATGACTCGTAACTGATATTTACAAAAAAATTTCTTAAAATCCATAATGCCGACTGTAGCGATTTTTTAACATGCATCTGCAGATAGCATTATTTCAACAAAAAAAATCACTACGTTCCAATGGTTGGAAGATAGTCAATAATAATATAGAAGTGAAAAGAGTCTAGAAAGAGGCTTCTAAAAATGCACTGACATTTATAGCATTCCATGAAAAAAAATGGCACTCAGTCCTGTACAATCGTCTTGGTTGACTCTAACTCGAGTACACTATTGCTCCAACCGGTATGCTTTAGAATTATTCATTTAGTAAATCTGTATATAATAATATTTTTATAACACTTGTAAACTAACCATCAGGAGAGGCAGCCAAATATTCGTATTTTGTGTAAATGAATATGACTGCTTTTTGAATTTTTGCCTGGGGTTTCAGTGTAACAAACTGTTGTAGAGCAAATGCTTCTTTAATTTTACCATATTTCATAGCATCAGACTCAGCATACTTCAATCCTAATATAGGTAGTCTTTAGTAGATTGTCTGGTTTTGTTGTTTTACGTCTGTTTACGTTTTTCAGTGTTCCCAATTTCTATCGGTGTAACCTGAAAATAATATTCAATAAAATAAAACTAAAAATCGAAAGCATAAAGAAGCAAAAACTACATTATATCAAACATACGGAACTGGCCAGCATAACCATAGCTACAAAAGAGATTGTCTGTAGACAAACTACGGGCAAAACAATTAGGAACTACACAGATTGTAAACAATCATTACTAGCCGTGAGAAGTTACAAAATTACCACAGGAGCAGTATGGGAAAGTCACCAAGCACTTGTGTTGCCGACAGACTGGCCAAGAAGGCAGTGGGCCAAAGTATCTTTGGACCAGTCCTGGCCAGTCTGTTACCTATCACAGCGATAATACAAATAATTAAAGAGAACACCCACAATGAATTCAAGAAGTTGTGGGATGAAACAAACAGCTGTCAGCTTGCTAGGGAACTACTAAAATATTCCAACAAGAGTACAGCAATGAACTACCTGGCAATTGTTAGGTTTTAAACTGGACTAAGAACTGTTACGTTTAACTGGGGCTAAAGTTCTTAACCACCAGCTTTTTGATAAGACTTCTAACCCTACCACACCTCGGCTAGTACTCGTCCTCTCAGGTTTGGGGTTCCACGTTCACAAGTGAACGGGCCTAAAGTTGTACCTAGGTAAGAGTAAATAATTATTAAATGTTTAAATCAATAAGTAAACTAAATTACCAAGTGGTTCATTTAACAAAATAATAAGTCGCTATCAAGTTCTAAAAAGATGGTTTTATTCCAAGACAGTCAGAGATCTCAAGTCAATAACAAATTTTTAACAATATATACACACATAAGTATATCTACAAGTTACATGACTGAAATTTGAACACAAATGTTCCAATAAATTCTATGAAGAAGGTACGTTAATTTGAAGTGTCTATAAACAAAATAGTTTTCTAGTTTAGAAACCAAAACAGTAAATTATAATTAGAATAACCAAATAATATTCACCAAATGCAATTGCATGTAGTTTACATCATGTCTTTAATTAATTCCCCTTTTTACAATATACCCAGACTCATAGTCATTAAAATGTGAAGTGAAAATTCACAGTATAGTTAAAATCAAATTTACCAAATTGAATTGTACAAATTTTTAAAAAAATGAACAGAAACTTATCTTAAGCTTCCAGCGTGGTAAGGTAAGTACTCGTGATTACGACGTGAAACCAATGAAACCATTGCAACAAAAGCCTGATGAGTGAGGTAACCATGTAGTTAGAACTTGAACTCTTCACAATGCCATCTATACTGAATCTCGTCGACTATAGTAGACCCTCCTCTCAGCATTCCATCGATGTGACGTAACATAACCATCATCGGTAATATTCGATATATTATAATATATACCACAAGAAGACTAACCCAATAAAACCAGTGTGAATAAAATATTAAAACATCTCGGAACGTAGTAGACCCATCATAAACCGCCTAGAAGTGAACCACAAAATACTATTAATACCTAAAATGGACATGAACACGTGTAAACTTACCCATCCAATAGGGTATTTCCCAACTACGCGTTTCCATCCAGCAAGAGCTGATAATATTTCCAGCAGAAAACTAATCCCAAAAAACAAGTAAATAATATGGCGATGGCACACCATTCCCAAGATAAATTTGGATAACTCATCCAACATGAAAAGAGAGAGAAATTACCACCAACCCAATATGTAACTGTCAAATCCAAGCGCAAGCGCTAGACTGACCGATGTGAGTACTGTTCGATTCATAAACTAAACGACATCGAGATCTGTTTAATTTTACAAAATAAGAATAACTAAACAAACTATTCAACCCACAATGAATTATGAAATTACTACTCGTTCAATGAAAAAGGAAAAGATTAAATTGAGAATATACTAGAAAACAATTATAAAAACAATCTCTAATTTAAATGATATCAAAGGAACTGATCAGAACAGAACTGACTCCATGGTGCGTGTGCCGTACAACCATAACTAATTGAATACACTTAGCAAGCAATTTGACAGTCTCACAACGAAACTTATAACCTTCAATAGAACTGAACAACACAAGGAATAAACCATAAAAATTGTATAGTAATGAATACTACAGTAAGTACTCAATTAATATGTTAATTAACCTGACATTACAGTATCGTAGCCTGTTGTGGTTATGTTTTTCTTAGTTGCCTACATGTTTCGATGTTCCAGGTACTCCGGACATGACAAAGAAACTACATAACTAGATAACATATACCCCATTATTTAGCACAATACAAACCTAATTCAATATTAGGAATGAACAATGTACAGGTAGGATACTTCTTGTTTATTATGTACCAAACTAATGTTCGCTTATTCGTTTCAGAGCCAAACATGCCAGTGAAAGCTATACCTTGTGTAAACTACAAGTTATTGATAACTAGAGTACAACTTCCCAGTAGTTGAATGTTTAGTAGTTGAACCCCGTCACAACAAATAAAGTAAAGAAAAGTACATAAGGTTAGGCTAATTAATAAAAATAGATTTGAAATATAAATAATAACAAACAATGCAAGCTATTTACTGTGTGAATTAAAATGACAATTATATCCTTTTCTATATTTAATGTGAACTAGTGTTGAATATGTGATTAATAAAAATTTTAAATTACAAGGAACGTTACGACTAAATTTACTCGACTAAACAAAATATAATTAACAAAAATGTTACTGATAATTGAACTTTATTTTGATTTTCAAAACAAATGCAAAATTCTGTACTTATGCTTGCCAAGACAAGATCAAACGTAACGTAACGCAATGTCCAGAAGGAACCTACGTTTTATAACGGGAATCCAGACTGGACACTGTCCGTTAAGAAAAGATCTACATAGTATGAGATTAAGCAAAACACCTCTCTGTAGAGGTTGTGAACAAGAAGGTGAGACGGTTCAATATGTATTCTTGGCCTACTTTGACCGATATAAGGGAGATGCCCCTAGGCAGCATCACCATCTATTTTGCAAGATTAGTTTGGTTGGAGGCCTAGGCGAGGGTCTACCTACAGGGAGGATGTATAAGGGGCCCAATGGGACCTAAGTGCTGTGGTTTAATAATTTTTATTGACCACCCTCCCAACCAATTCCAGAACCCTTAACCGTTCATAATAACATTTTAAATCACTCAATTTTCGATGATGTATTATTTTTATGTTGATATGTCGATATCAGATTTAATGTATTGCTTATAGATTCCACAATTAAAAAGCACCAAAAGATGTATAGTCAAAATGAATCAAAATACTTACTGTACCAGATGCTGCGTTATAATCGTGACCCAAGTTGTGACTATAAGAGTGATGACTCCATCCATCATCTACATAAACTTTGGTCCAGATATTATGACCTCCATCAACTTGATTTCTTTCTAATGCAAGCGTGTACTCTTCCTTGCTGACTCTTCAATGGATTCCCACAAATACGATTTCCAATGATCTCCAAGTTCAAATTCAATTTTATTACCATTAATAATTTCTTTCAATGTTTTCCCTCGTTTTATGTTCTCCCTAGTTGGCATCTTTTTATGTGGACTTGTGACATCCTAATCTTAGATGATCACAATAACCAATAATGAAGTACTTTCTTTTATCAGTAAATCTAAAAAGAAAAATATAAAAAATGCATTTTTAACTTAAAATATTAGTCCAATCGCTAAGAAACAAACAGTATGTATTTAGCTACTATTTATAGCTCGCTTGAAAAAATGGCAAATACTCTCTGACATTTCACAGCAGCACCCTTACTTTCAATGATGATCAATTATAAATGTTTATCGAACTCCCAAACTATTACTCTATGTGAGCATTTATGATGAAAGCTGGACATAAATTGAACAGATATCCCGTGTCGCATTTTTTTTGCAAATTGTGAGAGGTTATTCCATGATGATTAGGCTAAATTTCAGATATTTTGCATTTATTTCAATTTCGCTCAAATTTCATATACAAAACCAAGAAAATCGAGTAACGCGTTATCTGAGACCCTGTACAAGCACATGTGAATTCTTAGGCTATGCCGCTTTCGTTTCATTAATTATTATTATATTCACAAAGGCACTACTCATTTGAGAAATTCAGTGAATAACAAAAAGAAACGTACGTATTATAGCCTCAGAAATATATGCAAGCACAATTTGACATTTTACGCAAAATATAACCTACTAATTATTGTAAAATAATTTCAGTTATCATGATCTAAATTTTAAATAATATATTACTTACCTAGTGCAATCAATAAATCAATCGTCAGGCAATAAATACACAAATTTTCAGTATTTTCACACTTCAATGTATATTGCACAAATATAAACGTATGTAGAGTCCGTAAATGACCGTAAATTGAAATTCTTAGCCTTGAGAGCTTCAGTCTGTGGCTTCAGTATCATGTAATGTAAATAATGTCTTTTATGCCAACTAAATACGCGCAACCCACAACACTTCAAGATGTTCTCTGTGTCACCGAGGTTTTGTCTGCGACTAGTACATAAATAAACAAAAATCGCTTCGCGATTACAATGCGTACGGTCCTGTACATCGTCTAGATTACTGGGCTTCTGTGTTATCGATACGACAGTGCAATTCGATTACTTGCTCCGATTGACTGGGGGCATGCAAACGCACTCTTAAGGAAGGAAATGTCCTAATCTTTGCTTAAATTACTGAGTTGTATCTGAATTCCTTATAGTATCGGGTAATTTATAATACTGGACAAATCTCTTAAATAACAAGGTTTTCATATTCATTGACATATTTTGTCTATATATATATATATATATATATATATAGGAAGAACACGAGATACAATTGCATGGTAAAATATTAAAATATAGCAATAATAATTGTATAATGAATAAAAGGAGGAAGAAAAAGAAAAGAATAAATAACATTATAAACAATAACAACTTGGCAATGACACGGTTTGGATTACATTATTTTGCGAAATTGTATACGAATATTACAAATATGGATACTTATTAAAAACAAATTTTTCTGATGAAGGCTAGGGGCCCCCAGCCGAAACATTAAAAATAAGTTTGGTGTTTCATTGATGAACCTAATTCCCATATATATATATTTATCCCGGTAACATTGCTGCGTCGAGTCGAATGCAATTTACATTTATTATTGCGTCCTTAGATTTATTACGTCCGTATACCGGACGCAGTATCATCATCCACGTATTTTTCGACTTTCACGCCATCTGTAACCTTCTTTTTGAGATTTACGTGCAGCACGCACGTCCTCTAACATAAATCACAACTAAAATCAAGGTTATTTTGCAAAACATGAAATCTAGATCAAGAATTGTAAATTTATTTTGGACGCAATATTATCTGCACAATGGAAAAAGTTAACTTCAGTTCATCAAATTTCCTTTAGGGTCGTTAAAATCGTCGTTAAAATGTATATACACATTTTAACGTATATTTTTCCCAATTTCATAACAATACTGCGTCTTTCAATCTGGCAACGCTGAAAGAAAGAAATATCTCAGTGTTATCCTAAGTTTCGATTAGTTTATTGATGTGCATGAATGCAGTGGCGGATTTACCAGCAGGCTGAGTAGGCTCGAGCCTAGGGCGGCAGATTTTAGGGGGCGGCAAATTTGGTCCAAAAGTTTTTGTCTTACAGAAATTAAAAATTAACAAAAATTTCAATATTTTAGTACTATACAGTATACTGAACACTCTAACGTCTGTATATGAAAAATTAGTAAACTGTTATATTTTACAGAGGTAAAATATAAGTTTCTCCAATTACCCTCGTATTTTAATTAAAAAACGGATTAGGAACAGGAAAAATACATTGGGTAATATATATCAATACACGCTGGGTGGTGTGGCAGGGTGCAGAGGAGGGTAGAAAATTATTCATTTTAGTAATCAAGTTTAAATTCTAACGCGATTTTATTAAGAACAACGAAATACATCAGGTAAATGTATTGAAATTATTTTCCAGCTCGTCTCGGAGGGTGAGATGGGGGTTGAAATATTTTAAAAATTCATTATTTTCGCAACAATTACTATCGAGTTTTAATTTTAACGGTAATTCATTAAGAACAATCAAATACACCAGCAAAACGTATTGGAATCATTTTCCGGCCCATCTAAGAGGGTGAGATAGGGATTGAAATATTTTAAAAATTTATTATTTTAGCAACAATTACTGTCGAGTTTTAATTTTAACGGGGATTCATTAAGAACAATGAAATACATCAGGAAAATGTATTGAAATCATTTTCCAGCCCGTCTAAGAGTGTGAGACAGGGGTTGAAATATTTTAAATATTTATTATTTTACTCAATTCCTGTCGATCTTTGATTTTAACGGAGATTCACTAAGAACAATGAAATACATCAGAAAAATGTATTGAAATCATTTTCCAGTCCGTCTAAAAGGGTGAGATAGGGGTTGAAATATTTTAAATATTTATTATTTTACTCAATTCCTGTCGAGTTTTAATTTTAACGGAGATTCACTAAGAACAATGAAATGCATCATAAAAATGTATTGAAATCATTTTCCAGCCCGTCTAAGAGGGTGAGATAGGGGTTGAAATATTTTAAAAATGTATTATTTTAGCAACAATTACTGTCGAGTTTTAATATTAACGGGGATTCATTAAGAACAATGAAATACATCAGAAAAATGTATTGAAATCATTTTCCAGCCCCTCCAAGAGGGTGAGATAGGGGTTGAAATATTTTAAAAATTCATTGATTTTCCAACTGTTACTTGTCGAGTTTTAATTTTAACGGGAATTCATTAAGAACAATTAAATACATCACAAAAATGTATTGAAATCATTTTCCAGCCCGTCTAAGAGGGTGAGATAGGGGTTGAAATATTTTAAATATTTATTATTTTACTCAATTCCTGCCGAGTTTTAATTTTACGGGGATTCACGAAGGGCAATGAAATACAACAGAAAAATGTATTGAAATCATTTTCCAGCCCGTCTAAGAGGGTGAGATAGGGGTTGAAATATTTTAAATATTTATTATTTTACTCAATTCCTGTTGAGCTTTAATTTTTAACGGGGATTCATTAAGAACAATGAAATACATCAGAAAAATGTATTGAAGTCATTTTCCAGCCCGTCTAGGAAGGTGAGATAGGGGTTGAAATATTTTAAAAATTATTGACTCATGTAAATACGGTCGAGTTTTAATTTCAACGTGGTTTCGTTAAGAACAACTAAATACATCGGAAAATTGTATTGAACTCATTTTCCAGTCCGTCTGGAAAATGATTTCAATACATCTTTCTAATGTATTTCATTGTTCTTAGTGAATCCTCGTTAAAATTAAAACTCGACAGGAATTGAGTAAAATAATAAATATTTAAAATATTTCAACCCCTATCTCACCCTCTTTGACAGGCTGGAAAATGATTTCAATAAATTTTTCTGATGTATTTCATTGTTTTTAGTGAATCCCCGTTAAAATTAAAACTCGGCAGAAATTGGGTAAAATAATAATTATTTAAAATATTTCAACCCCTATCTCACTCTCTTAGATGCGTCAATACAATTTTTTATTTTAAACAATGTGCCTCTGATGCACCGATTGCATCAATATTCAATAGCACATTCCTCCCAGATTTTATGTCTAAAATTTTAGATTTCTACGTTGAGCCGTTCTCGAGAAAAACGTATCACAAACAAACTGACTGACACACAGACGACATGCCGATTCGGATATATTTGCCATCAATACGTACATATTTTTTATTGACTCACTTTTTCTCTTGAAAATGGCCCCAAAACAGGAGCCGAAACGTCGAGACATTAACAATCTCAGACGCGGTTCAACCCGAGAACCTAGTATTTTTCATACCAACGACCGCGGAAGCTTCATATATATATATATATATATATATATATATACAACATTTTATAGATAAAAATCATTGCTAAGTACTCTAATCTATTTTTTACTGAAAACCATTTTAATGATGATAACATTAATTGTATTGGGGTATGCCTGCTGCATTTCAAAACAATCCCCATTGCCCTCTTTTGAAGTTTTGAATGGATTTTATGTATAAATAAAATGTTTTTGTTTATGTGTGTATGTGTATGTACTAAATCTTAAAGTGGGAGGACACATTTGCAATTTCTGGCTTATTTTTTATGCAGCACACGATTTTGAGAACAAAGAATATGGTGAATGGTTCTCTGGTAAGTAAATTTTAATATACTATTTCACAATGTCAAATGTGTGCCCCCCTATAAAATTAACCACGAGCCGCCACTGTTCATTCTGATATCAATTTTCCCATTAGCTTTGTGTCTCAGTAATTCTCTTTAAGTTGTTTAATTGAGCAAGCTTCCTTGGAGCTATTACATTTTTAACTTTATCAATGGATTTAAGAATGCTTGCTTTAAAGATGATCCAGTTGGTACTACTTTAATCGGCCTGGGTTTGCTGCCAACATTCCTACGAATGCCAACTCTGAAGATCTTTTGAATTTTCAGCTCAGCATTTATGTTGACTGATTTGACAACTTCAGTCGTGAGGGTTTTGTCCAAAAGACTATCACCATCCTGATTTTCAGGTAAACCAAAAATAATAATGTTCTTCTTACCAATCTCGAGCTCAGTCCAATATCTCGTTTGGAATAGTATTAAAAAAGATTTTTCTTTTAAAACTTTCAGCTGGATAATTTCTGTCTTGAGATCATCCATAGATTTTATTATAGCTGGTATTTGCAACAGTCCACTGGAACATTCAGAGCAGAGAAATTTTAATGCTCGTTTTTTTAGCTGTATGCATTTAATTTCGGATGCAGACAGGTCTGGGCAGTTGACGAGATGGACAGGTCTCTTACAAGAATCATAGTAATAGAATTACTTTGAGCTATTAATATCTAATTTACATTTTAACACAGTTTAGAGCCATCTTGTTGGTTTAATTTTAAATATTAATAAAAACGTATGAGTCCTGATCTGTAGAAGTTTGAAAAAAAAAAAAATGTTTTTAGAACTCTCCAACCACAAGTAGACAGATAACACAAATACCTTAAAAATGTTTTTATACACTGATTAAACAGCTAATGTGTGCAAGATACAACTAAAATTGCATAAGGATAGTAGTCACTAAACCAGATTGTTGACCTTTGAATAGTATGCACCACGCACTTTACAGGTGTAGAAATTCAAATTATGATAATCTCAATTATCCTCCCCCTTTTCTCTCAACATTAACTTTAACAATGCCCCTATGGCCGATAGACTTGCGCCGATTTGCAACTGCAATAACGCTGATCTATTGTCTTTGCGAGCCACTGACTTCGATATTGTGGCCACTGTTAGAAGGTTCAACTTGGGAGCAGTGAGAAGCGAACAATTGCTAGGGGAGGGATATTTACTTATAATATTTTTACGTTCCTCAAAGATCATCCGTTCAATCAACTAGCTAGATTTTTTGCAGCACAGGTCTTACACAAATAAGACCAGTTTAAAAAAGTACCAACTTATTAAACTTTTCATTGCCTAGTAGTGATAACAGCTCTTCGCTAAAATCATTTTTTAGAGAAATATCTTGAACATTTGCCCCATCTTCTTGATGTATTTCTACTTCCCTTTCATCTACGAAAAACCAACAAATCATTTTATTTTATTATTATGTGACATTAATCATATTGTATGTGTATACAAGCCACAAGTCGTTAAATTTCATTGTCGCAGATGAACAAAAAACGGGAGAGATAATTACAAATAACCAAACTCATAACATATTAAAAAAATTCATAGACTATGTTGCGCAATTGAATTTATGTTTTTTGTCAAATTGGTAACGATGATACTATTATTATTAGCCGTTACTCGAGTCCGAGTATAAAAATGTTACAGTCGATAAATTGTGTACAATAAAAAACAAGTAAAAGGTGTAGTCTATTGTAATTCCCATTCATCTACGGTGCACACGACTATGGCTATAGAGGCCAATTCGGGAGAGCACAAGTCGACCGCAGTCAGGACAAACATAGACCTGGTTAGGTCTTGGATTCGGCCTTCTTGCAGCAACATTTCCATGATAGCTGGCCACAACCCCTCGCCATTCGGCTCTGTCTGCTGCAAGTTGTTCCCATTGCTCGTCTGCAATACCGCAGGATTTTAGATTTTCATGGAGAGCGTCTTTGAACCTCTTTCGTTGACCGCCATGCCTTCTTCTACCGCTTAGCAATTCACCATAAAGTGTACATTTAGGAAGGCGGTTATCATGCATACGATGAACGTGACCTGCACATCTTAGGCGTGCTCTTGAAATAAGCACCTCAATTGGAAGGCTGTTTGCTCTCCTGAGTACTTCCACGTTTGATATGTGATGGAACCAACGGATTTTCATCATACTTCTGAGGTGTCTTTGCTGAAAACGTTCTAATTCTTTCACATGACGACGGTAAGTGACCCAGCTTTCACATCCATATAGCAGTGTTGGAATGACAACTGCTCTTTAGACAGCCATTTTCGTTGACAAAGCAAGGTCGTGGTTGTCAAATACCCTCTTTCTAAGTCCCCAGAGTGCTCTAGATGCAGCGTTAATTCTATTGCGAATCTCGCTGTCCATGTTTGCTTTGTCATTAACAACATTGCCTAAGTAATTGAACTGATCCACCACTTCAAGAGAATTTCCGTTAAGTGTAATGTCTATTTGGTTCACTTGATGAGGAGTTGACATAATCTTAGTCTTTCCAATGTTGATTTTAAGTCCCAAGGAATCATAGCTCTGAGCATACACATCTAAAAGTTCTTGAAGCTCTTCCGGCGTAGAGGCTAAAAGTGCACAATCATCCGCATACTGGAGATCACAAATGAATCGTGTGCGTGTCTTCGTGAAAGCTCTAAAGCGCCCTATGTTAAAGAGACCGCCATCAAAACGGTATCTGAGACCTATTCCTCTGACTCTCAGTTTGTTGTCAACAATAATTGTTAGAGCAGTGGTAAACAAATTAAAGAGTAGGGGTGCCAGGACACATCCCTGCCTAACTCCAGTGAAGGTTTGGAAAGGTTCGGTTGCCTCATTATTATACATAACCTGGGCGTTGTTGTTTGTATGTAGACTGCGACATACTTCCACAAATTTTCTAGGGATACCTAAGCGGAACATAATTTTCCAGAGCACTTCCCTGTCCACCGAGTCAAACGCCTTGGTTAAATCAATGAAGGCCATGTGAATTTCTCCTTGATGTTCGAGTGCTTTTTCTTGAAGCTGTTTAAGTGTGAAGATTAAATCCGATGTGCCTCGGTTTGGTCTAAAGCCACTCTGTGTTTCAGGAAGTAGCTTTTCCATAACAGGTGTTAGTGATACTAACGATGATACTAACGCTGATTTTAATGACTGATAACTTTTCATCTCGTTAGTCCTGAGGAAGACAATAAAGATTGTCGAAACATCGACTCTAAAGAAGAAATGAGGTTTGCTCTTTTTTTATCCAATTACCAACGAAAGATCTGCTGAACATTCATTTTGTGAATACCAAACTTATGTACTAATACTCCAGTTTTATGAAATTTGACTGAAACCAGAGTATTTGTATTTTTATTTTTACATGACTATTTACCTTGCTTGTTTATTAATATTTTAAGTATTCAGTGATACATTTATAAGTTAGACTTTTATATTTTATATAGATGTTTATATATCTGTCGGGTCCTGTGGAAGAACGTTTATAAAGAACAGTGTGCCCTTTGTGTTCTGTATGCATATTTACATATCTGTACTTAACGCAATAAAGATTTTTATTATTATTTCATAAGGTCAGGTACACTGTCCCTTCCATTCAAAATAACATATTCAATTATTTTTTTAACGCCTTATTTGGATTAACGTCCTGGCGGAGCGGAGCATTAGCTATTCCAACACTCAACCAGGACACATACACATAGACAATTATACAACGACCATTCCCTACGACATTGCCGTCTGTCGCAGCTGAAGCTCGAACTCAGGAGTGGTACAGCAACTAGCCGTGTTGTTCTCTCACACAACCGCGTGTAGTTCACTGCTACCAACTCGGTAACACATGAAAAACACCACAAAATATCCATACCCTAGCCAGGATTCGAACCCAGAACTCCTTGGTTACAAGCCTAGCACATAATAAGCATTGAGCCACTAAGCCGTATTTCACTCACAGAAAAAAAAATAACTATAAAAATGCTTGAACTAACATTTATTTATATTAATAAAACAACAAACTTTACATTAGGTACTCGTATCTTCAGTTTTGAGGTTTTTTTTTTAGCACCTGAGGTGAGGTGAGTGCCGGACTTCAACCGGCTAAACCCCTTTCCCTCTTTAGTGGTTCCGACTAGTTTCGCTTATCTTCAAACCAGCTGGTCATTTGAGTTCGTTGTTATCAATTCCTCCATGGGGTCAGCCCCTTCTCTCTTTCATCCTCTTCCTTCTTTTTTATAATGCGAGTTATCGCCTCCTCCGCCTTTCTCCAGTTCTCCTCTGACTCCAACATTCTCTCTACCATGTCATCTGGGGACAGTAATCACGCCCCACCGTGTCATCTCTCTTCCCTCGCTGAAAATGCATTTGGATTATTAAAAGGACGATTTAGAAGATTGAAGAAGTTAGAGAATTTTGATTTAAAACTCTGCTCTAAGATAATGACGGGCTGTTGTATTCTACACAATATATGTATAGATCAGTTCTGTAGCAACAGTGGTAGAATCAACACCTATTATCTCTTGCTCATAGTACAAGCTATTTATTGTTAGTTAATTAATTTGTAATGTCTAGTGAAAGTTTTGGAAGCTATAGTGAAATGGAAATATGTGACAACGGACAGTGGAAAAAAGTGAGGCACAAACGAAAAGCAAGGACCAGATTAGGAAGTATTTAAAAAAAAAACAAACATTTATCAACAGAGGAAATAAATGATATTATCATAGGACAACAATCAGAAAGCCCAGAAGCATTAAACAGCCAATCCACAAGCAAAAAACACGAAGCAAAAAATTTAAACACTAACAAAAACAATGGTAAATCTAAAGAAACTTCACAACAAAAACAAACAAATAATACATATACACTGCCCAACACAAGTTTAAATGAAGAGATTCTCACACAAAAAGAAAGACACATCAGACAAAAGCACTTTTCTGCAAGAATGAAGGAAATATCACAAAAACCATTTAGAATGCTTTTCTATATAAAAACACATGATACACTAACAAGAAAAATGATGTCAGATATATGGGACAAGGAACACCCTAATTCTGACGATATGATCCTGAAAACCAAGATGGAATTTCTCCTAAAAACTAACCAAGACAAAAACATAATTATCCAGACTTTAAATAAACTTATTGCCCAAAAACATATTGTAAACTATAAAGAAACTCAACCATCATCTGTGCAAATAGACAGTAACATTTCTACTAATTCATACGTGTGATCATCGGATCAGTAGAGCACGACAGAAGATGAAATAAGTGAATTTCTCACTCAATTTAATATCATACACCGATATTGCAAAAGAATTGTTGCGAAAGCGACTAAAAAAGCTACCTATCTCATAAGAAGCATAACGGGCTACTTGAGCTCCTCAGAAAAATTACTAAACTAGGGCATCTTTTATAAACACAGACATTACCCGGTATATCCAAGTTTGCCACCAGCTCCGATACCTCAACCTTGTTCTCGCTGCCTAAAATTTACACATACACGAGACAATTGTACCACACCAATAACATGCACTAAGTGCAGTGGACCACACCACCATACTAAATGTAATACGCAACTCCCTCCAAAATGTACAGGATGTGGCGCAGAGGACCACACTGCATGGTCACTAAAATGCCCCAAAAGACCGATAAAACCAATTGAAGGCATACGGAATAATCAAATCAAATCTCTAAACAAAAAATCAAGCGAAATAGACACGAAAATTACGAACAACTCAAAGATACACTCACCTGTTACAATACATGATATGATCATCAATACTCACATAAATAAACTAAATAAGGAAAAATACACTGATAGAGAAGAATTAATTGCTAAACTTAGAAAACGTTACGTAACACAATACAACATTGACACAGTTGCACATTTTTCAGGAAACAGAATATACATTTTGATGTTTGATCTCGAAAAACCCTCAACAATATCACCAACACAACCAATACAGGGTATTAACAATGTTCAAGTTCACGTCAATAATTAAAATTTTGTATGCTAATGTCAACAGCTATATACCAAAAAAACACATAATCAACAACATTATAGAAAAACACCACATCATCTGTGCATTATTTGTAGAAACAAAAACTAAAAATACTAGTAATACGAAATATAAAAATTGGGATATCTTACAGTTTGATGGTAATGTTGTGTATAATAATACAAGAGGAGGAAGTCTAGTGCAAATACACCCTGGTCTAAAAATGAACAAAGATAATCCACCAAAAATTAATAATCTTCTCAGCGAAGCAACACACTTTACCATACCATTTTTGGAATACAAACTACACCATATTTTTAGTATACATTCATTCAACAGCGAATATTGACCAAACTATATTTATGAAAGCATCATTGTATAAATATTGTGTTATTATAGGTGATTTCAACGTCAACAAAAATAAACAAAAACAGCTTAACACTTTCCTAGAAAACTCCAGTTTTACAAAAGCAAATACGCCCCCCACTTTTCACATGGCAAACAATCCAGACACAACACCAGACCTAATACTCTATACAAAAAACTTAATAAATAATATAGAGAAAATCGAAACACACCCAGACATTGGTTCCGACCACTCAGCAATAGAAATATCCATAAATCTGTGCAGGGAAATTGAGAACGAAGAAGAAAAAAGAATGAACTACAACAAATGTAACATGGAAGAAGTAAACAATATTATGACAAAATACATCGAGAATATTCAACATGTGCCAATAAACAAAGATATAATCAAACAATTTAATGTAAAACTAATGACAACAATCACGGAGAATACACCCAAAGAACAAATAAGATACTATACATATAAACTGCCACCGTATATCATTAGAATGATAAAAAAAATTCCTGGCAACAAATTAAAAAATTGACGCAATATAAACTGCACCAGGGAGAGTACCTGCACTAGAGAAAAATAATAAAACATACAGGTCTGATTCAGAAAAAGTGCAATTATTTGCTGACCATTTAGAGAAACTTACATGGAAAACAACAATCCCCAATTCGATGATGCACAGTATGAAGAGGTCAACAACTGGCATGAAGCATATTTCAATGAAAACTTAACTCCACACACAAAAGAGATAGATGAAGAAACCTACTTCCCAATACTCCACAAAGGTAAAAATACAGCACCGGGATATGATAATATCACGAAAAATGTAGTAAGAAAACTCAACTACGAAACACATTTGTACATTAAATGAACATACGAATACTGTCTCAGCCACGGCTATTTTCCTCCAGAATGGAAACATGGAATATTAATCACCATTCCCAAACCCAACACCGACCACACAAAGGTTAACAATTACCGCCCCATTACGTTACTATCTGTTGTGGGAGAGAATTTCGAAAAAATTATTAAAACAATATTATACAATGAAGTTGGACATGTTATCCCAAGATATCAATTCGGTTTTCGAGAAAGATGTTCCACTGTACACCCCTTAACAATAATTACATCCAATATACAGACAGCAAAACTTAGCGGTCAGTGTAGTGCTGCTATTTTTCTCGACATTCATAAAGCATTCGACAGTGTGTGGCATCGTGGCATACTATATAAACTGATGGCAAACAACTGCCCCAAATATTTACTTTTTCTACTAAATGACTACCTAACTGGTTGGGTGTAATGGGGTAGTGAAGCGCAAGTTATAGCCTCTCCTACTCAATTGTTAACCTCACCTTCCCGATGAGTTCAATTTGAACTTGGTGCACCCTGTTTTCACTAACGAGGCTCTAACGACCGAGTAAGGGCGGAATAACCCTTACCTTTTGCCGTGAGCACATCCACCTTCTCACGAAGAGTGCGGTAAAAATAACCCACCGCACACAAAGGTTGCTTTTGGAATCGTTTGGTTACCCCATCGTCGCAGTCTCCTTCTGTGCCATGGGACCACACCACTCGCCTTCCGCAACCGAGCTGGTCAGTTGCATACCTGCTCCAGCTAAAACTTTAAATGCAGCTTCGTTTTCAGTCGATTAAGGCTTTAAAAAATGATGGAGCGTTCAAGTGGGACAAAATCATCCGGAGGTAAAATACCCTCCCGATCGGATCTCCGGGGGAGGGTGCCCACAGGGACACCTCATCGAATGTCGAAAAAACACCGACAAGTTAAATCCAAGAAAACTAATTCTTTCATCTACGGCGCTTGGAATGTTCGTACTTTGAACGACAGCACTCGCACCGATCGGCCTGAAAGAAGAACTGCTCTAATAGATAGAGAACTTCACCGACTCAATGTTGACGTTGCAGCTCTCAGCGAAACTCGATTTTTGGAGGAAGGCTCTCTCACAGAAAAGTACTACACCTTCTATTGGAAAGGTCTTCCCGCCAATTCAAGAAGACAACATGGAGTAGGATTTGCCGTTCGGAATCAACTTGTATCCAACTTAACACAAGTACCACAAGGCCTATCCGAGCGTCTAATGCTGCTACGCTATGAGCTATCAGATGGCAACGCGGTAAATCTAATAAGCGCCTACGCTCCCACTCTGGATGCAAGTCACGAAACCAAGGAAAGCTTCTATCAACAGCTGGAAGAAGCCCTCTGTAGAATACCTAAAACGGAACGACTCGTTATTCTTGGCGATTTTAACGCTAGAGTAGGGAGAGATGCAGACACCTGGCCAGGCATCATAGGCAAGAACGGTTTAGGCAACATGAACGCTAACGGTCAACTACTCCTAACTAAATGCGCCGAACATGATTTAGTTATAACAAACACCATTTTCCGACAAAAGGATAAATTTAAAGGCACCTGGCGTCACCCCAGATCAGGTCACTGGCATCTACTGGACTATGTTATCGTACGTAGGAAGCATCTCAAGGACGTCCAAATTACAAAGGCACGCATTGATAGCGAATGTTGGACCGATCATCGTCCTGTTGTCTCTAAAATGAAAATTGTTATGAGACCCAAACGCCGAAGAACTCAAGTAAAACGTAGACTCCGTCTCTGTATTAGTAAATTGCGTGACCAACAAACCGTCGAACAGCTAAAGCAAAAAGTTCAAGAGAATTTGAGTGCACTAGAAGAAATCAATTCTGTAGATGTCGCTGCTACCTGGACACAAATTAAAGACAGTTTAAAAAATGCGAGTGAGGAAATTCTTGGAACTGCAGCAAGTAAAAAACAGGAGGACTGGTTCAATGATAATGAAGCTTTTATACAAGAACTTCTTGACTGCAAACATATTGCCTTCCAAAACGCTATCAACCACCCTAACGACTCATCAAAAGCAGCAGCTTTTACCCAATCTAAGTATGAAACGCAACGCGAAATCAGAAGAATAAAGAACGAGTGATGGGCAAGCAAGGCCAGAGAAATTCAAAGGTACGCCGATTCACACGACTACAGGAATTTCTTTCAAGGAGTAAAAGCAGTGTACGGCCCCAGTCGGAAAAATATGTGCCCTATTAAAGATTTAAATGGAAATCTCCTCAAAGAAGACCAGGAAATAAGAGCCCGATGGAAAGAACACTACTCTAACATTCTTAACCAGCAAAGTCAAGCCGATCACGATATTATAAATCTTATCCCTCAATATGACACCTTCGAAGACTTAGATAAACCACTAACAACGGAAGAGATCTTAACCGCTATTGGGCAGCTAAAAAATAACAAATCTCCCGGCGCCGACTCACTCCCAGCTGAGATCTTTAAAGCTGTGTCGTCAGAGCTCATACCCTACCTCAAAAAACTGTTTGATGTCGTGTGGGAAAGTGGTCAAGCTCCGCAGGAGTTTCGTGATACACTTTTAATCAACCTCTTCAAAAACAAAGGGAGCGCTGCGGACTGTGGAAATTACAGGGGTATAGCTCTCCTGGCTGTTGGAGGGAAGATACTCACTAAAGCGATGGCAAATAGGCTAACACCTGTTATGGAAAAGTTACTTCCTGAAACACAGAGTGGCTTTAGACCAAACCGAGGCACATCGGACCTAATCTTCACACTTAAACAGCTTCAAGAAAAAGCACTCGAACATCAAGGAGAAATTCACATGGCCTTCATTGATTTAACCAAGGCGTTTGACTCGGTGGACAGGGAAGTACTCTGGAAAATTATGCTCCGCTTAGGTATCCCTAGAAAATTTGTGGAAGTATGTCGCAGTCTACATACAAACAACAACGCCCAGGTTATGTATAATAATGAGGCAACCGAACCTTTCCAAACCCTCACTGGAGTTAGGCAGGGATGTGTCCTGGCACCCCTACTCTTTAATTTGTTTACCACTGCTCTAACAATTATTGTTGACAACAAACTGACAGTCAGAGGAATAGGTCTCAGATACCGTTTTGACAGCGGTCTCTTTAACATAGGGCGCTTTAGAGCTTTCACGAAGACACGCACACGATTCATTTGTGATCTCCAGTATGCGGATGACTGTGCACTTTTAGCCTCTACGCCGGAAGAGCTTCAAGAACTTTTAGATGTGTATGCCCAGAGCTATGATTCCTTGGGACTTAAAATCAACATTGGAAAGACTAAGATTATGTCAACTCCTCATCAAGTGAACCAAATAGACATTACACTTAACGGAAATTCTCTTGAAGTGGTGGATCAGTTCAATTACTTAGGCAACGTTGTTAATGACAAAGCAAACATGGACAGCGAGATTCGCAATAGAATTAACGCTGCATCTAGAGCGCTCTGGGGACTTAGAGAGAGAGTATTTGACAACCACGACCTTGCTTTGTCAACGAAAATGGCTGTCTACAGAGCAGTTGTCATTCCAACACTGCTATATGGATGTGAAAGCTGGGTCACTTACCGTCGTCATGTGAAAGAATTAGAACGTTTTCAGCAAAGACACCTCAGAAGTATGATGAAAATCCGTTGGTTCCATCACATATCAAACGTGGAAGTACTCAGGAGAGCAAACAGCCTTCCAATTGAGGTGCTTATTTCAAGAGCACGCCTAAGATGGGCAGGTCACGTTCATCGTATGCATGATAACCGCCTTCCTAAATGTACACTTTATGGTGAATTGCTAAGCGGTAGAAGAAAGCGTGGCGGTCAACGAAAGAGGTTCAAAGACGCTCTCCATGAAAATCTAAAATCCTGCGGTATTGCAGACGAGCAATGGGAACAACTTGCAGCGGACAGAACCGAATGGCGGGGGGTTGTGGCCAGCTATCAAGGAAATATTGCTGCAAGAAGGCCGAATCCAAGACCTAACCAGGTCTATGTTTGTCCTGACTGCGGTCGACATGTGCTCTCCCGAATTGGCCTCTATAGCCATAGTCGTGTGCACCGTAGATGAATGGGAATTACAACAGACTACACCTTTTACTTGTTTTTTATTGTACACAATTTATCGACTGTAACATTTTTATACTCGGACTCGAGTAACGGCTAATAATAATAATAATAATAACCTAACTGGAAGGACTGTTCAAGTCAAAATCAATAACCATTTATCACAAAACATTTTAATTCAACAAGGTGTTCCACAGGGTTCTCCCCTTGCTTTATAACATATACTGCTATGACATATATAGCCCTAATTTGGATCCAGAATATATAAATTTGAATCTATACACGATGACTATCGAAAATAATACAATATATTGCCAACTTACTGTGAAATACCTTGGAGTTACAATTGACAATAAACTTAACTTTAATAAACATACAAAACTAATTAAGAAAAAATGCATCACAAGAAGCAGACATTTTCGCAGTCTAACGTATAAAAACCAAGGAATAAGCAAACGAACTGACGCACATATTTATACCACAATCTGCCGACCAATATTGGAATATAGCCACCCGCTATACCTCAATACAAGAAAACCAGTCAGCAAAAATATAGAAGTAGCAGAAACATCAGCATTAGGATCCATTACCAAAACCAGACACCGTAGAAATCCTCTTCATAACCCCCCCAACAATCTGCTCTACGAAATTACACAAATAACACCGATCACTCAAAGACTACAACTACTATCCACAAAATTTGCTAAAGAAGAAAGTAATATAGAAATCATCCAGCCACTCTGCAAAGTAAGAGAACCAGGAATAACCAATGCCAGAAAATATTCAGAGCTAACACTGTGGGAACACATCATAGCACTGAATGAATGAAACTTCCATATAACTGTTTTTTTTTTTTGTTAACATGATATAAATACTCTATGACAAACTGTAATATTTAAACCATTCTCAATAATTGTAACAGGCTGAAGGACTTAGGTCGATGGCCTTTTGGTGAATGCCAATAAAGTACCTTTATTATTATTATTATGTATAGATGAAAATGATTTTTTAGATGCTGACGGGAATGATTTCAATCAGCCTGATGCGATTGTAATAAATGAGACCATTGGTGCGACCAACTGCGACGACAACTTGTTTTTAATGAAATGTTTACAACTATTTAATTTTATTACTTATTTATAAAACTAAATTTGATAATAAATGAATTATATTTTTGGATGCTAGTTTTATTTAAATAAAAAACATTTGAAAACAAATCTATTCTAAAGTTATTATATTTTAATATATAAATATGTATCAGCAACAGCTGATTACTTTTTGTTTTTTAAAGATTGTTCTAATAGTTCTATTTTCTTCTCTTCAATTTTTATCTTTTTATTTTCTAGCTCAAGCCTTTGTGTATGCCTGGTCTGTCGATCTTGATATTCTTGCTTTTTTAGTTCAATATAATCCTTTTGCATTTTTATTTGTGAGAAACGTTGCTTTTTAGTTTCTTTAACGCTTGTATTGGTACTTTCTGGGTCTCTCTTGGTGTGATTGGTAGGATCAGTATCTTCATTGTATTGTTCTATATTCAAAGTAGAACTGCTAGACTCACCAACAGTTTCAGTTGTATTTAATGAATGGTCACATTGATTAGTGGGCTTATTTCCAAGTATCTTGTCCAATTTATCAAAGAAATGAAGTCTTGAGGGTCCGTGCCCAGTCCGATTCTTAGTATCTTTGGCTTTTTTGTAGCTTCTAAGCAAACTCTTCCATTTATTCTGCATTACTACAGGGTTAATATAATTGTAACCAATGCTACACAAATCATTTGCAACATTTTCATAAACGTGTTTCCTTTTTCTTGGATGATTGAAATCCTGGAAGTGGCTCTCTGAAAGAAAAAAATATTGGCCTATCAATAACCGTCAAATTTATGAACTCAGGTTGATAACTAAGCAGTAACAAAAAATGCATAAGAACAATAAGAGTTGTTTGCAAAACTATTAATTTTTAAATCGTATAGATACTTTCAACAATTTTGTAATACTTACGCATGGAATTAATTAAGTCTATAGTTTGATCGTAACTCCATGTAGTAATCATCCTTGCATTATTATTTTCGTTGTCATCGTCTACTGTGGTAGGAGAATCACTCTGAATTTTATTAGCAGTTTTTCTTGTAGTACATTTTGCATGAAAAAGCAAAGAATTTGCAAACTGTTTGTCTAAAAATGGATAAAGTCTTATTAATTTCAAAGATACGTCATAAAAATTTAGAACAAACCTGTTTGAAATCTCTGAAAATCCTCTAAACTAACCAGTACTTTATAAATCTGATTATTTTCTGAATCTTCTATACTGATGTCATATTCGTTGACCTCATCCATTTCCATATCTATAAAAATCGTATCAAACCACCACAAACAAATACCGAACATAACCTAAAAGGGCAATAAGTTCAGCCTTTTAATAAAGCTGATAACTTTGTTGGGTGAGAGATTGTCCAAGTCATCAGGCAAAAGCTGACCTTTGCCAAATAATGAGAACGTACCCTCCGCACCCTCTCTAGCTAGGCAATCGGCAATTTCATTGCCCTCCAGCCCAGAGTGGCCAGGCACCCAGACCAGAGTCAGTTTGTTGTTCTTACCCAATTGGGTTAGAGCTTTTTGGCAGTTCCACACTGTTTTAGAATTACAGCGATAGGATCCAAGAACTTTAAGGGCTGCTTGGGTGTCTGAGAAGATTTTTATTGATCTGTGTCTAGGGTGGGTTTATTCCAGCCTCCATACACACAGTTCAATGGCATATATTTCAGCTTGAAAAATTGTCGCGATATCACCCAGGCTTGAAGTTATTCTTACCTTTGGGCAGCGACTGTAAACTCCAGCTCCTGTTCCTTCAGGAGTTTTGGAACCATTTATATACCAACAGTTGTCTGCCTTCTGTAGGTCGGTTTTATTCCGATCCCACTCATCTCTTTCAGGAAATAGGATGTTAAAAGGCAGCTCATGGTTGGTTCTGGTAGGCATCACTTCAGAAGGCATCCCTAGGATGCTGTGACTGTTTAGGTCATCAATCAATTCATTGCGTTCCATGATGATAGCCTGCGGCATATTGATTGCCGATTGTTGGATTGGAGTCTATATGTTGCCCACCTAGCTTCTCTCTCCAAGTAAATATGGAGAGGTGATAAGTCTAGGAGGATCTCCAAAGCAGCTGGCGGTGTGGTTCTTATAGCACCAGTTATTGCCAGGCATGCTTTGTCTCTGTAAGCCAGAGTTTGGCTTTGGCCGACTGTTGTAGCCCTTTCGACCACCAAACACCAAACTATGGAGCTATACGCTATCATTGGTCTAATGACCGTAACGTATATCCAGTATATTTGTTGGGGACCCATACCTTAGGATTTTCCACAAATTCTACGGCATGTCCACAGGGACAGCCTTGCTTTGTGGATTACCTTTTCCAGGTGGGAATTCCAGTTGAGTGATCTATCCAGCGTGATGCCTAGATATTTCACCTTCTCTGAAAATGAAATGGTTTCACCTAGTAAGGAAGGCGGTTCTAAGTTATCCAGCTTCCTTTTCCTGGTGAAGGGTACTATTACAGTGTTGCGGGGGTTGACAGACATCTGTTCCCTCTCACACCAGATGTGCACTGTATCTGGTTCCTCTTGAAGGGTATGAGAGAGTACCTCTTCAGATTTACTTTTAATCATGATGACTAGGTCGTCTGCATATGCCAGAATCTCGGCTTCCCACAGAGATAAAATGGCCAGCAGGTCATCCACAAATAGTGACCACAGAAGGGGGGAAAGAACCCCACCTTGTGGGCACCCTCTCGCGGCCCTGAAGCTGACCATTTCCCCCTGTAAGGTTGTCGTTATGATTCTGTTTTCCAGCATAGCTTGGATCCAGTCAGTTATGGTTAGCTCGATTCCTCTAGCAGCTGCCGCTGTGTATAAGAAATCAGGCAGTGCATTATTGTGCTCCTTCAATGTCGAGAAAAGCAGTCGTTGCAATCTCTTTTTCCTGAAGGGATTGAGTGATTTTCCCGACTAGGTTATTAAGTGCTAGTTCTGTTGATTTGCCTGGCTGGTAAGCATACTGGTGGGCATTAAGGGGATGAATGCTCAGGATGTTCCCCCTAATGTATCCATCCAGCACTTTTTCCAGGCCTTTCAACAGAAATGATGTCAGGCTAATGGGTCTTAGCGATTTAGAGTCCGGTTCTGTCCGTCCCATTTTTGGTATACATACCACTTTAACTGCCGCCCAACTGGATGGTATATGATTTAACACCAGACTAGCTCTGTAAAGTCTGATGAGGAATGGTAGTAGTATCTCCAGTCCGTTTTGCAACAGCGCTGGAAAAATACCGTCCTCACCAGGTGATTTGAGTGGTTGGAAAGATTTAATAGCCCACTCAATCGCTGTTGCTGTGATAACTTTTTTAGCTACCAACCAATCATTTTTACAGGGTCGTTTATACCGGCTCCTCGATAGTGGCAGCTGTTGGTTATCCGGCAGAATCGAACTTCCTGGGAAATGGTTCTGTGCTAGAAGCTCTAGGGTTTCCTTGCCAGATTCGGTGAACGAGCCATCTGTTCGTTTTACCGTTCCAAACTCCCGTACCGGTTCTCTGGAAATGATCTTGTGGATTCTAGTACTGCAAGGTGCATCAGTGATGTTCTCGCAAAACCTCCTCCAAGATTCCCTTTTTGCTTTCCTAATTTCTTTATTATAGTCTGTTAAAGCAGATCTATAGTGTTCCCAGTTGCCCGAAGCTTTAGCTCGATTGAAGAGGCGTCGAACTTCTTTTCTCATTTTATCTAATGTTTTGTTCCACCAAGATGCCCCTCTGTTGTCATTTTTAGACTTTAGTGGAGAATTTTCATGATATGCTGAAATGATTGCGCTGCTGATCTGTTCCATTGCGATTTCTATTTCATCATGATTCCTGATTGTGGTGAGAGCGGACTCCAGATGCGACCGGAGATATTGTTTATACCCTTCCCTGTCTGTGCATCTAGGATCTCGGTACGTCACCACAGGTCTTGGACCGACTTCTATATTAAATAGAATATGTCTGTGATCTGAACATGAAGATTCAGAGGATACCTGCCAGTCAGTTATCTTATAGCTCACAAAAGTTGAGCTGATTGTTAAATCTAGTACCTCTTTCCTATTTTTAGTAATAAAGGTTGGTTCGGCTCCAATGTTATTCACAATTAGTTCTTCACCTAAAATATAATCAAAAAGTGACTCACCTCTATGGTTGATATCTGTGCTTCCCCACGCTGTATGGTGGGAATTTGCATCACATCCAATTACGAGGTGAATATTGTTCCTCTTGCTGTAGGTGACTAATGACCTAACTGCTGCCGGAGGAGGTTGATCCGCACCTCTATCACCCGGGAAATAAGCTGAGCAGATTATTATGGCCAATCTGCCCCCCTCCACTGGTACTGATATATGGACGGCATGATACAGGCTCTAGGTCTTTCACCAGAGCCAATAGATATTACCTTGCCAGAAGTATTGCCTAGTCCGTTTACTCGGCCTGAGGTGGTTGTCCAAGGTTCCTGAATAAGAGCAATATCGATTTGCTCTTCCTTGAATCTTTTCCCAAGGACGTATGTAGCGCCCTTGGCATGTTGTAAGTTCGCTTGCAGGCACCTGATGTTGGTGATCATCAGGCGGGAATGGGGATTTAGGTAAAGTGGGAAAGGAGCTGGTAAAGTTAAGAAGTAAAGGAAAGGGTTGGATGGTTGGTTGGGTTAGGAGGTTTGTGAGGGGGTCTGGGCGAATTGTTTTTTCCCTTTAGAAGGTGGTTTTGATCCGCTCTTCTTCAGGGAAAGCTTATTCGGGAAGATCCTTTCCTTCCCGATTGATCGGGGTTTAGCACCCTCTTTGGGGAGTGGTTTAGGTCCGCTCCCCTCAGCTGGTGCTTGCGCCGCCCATGTTTGAGGGGTGGATGTTTTCCCCACCCTGACTTTTGGTCGGAATTGTACCTGACCAAAACCAAAGTAGAGTCTGTACCCCATCCCCTTCAGTGCAGACATAGACATTTCATCTAGTGAAAATGTCCACGTCTGCCCAGAACCTGTTGGTTCCCGGTGTAGTATTACCCACTCCCGGATATTTAGGCCATGGTTCATTTTCCTCAGCCTAGTTAGTACTGTCTCGGATGACAGTTGACTTCCAGCATCATCCGGGATATAAGCCACATGTGTGGCTTGGGAAGGTCCTGCCCCTGCACGAACTTCAAGTGAGCTCCATCCCATGGTCGAAGGGACTTTGTCGTCACCTCCAACCATGAGACGCTCGCCTGGTCTGCACAGTTTATTAGGAGATATCCAGGCCGTTGTGAGCAGTTCTGGAATCTCATCTGAGGACCGCCTTCTGGGATTTGTTCTACAGCTTTCAAGATGGATTGCTGCAGAGCGCCCAGTTGGGTGTTATCAAAGGCCGCCTCAGGGTAATCAGAGTGGATAATGCCTGCTCTGATACCCTGTATGACTGCCTTGAAAGAGGGTTTAACAGTTTCGCCTTCCCATGGCTTTTTTGCCAGCTGGAGGTGCGGGCTGCCATCTGATCGAGGGCGTTTCCCTGTTTCAGCATGCGCGGAGGTGGTTTGTTGTCCTTTCTCTGGCGGTTGGTTGGTTTCACAGCCCCCGGCTATCGATTTCAAGGCGGATCGGTAGGATACCCCGCTCTTGAGTAAGCGTTTAAGGCGCCTTTGTTTAGCACCTGACAAACGCTTACGTTTCAGGGAGAGATTTGGAAGCCTCTTCACCTGAATTGCCTTCTTTCTCAGACACAGGAGTTGGTCCCTTTGACGGTCCTGCCTCCTGATTTGACGGGATCGGGCATGGTTGTGGAGTTGGATTGTTTCCTATCTCCATTTTTTCTTCAATATGAACATTGAGGGTTGGGCCCCTCGTTGGGTTTGTTTGAGTTACTAGTATCCATATAGTTCCCACGAGTAGCTAGGGAATAAAGTCCCACCACGGCAGAGGTGGTCCTATTCTCATCCTTTTCTTTTCTACCAATTCCATAGCCTCCTGGGCAGCCTTACCGCGGCAATCTGATTTTCCCCAAAGGATGGTCTGAGCCTTTCCACCACCACCTCCTCCTCCATGATCTTCGTCTCCTCTGCTATACTCTTCTGGACTTCATCGCTGGTGATAGCAGCGTTGAGGTCGACCTTTGACCTCGAACGTCTCAGCCCTTCTAGTTTTCCTTAGTGCTATAATATCCGACCCCCAGGGTTTTAATATCAACCTTCTTAATTTTAGTAAGAAGGTCCCTGTATGTCACCCCCTCCTGTTTAAGGAACAACACCTGTCTGTCCTTACTCCCCCTAGTCTTCACTCTTCCCTTCACTTTCTCAGGAATACCGACTTCCTTGCGTGTGGTCTCTTCCTCATGATTCTCCCCCCTTTTCTCTGGCGGGCAATAGCTAATTACTTTAATGTTCTTGCCAGACATTACAAACTCGATCATCTTTTAGATCCTCATCCAATTGCAGCCTTGTACGGCCATTATTCACCAGGCTCTGCTTCCATTGAATTATGTTAACGAAGGTTTTTTCTTCGCTGCTATCCATAATTATCCTGAATAGGAAACGCTCCTTGACCTTACTCTTCTTAGCATCCACCGTCAAGCTGGTCTCATACTTGATGTGCATGACTCCTTCCTTTCCCAGTGAGTCATTATCTAGGTCAGCTATCTCGGGGAATCTCATCTTAAACTATTTGCCTATTCTCTTATACAGCTCTTCGCTTCCTTGGATACACAATCCCAGACCACATTCTTTCATTTCCCATAACGGGTTCCCTTCTGCCTCCTCAACCCTCTCAGACCTGGGCGGCCAGATTTTTTCCACCAGTTCTTTATAATCTTCAAAACTATTCCCTTCTCTAATAGCCGTACTTATTTCTTCAACTATTTTAGCACTTCTTACCCTTATCATGGGGATATCCGTCTGTCTCCCTGCTTCTTTCATCTCTGGTTTCCCCCTTGCTTGTCGAATCCTCCTCCTCAGACTGTATGTATTCAGTCTGTGCCGTTGCGTCCACTGTAGTTTTAGGTTTGCTCTCAATTGCTACCCTCTCCATACCCTTTTCTAATTGTAGCCCATGATAACCTAGATCGCTAATCTTCTTTTTGATCTCGCACTTCGTGTTAGCATTTGCTTTTACTAACGTCTGTAAGTGCCCTATTTCAGAAGTCACTTTTTTGACTGCTTGATACAGAGATTCCATACTGGGGGATCCTCTTTCCGATGTCTCGTTGTCATATCCCTTTTTCTTTTTTTTTTAACAGAAATTGATCTTGAGTGGGTAAGGCCTCATCAACCACTTGCCTCTGCTGCTCCTCTTTCTGTCCAAGATTTTCTGGTGCCGCATGATCCAGCATGGACCAGGACCTTTCCCTTAAGCCTGGGGGAGTTCTCTTCAAAGATTCTCTCCTTGCAAAGGGAGAGTCTTCTTTACTCTGAATGGAAACCGTTGCTACTCCCTCTCCGACTTTTAGTTTATTTCCACTAATCGGCATCAAAGTTAATAACACAGACTTGCTGAAGTCAGTTGTGCCCCTAGTGGTATCATCTTTCTTGTCTTCCGTTTCCTTTTCACCTTTTTGGTTCTCCTCTTTTCTTTGGTTTATCCATAGTGACGCCCATTCTGAGGGTACTGTAAAGGTGCACCTGGTGTCCTGCAGGTTTTAACGACTTCGCTGTCAGTTCTTTTATAGAGGTTGCCTCCTAGTGGACCGGCCATTTAAGGCAAGTCCCCTGGCCCTGGTTACCACATGACATTCCAATGTGGTGCCCGTTTTTTCCCACATTGGTCATTGAAGTGTGGGCCAGGGTTACAGTATTAAGCGAGTGAGTGGCACAACTCACCCGCAACTCAGATTTCCCCCGAGTGCCCTAATTCCCGTACACGTTCCAGTGTGGGTCCTGAGGTTGAGCTGAGAGTTTTGAGTTAGATGTTTTATTAATTAATATTGCACTGTTGCATTAAAAATCGGTAGATTAAATTAGAAATTAGGTCAACAGTATATGTAAAAAATTTTCGTGTTAGATTTTGAATGTGTGACAGTTAAATATCTGCTTGATTTTTCAGTAATTTTTACAGAAATAGAAGGTATAATTTTTTATTACTACCCCTTTATCGCAGATATATTCAATTTTGTATTTTCCAAACATATAAAAAAATAATTTTTGACAAATCTAGATTTCTTAAGAATTTAATTGCGAACAAACCAGTATTTTTTTTATTCCGATTTGATTGCTACAAATAGTAATCAGGAGATTAAAATACATAATAAAATTATCTCTACAAATTCAATTGTGCTATTGTTTTATTTCAGAAATATATTGCACTTTTTTATTTTCTCAATGCAAGCCTGCCTTTAGTCATATGATATTTATAGAATTAATGATAAATAATTGTTATATCAAAATATTCTTGTTTCAGTTTAACACGTTAAATAATGCGCTGGCACGTTGTCCACACTGCAGGAAAGTTTCATCTGTAGGACCAGATTATGCAAGAGGAAGAGGTAACATATTTTTTATTTTGACCTTGGTTTGCCTGTCTGTTGGAGTTGGAGTAACAGCAGGAACCTATACATTTGCTAAAAGCTATAATGGTATTTATGTTGCTTATGTTGGAGCATTCATTCTTGCAATAATAATGTTAATCCGTAGTATGTATTACTACTTTATGAAAGTGAGCATCATAGAAGGACCTATGTAATCAAATTAATGTATATATTTTAAGAATATGCTTTTATGATGTATATAAGTGATAAAGTAGCATAGAAAAGTAAAAATTTACATAGTTACAGATAAGTAAAATCTAAAAATAAACAAATGTAACATTTTGCTGCCTCTGTTTATATCTAATTTAGATCACACTGACCCTATCATATTAGAATAGTTCATATTCATATTTCTTATTTTTATCTCTTCAATTTTAATGATAAATAATTATGAAATTTATTTTATTAGCTGTAAGATTTAAAGTAACTCCTAATCTTAAACGATCATATTACTGTATAGCTTTTATTAAAAGAGGCATAAATATATAAGAACAAATGTAGTAACTACATTAAACTTCTATTTATGTATAATAATTAATTGGTTTTAATTTTTTTATAAATTACATTCCTGGGTAATATTAAGATAATTTTTAAAATAATTGAAATATTGTTCAAGCCATTGAATTACAAATGTTAATACAGAAATCTGAAAACAAAACAAAAAAAAATGACATTTAACACTTTAACTAACAAGAATTGATTATAGTCCAATCAATGAATGTATAGTAGAGTGCATGGAATATGCGAGACTTTTTTACTTCAGAATCCTGGGAGGTGAGCCTCTGGAGGGGGTCCCATCTTTGGGTTTTTCAATTATATCTTGGAAACGGTTGACTCTAGATAAAATATGTTCTAAAAATGTAAGCTAATTAAATTTCCGATAAAACATACATATTTGTCGAATTTCCAACGGTTACAGTATACGTTATTGAAAATCGATAATTTTCGAAAAAATCACTTTTACCTAACTCTTTCTGTCAAACATTTGCGTCTATTTTCACAAATAAAATTGTAGAGCATTAAATTTCCTTCACTTTGATACACACTTTTGCTACTTTATCTTCAACTAATAAAAAATTATAGAATTTCTAACGTACGCTCAATTTCGATGTTCCTTTATGTTGACGCTACCATGATGATTAACAACATTTTAACAATAAAGCATTCAAAGTGACATCTTAGTTTTTTTTGAGGCGGAAGGGTCGAGGCTCATTCATCTTCGTCAGCAGTGGCGCCCAAAGAAATTGGTAGTGTATCGATGTTGTTGTCGCCTTCTTCCTGAATTAATATTCTGACTTCGTTGTTGCAACAACCCTTGCAATTCGGGCATGCTACAGAGCAGTTTAACGATGCTTTTCTACAACTACACCTGCTACTGTCCTGTCCTTTCGTGCATAGGCAAAAAATTATCTTCAAGATTTCGTCAGGACCAGCATCCAACTCTGACAGTTTCGGAACTAGTTGGTCATTCCTCCTCTCCCAACCCCAATTCGGCACCCCACTATTAGGTTCCTCCCCTAACCACAGGTGTACTTGGTGGTATGTCCGGAATGCATGCTGCTTAACAGCCCCTTCAGTTCGAGGGAGAGTTGAGAGATCAGGCTTCATGTTTGCAGCTGCTTTACGCCATACCATGAGAGAGTACTCATGATCCCAGATGTTTCAATGGAGTCAGGGGAAGAAGAACCGCTGGCAAATACCTCAGTTGTATGATTTTGGACTTCTGGTACATTTTGACAAAACCCACTTTACTCTTGCGATACGTTGGTTGAAGATAAAGCAGCAAAAGTGTATAACAAATTAAAGGAAATTTAATAATAATAATTTTATTCGTCACAATGATACACCATAGTGCTTGGACAAGTCATAATTACCCAAATAAAGTAAAAGTGGACATAAACAAATATAAATTGAATATATCTACATAAATAAATATAAATACAAACATACACAGAATAAGTATAAGTACACCTATAATAAAACAAAATAAAATACCGAAACAACAATAATAAGACAGACAAACAGCGAATTAGCCTGGATTCTCATACCTAAAATCGTGTATAGTGTAGTAAACATTGGATAAGAGGTGTCTTTTTAGTTTAATTTTAAATTTAGAAATTGGTACTTTCAAATTATTTGGCAGGGAGTTATACAAACCAATACCAAAGTTGTTTCTTTTTGTGGATTCCAGTCTTTGTGGTGGTATTTGTAAATGATGCCGATTACGTGTGTTGTATGCATGTGTTTATAATGTAATCGCCTAAATGTTCCCTTATGTAAATCAAATTACAGTAGATCACTTGTAAGGGTAATGTTAATATTTTAAATTTAATGAACTAAGGTTTACAGCTTACCAGTTGGTTCACATCTGCTAAGACTCTTACTGCCCTTTTTTGTACAATGAAGATTCTCTGTATTTGGTTGGACGTACCCTAGTTTAACAAACCATACGCCATTGCATTATGAAATATTGCATGATATGCAATCATTGTGGCATCTTCATTAACCCTAGGTTTAATGTCTAATAGCATACACTTTTTTTGACAGTTTAGATGCTAATATATCAATATAGGAATGCCACGTTAGACTACAGTCCAAAGTGAGACCTAAAAATTTTACGGGTTCCGAGGGGTTTCTTTTAGTGGAAAAAAATAACGTGTTTGTCTTATTCGAGTTTAAGCATAGCTTGTTTGCATTAAACCAGTCAGAGGCTTTACTAATGATATCTTTTGTAGTATCATCAACATTGCTGTCAGTATCTTTTAGATGTTTCGCGAAAGTAGTATTATCAGCAAAGAGAACGGTAAACGCTGACATGGCACTAGGTAAATCATTAATGTATATTAAAAATAGCAATGGACCTAAAACGCTCCCCTGTGGAATGCCATGTTTTATCGACAGCATGTTACTAAATTTGCCACTACGAAATACGCACTGGTACCTGTTTGATAGGTACGACGGCATTAGGTCAAACACTACACTTCTGAAACCATAGAATTTCAGCTTATCTAGTAATATCTTCTTAGAAATGCAATCAAAAGCCTTGCTTAAACCGAGAAAGAGTGCTAAAGTCGAGTTGCCGTTTTCAAAGCCCTCACTTATAAGGTAATAAGATCCAATATCGCTACTGACATACTTCTACCTTTCCTAAAACCGAATTGTCTCTCTGAGATAAACTTTACTGACTCTAGATAACTAGTAATTCTTAAAGCTACAATTTTTTCTAATATTCTCGCCAAAATAGGAATTAACGCAATTGGCCTATAATTAGTTACAACATCTACATCACCTGATTTTAATAGTGGTATAATTTTAGCCCCTTTTAATTTGCCGGGAAATATACCTGTTTTGAATATAATATTGATCAGATGGGTCAGTGGAGCAGACAAAGACATTATATTATTTTCCTTGTACATACCTACTGTAAGATTATAGAGGTCTGTGGCCTTAGAGTTTTTTAGAGACTTCAGTATATCTTGAACCTCCCCCTCTAGAACCGGATAAAGAAATAGAGATCGGTTACTTGGATTAAAACTATTTTCTAAATATTCCATATGGGTTGAGTTTGGAGTGGGTATTTGGTCGGCTATATGCGTAAAAAAATCATTGAAATTTGTAGGAGATAAAAAGTTGGAATCTCTCGTAGTAATATTTTTACCTGTGTTTTTGTTAATAATATTCTAAATGGTTTTTTGTTTATTGGTTGAATCTAGTATGTGCATATTTATTCTGTCTTTTTTAAATTTTGTAATAAGTTGTTCCTATTCAAATTTATTCTGTTAATATGTTTTCATTATTTGAGGATAACTTGTAAATATCATACAGCTGGTCAAGTTCCTGTTTTTTAGATACAACCTCTGGATTTGTTAAAATTGTATCAATATTATAATTGGAATTTATTTCTATGGAAATTTGGGGGGAAGGATATATATCATGGTAGTAATTAACTGTGTTATAAAAAATATCTACAGCTTTATCTGGATCATACTCATTATATAGATCTATCCAAGTCTCCTGACTAAGATAATTGGAAAATTTAGTTTTATTTTTTAGGCTTTTGTTTGGTATTGTTCTATATACTGTCGTTTCATTTTTTAATTTATCAACAAATTTGACTATCTGAGATTTGTGGTCAGAAAGATGATAATCTAAGACTTCTGCATCAGTTATTATAAAATTAACAAAAATATTGTCAATACATGTACAAGAATTTTTTTGTATCCTAGTGGACTCTGATATGCATTTTACTAAACCAAATGAAGTAAAAATATCTATTATTTCTTTGCAAGTTTTAGAATTACAATCAAATCGACATTAAAATCACCATCTACGAGTAACCTAATATATTTGAATTCAGCGCATAAAACGTGAAGTGCTTGATATAAATTATTTTTTTAAATGTTTATATCCCCACATGGAGAACGATATAAAGTTACCGATACAACTTCGTTTGTAACAATTTTTCTGAGAAACGATCGTAGGAGGCACTAGAAACAAATGTTTGACAAAAAGAGTTGGGTAAAAATGATTTTTTCGAAAATTATCGATTTTCAATAACGTATATCCCGAAAACCGTTGGAAATTCGACAAATATGTACAGAAAAAATTTTATCGGAAATTTAATTAGCTTTCATTTTTATTTAGAACATATTCTTTCTAGAGTCCACCGTTTCCAAAATTTTATCGAAAAACCCAAAAATGGGAATGGGAAGGCCCCTCCCTTCCCTCCATAAGCTCACCTCCCAGGGACAGGGACTTTTAGTATGTTTGTCTACTAACTACTCCTAACGAAGTTCTGAAGTCAAAAAGTCTTGCATATTCCATGTACTCTACACCCCTTTTTTGAGCACTCAGCGACTGGAGTATCACTTGATGTGATTGTTTGGTCAGAGTAGTTTTTTAACTTGTTCAGGGGATCAAGTTGAGTTCACAGTTCAGTTTTGTAGTTTCGGAGATGTCGGTGTATTGTTTATTTAAACAAATAAATTTTTTAGTGCGTGCTTTCCATTGATTTTTTAAAAATATCTATTGTCTTACTGGATATATGATGAGATGCTTTAAATGCCAGAAATACAGCCACTCCCAAAAGGATTGTTGAAGTACTCTGGCTTGTGGTAGGACAACAAACACTAAGCGTTGAGTAGAAAATGTCCGTTTTGTGCTTCTTCAACACCGGTGAATGGCGATTATGACCAGTAATACCCACAAAATAAAAATCAGGAATATAAACTTGCAAGGCGCCTAAACTCCTACTGCAGAGATCCACATGTGTCCAGGAGTCATGTACAATAGTGCAGAATCAAACATCTCCCTGCACAGTCCAGGGGTTTATGGAATACGTTGAGAGCTGTAAACAAAAGAACAATTCATCCATCCCATCAATAATTTTAAGAATGTAATAAAAACAAAACTGATAACCACGGAACCTTATCGAGTAGAGGATGTAGAAGAGAATATTTTTAAATAATAATGTCCAACTTAATTTTATATTTATCATATCCTCATTGTAATGTTTATCACTTTTCACTTTGTTTTAATATGTCTTGTCCTATACTTAATTTTATCCCAATATCATGAACTGTTAAATTATCTACTGATATTAAAATTTGTACTATACATATTGTTTATCCCTGGTATAAAATAAATTCTATTCTATACAACATGGACATTCTCACATCAGGCCTCTCAGCAAACGTAAGCAACCCTTCAGACACTGGAAGTTAACTTGGTGGTCAGCAAGATTGCAACAACTGAAGCCCAGGCTAGCCAATGTACGTCGCCTGACTCAAAGGGCATGTACCCAAAATGATAAGTACTATCTTTATGCAAAGTTGGAAATAGAAATTTCCTAACACTCTGCATGTCTAATATGAACTGGCTTCGCTCAGGTCGCACATTCTCCCGCACACCTCATTATTAATAATTATTTTTCTAACTTGGTAGATGGTAACATTTTAATAGTTTTCTTATTCGAAAATAAAAATACAGACATCTATAGTTCTTAATTTCCATAATTTGAGAAAACTCTATTGAACCATATCGTAAACTTTAACAGAACAATATTATTATATCAGACATGCAAAGTGCTTACATAAATGGAAGGTCAATGATTAGAGCAATGTACATAGGAATTTGTGGGATTCTAGGCGCAATTAGCAGTAAAGATAAACTTGCTGCTCTTTTTTTGGATCTATCTAAAGCGTTCGATAGTTTAGATCATCATAGTATCCTACAACAACTAGAAATTATGGATTTCCAAGGAAATAAATATAATATTTTGAAGTCATATTTAAAGAACAGAACACAGTGTATTGTTGTGATGGATGATGAAAAGTATATTCGCTTAGACTGAAAATTAGTTAAAAAAGATCCATCTTAGGCCCAATTTCATTTCTCCTCTATATAAATGATCTACCAAAAATTGTCAATCATCTTGTAACTTTATTTGCTGATGACAATTCGCTAGTCATCAGAGCTGAAATTGATGGGGAATTAGAAACTGAGATTTCAATGTCAATTGACATTCCGAACGACTGGTATACAATGAATAATCTACAACTTAATATAAAGAAAACTTACCTGTTAAAATTCAGTCTTGGGAAGAAGCCTTCACTAGTCGTGAACTACAATGATGCATTATGGACATCAAGTGATTGCACAAAACTTTTGAGAATTGTGATTGATTCACATTTTAAGCTGGAGAAACATCACATAGAGTATCTTGCCACAAAAATCAGTTCCTTTACATATGCGTTAACGAACTATATTAAGATCTGTGAGCCAAGAAGCAGCCATAACCTCTTATTATGCCTACATCCAGTCCAAAATAAGATATGGGATTATATTCTGGGGAAAGTCTGTTGAAGCTGCCAGAATCTTCAGACTCCAAAAGGTCTGTTTAAGAAAAATTTTTCATCTAAAGTAAAGAGAAATGTGCAGCGCGGTTGCAAGGAAAAACATATACTTAATCTTCCATGTGTGTATATATACACGAGTGTGCCTGTGATTTAACAAAAAATTCTCCAGGGAGACGTAACATTTGACCGAACACAAGTTCAGCGGATGAACAATGTAAGTCAGTCTTAGGCATAGCCCTCAAACCCAACAAAATTATAGGGAGTTCTGCGGCCCAATTAATCGAATTAGTCCTTGCTAGTAAGGTAGTTTTTAACGTCCTATGGAAACGTTCCACTAAGCCGTTACTTTGCGGATGATACGAGGTCGTGCGAATCCGATAGAACCCCAAAAACATTGAAAATTCCTGAAATAGTTCCGATTCAAATTGCACGCCTTGGTCAGTGGTGACATGTATAGGAACGCCAAAATGACATATGTAATTTTGAAATAGCGTTTTGGTTACTGTCTCAGCAGTGCAATCAGAAATTGGGTAAGCTTCAGGCCAGCGCAAGATCAATGTGGATGTGTTCGAAGCGGCCCTATCGAAATTACTTATTGGAGTTTTTGTATGCCGATTTATCTTTGAAGTCTGACAATTCAGGCAAGTCTTTGTCCATAATGTGCAATTGGAACTCATTTTTGGTCAGAAATATTTATCGGTAATTAGCTTTTTTGTAGCTCGAATACCTGCGTGAGTCAAATTATGAAATATATTAAAAACAATACGGCATAATGTTTTAGGCACGTAAGGGCGGCATCTAGAATGGGAGATGTCACACCAAATAAGATCTTTAGTAGAACCAATATTGACTTGTTTTAAAAAGAAATTCATTTTGTTATTACATTCCTGTGATTGCAATAAAGAGGTAAGTTCTGAATCAAAGGAGTTAATTTGTGCATTCGTGGAGCAGAACATCTAGATTCTGAGGGAGCACAAAGACTTTGGTTAACCTTGCTTCAATGCAAAAGAGCTACCAAAAATGTATCGCTAAGACAACTTGTACATGCAGCAGCTCCACATGTTCCTCCTGCACAATTACTTGAGTTGGTATCTAATGCATATTTTGGAGACATTAAAGCTTTATTGCAAGACATATTAAGTGATTATACACATGATGTTCAAATGTTTGCAACAACTCTCAAATTATTGGGCAAAGATTTACATTATGGTAGGTATGAATTCATTAAAATTGTAGTTTAAATAAATAACATTTTATATTAGTAACCTTGTGTGAGAAATAATTAAAGAAGTTGTAATTAATATTGTTAATTCTCATATCCATTAGAAGAATCATGTGGTAAAATATTGTTTAACAAAAGATAGCAAGCATTACATTTATTGTTTTTTATTTTTAGGTCTTGCTAAATCTTTATTTTCAAATGGCAAGGGAATATTAGTATCGAATCTAACTTGCAGTCTATGCCAAAAATCTTTATCTTTTAGAAAAGAATTGGAAAGTGAACAGACAATTGTAGTATGGATTTGTGGCCATTGTTTCCATTCAGCATGTATTAAAACTGCAGAAGTTAACAACACATGTCCACAGTGCCGAATAAAGGCAATTTATCTACCTGTTATAAAAAAATTGTCTATAAGCAATCCAGATTCATTATATTCTAATATTTACCGTCGACCTAATTTAGAGGGTCATTTTTAATCATGACTAGTCCCATTAATAATGTCATTAGTTAATTAACATTATTCATTTGATTACAAATCATATATTTGCATTCTGTATGTATAAATTTGTGATATTTATATTTTTATTGTACAAAAAATATATACATGTTAGACAAAACAATTTGTTTTTTGAAGTTTTTAGGATTATATTATTTTACAGACTAGTTCTGAGTTCCTTTATAGACCAAGGAGCTACCGACGTTTTGAAAATGTGTTTGAACAGTACCAGCAATCATAGTGAGTGGTGCTCATAGGCTCGAGCACCACGTGTAAAACCTTAGACTTACATATATAGACTGAGCGACCCGTGCAAATTTATCGAGAAGTAGGCTGTCATCATGTGTAAAATGCCTACTTTTGCTGTCTTTGTTTTTAAACCGAATTTCTTGATAACGCTCACTCAGATATTTTGCATCTGTGTGAATCGATAACAGTTTCTCGTTTTCCGTTTATTTACATCTCTAGTTAATGTTAAAGATATTAAAAAAACTTTAAAATAGGATTATAAAATCTGTTAAAATAGCTATACCTCATCCTAGCTACATGCCGCAAGAAGTTGAATTATATTATGAATTATATGAGGTCATTTGTATTTTAAAATATTTGCAACTAGTTATAGTTTTTCACATACAATTTCAAATTGAAATCAATTTCTACGGAATTTATATAAAGAAATATCCAAGAAAATGTGACCACTTCATTTAATATACCGTAAATTGATCTTATTGCTGAAATAAACAGGATTTACAGGTTTGTGTGTTTTTTAATATAGTCAAATTAAATTCATTTGAATTTATAGCATTTAAAAATTGTGGAGACATCAACTTATTTTGATTTATTAATGAACAATCGTTTATTCGTGACATTGTGTCTGCAACGACATTTTTGGTACCTTGAATATGTTTGATGTCATTCTTAAATTGTGCAATGTATTCTAAGTACCTAGTTTGCTGGGGAGTCCATTCTGATTTGGAAAACAATGCTGAAACTAATGGTTTATGATCCGTAAAACAAGTAAAATTGTGACCTTCTAATAGATGTCTAAAATGTTTAATTCACATGTATGCTGCGAGGAGTTCTTGTCACCTACCCCTTTCTGCCTCTGGAAGGGGGGGGGGGGGGGGGGGACAAAAAAGCAGCTGTCGTTGGACAACTGGGTATTCGCCGGCCAGACTTAGTGGAGACGGGCGGAGTTCAAATAAGATGGTACTCTTAGTGGGCGCCAAGTGAATTAAATTATTCTGCAAATACCCCTGAGAATTTCCAAAACTCCCCCAATTTACTAAACAAGGATTTTGACACGTAAAATAATGACAAGTCCACTTTCATAAAATTATAGGCAGTTTATTACATACATATATATATATATTGATGCCAGTTAAGTTGTCACCTCCGGCAAATAGAAAGGACGATCTGACCTCCGTATTATCCCGTGCATATATTGCTATAAATTTTATATATTTGTGATTAGGGGGACCCCCAGGATCCGAATCTCAAAAGAGGGGAAAAGATTTATAATTTTTTTTAAATCATATATACAGGATACAAGAGATACGAACTGACCTCCAATATATATATATATATATGAGTAGAAACTGAAGCATCGTTACTACCTCTAGCAACGTTGCCAAATTTTCGGAGGTCAAAACGTAACACCATTATCTGTAGTTGTTAATATATATATAAACATTATCGAACCCACATTTGAATTTGTAAATTTCTTGAAAACGATGGTCATAATTTTATAACTTCTTAGTAGGTAGAAAATGTACATTTTGAAGACAGTTTTTGGCAAGTATTTTATTATTCAAACTAAATTAAAGTCTGAATCTATGTCCCCAAGCTAGTCTTTCACTCAGAGAAATCTATCTAGATCTCTGAGATTTAAAAGAGTTATTCAGGTGGTTTGGAAGGTCTTTAAAACATTTACTTCCTATTTTGGAATGAAATTTGGTGGAAATAAAGAATTACTCTTCTGATCAATCAATATTTTAGAAAATATTGAACTTTTACGTAGTGAGATTTTTTTACTTCTAATAATATTTGAAATGTAATGTAACTGATGTTAAAAATGATATTAAGGTTGTTTGATGTTTAGAATAAAATATCAACAGTTCTGTGTAAATAATAAGTAGCTATGGATATAACATAAATAAAATCTTCTAATCTGTTTCGAAAAAGATCCTAAATGTCAGCGATATAGGTATATTGCATTTATTTTTTCTCGTTATAATTTATATTAGTTGGCAAGAAATAGCTTCTGGCTATTCATTTGACATAAACATCATAGACGCAGAGGTTTATTTTTCCATTATATTGAATAATTGTGCTTTTGTAAATTCAGATGTGATATTTTTTTAGAAGATCTATGTGGTAAAAACCCCTAAAAAAGAAGAAAAGAATATATAAACAGAACACGACAATTAATATTTAGACGATATCTGGTGGTTTTGAAAATGCTGTGGCGTCGGCGTCGCCAAGTTATTGCAAAAGATATGAAAAGTTACAGAACAACAATGCATCACAAATGTTATAAAATGAACTTTGTTAATAATAGTTAAGAGAAAATATTTGGTAAGGCCAAAGATAAGCGATAGTTGAAATGTACTGGACTGGATGATGGATCTACAAGGCATTTTATACGCGGGCGTTAATTTGGAAACCTACAAATATCTAGAATATCGTTTTAAGAAATACAGCAATAAGTACATTATTCCACCATGTATGAATACTTTGTCCCTTGTGATGACATTAGTTTCTAACACTAATAGTTTTTGAGATATTTTCAGTTTAACTGATAATTTAAAAATAATTGTGTTTTTCTTTGTATACAAGAAAGCTATGGCTTTAAAGTTAATCAGTTATAATGAAAATATTTCAATAACTATCAGTTTCAGAGAAATATCATATTAATTAATTATTATTAAAGAAACAAAATAGTTGTGCAAAATGGAGGAAAAAATATACAGGGTGTTCCTTTGGAAAAAATTAAGTTTTAAATATAATATGGTTGGCAAGTTAATGCCCCTGTACAAAATATCCTGTACGTAAAAATAAACTTTTGCTCTGCTCAGATATTTCAGCCCACCCCTATGTTTGTACTTACCAAATACTTCCTCTTAGCTATTATTAACAAGGTATTTTGTGACATTTGTGATGCATTGTCTGGTCGATAGCCGAGTGGGTTAAAGCGCGAGGTGGCAATCGCAATTAATCACGCGGACATCGCACCACCGGGTTCGAATCCTGGCTCCGGCATTGGCACTGTCGGAGGAAATGGTTGTATGTCCGCGTTTTTTCAATGTGTAACCCCCTTCCACACAAGCCCTAGCTTCTGGAATTGGAGGTTGTCTAATTTCTGTGGTGTTTATTATTATTTCTTATTTCTATTGTTTTTACGTAAATTTTCATATTTTTGCAATATATTGATAATCTCATAACTTTCTCAAAACAAAAATTAATACTAAACGTAAAATTTTACGCTGAAATAGGTGGTATAAATCGGGTATGTTATTTTAAAAAGTCGACATTCAAGCTGTCTCACTTTAAATAAACCCACTGTATATTTCACGTACTTTAGAAATAGGCAACAAAGTATGTCCTATAACTTTTTCTTAAAATGTTTTTTCATATTCCTTATAATAGCAAAGATATTGAACTTCCTTGCACTAATGAGCCAACAAATAAACCAATTTACTATTGAAAGCAAGCACTAGAATTTCAAGTGTATCACTAATAGGGACTATTTTATCCGCTTATTAACTTATTCAAGAGGACTTGAATTTAAACCTAGGAATCGTATTCTTTGAATAAACATAATGGGTGTATTAAATATTATTTATTAACCAATCAATCAATCAAGATTTGTTTTAAGTTTAAAAATCAGTTCGCGACAACTCGGACAAGTTTTCCCATTTAGGAGTAAATCGCCCCACAGCTTCTCTCCCTGTATTTTTTAGGAGCAACTGGTCATGTCATTTCATACCAGTATCAGGGGAGTGTCCATATGCCAAATTTAATCAAAATCGTTAGAACCGCCTTAGAAGAAAAAATATTCAATTCCTTGCCCCCCCCCCGCAACATCCTTCCCTGCATTTCTTAGGTACAACCGGTCATGTGAGCTTATGCTACTACTAAGTCAGTATTCATGTGTTAAATTTGATTAAAATTGTTAGATCCGCTTGAGAAAAAACAAATGAAATTATTTAAAACTCAACACCGCCCCCCCCCCCACAGCGTCCCTCCTGGTATTTTTAAGAGCAACTGGTCATGTCATTTTATGCCGGTACTAGAGGAGCGTCCATGTACCAAATTTAATCAAAATCGTTAGAGCAGTTTTAGAGAAATAAATTATTTTCTATTTTTTTTTCTTGTTTTTAGGGGTTCACTCCCGCCACATTTGAGCTGGAATCGATTTTGCGATTTCGCCTCAAGGTCTGGCCTTCTTGAATACATATTTAAAATTCGAACAAAATCGATACGGTAGTGGGCTCTAGGTGCGACGACAGACGGCAGACAGACATTTTTTAAAAACCACATTTGTTAGTTCAGGGGACTTGAGAACGTGTAAATACATCAAAAACTTTTTGCACGATCACCATACTTTCCTTATATACTACGTATATGGGAAAGTAAAAATGAGATACTCCTATTAACAAAGCTATACCTACCTATAACATAATAATGATAATAATATTAATAATACTTTATTCACCACTAAGATACAAAAATGTATATATGACAAGTCAAATTATGTATAATGTATAAAACAAACAAGTAGTTATAGTTATAGGTTATACACCATGGGTAATGACACATCCAATATCCATATATAGTGGAAAAATCCCTCTCACAGTATTTTCCATGCCACGACCGGGGATCGAACCCGGAATTTTTGGGTGAGAGGCAATTTTACCAATTAAAAATAGTTTTTATTGTTATGTTAAGGTTTAAATTGATCTGGTATTTTTGCCACTCTCCTCATATGATCTTAGCGCATTATATGTATTAATCTATTAATAGTTCAGAATGATTTTTGTATACTTATTTTTCGGAAATCATGATTTGCTTCGTTTTATATATAGGGAAAATCTTGTAAAACCCTACTTTAATGGTTTTTTTTTTTTAAACTACAGCTAAATAAATATATACAGGAAGTGCGCTCACCACTCGACCATCAATCATATAACAATATAAAAACATATACAATAACAAAATAAGGGTGAATCATAGTATGCAGTATTAAATTTAAAATAAAATAAAGCAAGATGCTGGTACAATGAAAATTACATGCATATATATTATGTACATTGTACAAGCATACACTAAATAAAAAGAAAACAAAGTCAATGGTATTGGATATTTTCACATGTTTGTCACCATATCCAGATCTAATGAATGAGTAAAAAAAATTGAAATGATCAGTCCCCGGCAAATAAAAAACGCAACAAAAACTTTACGACCTCATTAAAATACCGGTACTTTTTGTATAGTCCATGTAAGGACTTCCCTGCACTCAATAAACCCAACAAAAATTTTACGACATAATTATATCGCCTCAGGCCATGGCGCCATGCCTGTCATGAAACGACTCGACGTACATTAAAAACTTATAAAGGTAAGCGAGTCAATTTGCGAACAGCAGTACATAGAGTACCGGCATTTTAATGAGGTCGTAAAGTTTTTGTCGCGTTTTTTATTTGCCGGAAACTATACTGCTGTTCGCAAATTGACTCGCTTACCTTTATAGGTTTTTAATGTGCGTCAGGTCGTTTGATGACAGGCATGGCGCCATGGCCCGCGGCGATAAAATTATGTCGTAAAGTTTTTGTTGCGTTTTTTGAATGCAGGGAAGTCCTTACTTGGACTATACATTCATAGTTAAGAGTAGTCATACATAAAAATAAGTATGTAAACAAATTAGGTATTAATATCAAAGTAAGTAGTGGTTAGAACTGTCATACTTCAATCTATAATTTAAAAATTAAAACTAATGGACTGAAAACTTGGAGGAAAGGTTAAAAAAGTAACAAATAGAAAATAATTCAGAATAATGATAAATAATCGAAATATGGTTGCTACTTGATGCCGTGCAATTTGATTTTCTTTAAACACATACATTTGCATGACGTTTCACGTATGTTTTTAAAAATATCCCTTTGCAATATGCACATGGATAATAATCTCCCTTACTGCTTCGACTATGCCGTACTACTGTACCAGCTATACAGAGGTCGAAGTTTACTGCGTTTCTCAATCATAAAAGTGCGCGACGCCTTTTCTCGCTATTTGTAGGACACTATAATATATTCTGTACTTCGTTTTTTGAACCGTGATGTGTCAAATAATTTTTCGAAATAACCCCTTCATCACAGAATCTGCAATGAGTACTTTTTTTTACTCTGCTTTTGCTTTTCCTACAAAATTTTAAATGTGTTATTAAGGCCATTTTCTTACTATTTACATTAACTTAATAATATTTAACAACTTTATCAAAAGACTTAACTTCATGGGAAACTTACTCTAATTTCTTCAGAGCGCGGCTTGCATTTTATTTTTATAGTCTAGTTATTGCATCTTCCAAATTTCTCACGTCAGTACTGTCGTCACTTAAAACCTCAATGTTGTTATCCCTACTACTTTCCGTGATATCACCAATATCAAAATACTTATAACATTATGACAAACAAATATATTTACTCAGTGTGGCCCACTTCTCATCTCAATATGCCTCGGAAATCAAATTAAGAATTAATCTGATAATCAAATTAATGTTGTTCAAGTGCTTTTTACACTAACTATTATTATATTGATAAGTTTTAAATGAATTGCTTGGGTGTAGTCAAGTTTAGGGTCGCACCAATAAAAATCTAGAAAAATCCAGCACAGAACTTGAATAAATGAGGCAAAGCCAAAATGGAGCATACATAGAAACTATCCGGAAATTATAGTGAAATATCAAAAAAATATATGTCCATAAATAATTAAGAATTTTAACAGTGCATTTAAAAATCCTGTATTACTTCCCTCAACGAGTGTTTAAAAGGGTCAGTGTTTAGTATAAAAGGACCGCAATAGAGAAGCAGGTACCAACATCTGGTTGTGACAAGAGAGAAGTAATGCATAATATAGTCTGCACGAATATAATAAAGTGCCTAGGTTCTAGATTCTTCTTTGCACAATTTGAATTCATTTCCGCAGAATTAGTGGGATTATTCTCATTGTCATTAATTGTTCTTGCTACAAAAATGTAAATAAATCGGTATCAAGTAACATCATAGCAGTCAAGTAAACCAGACAAAAATAAAATGAAAGATAAGTTTTTCATCGTAACCATATCGGCATTAAATGGTTTTCTGCATGCAATTTTTTTATAGGGTATTGCACGATGTCTTGCACTATTGCCCTTTTTCTTGATTATTAATAATTTGCACTTAATAAACTTTAGTCTACGTTAAATATTTCAGTTATCAGATTCCTATAGCCTGTCGCTATATATTCTTTATCAAAGTATTTGTTTTCATACACATTTCTTGTCGATAGTAATATTAAAGAGTAATATTTCAAATTACATTTAAATGAAATTTTTGGAAAATGCGGAACCTGTTTTTTTTGAACAAGTTATCTGTTATCTTTTATTTTTTGAAAGAATACCTCCGGTTGTAATTGTCATAACAGGAAAATAAAACTACAAGCCTCTACGCAACTAAATTTGGAATTAAAAAGGCTATGAAATTCCGGCCGATTCCGAGATAAAAATATAAGATTCCACCACTATTCGTTGATTTAAATCTACTGGATTTAATTTACCAATCACAATCAGTTTTAAATTATATTTATTACACTTCATTGAAAAACAAAGAAATATATTTAATTACAACTAAATACAACATGAGATATTTACAATTAGCTTATTTTATTAGTTGTATTATTTTATCTTTCCTGGTAGACATATTTTAAAAAAATCACACACACAAGTTCACAATAGAGACAGAGATTTTTTTTTAGTCAATGTAAGAAGCTGGTTTCATCAACGTCGAAAGACTAAAGAATTGTAAATATACATGTACTTCTTTTATAACTCCTTTTAGGCCGATATTTTTTTGGTTTTTCCTAGATCCTTAGATATTTATTCACTTTATAATTCCGGGTATAATTTGGTAAGTATAGCCTTTCCATAATAAATCTTTTTCTACTCCCTTATGTAAATTTGCTGTTTTCCGTACAGTCTGTATAATGGATAAGTGGGCCATTCCAGTTAACTGAACGGATATATTTCATATACGTTCTAGGATGGATATGAAATCGACCAATCACAGTTCATGTATTAAGTACATAGGCAACTATTCGTTTTAAAAAATTGAAGTTAGTGCGTAAGCTGTCAAAGTAATTGTCAGTATGTATTCGCGCAGTTTGAGCTAGAAAATAGTTTAAAATGAGCGATACCAGTGAAGAATCGATAAACGGTATACCTACCACCTAAAATTTTATTGAAATTATTATATACAGACAAAATTTTAGAGATATAAGACAAAAAAAAGTAGCTATATGTGGAGATTGAACCTATGATCGTTTGTCTTTGAATTGAATCGAAGCGTGCATATAACCGCTAGGCTACTAAAACTTTTATAAAATGTTTGCACCTAGAGCATAAGATTTAGCAGAAGCTAAGTTTGTATATTAAAATTTGATTAAAACTATTATTTGTAGTTTTTTCTTAATCCGGTCGTAGAAAAAGTATACTGTACAACTCGAGTGGATTATCCATATCGCACTCGAAAGATTGAGGCACTCCGCCTACGGCGCCGTGCTCAAACTTCTTTCTCGTGCGATATGGCTAACATATCCACTCTTGTTGCACAAACTACTATTATCATGCGCAATATTATAGAATACTCCCAATTAAAACTGAGCCACATCTGTCAGGGTGAGCTGTAGAGACATGTACTGTTGTTTTACATAAACAATATTTTATTAGAATATTAGAGCAAAATGTTAATAAGGTTTTCATAAGTTCTGTAAAAATAAAAATTTGAAAATTGTATCAAAACTGTATCGTTTGATATAAATTGACGCTTTCTATAAGAAAACAATGGAAAAATCGCGACATTTTCCACACGCTTTTCCGAAATAAAAATTTGAAAAATACCTCATTTAAAGGTTAAAAAATGATAATAACCAGAATGACAGAAATTTATTTTAAATTGAAGCTGTGGATATAGACAAGAACTACTAAAAAATTAATTATTGATTTAAGTTCCGAAGAAAATGCAAAACGAGTTTCTAAAAACTGTAAAATCGCTTCTATCATATTTGACTATAGTGCACAACGACCAAGAATAACGTCAATTACGGTTCAAAAAATGCTTGATAAAAAAATTAAAAATCGATTTTTTTATTATTTTTTAATACAAATTTGAAAGATAAATAGATTTGCCCATATATATCAGTTTAATGTAGCTGCATAAAAATACTTCAAAAATGAATATTTTTAATTGTTTTTCTACTGCAAAGCATCAAACTACATACTTTTCATTCTTTGATATCTATCGAAACAGTACAAAGTTTTCAAGACAATTTCACGCGCTTTTCTGGAATAACGGCATTTAAAATGTCACAGTTTTTCCGTTGTTTTCTCCTAGAAAACATCTATCTAAACACTTTTTGTTCCCCATTATTCTTCAAAAAATGCCCAATTTTCATATGATAATGAGATTTATAAAATTTCACGTGTTTTTCAGGTACAATCACGGAATGGCAAGTGAAAAATTTATGAATGTTTCTTTACCATATTGTAGAAAATGTCGATTTAAACATTCCTTCTTTGGCGTATTTTGATAAATTGCATATTTTTTGCAATATCATCGATTTTTAATTTATGTAATATTCGTTTTTCCGTGATAATGCATGAAATATGACTGATTTTTGTTATATTTGTTTATTGAAAATGTTGATCTAAGCATTTTTGCTCTTTGTGATTTTTCGAGAAAATGCGTAGTTTTCTTGATATTTACTTACTTGATACATATGTTAGTTTTTGGTTTAATGTGGAAAAGCGGTTGGAAAAATAAAAAATTTCCCACATAATTTTGTAGAACATTTAATCACGTACCTAAATTTTTTTATACATTCTCATTTAAAGCGTGATTCTTTTATGAAGAATGTAATAAGTTAAAGCTTTGAAAACAATATGTTGACTTTTGGAAGTTATGACTTCATTTGTAACGTATGCAAGTTAAACTTTGCTGTTATTTTTTATATTTAACCAAATTTTATCACTATCGCACCTTCCTTTAATTTTATCCTTATAAGGGAGTTCACAAGATATCAAATTGTGGTATCTGCTTGCACTTCGATATTAACAGGTAAAATGATTCCTTGCCCTCTAAAACATAAAAATCTGAAGGTCGTCAACATGTCGCCCTGTGCGGGGTGCTTACAGGGGGTGAAAAGTGAAAAACACCCTAATTTTTTTTCCTATTTTAAACTACAAAACACGAGAATTCTTGTGTTGAAGCATGATATGCCTAGGAGCAACGGGTACATTAGAAAAAAAATATTAAACAATTCCCAAAGCACGGAGTTAAATGAAAGACGTCTACGTTTTTATTGCACAGGTAATGTTTTCGTTTACCACCGCTCTAGCTACTTTATTCTTTTACTTTTTTGTTCCGATCGCTCTGTAATTTTTTAATAATTTTTGTAAGAGCGCCCGCGCAAGATCTTTTAAGGTTGACTTTTATTTCCACACTGCGCGTGGTTTTTTAAAGTCTAGTATCGCCTGTGCGATCACACAGTATTGATATATTATTTGATATTTTGATATATTATTGCATATATGCGGATATTTTTGTACTCTGAGACAAATTTGTTCCTGCCTGGGCATTGTCTTAGTGTTTGTTGGTGTTGAAATAATTTAAAATCGTTTAGTCCCGGTGGAGTAATTATTTTAAATTCTCTGCTCTATTTTACTACTTATTAAGATCTAAGATAGCGTGCGAACTTTAACAACTTTCAATTTTTTTCATTATTCGTGTTTTAGAAAATTTATATGGACATATGGATATAGGTGCTTTAAGTAGTACTAGTTCAGATAGGATGGAAAATTATTGATAATAAGATTACCCCTGTTCTCAGTACTGAATCATCAATGCCGATTAAATCACCTTTTTTTATCTACATGTAAGTGTAAACAAGGTTTGTTGATTATTATATTTCGGAACTCCTAAACTATTTCAGCAAAATTTTATAGGCTGTAGCGGTCTGCAATGCTCTTTTATGAAAAAGACATTATCATGCATCGGATCCTGCAAGTGTATGGGACAAAAACCATGTTGTAAAAACCCCAACACTAAGGAAACTCGTCTTACTTCCGAAATAGTTGAAGAGTCCTCGGATTCAGATTGAACAAGTATAATATAACTTGAGTAAACATATTATTTGAATTTTTTATATATTTGTTCAACATTCCATAATATAATTTTCACATTTTTGTATAAGTTATTTTTTTGGGTATAATTGCTATTTGCTATATTTCCAATTTTAATTATCTCCTAATGATACTGTTTTGATTGGCGATACGTTCGTCAGTATACCTATATTATTATTTTCGTGTCTGTAGAATCTTATCAAATGTTACAATACTCCATCATTGTGTAAAGTTATTTAAATAAAATATTTCATATTTTTTATGTTTACTGAATAATTTTTTAAAAAACATAGGGTTCTTTCACTAGCAGCACTAACTAACTGTTAAAATTTTGTTCAAATCAGACGTGTCCTTCTCAAATTATCATGCTTACAAGAAATGTGAGGGACGGACAGACAGACAAACACTTCAAAAGTTGCTTAATTTGGTCACTAACACCATTTTTTTTTCTCTACGAGTAATATATACGGTTTTAGAAATGCCGATCAAATGCATTATACTCTTCTGTGAAAACTCGAAACGTATAATAAAATGTAATAATTTTAATGATTTGTTCAAACAAAATACATAACATTGTATGTGTGTTTATACAAGCTCAGTTTCTATTATTCATATAAACAGTCAAACAATAACAATTATTGATTGCGAGAACAGGCGATACTGTGACGTAAAATATCTCGTGCAGCTCGAATACAAATGACAGTCGACCTTAAAAGATCTTGTGTGGGCGCTCTTAAAAAAGTTATTGGAAAATTAGAGCGGTGGGAACAAAAAAGTAAAAAAAGGGTTAGCATCCTGGAACTCAAATCTAACGTTATTAATGAGTATTTTTTGATCACGTTAAGAATAAAGTAGCAAGAGCGGTGCCTGTGCAATAAGATGCTTTTCACCAACCCACTTTAAACGTAAACGTCGTCCATGTAACTCCATGCTTTGGGAATTGTTTAATATATTTTTTTCTAATGTTCCCGTTGCTCTTAGGCATATCGTGCTTTAACCCAATAATTCTCGTGTTTTGTAGTTTAAAATAGGACAAAAAAAAATTGTAGGGTGTTTTCTACATTTCACCTCCTTTAACCACCCCGTACATTACGACATGTTGACTTCTTTCAGATTTTGATCTTTTAGAAGCTAAGGAATCATTTGAAATAGGTTTTAGCTGTTAATATCGAAGAGCGAAGAGAAATCATTTATATAGGACGTTGAAGCTGTCGTGGCCTATACTATTATGTGTTATTTACATTTTTTAAACGATTCTCTGACCCGTTAGCTCCATATTAAAGGAATAATATGTTTTCATAATTTTACTTTCATAAAATATTATAAATCGAGATTACGGAAATTTTCTGATAAAAGCCGCTGAGTTTTGTTGAAACTTACCTGTGTAATAATGGCATCAATGTGAACAGATTTCCTATATTTTTTGTGTATTGAATGCGTATTCATTGTTTCATATAAAAGAAAAGTTCCCAAGTTCGTACATGTTTTGCGAAACTCACGATCAAGAAGTTTAAGGGCCCAAAAACAGTAATTTACCTAAACAAGAACAAAATAAACTGCGTTGTCTTGAAGCTAAGAAAATATACTATGAAAAGCTACATTTTAGCTTTTTTCTTGGGAAACTTTCTATGTTGCAAATAAAAATTCATAAAATAGTATAATTGAATTTTACTAAATTATTTAATCGCAAATACCGGACGTAAAAAACTAGAACTACATTTAAGTTGAAATATAACATATTTTATGGATACTCAAATACGCTTACAAGAAGCAATTTAAAAAATGCATTTTTTGCTCATATTTGTTCTCTGGTAAACATTCCAAGTACTAGTAGCGGCAATTCCTGTTCAAGCGCATAATTTTTTCAGTGAATCAAAAAACTAGCCTTTGGTAGTATAGAGGAAATGGATCATGCATGATGTAGACGAAATTTTATTTGTATTATGATGTAGGCATTATGGACAGTCCTCAACCCGGTATACTGTAATTTTTTAAACCTGATACATTTCTTTAGGACATTTTAATAATGCCCATTACGGCACAATGCTATGCAGGTATATTTTTATTGTGCTGAATTTATCCCGACATTCATCGCGATGTTGCCGATATTTGTAGGTGATATCGTACCCTCTGTGATCTAAAGAGCAACATATATAGCCGGAGGTGACATCGTATTGGCTGTTGTACAAATGAAAACGACAGCAGCGCCACTGATATACAGTTGAACTAAAAATTTAATTTGTGGATATAAAGGTGTCTTTTCACCTCCACACGAAAATTTAATTATAGGTTTCTAATGTCATCTCAATGCTTGTAAAATTGAAAACTGTGCAAAACGTTGCCACCTCCGAAAACGGAGATGGCAACGTTATATATGAGGTGACAACGTGTAGCCAGTATCTGTTTTGGAGGTAGCAAAGTACCCTACGTACATATATATATATATATATATATATATATATATATATAGAAAGGCTACAATATTCAGCAGATATCTACATATAAACAAAATACCCAAATTCAAAATTTTCCAGAATGAGTTCCAAATATAATATGTACACGTATATATATAAAAAAAATTATTAGACCCCAATGACTGTTGAAGGCATAATAATAGTGCAAAAATCGTGTGGTATTACTGTTAAACTACAAAAAAAAAATTATTATCCCAATATTACTTATCTTGACCAAACTAATGCAAGTAAATGATTTATGACGCATATGATAAAAAAAATTAGAGTAAAAAAAAATAATTGTAGCTTTGTACACGTTAGTGGGACAACCTGTAGATATGTGTTAAACAAGAAAAAAAACTGATAATTTTTATAGTAAAAGTATGAAGAATGTATTACTTATCAGTTACTAATGAAGATAAAATAAAAAGAACTATGTTTTTCATGATAAAAGAATGCACACAAAAAAAAATTATTTTCAGATAGCCCACGTAGATCCTTAGCAGAAATTAGATGAAATTTTATGCAAACTGATATAATTTTATAACGTTGCTTAAGCTTAAGCGCAATTATAACAAGCCAACCAGAAATATTTTCTTGAATTTCTTTGCTGAACTAATTTCTGCTGTACAATCCCACTTCAAAATTTACTGAGCTCAAATGTAATTATTAATCATATATTTCTTTAAAATATGTAAAGTAAACTCCTATTAATAAATTGTTTTCTTAAGACTAATATCCCCCAAAATTCACTAATAATACTAAAAATAATTGAAAATATAATTGTCAAGGCGGTCGCAAGATTTATCGGAAAGTAATATTCTAAATAACGTACAAAAAAAATTGGATAATCATCAGTTTGTTAGAAATAGCTGTTTTATTTTGAGATCAACTTGCGTGTCTCCTGGTTCCGGTAGATCTCCTCCGTCTCTAGATATGAGGGTAGGTTGCAGCCCCAATGACTGTGCTAATCCAGGAAGTTGACAATAAATAAATTCAAAAAAGGATGAGAGTTCCAGGACTATTAAAAATTTCCCAAATTGACAATGTCCAACTCTGTAGCTTCCCAGATACCATATGCCTCCACAAACCGACAACAGTCCTCCAGGAAAAACACCCTTTGGAAATAAAATTCCAAAGTTAATTAATTATCTAATAATTTACAAAAAAAGATGAACATACCTTCTTTGAAGGGTGTTTCACAGTATCCCACGGAAATTATTTTAAGATGATGGTGTAAGGCGGTAGAGAGAGCGTGGAATGACCACTATACACAAAAAAAATAAATTACCTAACTATGCAATCACATGGGAAAAGTATGTACTTACAATTGCTGTTTTAATCCCCAAATGGGTGTAATTTCAAAAAAATATCACTAGAATCCAAAGACATCAACTATCGCAAGTCGAAATCACATAAAATATCTGCACAAAGAATAATCCCTTAACGGATGATCGCAAATCAAAAACGTCTTCGCACAGAAACAGTCAGCAATTAATTAAGCACACCTCATTCCCGGAAATTAAGAGAGAAAAACATATATTTTTATCAATTAAAAATCCTATTTAGAAAAACCCATTTGAAATCCTATAGTGTAGCATTTATTTTTCAATTTTTGAATTTGGCGCTACTTTTAAGTTGGTAATAAATGTCACTAGGTTATGGGGGAAAACAGGATGACAGTTAGTAGTTTTGGAGGGAAAAGGAAGGTGCTCTCGGAGCTGTTAATAATTAAGTTTGCATTTTTTAAAAATTAGTGTGTTGTTTGATTCCAACGGGTCACCCTACAACTTCAGTAGTAGGATAAAGAAAGAGAAGTAAACGAATAAAGACAATAACGAAATTAAGATATAAATATCATGAATGGCCGCGAGAATTTTGTGGAAGGTGATCAGACATTTGGGCTTACAACAAGTGCAGTAAATGAAATGGCTTCATCGCAGCTTCAGGGTACTCCGTTGACGGTGGAGGAGCTAATTCAAGCTACGGTGAGGGCTATTATGATATACGATGAACGGCGTCAAGTTGCAGCCCCAGGTCCTGCAAGAGACAACGCGGCACGTGCTAAACCGTGTTTCACAAACAAAGAAATCTCTGCCCTGTTACCAGAGTTTGGTGGTACGGGCCAGAATATAAATGTGTGATTAGAACGAATAGATTCTGTCCAGGGAGTTGATGTTCCCGATGAAGGGTAATACTAAAGGAGAACGGAAACCTCGAATTTTTGCGTGATTTTCTCAGGATACCCTATTTTGAGGTCGTAGAACACGAATCTGAAATTGGTTTTGCGTGCATACGAACCGTTTCTCAAAAAAAAATTTTTGAAAATTTTTCTTATGACGCACTTTTTCATGCACTAATTTATACACCAACAGCACTTGTACATAGTCTTTTTCCTTATTAAGATCACACTATGTCCTTTATAGAACAATAAACCCTCCACTTATGGCAGAAAACTCACTTTCTTTTGTATAAAAATCAGAATTTTATTCACAGAAACTGTATTAGATGAACCTCCATCTGTCATTTGATTACATATATTCACATGCGTTGTTTGCGCATGTGTAAGGTTTGGTGTCTAAAGGTACCTTATTAAATCTGGGGCAGACGGCGCTAAGTACACACATTAGCGCCTTGAAGGGCAAGGGATATGTATGTTTATAAATAATACTTAACGCCGTCTGCCCCAGATTTAATAAGATGCTATGTACTATTATATATATATCCCTTGCCCTTCAAGACACTTTCGAAACGTCGACCGGCCGCGAACATGTCTTGATTTATGTTTATAAAAAATAATGCTTTAACGCCATCTACCCCAGATTTAATAAGATGCTAAAGTGCTATTATATATCCCTTGCCCTTCAAGACACGTTCGCGCCCGTCGACGCTGCGACACTGCGACAGTGTCTTGAAGGGCAAGGGATATATAATAGTACATAGCATCTTATTAAATCTTGGGCAGACGGCGTTAATTATTATTTATAAACATACATATCCCTTGCCCTTCAAGGCGCTAATGTGTGTACTTAGCGCCGTCTGCCCCAGATTTAATAAGGTGCCTTTAGACACCAAACCTTACACATGCGCAAACAACGCATGCGAATATATGTAATCAAATGACAGATGGAGGTTCATCTAATACAGTTTCTGTGAATAACATTCTGATTTTTATACAAAAGAAAGTGAGTTTTCTGCCATAAGTGAAGGGTTTATTGTTCTATAAAGGACATAGTGTAATCTTAATAAGGAAAAAGACGATATACAAGTGCTGTTGGTGTATAAATTAGTGCATGAAAAAGTGCATCATAAGAAAAATTTAAAAAAAAATTTTTTTTCGAGAAACGGTTCGTATGCACGCAAAACTAATTTCAGATTCGTGTTCTACGACCCCAAAATAGGGTATCCTGAGAAAATCACGCAAAAATTCGAGGTTTCCGTTCTCCTTTAGTATTACCAATTATGATTAAAAACAATTATGATATGAAATTTTATGTAGTGACTAACAACACAATGTCATTTGATTGTGTTTTAGGTAGAGACTTCATAACCAATCAAAACATTCTACAGGTTACAATGAGGTAGAAGTCGAATGTAAGAAGCCAAACTCAGATTTTTTGTCCATTGACGTTTTGATAATTGAAAATAGTATATTTGATTGTCCTGATGTAAATCTTGATATTAACTCGTCTTTAATACCTGACATTGTGTCTGAAACAAAAGAAATATGTATTAAGCATTATTTTAATTCTAAACGACCCTCTAAACCTGAAATTGATTTTAAGATGCACTTAAACATGAAAAATCATGAACCATTTTTTACTAGACCAAGACGTTTATCATTTTCCGAAAAACTAGCTTTAGATAAAATATTAAATGATTTATTGGAGAAAAAAATTATTAGAGAAAGCGAATCTCCCTATTGTTCAGCAATAGTATTAACGACAAAAAAGACAGGCGAGTATAGAATGTGTGTAGACTATCGCACTTTAAATAAATATTTAATTCGAGATCAATTTCCCATACCATTAATAGATGACCATTTAAACCATTTAAGAGATAAAAAATATTTTACTAAATTAGATTTAAAAAACGCTTTTTATCATGTCGCTCTTGATGACGAATTTATTAAATATACTTCGTTTATTACTCCATCAGGTCAGTTTGAATTTTGTAAGCATATTTATATTAGAAGGCAATACTTTTGAACAAACGTTAGCGCTAAAACAAACAGCAGATGATGACATATCGCGTATTAGGGATAATTTAGAGACGACAGAACTTCCATTCTTTGAATTACGTAATGGTTTAGTATACCGAAAGATGAACAATGGTATTTTATTTTATGTGCCAAAGGATATGGAATATCAGATAATGCACACTTACCACAATGAAATGGGTCATTTTGGTCCTGACAAAACACTTGAGTTGATTACGAGAACTTACTGGTTTCCTAAAATGAAAGAAAAGGTTAAAAATTATATTAGTAATTGTTTAAAGTGTATTGAATTTAATCCTAAATGTGGGAAGGGTGAGCGATTTTTGCATAACATCCCTAAGGGGAATATTCCGTTTGAGGTAATTCATATTGATCATTATGGTCCTTTGTCAAAAACGGGCCAAAAAAATAAATATATTTTTGAAATTGTAGATGGGTTTTCTAAGTTTGTTAAATTTTATGCTTGCAAAACTAAAGATGCCGAGGAAGTAACTAAACATCTAGAATCGTATTTTAATGCTGGTTGTTTTACTTCTCAGTTATTTAAGAGTTGGTCGGAGTGTATTAGTCATCCACGCTACCAATTTTAATTGTAAATGACTTCACGTCAATAAAATGACGCAGCTGAATGTACGGTGTGCTTGGAAGGCGAGAGGTAGGTATGTAGTAGGTTATGGCATTGGACAAATTTATTATACCTAATCTTTAAATTTCTCTGTGCATTTGAGGACATTAGGGCTAATTTTATTTTAGTTCTACAAAAGGGAAAGTATTTATTTTAATGATACCTATGCGAGACGATAAAAATTATTTTTGCAAGTCGATAATAGAAGAAAAAAAAATTATTTTTTATATATACTTTTTTTTTCTCTCATCGTCCCACATTGTAACATGTTTTTAATGTCTTTTAGTGAAAGCCGCTTTTTAAAATAATGATTTATATGAGAGTAATTTGCACAGTCTTTCCGGCTTATATCCGGAGCGCTCTTAAAGACTTTGTGACTAAAAGTGAAATTCGTCATAATTGCTACTGGTTGTCCGAGAGCTAACAGGCAAATGGAAAGAATGAACAGATTGCTAACTCCTGCGCTAAGTAAAATTACTGATGAGAAGCAGATTTCTTGGGATAAAGTTCTAAATGATATTGAATTTGGCATTAATAATACTGTAAACCGATCAACTAAAGAAACTCCATCAAAATTACTATTTGGTAGAAATCAGTTAGGGAAAATTGAGGATACTTTGCGTTTAATTTTGGAAACTTTAACTGAAGAAGAAACTGAGAATTTAGAAAGCATAAGGTTGAGGGCAGCTGCTAATATTGAGAAAGCACAAAACGAGAATAAGCAATATTATGATAAAAGACACAAGGAAGCTCATATTTACAATGTAGGAGATTATGTTATGATAGCTAACGTTGACACGACAGTTGGTGTTAACAAGAAGCTAATTCCTAAGTATAGAGGACCGTATATTATTAGTTCTGTACTTCCAAATGATAGATATGCTGTTACGGATATAATCGGTTTTCAAAATACACAAATACCATTTGACGGCATATTTGATGCCTCAAGATTAAAGCCCTATAGTAATGTGAATTAATGTTAAATTATAACTTACCTGATTAAGTGTTCAAGGGAACTTATGTGCTCTTTTATTTATGTTATGTAACTATTTTATGATTTATGTTTCGGATTTTAAGATTTTTATGTTATGCCATTTTATGTTTATGTCTTACATTATGCGTTTTAAGGAGCTTATGATTTATGTTTAAGATTTTTTTTATGTTTTGCCATCTTATGTGAAGAGCTACTATTTTATGATTTATTTTTAGGACTTTTATGTTATGTAATTTGATGTGAAATTATGTGTTTTAAAGTTTTTAAGTTATTTATGTAAGATCGGGGCCGATCTAGTATCAGAATGACCGAACTGTAGTATTTATTTTTCAATTTTTGAATTTGGCGCTACTTTTAAGTTGGTAATAAATTTCTCTAGGTTAGGGGGAAAACAGGATGACAGTTAGTAGTTTTGGAGGGAAAAGGAAGGTGCTCTCGGAGCTGTTAATAATTAAGTTTGCATTTTTTTTTATTAAACAAAGTTAAAATTAGTGTGTTGTTTGATTCCAACGGGCCACCCTACAATAGAACCAGAACTTGTATTTCGCGAACTTATCGATCAATTGAAATTCGAGCTCCGTCCACTAGATGGCAGGGTATGTCCTATTCTGGAAATATATATTACATTTCATACTATTATGATAAGGCATACAATTTGCATTTTGAGATCTTAAATAGCTACTATATCTTTTCAATACTACTTTAATTAACAGTGAAATGGATTATTATTCCAAATTAAATGTGTAATTATTTCCAACATTGTTGCCAACAGTAAAGCTATAAAAATAGAAAAGATTAAAGTTGTCATGTTTCCCTTGGCTGTCAAATGTGCGATTCAGCGAAATGTTTATAAAAATGTAACCATATAATTAATATATGAACATAAGAATTATCAAGCTAAATAGTGGAACAGAGACCTGAGTTTAGAAGTTCAACCCGTGACCGAACGCTACAAACATAATTTCCGTGAAAACTCCCTTCTGTTTATTAGAAAGCAATTACCTTAACCCTAATATGTACAACATGTCTACATAAACACAGAAAAATTAGTCTAAGGCTGTATCATAGGTGCACTATTTTTATGATACATTATTTTAGGACAAAAATAAACCGCAACAAATTCCCCCTTTCGCATTCCAGATACCTGCAGACACACCATCCTTGTCCTTAAGCTCATAGGTCCATGGAGACACGCATTCCTTTATATAAAATGGACCTACAAATTTTGGAGCTAATTTTTTTGTAAAATAATCGGCGGCACTGGACTTGACGAAATTTTTTCTCCAAACCAGTTGATTGACGTTAAACTTCTCGTTCCTACGTCTTAAATTGTATGTCTTTTCACTTTTGTTCGTGGCTAAATCTAGTTTCTTTCTGACTTCTTCAAATAACTTTCTAAATCCTTCTTGTCTTACTTTTTCCTCAGGTTTATAGTCATTATCTACGCCGAGTCCATTACTATGAATAAAATCTTCACCACACAATATCATACATCATAGGGTATATAAATCACGAACAGGTATATCGTATTTTGGACCAAAGTTTTTTAATCTCCCCCCAAATCATATAAAAAACTTACAACCAAAAACTTTTAAATATAAAGTAAAAAACTACTTGATTAAAAAATGTTTTTATTCTCTTGAAGAATTCTGTGACAACAACTTTTTAGACCTCTTGTAATTATACTAGTCACTTTTATAATTTTATATTTACAAATATTTTTATATTGTCTTGTGTGTGAATTTTTATTATAGTTTTAGACTTCCTTTAATTATACTACTAATTTTTATGATTTTATATCCACAACTGTTTTTATTATTATCTTGTATATTTTTACTAATAACCTTTGACATATGTAAACATTTTGATAATGTAGTAGCATGAATAAAGAATTGAAATTGAATTGATTTCCTATGGTTATCTTTCACGTACATGGCTAACATAGTTTTTAATGTCCTATTGACCCTCTCTGTTGGGTTGGCTTGTGGGTGATAATATGCATTAAATCTAATTTTTACCCGATATTCATCAGCTAACTTCCCAAACTCCTTAGATCTAAACTGAGGACCGTTGTCACAGATCAACAACCTTAGGCACACCATACACTAAGAAGACTTCTTCCTCTATTTTCCGAGTCATCATCGCCGCGGATGCTGATCTCAAAGAAAAAACCAGCGAAAATTTGCTGAAATTGTCTGTCACAACTAAAATATACTAATGGCCACGAGATGATTTAGGTAAGGGTCCCATCAGGTCAGTGGAAATCATTTCCCAGGGACGGCAGACCCGAGGTTGAGCAGTCATTAAACCTTTGGGGCCAGATTGGTCCGACTTATATGCTGCACATACCTGACAATTTCGGATATAGCGAGCTACATCACTACGAAGCTTAGGCCAGTAGTATTTCTCCCCGATGGTAAGTCTTATAGACACCTGTGTGGCCAGCAAGAGCAGGTTCGTGAGCCGAGGAAATAACTTCATTCCTTTTACTCTTAGGCACCACCTGCTTCCAGCAATCTGAGGGAGTGGATAATGCAATGTAACTAGGACGTACATACTTGAATAAGTGTCCATCGCAAACTCTCCATTGAGAATACTTTAATGGGGTTTTATTCACCCTGTCCACCATATTCGCATACCAGTTATCCCCCGATGCCGAATTCCCTATTTCCACCGAGCCCAGGACAGGTACTGCCCTTGACAAGGTGTCTGGAACTATGTGGTCTTTGCCCTTACGATGCACAATTTTAAAATCGTACTGTTGGAGTCTCACAGCCTATCGGGCTAGTCTCCCTGTAGGATCTTTTAAATTTTGCAACCATACTAATGAATAATGGTCAGTAATCACGGTACTGCTTCGATGTATTGGCGCAGGCGCTCTATGGACCATAACACGGACAAGCATTCACGCTCAGTGGTCGAATAGTTACATTCTTGTCTAGTCAAAGTGAGGTAGCATATGACCCGATGACCATCAGGGTGTGGCTGTGATAGCACTGAACCAAGGCTGACCCTGACGAGTCGCACTGGATGACAAAGGGGAGGTTGTAATCTGGACAACGAAGTACTGGTGCGGAGACATGACACTCCTTCATTTTATGAAATGCCTCATCGCATTCCTGCGTCCAATTAAATTTTCTAGACTTCCTCAGGAGCGCAGTAAGTGGAGATATAACAGTGGCAAAATCAGGAATAAATCGCCTGTACCATGAAAAGTTTCCAATAACCCTCCGTACCTCTCGTACAGTGGTGGTAGGAATAGGCAGCCGCAACATGGCTTCCACCTTATCGGTGTCTACATGAAGGCCATTCCTATCAACGACATACCCGAAGTATTTCATCTCGGGACGACAAAATTGGCACTTTTCCCAACTAACCGTGAGCTTTGCCTCCCGTAGCCTTCGGAGGACCTCTTCCAGAACAGCTAGATGCTCCTCGAATGTTTGCGTTACCACCACCACATCATCTAGATAAACAAAGACGTGGTTCTAGGTCAGCACCTAGAACGCAGTCGATGAGCCTTTGCCAAGTGGCTGGTGAGTTATGTAAACCAAAGGGCATTCTTCTGAACTGGAATAACCCCCTACCAGGTACAGTAAAAGCTGTAAATGCACGGGAAGCTTCTGCCACTGGGACCTGCCAATATGCCGATTTAATATCCAGAGAAGACAGATAGTGCGCCTCTCTTAATTTGTCAAGGGTATTTGTGACGTACGGAAGAGGATAGCTATCCCGTTCTGTGACAGCATTTAATTTCCGGTAATCCACACAGAAACGGTAGCTTCCATCCCTTTTCTTCACAAGTAAAATCGGTGAGGACCATCCACTCTTTGACCTTTCAACGATTCCGTTTTTTAACATGTCCTCCAATTCACGGTCAATGTGTGCTTGGATTACTGGTGAAACTGGGTAGTAACGTTGCTTAATGGGCGGTGACTTGGTAACTATAACATGCTCTGCCAGATCAGTGCAACTCAACTCGCTTCCCATTAACGACCTGTTCCGATCCAACAAAGCTTGCAACCGTGCTTTGTTACCTCCTTTCTCTTATTATTTATTTTTGAGAAAGAATTGAGGCAACATATGCGGACGACTAGCTGGTTTAAGTCGGAGCAGAGAGCCGTGGGACCAGAGCATTCGTAAGAGTGGAGAAACTTACCCTTTCTGATATGTACAGCATAAGCGACAGATTTCTGTTTATTTCGAGAAAAGGAGACAAAGAAAAACTGATGTTAAATTGGGCACCATCTATAGTAAAATAAGTAAAATTGTCTCTTTTTCTCGAATAACCAGTCTGCTATAGATCAGACTGAAATTGTTGGTAAGAGAAATAAAAAGATAGATTAAAATGAATGTTAAAATATATTACATGAAAAATAGACAAATCGGTTTGAAAGACAAATTGAAATTTAAAAATATATATATATATATATAAAACAAATTTATACCAGTATCCTAGATGGATTATGGTTGAGGTGACTGGTTCTGGGACAGCAATCCAGGCCCACAATTGTCTCTTATTGCAAGAATGAATCCTAAAGTTTCCTTGGCAATTTACGTCTCTCAATTAAATGGGGTGAAAGTTGTAGGAAAATTAACCAACTATGTGGTTTAATGTAAAGATAATGAAATTTTATCTATGAAAGATAAACTGTGCAAAAACTATGCAGGAATGTAGAAGAAGTATCTCAGAATATAAGCATCGAAGCATGTAAGCATGTAAATATCTAAGCATGAATGCATGTATAAAATTTAAGCAAGTTAAAAGTACATATATAAGCAAGTTAGCTGCACGGAATATATTTAAGTTAGCTGCACGAAAGCTGATTTCATAAAAACTATAAATTGCCAAAAAAAATGAAAAGGAAAGAGAAAAATATTTTTAAAACCATGTGGTACATATAGTATTTTAACTACTTATTAAATTTAAAAGAATTGACTTTGAATTCAAATTTATTTTAAAAATAATTGAAATTATATCAAAGGCAAAATTTGAAGATTAATTAGATTTTTAAATGAGTATAATGAAATTACCTGTATGTTAAACACTTTGTAACTGGGATATAAAAATTGTAATATCAATTACTGAAGTCCTCAGTTAAAAATTATATACGTATGAATCAGTACAAAGGCTGCAAGCAAATGACTTCCTAGTGAGTTTTACTGATAAGGTAAACTTTTTGTCCTAGTTACTGGAAAACAACGCTACCAAAAAACTAACCTGACAAATTTAATTCCCTAATTAAATTGAAAGCCATAAAAATAGTACAAGTATGGCCATCTGTCAGTGGTTAAGTTAAGCGCACCAATTTGCAGGTCGCAATTTTACAATTTCCTTTACTCACAACTAAAATAGTGGCATATGATCGATAAAAGGAATCTATAATAAAAGTTTTTGTTCCATACCAATGCCTTTACCAAGTTTGTAATTTCTATTTTATACATAACCACAAATATGAACAGATGTAAATAAATAGTAAAACGTATTGATAACAGTAAATATATTACATGTTATAGGATTTACTATATATAGAATGAGAAAAGGTAAGGAAAATAACCATATGTACTCCATAGTAAACAAAAATTGAAAAATAGATATCTGATGTAAATAAATTTTGTAGACAAATTGTTAATTGTTTCCTGGGATGCTGTGTTACAACGGAAATGAGATACATAATAGTGTTAATAGAAAAACAGGACTAAGTTCCTAAGATATAAAACTAAGTACATAAACAGTGTGAAATGGTTTAGTAGTTATACATGTAAAATTCTGTTAGTTGAAAACAGTTTCACTTACAAAAACTGAATCCAAAAATGATATGCAGGTCGTGCTAAATATCCACAAAACACTAATTTTAAATAAAACTGTTAAATGGACATAGGCCATGTAACAGCTTCCTGTTGAGACGTCAGAACAGTCTTACCCCTAAGATGATCTACTTCAGCCACGCACACCGGCTGGTCTGAGAAATACCACTCATTGTGACGGAGATCTGGTACAATATCCATATGTCGCCAAAAATCCGTGCCTAAAATTAACGTATGCGGCAATTCGGGTACCACCAAGACCTTAATCAACTTCACCCGATCTCTGACACAAAAGGGAATTTCGCACGTACCAATGCTTTCCACACATTCACCATTAGCAACCGTGCATTTAAGTCTTCTAGTCGTGTCTAAGTTAATACCTAAGTCTTTTACGAGTATCCACCCCTTACTACCGATAATAGTAGAGGAAGCCCCCGAATTGAGCAACCCTAGAAGTATTTTCCCCATGACATTTACTTTTAGATAAGGAAGCTCGTCATTCTGGGCGTGCTCCAGAATGAAGTCTAAAATCGGCTTAAAATTATTGGTCGATTGACAAGATTCAACACACTTAAGTCGACCCCTTAAGAACGTTTTACCCCGTTTCCCTTATTCGAGCACATAGGGCAGTTATTAACTGTAACGCCCTCTTTCTTCCATTTAAAACAAGCGAGTTTCCTAGGCAAGGCACAACCAATGGCACGATGTCCAGGCTGATTACAATTATAGCAAGTGACGGTTTTGCGAGAGGAGCTAACACTTGCTTGCGGTGGAGGTGACCCTTCAATCGCATCCAGGTCTGTGGATACATCTACATACGCTTACGCTAGGTCTCTTTCCAAAGCATTACTTCGGCGTTGAGAGGGTTCTACATAATTCTTAATCATGTCTCTCCTCGCCTCCATGCTTCGACAGACAACACGAAGGTCTGCCAGTGTGGTTGGCATAGGAACGTTCAAGATAGTACGGGTGAAGGTTGTTCAAAATGATCCTCAATTTTGCTTCTTCAGAAATTGGGCACCGTAAGCGGTTAAAATAATTCGACATGATCGCAAGATATACCCCGATAGATTCGGAGGGATGTTGTGTTCTCTTTTGGAGTTCTTCAAACAGCTCGTCTTCGTAATTCGAGGACAAATATTCTCGTTTAAATTCCATCACCAGTTCATCCCAATTATTGACTCTTTCCCGAAAATCTTTATAAAACTGGTAGGCCTTATCGGAGAATAAGACAATTCCCGAACTCAGTAAAGCGTCTTTAGGGAAATTACGAGCCGTCCGAAGTTCTTCCACACGCTCGAAGAAAGCGCTAACAGACATACTGGACCGTTTGTCCCCCGAGAACTTTTGAAGGTTCCACTTATGTGGCGGAATCATTTTACCTGTATCCATATGTTGGCTGTGGGGATTTACAACAGGTGGTTGATTTACATTGTCCAACGAAGATGACCTTGACACATTGGCTAAACCCATCTGAAAAGTATTTGCCCCTACTTGTCTCTCAACGAAGCTCACTGCTGGTGGTGTACTACTTCCTTTTGCCTTCTCAAATTCTTCAATTTTGTTATCAAATTTTGCCATTAATGTCAGAGCAACGGCAGTCAGCTCAGATTTCTTCTTTTGCTGATCGGTGTCCTCGCATACCGTGTTAACCAATCTTCCCAACGTATGATTAAATTTTGTTTGGATCTTAACAGTTTCATTACTTCCTTTACCACTGCTAAACTGATCAATCAACACATTAGACTGTCTAATTTTTTCTTAAGTTTCTCATAATCTTCCGCAAAGGTAAAAAGGTAATCGGGATATTTCAAACTGTCTCCATCTCTCTCTAGGCGTACTGCTTGAGTTAAATGACGACGCATTTCCTCACAGTTGCCTGTCGCTATGCCCCGTATTGTTAATTCGTACTCGAGTTCATCTTTTTCAAGCCTATTTACAAGCATTTTCCGCGCCATTGTGATAATGCGTAAATGTCCGTTCTATATGCATTAACACAATATTATAACACTCTATTATTCAAAGAAAGAGCTTGAAATAATTCATACACATATCACCACAATTACGTCATACTAACACATCACGAAAGATATATATTACAACTGGTATACACAGCCCTATCTTAATATGACGCCCTATAACAGATATTTCAAGAAAAGCAATTTAAGAAAAATATATCAGTAGAAGAAAATTTGTTAAAGTATTTTATAAGTATCTGCTGAATATACAAGTATCTTTCCTTTGCCCTTCAATTTTTTTTTTTCCAGGCCCCACGTTGGGCGCCAGAATGTCACCTACCCCTTTCTGCCTCTGGAAGGGGGGGGGCAATAAAAGCAGCTGTCGTTGGACAACTGGGTATTCGCCGGCCAGACTTAGTGGAGACGGGCGGAGTTCAAATAAGATGGTACTCTTAGTGGGCGCCGAGTAAATTAAATTATTCTGCAAATACCCCTGAGAATTTCCAAAACTCCCCCAATTTACTAAACAAGGATTTTGACACGTAAAATAATGACAAGTCCACTTTCATAAAATTATTCAGTTTATTACAAAAATATATATATATATGGTGTGGTGGTGAGAGGTAAGTGAATTCTCTCATGTGGTCTAATGTGCTCATCAGTATGCCATAGGTCATGGAGCAGACAAATGACAGTGAGAACTAATAAGTTCGAAACCGGTCTATGTCTGGTCAGGGAGTTGACAAATGACATTGGCTACCAATTTTTCATGATTTGTAAGGTATAATTCAATGCAGGTCGGGGTATTTGCCCGCTGAGTAGTTGTTTCCTGCAAATCATGTATAATAACAGTATATGGGTTAAGTCCACCAAGGGCTGAAGGTCACCGCTCTCGGTACTTGCAAAATGGCAAGTCGCTATGCACCATGGAGACATCCATGATGTCTGGTGTATAGTAGCATTAGACCACATGAGAGGATTCACTTACCTCTCACCACTACACCATTTACATTAGTCTATATAAGACTAGCAGGTTGGCCACTGTCATTTGTCTGCTCCATGACCTATGGCATACTGATGAGAACTAATAAGTTCGAAACCGGTCTATGTCTGGTCAGGGAGTTGACAAATGACATTGGCTACCAATTTTTCATGATTTGTAAGGTATAATTCAATGCAGGTCGGGGTATTTGCCTGCTGAGTAGTTGCTTCCTGCAAATCATGTATAATAACAGTATATGTGTTAAGTCCACCAAGGGCTGAAGGTCACCGCTCTCGGTACTTGCAAAATGGCAAGTCGCTATGCGCCATGGAGACATCCATGATGTCTGGTGTATAGTAGCATTAGACCACATGAGAGGATTCACTTACCTCTCACCACTACACCATTTACATTAGTCTATATAAGACTAGCAGGTTGGCCACTGTCATTTGTCTGCTCCATGACCTATGGCATACTGATGAGAACTAATAAGTTCGAAACCGGTCTATGTCTGGTCAGGGAGTTGACAAATGACATTGGCTACCAATTTTTCATGATTTGTAAGGTATAATTCAATGCAGGTCGGGGTATTTGCCCGCTGAGTAGTTGTTTCCTGCAAATCATGTATAATAACAATATATATATATATATATATATATATATATATATATATATATATTTTAGAAAGGTAATCTTGACTGACTAGTTAAGGTACAAACATAAAATTTATTGAGGTTGCAGTCAGTGATAAGGTATTTTGGCCAATACAAAAAGAAAACTCTTTGTTATTGTCAAGCTTTCGCTAATGTTTATTAGCTTTCTCAAGACATTAACTTGAGGTTAATTTGATAAACCTGCGTCGAAACGCATGGCAGGAAAATTTCTTAAAACGTAATTAGTGGTCGATCCCACACACATAGCTACAGTCCTACTGTTATAAAATAAAACATTTAACTTAAGTTTAGTTACACATATTAATAAAATCTGATTAAAATTTCATTTAAAATAATTTTAATCAGATGTACTTATACTTACTAAAATTAAATTGCATGCGAATTCCTTAAGGGAATTATCGCCAAGAATGAATTGTATTTGAGGAGCAATAGTATACACAATAATTCAATGGTTGTCCTCACTGCTTGTGGGACGGAGACTCTCTTCAGGGGCGAGTTCTTTGAATACTTACAGTGTGGGTAGCAATCAAACGCACAAATAGGTAGAACCTCAGATAAACAAAGACATAGATAAACGACATCCCGGAATAAATGTAATATTTACTAATCTGAAAAATGTTTACCGAGTCGTTCGCTCTCATTGGTTCTTGTTATTTTGGAGGGGTTGAAACGTGCGAAATGCCGACGGCCGCCATTTTTTTCGTTTGGTTTTAGCCGTCTAATCTGAAGCTTTAGCTGTGATTTTTTGTGATTTTAGTGTTGTGTATCTTGATTTTTTGATTTTTCGTGTCTTTAATCAACACGGGGCTGAAGAGAGAAACGGAAATGGAAATGAGAAATGAATATTTACAGTGGACCAGTTAATTAATGTACATGCAATGAAAGTTGCAGTATGGGTAGTAATTTTTAACGTAAATTAAAAGGGGGTGTGCGGGATATTGTGCACAATATTAGGGCGAGATGGCATGGATGGATGAAATTTAGCGAATACGATGTTAAGTTGTTGAGACACCAAGAAGTACTAATAATAATGTAGCTCTTATTAAATAGTTTTTAACAAAATTCATGTTTAATAGGATGATAGAAAAGAACATTTCCAAGACATAACCGTATTTGACCAGAGTGAAATTTTAAGTGGGTGAATCACCCCAAAAACTAATTAAAAATAATATAACGTTTGTAGTACTTACCTACAGTTTCTAACACATTTATATTGAATGTCATGTTGGAAAACGGCATTCCTAAGATAGCATAAGTGGGAGATGGCGAATATGCGATTTTAAGAGGGCAAAACCCACCCCTAAAACTACTGAAAATATAGCGTGCCTTCTGTGAAATAGTTTTTAATTTATTCATAATTAACAGGATGACAAAAAATAGCATTTCCAAGTTAGTGTAAGTAGGATTTGGAAAAAAGGGGTTTTATAGGAGGGTGCACCTCCCCAAAAAATAAACAATACACCTGGCAATACAGTTTTCAACACATTCATATTTAATAGGTGATAATATAGCATTTCTAAAACAGCGTGAGTGAAACTTGGCGAAAATCAGATTTTAAGGGGTAAACCCCCTGAAAAACTAAATAAATTCAGTATAAGTTTTGCCAAATAGTTTTTAACACATTCATAATTAACAGGATGATAGGAAACATGCATTTGTACTTGGTGTATTTTGGATTTGGCAAAAATCAGGGTCTTAGAGGGTAAACCACCCCACAGAAGCTAATTAAAATCAGCGTAACTTTTGTCAAATAGTTTTTAACACATTCATATTTAACAGGACGATAGGAAACATACATTTGTACTTGGTGTATTTTGGATTTGGCAAAAATCAGGGTCTAAGAGGGCAAACCACCCCACAGAAGCTAATTAAAATCAATGTAACTTTTGTCAAATAGTTTTTAACACATTCATATTTAACAGGACGATAGAAAACATATATTTGTACTTGGTGTATTTTGGATTTGGCAAAATCAGGGTCTTAGAGGGTAAGCCACCCCACAGAAGCTAATTAAAATCAATGTAACTTTTGTCAAATAGTTTTTAACACATTCGTATTTAACAGGACCATAGGAAACATACATTTGTACTTGGTGTATTTTGGATTTGGCAAAAATCAGGGTCTAAGAGGGCAAACCACCCCACAGAAGCTAATTAAAATCAATGTAACTTATGTCAAATAGTTTTTAACACATTCATATTTAACAGGACGATAGGAAACATATATTTGTACTTGGTGTATTTTGGATTTGGCAAAATCAGGGTCTTAGAGGGTAAACCACCCCACAGAAGCTAATTAAAATCAATGTAACTTTTGTCAAATAGTTTTTAACACATTCATATTTAACAGGACGATAGGAAACATACTTTTGTACTTGGTGTATTTTGGATTTGGCAAAAATCAGGGTCTAAGAGGGCAAACTAGCTAATTAAAATCAATGTAACTTTTGTCAAATAGTTTTTAACACATTCATATTTAACAGGACGATAGGAAACATACATTTGTACTTGGTGTATTTTGGATTTGACAAAAATCAGGGTCTAAGAGGGCAAACCACCCCACAGAAGCTAATTAAAATCAGCGTAACTTTTGTCAAATAGTTTTTAACACATTCATATTTAACAGGACGATAGGAAACATACATTTGTACTTGGTGTATTTTGGATTTGGCAAAAATCAGGGTCTAAGAGGGCAAACCACTCCACAGAAGCTAATTAAAATCAGCGTAACTTTTGTCAAATAGTTTTTAACACATTCATATTTAACAGGACGATAGGAAACATACATTTGTACTTGGTGTATTTTGGATTTGACAAAAATCAGGGTCTAAGAGGGTAAACCCCCCACAGAAGCTAATTAAAATCAATGTAACTTTTGTCAAATAGTTTTTAACACATTCATATTTAACACGACGATAGAAAACATATATTTGTATTTGGTGTATTTTGGATTTGGCAAAAATCAGGGTCTAAGAGGGCAAACCACCCCACAGAAGCTAACTAAAATCAATGTAACTTTTGTCAAATAGTTTTTAACACATTCATATTTAACAGGACGATAGGAAACATATATTTATACTTGGTGTATTTTGGATTTGGCAAAAATCAGGGTCTAAGAGGGTAAACCTCCCACAGAAGTTAATTAAAATCAATGTAACTTTTGTCAAATAGTTTTTAACACATTCATATTTAACAGCATATTCAAGCATTTAACTGCCCATTCAAATATTTTACGGGGGCGAGCGTAGATGCGTCTTTACTATGTACATATTTCGATATGCGATGTAAAGCAACGTTAGGCGCGGTTAGTACTTAGATGGGCGACCCTTTCAAAGAAGACCGTGTCCTCGCCTCACATAACTTCCAGCGGCTTGTATATCAGTGTATGCGCGGAAGCTGTTGCAACCTTAGGCGAGGGTTGTGTAGGTGATATACCATCCTTCGGAGGAGATGTAAAGCCGTCGGTCCCTTAAATGTTAGGCAATTAAAAGATCCCTACTCTTCTTAAGGGAAGAGGTTCGGCAAAATTCCTGGTGGGGGGTAGCTCGTCTACAGGCGTCGGTGATAGGCCTCAGTAGCGGAAATAGACCGACGTTAAATAAATGTTAAATATATACCCACTAAACATGTGAACATTGTAATGATGTTTAATTATTGTTCTAACATAACAACCGAACGTTCTCCAAAAAAGCTGATTGACATTAGAATAACATTCACCTCATAGCAAATGTCCTGCAAATAAACGTTGCCATTATTACGTTAAAAATTGAACATCATATTACTGTTTATCATACAATAACTGAATGTCTACATAACATTAAAATTACTATGTTAGAACATAAAAACAACGTTAAAACTTACAACATTTTTACTTTAAAGTTTCCTTTCTAAACAGCTAATATACAAGTAGATAATAATTTTTTGTGCTTCAGCTCCACATCCTGTTAACATTATTGTAAAGTAAGTTCAGTAATGTTTGTAAAATGTTTTTCTACGAACATAAGAAAGTAGGATTTTTTTATTGATTTCAGTGCGAAAGATGTCACTTTTTTCAGTTTTATTTTTGTAATATTGCTATTGACAATGTAAGAGAATATTTGTTTAACTGGCAAAAAATGGCAAATTTCCTGCTGTGGCTGGCGTTTCATAGTAGAGGTAAATCCACAAAACCAAGGCTGTGAATCCAGCGAAGACAGTAAATCTGCATTTGATGAATATATAGCTTTTTCGCAGTTTGTTTAGAATTATCATTAACTGTGATTGTTTTTATTAAAAGTTTGATTTTATGTATCAACATACTGTAAAATTATCAAATGTCCATAAATTTATACAACACAATGGCTAACATTATATTAAAAATAACCACAATCTTAACTTCTAATTCTAAACAATTGGCAGAAGAAGACTTGTTCAATATGGAAAAATACATATTTACTGCCTTGGCTACAATCATAGCATCGGTTATGAAACACAGCTGTCATCTGTATTTAAACAAATTTAATTATTACTTAACATCGTCAGTACCAACATTAAAATCGATAAAACTGAAAAAGGGACCTCTCTCACACTGAAATAAAAAAAAAATAATCCTACTTTTTTAATGGTCGTAGAAGTAATTGTGTGCATGAAACTTCTGTTTTCAAAGCATTTTTACACTCGTCCAATAAACCTCTCATTAGTGACAAAGAGCGACGCTTCCAACACTGGTTCTATAAGTATTTATGGAAGTTTATTATTTATTCATGGAAGTATTCTGCAATAATAATAATAACTAATATAAAAATAGACTGAGCCACTGCTAGCGCTTTACTATATATCTATTTTATTATAATTTTCACACCGATTTTGAATTCATGCCACCACAAATTTAGTTGTCGTTTTCTTTAGATATGAAACATATAATTCTGCATCCTCCTCATAATTATCCATGTCCGTTGTCTTAAATATTATTGATAAATAAAAGGTTGCTACGTATCAATAAATATTGACAGATATATTACAAGTTTATTTTTGTAGATAACAAGAAAAATACTATGTGAGCCGTAAACAGAGAAAAATCTTTATGAATTCAGTAAAATTAAAGAACCCAAGAATAAGTTAATAACATATAGGTACCTACCAATATTATACTTTTCCATTCAAATAAAGAATTAATAATTTTGTAAAAGGTTTAATCGATGTAGGTAATTTACTTTGATTTTACTCATATTTTCATTACTAAATTTTTACACTGCTATTAATTACCATACTAATAGAAAAATATGTGTATTAATTTTGTTTTCTTTAAAAATGTCTGCTTGCATAAATAAAAATATAGACTTGCTTTTTGCAGATAAATTTATTCAAATGTATTTTTAATAACATATTTATTACCTATAGGACACAGTAATTTATGCTACACATTATGTTGTCCCTGATGCACACACATATCTGAAACAAGAAATGGCAATATTTCAGTAGAAAATTTCGGCGTAAATGATAAGAAACTTATTTGTTAATAAATACAGTTATAATTCAGATACTTTCTCTAAGCGGCGTTATTAAAGTATATAAATTAAGCACAAAACCCTAAAAAATAAACCAACAATAAAAAAGGAAACTATTCATAAACCACTATTCTGTACTACAGACATTTGAATTTTTTGTCAATTGCATTACAACCGTATTGTTATTAACTAATAAGTGCGCATACACAGTGCCGCTTCTAGGTCATGAGACGCATTCGTGCGAGAGCACTTTTGGTGCCCTTTTGGGGGGGGGGCAGGGGGGCAAAGGGTGCAATGTTTAAAAAAAGATGTCAGTATAGGACGTGTCTATTTTATTATTATAAAAAATTTAACAAACCGCTCAGTCGAAATACTATAAAATTAGCTTTTTGGCGCCCCATGGCCTAGTGCGCCTTCGTGCGTGGCACGAAATGGCCCCCCGTTAGACGCGGCCCTGCGCATACAGATAAATATTATTATATTAGGGCCCGTGCAGCATGCAGTTTAAATAACATTTCTATGAGCTCGGCTTTGACAAATATATGCTATATGATGGTATTTTGTCATATATTATATTACACAGGTAACAGAAAGTAACTAGGTATCATCAGTATTTAACTACTAGATAGACCCTATAGGCTATAGAGGTATATAATAATACAATAAATCAGATACATTGTTTTGCACAAGGACAAAATAACTAAAAACAGATAAACAATCTATATATCTCACCAAAATCAATCAATATAGGTTAGGGCACAGCATAATATGTAATTGTCTATGTAAGGAATGATAAAAATTAAATAATTATTTCAATTTTCATAGCACAAAACAAACAATGTAAAGTCACAAAAGAAAAGAAGAGCCGTGAATTTCAAATAGAATAAATTGAAAGATCAAAGTTGTGTGAATGGGGTTTTCCAAAAAAGAGCTTTAATTATTATGTGCAATATTCAGTTGCATCTTTTTAGTCTTTTTTAGCCGACATTACTTATTAACCGATATTGACACTAGGTATAGACTATAGATATAACATTACTAATTTTACCACCATGCAACGACTGCACCGTCAAAACTCAAGCTGCAATCTAGTTGAAAATTCCTTGCAAGTATATAAAAACATTCTACTTACATTATTTTGCTCTATTTTTATCCACACACGGCACGTACACAATACAAAACTTTTATAAATACCTTCTCTTGTAACACTAATTTATTTACGCAGCACCCTACAGATGCACAAAACCAACAAGAACAAACGTTCAAAATGGCAGTTATAGTCTATATTTTTTAACATCGCACTGCGCAATATTTTTTAACATCGCACTGCGCAAATGCGTTTTAGATAATGCATATGAGGAAATGTGTGAGACATTAAAATTACATACATAAAACGTTTGATTATGGATATTCTTCGAACTTGATGATGAAAATATAGTTACTACAACATAAAATTTATTACGTTATAAGAACGTTTAGATAAAATGTAGGATGAGGGAATGTTTGACAAACGTTAAAATTACAATTATAAAAATGTTTGTTTAACAATTACTCTTTACTTAATTTTTACCTTCAACAAATGTTGAAAGAATGTTTTATAAATGTTGCTTTTCAATGTTAAAATTCCAAAAATTCGTAACATAATTTGAATGTTCGACAACAGAATGTTTTTTAGAAAACGTTTATGAGATAATTTGAATGAGGTTATTGAAATACGTTTTAAGTATTTCATGTTTAGTGGGTATATATATATATATATATATATATATATATTTTTAAGGTAAAATTAGCTCGACTGGCTATTTAAGGTTAAAATTTTAAAAATTTAAACTTGGGTATGCAGTCGTGTTGCACAAAAAATTAAAGAAAATTCTTTATTTCTGTTCGGTACTAATCCGGAATTATCTTCCTCTTCGCCACAAACGACAAGGGAGGTAAATCCGGCACGAGCTTGGGTTTCACGCACCGGTACTGACACCCTGGGATATCTGTGTACGTTTGTGGATGGGTATGACATCTGTCTACATCTGTGGATGGGTATCACAGGTTGCAACAAGCTCCGTCACAGGGCTGCAGTGATGCAGTATGGGAGGTAGCGTTCCTAGCGTCCTGGAGCTTTGACCCAAGCCAAAGTGTGGGACACCGTGCCGAGGGCTGAGTGGCCGCAAGGTAGAAGATGCGGTCTCGAACGGTTCCCTGGGGGCACCAGGCGGCACCCCCTTGTATATAGCCTTACTCGGTCATGCGGGGCTCTGATCGAGTGGACATTTATTTCCCTAGCTTTTCGTGGGAACTGCATGGAAAGAAAAAACAAAACACAAAACAAACAGGCTGAAAGGCCGGAAAGCCAACCAAAAGGCCCAGGTGCTGTGAAGGCAGAAATACCGAAAACACAGCCAGAAGGCCAGATTGCGCCACAGGCTAAAAAGCCAAAGCAACCCAAGGGCCAGGGAGGCGCTCAGGTCGAAAGGCCAAACACATCCCAAAAGTCCAAGGGAAAGAGCATTAGGGTCAATTCCGAAGAGGAGGTTGACCTAATGACAGACGCGGAAGTGCGAGCTGCTCGTCTGTCTGGAGTCTCAAAAAAGAGGCTCCAAAATCTTGTCAAAGGTGGTCGAGATTTTTACGAGGCTAAAAGGGCCATAATCAAGAGCAACTTTGGCAGGGTTCAAAAAGGCCAAGCAATGGCAAAAGACCCCAAGAAGGCTATTCAAGGGCCCAGCGGGGTAAAGAAGACGGACCAGGAAGGCCGAACCAAGGCCCAAAAAAAACTCCGTCTTGAAACCGTCACACCTCCCAGCGGCCAACGGGGGAAAAAGAGGGCAAAATTGGAGGAGCTATCCTTCAAGGATGCCCTCTCCGCTGTAAAGGTCGCGGTGGTGCAGGACGGTTTCCCGATGGAAACGATGGAGCAGGAAAGGCTAAAGGCCGTCCAAAGCTCCATTATGCAGGCCTACGAGAGTATTCCTGTAGGAGGGCCTCAGGTGCGCTTTGCCAAGTGCACATATAGGCCAGGCTACCTCTTGGTGACACGCGCGGATGAGACAAGCGCTGCATGGCTGCGGAATGTTGTCCCCACGCTCCAGCCTTGGGAAGGCGCAAGCCTCAAAACGCTGGAGGGGGACAGGATTCCGAGGCTGTGCGCGTGCACCGTGTATGTCGCCGACGAGGAAGGCCAAAGGCTGGAGGCCAACAGAATACTCACCAGACTAAGGGTGAGTAACAAAGGCCTAAACACGAACCTCTGGACGGTGTTCGCAAAGACCCCGTCCGAGAAGGGGCAAGTGTGGGTTTTTTCCATGGACAAGCAGTCCATGGAAGAACTTCAAAAGCTGGACATGTGTCCCTATTTCGGAATGGGAAGGATTAAGTTCCGCCCAAAGGAACAGGGAACACATCCTAGTAAAGAGGCGACAAAGGGCGTTAAAGTCCAGAAGCCTCTAATCAAGTCACGACCTCCGGAAGGCAGGGAATTGGCCCCGGAGGAAGAGCCAAAAGAGGTAGAGGAAGAAGGAGAGAACGAACTCCACTCCTCTGACGAAGAAGACGAAGACTTCTCCGGCCAAAGTGGGTTAAGCCCGCTCAAGAGGCCTGGCGCCCAGAAGCGGACGCCCATGGAGGTGGGAGAAGTAATTGGGGGGGAGGACCTGGCACCTCTGGGATCTTCACCCTAATAAAAGAAGAAATCAGGGTCCTGCAGGCGAATCTCCATCATGCAAAGGCTGCTTCGGCTATTGCATGTCGGAGGTTCGAGGAAAAAGGCATCGACATTGCCCTCCTGCAGGAACCCTGGATAGTCAAGGAAAGGCCGGCAGGCCTAAAGCCGCCACAGGGTAAGTTGTTGTACAATACACGATCTACTAGACCTAGATCGTGTATTGTATACAGTAGTAGAGTTAAGTGTATACTAATTCCGGTGCTCTGCACCGACGATTTTGTTACAGCCACTCTAACAGCATCGACGGAAGAGGGTATGAAGAGCTGGGTTATTTGCTCCGCCTACTTCCCAGGTGAGGAAAGATCCTGTCCACCGGAGATACTAAGCGACATAGTTGCCTACTGCGGAGAGAGGAACCTTCCACTACTAATCGGATGTGATGCCAACGCACACCACAAGGTATGGGGAAGCACTAACATCATTATTACATTTCATCCTCGGGGAAAGGTTACTAATAGCTAATATATGCAGGAAACCTACTTTTGTCACTTCAGTACGTAGGGAAGTCTTGGATTTAACCTTATGTACAGGTAATGTAAGTGATACTATCAAGAACTGGCATGTGTCAGAAGAGCCATCAGGCTCCGATCATAGGCACATCAGATTCAACGTCAAGATCCCATCTCTAACGGAGACGAAATTCAGAAATCCCCGAGATACCAACTGGGAAGGATATTTAGAGTCCCTCAGAGGGTATCTAGAGGGAGGAATAGCGTCTGGAAGAAGCATAGAGAGCCTTGAAGTGGCAGTGGAACAGGTAAGCGAGGCGATAGTTGCTGCCTACCAGGAAAATTGTCCGGAGAAAACAAGGAAAACCAGGGGTAAAACAGTCTGGTGGAATAACCACCTAGAAGGCCTTAGGGCTGAGGTTAGAAGGCTATTTAATAGGGCCAAATCCAATCAAGACTGGGATACCTACAAAGTAAAACTCACGCAATACAATAAAGAGGTCCGCAAGGCAAAGAGAGACTCATGGAAGAGATTCTGCGAAGAGGTCAATGATGGCCCCGCAGCTTCCAGAATCCATAGAGTCCTGGCCAAGGACGGTTGTACTGCAAACGAAGTAGGCTTTATCAAAAAAGATGATGAAACCTACACAGAAACAATAACGGAAAGTATCAAAGTGCTCATGGAGGCACACTTTCCGGGCTCACTGATATTAACAGACCTAGAGGATAGGCATTATCCAGACCAAAGGCCAGAAAGGCCCAAACTCGCGGACTGGAGGTTGGCCACCGAGGTTATAAAACCTGATAAAATCAGATGGGCAATCAATAAGTTCCAACCACTCAAATCTCCTGGGGTGGACGGAATATATCCAATTTTGCTCCAAAAGGGGCTGGAGGTATTGATACCTTACTTATGTAAAATATTCAGAGCTTGCTTGGCTTGGAAATACATACCAAAAATATGGCAGAAGGTGAGAGTCATCTACCTACCAAAAATAGGTAGATTATCGGACCAAACGCCCAAGTCATATAGGCCTATAAGTCTATCTTCTTTCCTACTTAAAACGATGGAAAGACTAATAGATAGATACATTAGAGACGAACTACTAAGGGAAAATCCCCTGAGTGAACGTCAATATGCATACCAGCCAGGGAGGTCGACAGACCTTGCGCTGGATGAATTAAACAGACTACTAGCAAAGTCCCTCGAGGACAAGGAAATGGCAGTAGTTACATTCCTAGACATAGAAGGAGCGTTTAATAACGCAACAACGCACTCACTAACGAGTGCATTATCAAAGAGAGGAGTCCCAACAACGATCTGCCGGTGGATAAAAGTAAGCCTAGATAATAGGATTATAATATCTAATTTAAGTGAGATCTCCATCGAGGCAAAAGTGAGCACGGGTTGTCCCCAGGGAGGGGTATTATCTCCACTACTATGGGCAACCCTGGTTGACGAACTCCTCCGGAAACTTTCCACAGAGGGCTTCTATTGCTTAGGATATGCTGATGATCTAACAATAGTCGTTAAGGGGCGATTCGCGAATACAATAACGGAGCGTTCGCAAAGAGCCCTAAATGTTGTCGACAAATGGTGTTGCAAGGAAGGACTTTCTATAAATCCCCACAAAACCACAGTCGTCAATTTTGCAAGGAGAAGAGCACTGCAAGGCCTAAAGGCCCTAAGGCTCAACGGAGTGGAAATTCCATTTGCCTGTGAGGCAAAATATTTAGGAGTCATCTTTGACCAAAAATTAACATGGAATTCTCATATCCAAAAAGTCACACAGAAAGCCACAATCGCCCTGGGAAGGTGTAGGCAAATGTGTGGGAAAAACTGGGGGTTAAATCCCAAGATGAACCTGTGGTTATACACCAGGGTAGTGAGACCCATGATAACCTATGGATCAGTGGTATGGTGGACTAAGACGGTGCAGTCGGGAGCAATAAGGCTGTTAAGTGGAGTACAAAGGCTTGCTTGCCTGTGCGCCACGGGGGCTATAAAAACTGCTCCTACGGCTGCACTTGAGGTTCTCTTGGACCTGCCACCCTTACACGTATTTATACAAGGCGAAGCTCGGTCAGTGGTGCACAAGTTAATGCAAGGCCAAACGCCAATTAGCCAGCAACACGGGACGGAGTTATACTCGGAGATGAGGGCAGATCCTATTCTAGGCATGCCCACGGATATAATGGTCCCCAGGTATAACTTCAACAGGAACTTTCAGACTGTTATACCAGACAGGGAGGATTGGAAAAACGGTCCTCCCATAACAGCACAAACAGTCTGGTACACTGACGGCTCCAAGACAGAACAAGGAGTCGGAGCCAGGATTTACGGGACAAGGTCGAAAGCCAGTATCCCGATAAGTCTAGGGAAATGTGCAACGGTGTTTCAGGCTGAAGTGATCGCCATACACTGTTGCGCAAGGGAGATAATAGGACAAGGTACTGTTAACCAGTCGATTGCCATTTTCTCTGATAGCCAGGCGGCAATAAAAGCAATCAGTTCCATGCAAATCAACTCAAGATTGGTGTGGGACTGCTTGACGGCCCTTACAGAGCTGGGAAGTCAAAACAGAATGACCCTAGCATGGGTACCAGGACACGAGGGACACAGAGGAAACGAAAAGGCTGACCAACTGGCCAAGGAAGGCGCACTTGAAGCCCCAATAGGACCCGAGCCCTTTTGTGGCGTGGCAAAGCCATGTATACGAGCAGCCATTAAGGAATGGGTGCAAAATAAATCTCTGGAATGGTGGAGGAATCTCCCAAGACAGAGACATGCCAAGGAGTTCATTAAAGAACGTTCGGCCAAATTTACGGAAGACCTACTAAGCCAGAATAGGAAGGCCATCAGAGTAATAGTAGGCCTTCTAACTGGCCACTGCCGGCTCAATAGACACATGAGTCTAATGGGCCTGGCAGAGGACGCGACATGCAGATTCTGCCAAGAGGAAGAGGAAATCTCAGTTCACGTATTGTGCCACTGTGAAGGCCTGGTGAGGTTGAGATTCCAAGTACTCGGAAAAGAAAAACCAAGGGCGGACAGCTATACAAAAGGGCCTTTATCAAAGCTATGGAGTCTAGTACAAAGGACAAAGCTGGATGAGGTACTATAAGGAAGATATCCTGGGAGCATCACAATAGACCTGAAAAGGTCGCGGTGGTAAAGGCTAAACAACCAGCTCCTTTGCTAATCTAATCTAATCTAATCTTATTTCTGTTCAAGCTTTCGAGGCTTTATTGTCTCTTCATCAGGAACGCTACAAAGTATGACATCATATTACACTTAAATTAGGGTTGATATTAGAGTACTTACGATATTTTGAGGTTATATAGAAGTTGCACATGTGAAACAATTTTTTTGAAAATATGGACCAACACTTATCACTAATAGTAGTTAACAAACTTACAAGTTAAAAATTATTTAAAACATAGATGGATGTCAATTGATAAAATAAAATTGTTAAAAACATTAAATTTAAAAAGGATTTAAAAAAGCATGGTATCCTGAAGGGATCCATCTTGTATTGTAAGGTTAAGTTGGAACTTCCTGTGAAGATGGCCAACCTGTCAAATTTATTCCTCAAGGATAAAAGTAACTAACCTGCACTTGTACCAGGTGTCCCATTCGATGCTATACCTGTTGGATTATACTGGTTATTGTTGTCAAGATGTAGAAGAAAGGTGTAAATAATGTTAAGCCCTTCTATGTCCTTTTTCGAGTTTAAAGCGTTGTTACTTTTGTAAATATTCATCATTTCGAGAAATTCTCGTTTGTGTCTATTGTTGTTGTGTCTAACGAGAATTTCTCGAAATGACGAATATTTACAAAAGTAACAACGCTTTAAACTCGAAAAAGGACATAGAAGGGCTTAACATTATTTACACTCTTCTACATCTTGACAACAATAACCAGTATAATCCAACAGGTATAGCATTGAATGGGACACCCGGTACAAGTGCAGGTTAGTTACTTTTATCCTTGAGGAATAAATTTGACAGGTTGGCCATCTTCACAGGAAGTTCCAACTTTACCTTACAATACAAGATGGATCCCTTCAGGATACCATGCTTTTTTAAATCCTTTTTAAATTTAATGTTTTTAACAATTTTATTTTATCAATTGACATCCATCTATGTTTTAAATAATTTTTAACTTGTAAGTTTGTTAACTACTATTAGTGATAAGTGTTGGTCCATATATATATATATATATATATATTGTACGCATTAATTGAACTGGGCATTTATTTCATGTACCGCTCCCGCAAGTTTTGTACTGCGGCTGAAGGATTAAATAACCGACCAAATTATTTTATATTACAGGCCACGTTTTACTGCCACAATTAATTAATTAGTACAAAAAAAAATTATACTACCCGTTTAAATTTTAAACTGCCCGATGTAGCCGCTGAATGTTTGTAAAACCGCTCAAATAATTACTTTCCAAATATAAAAACAAAATCGTATTTGGAAAACGACGAATTAAAAAATAGTAAACATTTGAATTTATACTTTAAAATACGTTACTTAATTATATAACAAAATCCGTTACTTGTCTTTTGTTATTAGCAAAACGATTTAAAACATGGTCTATATATTAATTTACACTCCCTTGAACATAATATGCACGAGCGCAAGGCGACACAATGAAAAGATACGTTTGATAATCGACCGACAGTCGACAGGCAAGTCAAAACAAATAATTTTGTACGGCAGTGAAATTTGTGATTTACATTTAGTTGGTAAAATATATAATATATATTGCATATTTATTAGATATAGATACACAGAAAAGAAAACATGTGGATAAAGTTACATTGGCATCTTTACCCACCGCCTTTATTGATATATAAATGCTATTAGATAAAAGATAAAACTTCAAAATTTTCGTTTCATATTACTTATTTCGTCAATATTTTTTAAATATTTTTGTAACTGGACCGTTGTAGACCTCACAACTGGCAAATCGCGTACTGTGTTACACATCTCTAATTACATTATTATTAGCTTTCCTTTAAGACAGATCAATTAGATGTATTGTAAAATTTTTTAATTAATATAATATACCTTTAATTGTGATTGTGTGTTGTTTAGTTAGGTAAGTGCTTTTACTCGTGATAAACGTTTTGAAATTAAGTATTTTTTAATTTTGTGTAGGTGAATATGGGAAGACCTAAAAAATATAACTTTTCTGCCCGTCAGATTAACTACTTTATGAAAAAAAATACATTGTAATTTAGATGCGTTATTAAAATCTTCGCCTAGATTAAAAACAACCCTGTTAACAGAACTATGTGACTACTTTGAAATTAAAAATAATTTGAAGAATACATTGTTATTTTATTCAAGAATAAGAAGTGAAGTTAATGAAATAAAAATGTTTGTTAGTGATCAAGAGGTAATCACTATAAATGAAAAAATACCGAATAATATCGATGTTAATCTGATCAGAAATGTGACAAAGGTCGCTGATGGTAAATTGTTAATAGCAAAAGACAATGAAATTTCTGAAGTTGACTTGGAAAGAGAATCGGTAAGTGAGCAACTCTTCAACATCGCTCCTTTGGAGTTTTATAAAATACAGTTCATTCAGAAGTAATAGAAATTAACAGCCAGATATTGGACGGAAACAACATTCAGATACTTCAAACGTCACTTTCGGCTAATTGTGAAGATAAATGTAATGATTCCGATCATTCAAAAAATGTATTAGCTTACACTGAAAAAGATAAATTTAAATGTTTAATAACTGTTAATACTTCGCGCTATAAAGGGGATATCGATTTAATTGCAAATTCGGAAACGAGACATACTGTTTTGCGAAAGGAATTACTATCCCATGATATATCATGCGTTTTAGCATTTAAGGATCATCGAATTAACAAAAAAATCAAGAAATGCAATTTTTTGGTAGTAGAATATGCCACGTGCAAACAAACGCATTGTCGGCACTATAAATTTGTTCTAGAAGCCACCGAAAATGATATTAGTATAAAAGTATATTACAAAGGTCCGCAAGATACTAATCATATAGGGGAGTACTCCTATTGGTTAACAGGAACCGAAAGAAAACAAGTTAAAGAAGTACTCAAGGTAACATTACCAAATGTAGTAAGATGCAGAGACATTGATCAAGTTGACCCTAATCTAATCTATGAAGGGAATTGGCAAAATTTACGATCACTGCCTGTATATCAAAAGGCAAGATCAGAGGCTTTGGCAGATAATGATAAGCATAAAAATCCTATTTTAGACTTGATAGCTAGAGCTGGCGAGCAAAATGAAGATGATAGATATATTCAATTTCCAAATGGCAGAACCCTTGTTCATTTGTATTCTAAACAGCAAATAAAGATCGTAATAAAGAAGGGTCAGAGAATTGATGTATATTTTGATTCCACAGGGAGCGTTATTAGACCATCTCCTTATGACATGGGTCATCGAGTATTTTATTATCCATTAGTTGTCAATGTAGGAGGTACAATAGTTCCTATTGCGGAATTGATAAGCTCTAAACACGACTCTGCGACCATTACTGGGTTTCTCCTCCATTTTAAACGCTTTATAATGACGACGTGCAACAAAACGTGGCCAATATTTAATGTTGTGGTTACAGACTGGAGTTTTGCTCTTATAACTTCAATGTGTAAAGGTTTTAACGACATGACATTGTATACATACCTGAAATTTGCCTATAGGTATGTAACCAATTGCTTAGATGACTCTAGGGTATTTTCAATGATAAAAGTAAAATCTTGCTGTGCACATTTTATTAAAATGATATGTAACAGGGTATCATCAATCAAACAGAAATCTGACCTGAAAAATGTTATCGTCGATTCGGTAGCCGTGTTGATGCAAAGCACCTCATTAGAAGAATTATCATTTCATTTTGAAAATATCATCGTTATTCTCTTAAATCCAAACTTTGATATTGAGGTTGAAACAGCAATACAGGATATTTCTTCAGTTTATTATGAGAAATCTGAATATTTTCTAAATTTACGTGAGACTGACTCGCTTTTTGAAGGAGATGATGATGACGAGAAAGTAAGTGGTGAATATACCACATCGCCGTTTTTTCTTTATTTTTTTAAAATTTACGACAAAATATCAACTCAGATTCAGTTAAAACCTATTGATATATCAGACGTTGAAAAAAATCCATTCAAATCAGAAGAATTTGCAGAGTACATTTTAATAACTTTGATGCCATTTGCACCATTGTGGTCCGATATACTTGAGACTGGACGATACAGTAATTCTAATGTCGAGTCCTGGTTTAAAACTGTAAAAAAAGAGGTTTTGGGTGGACAGACAAATGTAAAAGTTGGAAGGTTCGTCGAGCAGATTCATAAACGAATAAAAACCGATCTAAAAACGATTGATCTCGAAATTGGAAAAGTACCAAGGAAGAAAGAAAAAATTTGTAAAGAAAACACAGTAGAGAGAGAAATCGATAATCCCTTACAAGAAGAACAGTGGAGAAAACGTATTGTCAAAAGGAAAGGCCATTTCTATGAGATCTTTGAAAATATTAAATACAAAAATTTGGAAAAATAATTCAGATCCTAACAATGCCGATGTACAAAATGATAGAACAGATTGCTACAAGTATGATTCCGATGAAGAAAAGGAAATAAAGGATGACATCATCGATGAAGTGATTACAGGAAATGACGAATTAATTAGTCCTCAAGAAAGTGTGAGGAATACATCCACCTGATGATAAACCTGATGAGAGAGCACTACAAAATGGATTATTCTTTAACAATGAATTTTATATGTCATCAGCAATGATAGGTACGTTCACTATAGGAATATTTAATTACTCAGAGCAGTCAGTAACTTTAACTAGTTCAGACTACAAAATGTTCATGTCACAGTATAATAATGTAGAATCCATTCCCCGGGGACAACAGAGATGGCTGTCTGACTTTTGCATCGATGGGGTAGCTTTCTCAATTTTAAAATACCACCATACAATATATTATATTGATACCATATCAGTTCAAATATTATTCAGTGAGGAATCAAAGAATTTTCGAAAATTTATTCCGTATGTTAAATCATTGGAAAATGTAAGATATATATTAATGCCTTATAATATTAATGAGGTTCATTGGATATTAATAATTCTGGATATTGAGAATAGTAATATTTATATATTAAATCCTGGCAATACCGATTTACCCGAAGATCATATTTTCAAAAAGATAAAACGTTATCTTAGTACCAGAGATCGTTTAAATCCAACTGATCAGTTTAACATCCGAAAGTGGAAAATTGCAAAAATTGATCTATACCCTAAACAAAGCCTCGACGATACTGAAAACTGTGGTGTTTTTGTACTCTCTACATCATGAATTTAAGAAACAGTAAGAATATTGAAGATTTCATGTCCTTGTTAATGAAGAATCATTTTGATTCTGAACGTTGCAGAATCACAATTCAGCACATTTTACTGCTATCTTCAGATAATATGTTTGATAAATGCTTGCAATGTGGTAGGCACACACAAGATCACTATGTGGAATATTCTGTATGCAAGAGATGGTTACATTTTACGAGATGTTCCAAAATTGACTCAAAAGGTGCAATTACTTTTACAGAGGTTCAAGATAAAAACTATATATTTAAGTGTTTCACCTGCAATGTCATCAATAATAATCCATTCATAAACAGAGAAAATAAGAGATATATAATATTAAACGACCTTGAAATAGAATTTTTAGTGCTTCATTATAAAAATTATCTCGAAAATATATATAACACCAGAGAGTCAAATGAAGAGAGTCGCAGATACAGGGAAATCGCTAACCCAGAAATACATTTAAAATGGGACTATTCAGTTGCTTTCATAGATTTGGAGACATCAATTAAAATTTGCAATTATATCAATAGGTATCTTAATATTGTGGATAAGTCTTTCATGTGTTATGCCTTATTGGGTATAATTAATACAAAAATTATAAGAATATACTACGGTTTGAAAGCAGAAGATGATTTAGTAAATAAATACAGACAGATTCACGGTATTGCAAAATTTACTTTCGAATATCCGTCCCCTTACACGCTAGATCAAGTTTTAGAGAAGCTTACTTGAGTTAGTTTATCAGTATTATAAGGCATTCCCGTTAAAAAACCTTGAGGTGGTTAAAAAATAATTAAAAGAAACAAATGAAAGAAAAGCACATAAAACACAACTCCACCGACGGGTTTCCACCTTGACGTGGTGGTGGAGCTTAAAATTCCAATGGTCATCAAAAAAATTAGATGAGGAATTGAACTAAGAGAAACTCATTAATATCGATAAATAACTTTTCAGTTAAATTATTAATGAATTTTAGCCTGGCCTTAACATTCTTGGTCAATTATATAGAGTGAAGTTACTTACAGTCTTTTTGTAGCTCTCACAAATTTAAATTGAAAATCTTCAGGACGAAACTTTTATAACAGTAAAATTTTTTGTGGTGCGTGGTGGTTCACCAAATAAAATAATACAAATCCAATCTAAAACATCCCCGATAATATATTTGTATCACTTCCCATTTACATTGTTTTTGGAAATATTGTTATCTACCATCCCATTATATTTTTAATTAAATTTTGGGGCGACTAACCCTATTATAAACACATTTTTGCCAAATCCAAAATACACCCAGTACAAATATATGTTTCCTATCGTCCTGTTAAATATAAATGTGTTAAAAACTATTTGACAAAAGTTACACTGATTTTAATTAGCTTCTGTGGGGTGGTTTACCCTCTTAGACCCTGATTTTTGCCAAATCCAAAATACACCAAATACAAATATATGTTTCCTATCATCCTGTTAAATATGAATGCGTTAAAAACTATTTGACAAAAGTTACACTGATTTTAATTAGCTTCTGTGGGGTGGTTCACCCTCTTAGACCCTGATTTTTGTCAAATCCAAAATACACCAAATACAAATATATGTTTCCTATCATCCTGTTAAATATGAATGTGTTAAAAACTATTTGACAAAAGTTACACTGATTTTAATTAGCTTCTGTGGGGTGGTTTACCCTCTTAAACCCTGGTTTTTGCCAAATCCAAAATACACCAAATACAAATATATGTTTCCTATCATCCTGTTAAATATGAATGTGTTAAAAACTATTCGACAAATTTACATTGATTTTAATTAGCTTCTGTGGGGTGGTTTGCCCTCTTAGACCCTGATTTTTGCCAAATCCAAAATACACCAAATACAAATATATGTTTCCTATCGTCCTGTTAAATATGAATGTGTTAAAAACTATTTGACAAAAGTTACACTGATTTTAATTAGCTTCTGTGGGGTGGTTTACCCTCTTAGACCCTGATTTTTGCCAAATCCAAAATACACCAAATACAAATATATGTTTCCTATCATCCTGTTAAATATGAATGCGTTAAAAACTATTTGACAAAAGTTACACTGATTTTAATTAGCTTCTGTGGGGTGGTTCACCCTCTTAGACCCTGATTTTTGCCAAATTCAAAACACACCAAATACAAATATTATGTTTCCTATCATCCTGTTAAATATGAATGCGTTAAAAACTATTTGACAAAAGTTACACTACTCTAACATTCTTAACCAGTCAAGCCGATCACGATATTATAAATCTTATCCCTTAATATGACACCTTCGAAGACTTAGATAAACCACTAACAACGGAAGAGATCTTAACCGCCATTGGGCAGCTAAAAAATAATAAATCTCCCGGCGCCGACTCACTCCCAGCTGAGATCTTTAAAGCTGTGTCGGCAGAGCTCATACCCTACCTCAAAAAACTGTTTGATGTCGTGTGGGAAAGTGGTCAAGCTCCGCAGGAGTTTCGTGATACACTTTTAATCAACCTCTTCAAAAACAAAGGGAGCGCTGCGGACTGTGGAAATTACAGGGGTATAGCTCTCCTGGCTGTTGGAGGGAAGATACTCACTAAAGCGATGGCAAATAGGCTAACACCTGTTATGGAAAAGTTACTTCCTGAAACACAGAGTGGCTTTAGACCAAACCGAGGCACATCGGACCTAATCTTCACACTTAAACAGCTTCAAGAAAAAGCACTCGAACATCAAGGAGAAATTCACATGGCCTTCATTGATTTAACCAAGGCGTTTGACTCGGTGGACAGGGAAGTGCTCTGGAAAATTATGCTCCGCTTAGGTATCCCTAGAAAATTTGTGGAAGTATGTCGCAGTCTACATACAAACAACAACGCCCAGGTTATGTATAATAATGAGGCAACCGAACCTTTCCAAACCCTCACTGGAGTTAGGCAGGGATGTGTCCTGGCACCCCTACTCTTTAATTTGTTTACCACTGCTCTAACAATTATTGTTGACAACAAACTGACAGTCAGAGGAATAGGTCTCAGATACCGTTTTGATGGCGGTCTTTTAACATAGGGCGCTTTAGAGCTTTCACGAAGACACGCACACGATTCATTTGTGATCTCCAGTATGCGGATGACTGTGCACTTTTAGCCTCTACGCCGGGAGAGCTTCAAGAACTTTTAGATGTGTATGCCCAGAGCTATGATTCCTTGGGACTTAAAATCAACATTGGAAAGATTAAGATTATGTCAACTCCTCATCAAGTGAACCAAATAGACATTACACTTAACGGAAATTCTCTTGAAGTGGTGGAGCAGTTCAATTACTTAGGCAACGTTGTTAATGACAAAGCAAACATGGATAGCGAGATTCGCAATAGAATTAACGCTGCATCTAGAGCGCTCTGGGGACTTAGAGTGAGAGTATTTGACAACCACGACCTTGCTTTGTCAACGAAAATGGCTGTCTACAGAGCAGTTGTCATTCCAACACTGCTATATGGATGTGAAAGCTGTGTCACTTACCGTCGTCATGTGAAAGAATTAGAACATTTTCAGCAAAGACACCTCAGAAGTATGATGAAAATCCCTTGGTTCCATCACATATCAAACGTGGAAGTACTCAGGAGAGCAAACAGCTTTCCAATTGAGATGCTTATTTCAAGAGCACGCCTAAGATGTGCAGGTCACGTTCATCGTATGCATGATAACCGCCTTCCTAAATGTACACTTTATGGTGAATTGCTAAGCGGTAGAAGAAGGCGTGGCGGTCAACGAAAGAGGTTCAAAGACGCTCTCCATGAAAATCTAAAATCCTGCGGTATTGCAGACGAGCAATGGGAACAACTTGCAGCGGACAGAACCGAATGGCGAGGGGTTGTGGCCAGCTATCAAGGAAATGTTGCTGCAAGAAGGCCGAATCCAAGACCTAACTAGGTCTATGTCTGTCCTGACTGCGGTCGACATGTGCTCTCCCGAATTGGCCTCTATAGCCATAGTCGTGTGCACCGTAGATGAATGGGAATTACAATAGACTACACCTTTTACTTGTTTTTTATTGTACACAATTAATCGACTGTAACATTTTTATACTCGGACTCGAGTAACGGCTAATAATAATAATAATAATAAAAAAACTATTTGACAAAAGTTACTCTGATTTTAATTAGCTTCTGTGGGGTGGTTTACCCTCTTAGACCCTGATTTTTGCCAAATCCAAAATACACCAAATACAAATATATGTTTCCTATCGTCCTGTTAAATATGAATGTGTTAAAAACTATTTGACAAAAGTTACGCTGATTTTAATTAGCTTCTGTGGGGTGGTTTACCCTCTTAGACCCTGATTTTTGCCAAATCCAAAATACACCAAATACAAATATATGTTTCCTATCGTCCTGTTAAATATGAATGTGTTAAAAACTATTTGACAAAAGTTACGCTGATTTTAATTAGCTTCTGTGGGGTGGTTTACCCTCTTAGACCCTGATTTTTGCCAAATCCAAAATACACCAAGTACAAATATATGTTTCCTATCGTCCTGTTAAATATGAATGTGTTAAAAACTATTTGACAAAAGTTACGCTGATTTTAATTAGCTTCTGTGGGGTGGTTTACCCTCTTAGACCCTGATTTTTGCCAAATCCAAAATATACCAAGTATAAATGTATGTTTCCTATCGTCCTGTTAAATATAAATGTGTTAAAAATTATTTGACAAATGTTACGCCTATTTTAATTAGCTTCTGTGGGGTGATTTACCCTCTTAGACCCTGACTTTTGCCAAATCCAAAATACACCAAATAGAAATATATTGCGATGTATTTGCATATTGGACGATTACGAAGATTGCATGTTTGTGTTATTTGCTGAATCAAGGTTTGAATTTGTTTATTTCCTTTAGATGGTTTTCAAAATTTATTTAAATTAGCTAAAGATCCGAAAGATATGTGTTTTAGAATGTTAATACTTATTTAGAGTTGTTTTAATAGTTTTAAAGTTTTCATTTGATGTCAACAGTAAGTTTGATACTGACATCTATGTTAGTAGTTATTAAGTTATTGTTGAAATAATTTCTGACATTTAAGTCATTATGACATTTCTTTTAAGTAGTAAATTTTATTTTTATAGTTGGTAAATGTTTTCCCGAGTTAATAAGTTGTTGTTGAAATAATTTCTGACATTTAAGTCATTATGACATTTCTTTTAAGTAGTAAATTTTATTTTTATAGTTGGTAAATATTTTCCTGAGTTATTAAGTTGTTGTTGAAATAATTTCTGACATTTAAGTCATTATGACATTTCTTTTAAGTAGGAAATTTTATTTTATAGTTGGTAAATCTTTTCCTAGAGAAAGACAAGGAGGTTTAAATTAGGTTATGTTTGGAATGAAATTAATCAAAATTCATATGGTGTTTTGTTTTGTTTATTTTGGATACTTTGATATTTAGTGAGATAGAACAATAAACAACAGATAAAAGAGAGGTTGTAAAATTGGAAAAACAAATTTAAGAAAAAAAAGAACAAGTGAAAATTAGGGAGTGAAGAAGAAAAATAATAAACAAGGATTAAGAATTTTGAAATTGAATTGAAAGTCAGAAATTGCGGAGATCAGCGAAGAAGAGAAAAATAGACTGTAAATAAGAAGGTAGAGGTGTTATTGTGGTTTGGAGTTGCAGAGGAGATAAGGACGAGATAAGGTGAAGAATTAATGAAAGGAGAATTGTTGGATTTGGAAAGAGAAGTGTGTAGCTACGAAGAAGGAAGATTTTTGTGTGTTTAATTTTGGACAAGGTCGTATATTAAAATTTAAATAGTGTACTTATTAGACTTTCGAATCTGTTATAAAGCTAAATTATCTAAATATCAAAGAAAATAAATTATTTATATCAGATTAAAAATTTTACTTTAATAAAAATTTCATTTTAAATAGGAACTGAATTTGAACCTGCTCCTGAAGGGAAAGATAAGCTAGCCGGCCCATTAAATATTTTGACATACTTTCGGATCAAAAGGTAAGAGATTTTAATTTGATCTTTTGGTTTTAAAGTTTTTTTTTTATCTATTGGAAATAAGCAAGTTAAGGTTTGATTAGTACTGCAAATTATTAAGTACAATAAAAAGTAGAACAGCACATTTGGCGCCCAACGCGTGGCGATTGTAAAATTGTTGACTTGATAAAGTGTGCAGTCTTGGTGAAAGTTTGTGAACTGTTGATTGTGGTACATAGTTTTAAAATTCAATAACAATTTCATTTATTAAGGGTATATAAAGTATTACTTCTTAATTGTGTGGTATTTGTATGAAATTAAGATCAGGAAAACAAACAAAAATGGAGAATAAAAATCAAACACCAGAAACTTCTCAACAAGGTGATACATCCCAACAAACACAAAATGATGATAAATTTATACAATTAATGAACATGATAGCGAACAGATTTGACGAAAACAAACAAGACATGAATAATAAATTTGAAGAAAGCAAACAAGACATGAATAATAAATTTGAAGAAAGCAAACAAGACATGAATAATAAATTTGAAGAAAGCAAACAAGAGATGAATAATAAATTTGATGAAAATAACAAAAAAATGGACGAAAACAAACAAGAGATGAATAATAAATTTGAAGAAAGCAAACAAGACATGAATATTAAACATAATATTTTTAGTCGCAAACTCCCCTATAAATCCTTATTTTACTATAAGGAACCTAACCAGACTGCAACCAACAGCTACTCTCCGGGCTATGTGCCCCGCCGAGCGCTGAATTACCAGTTACAAGCCTGGTGCGTTAAGTGTAATAATTGCATATTACCATCAAAACGCTAATGCTTCGATTGCAACAAGCACATTTGAACTAAGACATGAATAATAAATTTGAAGAAAGCAAACAAGATATGAATAAAAAAATGGATGAGAACAATAGGAAATTCGAAACGAGTATAGTAGAGTTACACAATAAAGTGGACGAGAAAATTAAGAAAGTAGAAGAAAAGGTAGAAAAGGTTTATGAAGAGATAAGTGAATTTAAAAAAGAAGTAAGAGTAGAAGTAGAACATGTTATAGTAGATGGTATGAATGAAATAGATATACGCATGAAAAAACAAGAAGATATAATCAAAACACAATTAAAAGAACAGGATGGTAAGATCGAACAGAATACGAAGATATTGAAGGACACATACACACCTATATTTAACACATGTGCTACACAACATCAAACACTGGTAAATCAATTCTATGGTGATTCCAGAATCCACCCAAAAGTATTTTTAGAACGTTTAAGGCAATATCTAAAATCTATAAATTTAAATTTAAAACATGAAATTCAAAATTCATTAAAAGGTGAAGCCGAAATTTGGTATCAAATTGTAGAATCTGAAACTTTAGAAGAATTTGAAAAGTTATTATTAAAAAAGTATTGGTCTGAACATTGTCAGGAAAAAATTCGTTTCAATTTATTTAATGGAAAATATTCAGAAAATAGTGGTATGTCTAGGGAAAATTACGTCATGCGTAAAATGTATAATATTAAATTCTTAGAGCCAAATTTGACAGAAAATGAAATGATTAAATATCTAGCAAGACATTTTTCTGATGACATCCACCAAGTAATCATTACACAACGCATTACGACATTAGATGGTTTGAATGAGTACTTGAGAGTGATCGATGATCTACATATGGGATGGAATAAAAATCATAAAGCATTTAATAGAAAAACATACAACCAAACAGATGGTAATGACCAAAATTTCAACAGACAAAATTATTATGCAAATAGACAACAAAATGGGTATAATAATAATTATCAAAAAAATTATGACAGTAAAAATTTTAATAATCAAAATAAAGGTAGAGATTATGACGAAAATAGGAGGTACAACGGTAATGATAATAAAGATAAAGAACAGAATAGGCATGATACTAAACGTGATTCAGTAAGATATGCACAGGTAAACAATACAAATGTCAGATCTGATCAACAGAATGACATGAATAAAATTAAGACGATAGCAGAGGTAAATTCACATTTTCCAAGGGAAAATTTTTAGATAGGGAAGTTTTAATTGAGATGACGACATACGGACATATGCGAGAATTTATAGGTATTGAGAATGAATCAAATTTAGATAATAATAGAATTAGTAATTTACCAATCATCAACATTAAAGTTAATGAAATAAATTTAAAAGCATTGATTGATACGGGATCAGAAGTCAGTTTAATAAATGGAAGGATAATAGATAGTAAAAAAGAGTTATATCAAAAAAATTGTACTAAGATTTCAAAAATTAAATTATTAAATGCAAATGGTAAGAAATTCACAGAATGCAATAAAGTTATAAATTTAGATTTTGAAGTAAAAGAGATACGTTTTAGAGGCGAGTTTGTAATTGTTGACAATTTGAGTTTTGATGTCATAATTGGCGAAGATATTTTATCACGACTTAAGGCAAAAATAGATTTTGGGGAAAAGTCCCTAGTTTTAAAAGGTACTGCGGTGAAAATATTTAATAGAAATGAGTTAAACATAGTGGGTTATATAGGTAATTGTAATAATAATAATTTAATTGATTTAAATGATGAAAAATATAAGCCCACATGTGAAATGAATAATTATAAAATGCCTAAAAGATTGGAGATAAATTGTCCTACTAAATATGAAAATCTAGTAAGAAAAGTGTTACAAAATTATATATCGTTAATAAATTACAAACCGAGAATAGCTAAAAGTTATGTACACAAGTTGATAGTAGATGAAAGCAAACCGTTTAAATGTAAAACTTATCCTATACCCTTCAAACGTCGAAATAAAGTACAAGAAGAAATCGGAAATATGATAAAATCTAATATTATAGAACCAGCAAAGACAGACTTTATAAATCCTTTAGTAATAGTGAGTAAAAAGGATGATTCCATAAGAATATGTCTCGATGCTAGAAATTTAAACCAAATTACTAAGTCTCAATTTGATGCACCTCAAGCCATAGATACTATGCTTTATAGAATTGGAAAGAATACCATATTTTCTAAATTAGATTTAAAAAATTCATTTTGGCTTATTCCTTTACATGTAGATTCTCGTAAATATAGTGGTTTTAGTGTAGATGGACATATCTATCAATTTAAGATAGTTCCATTTGGTTTACAATCAGCGTCATCTGCTTTAGTTAGAGCTATGCAATCAATTTTAGATAGATACGAAAATTTTTGTCTTCATTACATAGATGACATTCTTGTATTTTCAGATACAGAGGAAGAACATTTTGAACATTTAAACATAATATTAAATGCTTTAGATGAGGCAGGTTTAAAATTAAACATAGAGAAATGTGAATTTTATAATACTTCGGTAAAATATTTAGGGTATATTATAAATCAACAAGGAATATCGATAGGTAAAGAACGTATTAAAGAAATCAAAGAATATCCAGCTCCAAAAAATTTAAAGATGTTAAGAGGGTTTTTAGGTATATTAAATTATTATAAGAAGTTTGTACCTCGACTTTCAGAGTTAGAAATACCGCTAATAGAATTAATTAGGAAAGACACAAAATGGGAATGGAATAGAAGACGTGAAAAAGCATTTAACAAATTAAAAATTAATTTTCATGATAATTTACTTTTATATAGTCCAGATTTTAATTTACCTTTTATTTTACGTACAGACGCTTCAGAACAAATAGTTGCGGCAGAACTTATTCAAATTATAAATGGAATTGAAACGCCAATATGTTTTGTATCTAGGATTTTAAAACCGTATTCCACATCAGAACTCGAGATGTTGTCAATAATACACGCTATATCTAAATTATCTTATATTTTAACATCAAACCATTTTACAATTGAAACAGATCACTCAGCTTTATGTTCACTCATGAAAAATAGGTTTGCAAACAATCGAATTTATAGATGGTCTCTTTTAATTCAAGAGTACTCGTTTACTATTAAACATAGACCGGGTAAAGAAAATATAACAGCAGATGCACTTACTCGAAATAAACAAGTTGATATTGATAAAAGAAATAATTTTATAGTAGGTTTAAATATTCTGTTGGGTGAAAATTCGTTATATACAAATGAGAAAATTATTGAAAGTCAAGAATATTTGAATGAACTTAAAAATACAGTACGTGTATGTTCACATAGAGGATATAGTATTAAAAACAATATGCTCATTAAGACAGTTATGGATGAAGAGAAATACGTGATACATGATAAATTAGCTTTAGATATTTTAAATGATTTGCATATTCATTTTGGGCATATTGGGGTGAGAAAAACTTGGATGATTTTTAGAGAAACGTTTTTTTGTAAGAACGATTTACCATTAACGAAAAGAATAATCTCATTATGTCACAATTGTTGTTTGGGAAAAATTAAAAACCATAAAAATAGAAATAAAGTAAATAGTATTTTGACAAAACAACCTCTAGAAATTATAGCTATTGATTTTATAAGCAATCTAATAAAGGATAAAGGTGGTTATAAACACATACTGGTTGTGGTTGATGTTTTTTCAAAATTTACAAAGGTATATCCCACAAAAAGATGTAATACAAATACGGTTTGTAGAATACTTTCTAAATATTTTAAAACTGTAGGCACTCCTAGAAAAATTTTAGCTGACAATGCGACATATTTTGACAACGACAGATTAAAGAAATTTTGACAGACAAACAAATACAAATAATTTTTACGACAATTAGACATCCACAAGCAAACCCTGCAGAACGTTATATTCAAGAAGTAATAAAAATTTTAAGATTAACTGTACAACATGATCATACTGATTGGGTATCATTTCTCTCATATGTAGAACATTTCATAAATAGTGTACCATAGATTAGATAGTTATATAGAGTGTACCAAGTACGATCACTCAAGTATCACCAATAACGGTAATGTATGGCGTTACACCTGTCAGGCCATGGGAGTTTGAGACAAGAATAAATTTAGAACAAGTTAGAAATCAATTAAGGGCCAGATTAGAAAGAAATGCAAAGAAGTATCAAGATAGAGAAAATAAGAGAATTAAAAGAGAGATAGTTTATAAACAAGGTGATGTAGTAATAATTAAAAGTCTGAAGGTATCAAAGATTGACAGGAATATATGTGCTAAATTTCAATATCCATATGAAGGACCATATATGATAAACAGGGTTTTAAATGAAAATACGTATGAACTAAAATACATGAATAATGAAAACATAAGAGGTAAATTTCACATAGAAATGATTTATCCATACACATTGACAAATTAAAACACACAAAGAAAACACAACAAAACTGATGATAAATACAATATTTTGCAAATACGGCATAATTGAATAAAATTAAACAGTTTTACATAAGTAAAAGCTTATAATTTGGGGAGGGAATGCGATGTATTTGCATATTGGACGATTACGAAGATTGCATGTTTGTGTTATTTGCTGAATCAAGGTTTGAATTTGTTTATTTCCTTTAGATGGTTTTCAAAATTTATTTAAATTAGCTAAAGATCCGAAAGATATGTGTTTTAGAATGTTAATACTTATTTAGTTGTTTTAATAGTTTTAAAGTTTTCATTTGATGTCAACAGTAAGTTTGATACTGTCATCTATGTTAGTAGTTATTAAGTTGTTGTTGAAATAATTTCTGACATTTAAGTCATTATGACATTTCTTTTAAGTAGTAAATTTTATTTTTATAGTTGGTAAATGTTTTCCTGAGTTATTAAGTTGTTGTTGAAATAATTTCTGACATTTAAGTCATTATGACATTTCTCTTAAGTAGGAAATTTTATTTTATAGTTGGTAAATCTTTTCCTGGAGAAAGACAAGGAGGTTTAAATTAGGTTATGTTTGGAATGAAATTAATCAAAATTCATATGGTGTTTTGTTTTGTTTATTTTGGATACTTTGATATTTAGTGAGATAGAACAATAAACAACAGATAAAAGAGAGGTTGTAAAATTGGAAAAACAAATTTAAGAAAAAAAAGAACAAGTGAAAATTAGGGAGTGAAGAAGAAAAATAATAAACAAGGATTAAGAATTTTGAAATTGAATTGAAAGTCAGAAATTGCGGAGATCAGCGAAGAAGAGAAAAATAGACTGTAAATAAGAAGGTGGAGGTGTTATTGTGGTTTGGAGTTGCAGAGGAGATAAGGACGAGATAAGGTGAAGAATTAATGAAAGGAGAATTGTTGGATTTGGAAAGAGAAGCGTGTAGCTACGAAGAAGGAAGATTTTTGTGTGTTTAATTTTGGACAAGGTCGTATATTAAAATTTAAATAGTGTACTTATTAAACTTTCGAACCTGTTATAAAGCTAAATTATCTAAATATCAAAGAAAATAAATTATTTATATCAGATTAAAAATTTTACTTTAATAAAAATTTCATTTTAAATAGGAACTGAATTTGAACCTGCTCCTGAAGGGAAAGATAAGCTAGCCGGCCCATTAAATATTTTGACATACTTTCGGATCAAAAGGTAAGAGATTTTAATTTGATCTTTTGGTTTTAAAGTTTTTTTTTTATCTATTGGAAATAAGCAAGTTAAGGTTTGATTAGTACTGCAAATTATTAAGTACAATAAAAAGTAGAACAGCACAATATGTTTCCTATCGTCCTGTTAAATATGAATGTGTTAAAAACTATTTGACAAAAGTTACATTGATTTTAATTAGCTTCTGTGGGGTGGTTTACCCTCTTAGACCCTAATTTTTGCCAAATCCAAAATACACCAAGTACAAATGTATGTTTCCTATCGTCCTGTTAAATATGAATGTGTTAAAAACTATTTGACGAAAGTTAGGCCTATTTTAATTAGTGTCTGTGGGGTAGTTTACCCTCTTAGACCCTGATTTTTGCCAAATCCAAAATACACCAAGTACAAATATAGGTTTCCTATCGTCCTGTTAAATATGAGTGTGTTAAGAACTATCTGACAAAAGTTTGACTACGCAACATTATTATTAGAACTTCTTGGGGTGTCTCAGCAACTTAAAATCGCATATTGCATCGCATATGCATGTACACTAATTAACTGGTCCACTGTAAATATTCATTTCTCATTTCCATTTCCGTTTCTCTCTTCAGCCAGGTTTAATCAACTGCAATATGACTAGAGAGTGCTTTATTTGTAAGAGAAAGTACGTCGTAGGAGACAGAGACAACCGAGACGTGCAACTACGTGGAAAAACTTAATCCTGAATACCGAATTGGCCGACTGCTCTGGAAAGTGAGAGTAGAGGGCGCATATGCGCGAGAGCGCGGGAATTTGAAATCTATCTTTGTAAAATTATTTTAAAAGTTGCATTTTTATAAAACTGATTTTATGCATATTTCATCCATAAAATGAAATATACATAAAAACAATCTTAAAACAATTCAAACTTAAATATATATTGCATAATATTTTCCTTTAAAAATGAAATACAGAATTGATGTGTAAATTTATTAATAATTTAAAAAAATATATATATGTATATATTTATATAGTATATAAAAATTCCATTTTTGAGAAAAGAACAATTAGGGTGCATAATTTATACCGAACGCAAAAAGGATTTTTTATATACATCAGTTAATGAAATCATTTTACTTCATTATAAAATAAAGTTCATTACTTCTGATCAACCTTGCTATTCTTGAAGGCATATCCTTAAATAGGCTTCGAACGATTTTAGAGTCGGACAGTTCTGACAAATCCTTAATATCATGTGCCTTTTGTTTGCATAAACGCTTAAGTTTTCTTATATGATCTTCTTTTTGGTAAATTATATTCATTAACCGGGCTTTTCGAGGGGTTCTATCTGATCCGAGAGAGATTTTGAATGCCTCAAATATTGAAGATCTGGCAGGCCTGGACCATGTTGGTTCTTCAGTTGTTACTGGCACACCATGCATAGGTAGTAATTCTGTAATAAAGTATTGATCAATTACTCATTTATATTTCAATATTGCAATTGAAATTGATTCCTGTATGAATATTTTAATATATAATTTTGTAATAAAGACAACAAAAGAAACACAAAAACTTTTTGGTCTTTCACAAGTTTTCCATTGTCACAAATGCAAATTGTTGACTTCTTACTAGGTAAATGTTACAAGCTACAAATAATTAGTATCTATATGCTAACATTTAAGAAGTATGAGTCATGCACCACCACATTAGCACACTGTGTACCCAATATCTCAAAAAAACGTAGGTGAACATTCCATAATTAACACAAAAAAGAAATTTATTTATTAACAACCACTCTACAGGAACGATGTTCCCAATTACAGAGCTGTAACTTTTTCAACACATACATCCCGGGGCTCCTTGCATTGCAAGCCTAATACGTTAGCTTTGAGTCACTGAGCCATCTTTAACAGTTCATTTAAAATTAAATATATGTACCTCTCACATCATCTCCTGTACTTTTTGCTTGATCGTGACAAGTTGTTTCAGTACAAGGGTACAACGTAGGCACTGCATTTGATTTTAACTTAAAAGTGTTAGACAAATTTGAATCGACATAAATCATCTGTGAAATGTCGACTGCAAATTCGATGATTTTGAAGTGTAAGTCCACTGTACTTCATTCCCAAGCTTTCTTGCCATAACTTTGACCTAAAAAATTATTATGAGATTATAGCATAATTACTTTTATACAATCAACATACTTTTCCAATTTTGATGGAAAACAATGCATTTTTCCTACTTCCTGCTCTGAATATCCACATACAAGGCACAGTGGGTTAGGTGCCATCGTCTTGTTTCTGCTCTTAAATAAGAGTACTTCCAATGTAGGTAGGTATAACCTAAAAAAAACAACTATACGTTAACTAAGATAAACTAACAAAATATTCTTACCCAAAGGTAGATAATAAGAGAATAACTTTACCTCCAAACACTTCATCAGCACAATTAAGTTAATCTTGTAATAAATATATAAAATATAAAACACAGACTGTCAGAAACGTCAACAAAACAATGACTCAAAATCAGTGTTGCCAACCTTTGTCTTACAGAATTCGGTAGAATTACAACGAAAAATCGGTAGATATGGGGAAAAATCGGTAGATTTGCTTTTCAATGGAAATTCAAAGCAATTAATCATTTGCAGAACATATGTGATATAGTAATAATTAAAGATTGTTCAAAATAACAAACTTTAGTTATCTCGATGAACGTAAATAACAAAATATACTTAAATATATATACAGTGTTGTCGTATTTCCGGGTGCTCTCCCGGGTTGATGATCGGCTCCTCCCGGAGCCACGGTTGTCTAAACGACGTTTCGATAATCTCATCTGGTATCTTCAGGTTCTCGCTGAAAGCTGTCAACTAGTCTATTATGCTGATCTTCGTTGCTCGAAGTCGAGTTCGAGCTACAGTCGCATGCCTCATGCCATGCATTCGACTTGAACATATGAGTATATAGCTAATTATTCATCTAAGTAATGCGGCGCAAGCCATTTGAGAAGTTCACAAACAAGCATAGATATTGTAAATATTCTGGCATCTCTCCTGTCTCGATATCAATTCCATAATAATATATCGCACATTTGCGAGAAGAGCGTCACAACTGGAAACCTTAATAACTTTTTAACGATTGCCAAAAAATTTACGAAATTTTGTTTTGGTAATGAATGTAGTGTTTGCTAATCGAAAAATATGATAATTTTTTCTTATTTCCGTAAATAATTAAAATAAATCTACATATGACTCTGTTCTAGCAATAGCAATCATGTTTTTGTTAGATATGACTATGCTGAAGAATATTCCTAGCAAATCTATGTAAATGTGACTCTGTAGCTGCACAATCGATATCTTTTTGTATGCTTGTTATTTTAATTGATCGATGATTAAAACACAAAAATGAGGAAAAACTTTTTTTATTTTAAAAGCTAAATTATTAAGTAGGTATATGTTATTATATATGCATTTTACATGGCATTACGTTTCTTTTTTGCTGGTAGTTTCGTTGGTTTTTTGTCTGCTTTGCTTTTCTTTGGTATATTTGCTTTTTTCTTATCTTCTTCTTTCCTGTCTTTTTGGTCCATTTTTCTTTTCTTAGGTATATTTTCTGTTTTCTTTTCTTTTTCTTTCTTGTCTATTTGGTTTACTTTTCTTTTCTTAGTCATATTTTCCTTGTCGTTCTCTTCTTCTTTCTCACTTTCTGTCTCGTCGTTTTTCTTATATCGTAAACTTTGATAAAAACTGTGATACTTTTTTATAATCTGATTTTTTATGCAAAGATCTATGAGACACTCGTATTTTTTTTTTGGCAATTTCCAATGGTTTATGGTACAGTTTGGTAATGGGAAAACTTGTTTCTGGTAATTTTTGTTTGAAGCAATGTTTTTATACAATATCAGATTTTTATCTGTTTACACCTGACTAAATTACCTGATGTTATTTTGTCTGTTTTTACATAATTAATTGATTTTACAATATCAATTTTCTTTTTTTAATTTGTAATTACCTATTGACTATTCCTATACAATTGTATATTGTCTTTTAAGGAAAATAAACTATTATTATTATTATTATTAAGGAATTGCTGTCTTAAAATTCAAGTCACTGTAGCTCGTTTTATAAAAAAATTGAAAAGGACTTTCCTTACTAACTTTAATGCTGACAATATCATGCCAATAAATTTTTTCGGCATCTGTGTTATACTGGAAGTTTTTACCTATCTGAGTCTGAAGATGTTTGAGATCTAAGAAATCGTCATAATCTAATTCATTTACAATAAACGGTTGACCAGTCTTTTTGGCATTTTTTATCACAGCAACCCACTGAGCCGGAACATAAATTGGACCTGACTCCAAAGCTCTCTTTTTTTGCTTCTCAATAAGAGAATGCATCGCATCCCCTTCATTTTGCGTGTGACCGACAGTTAAAAAGTTCAGGGTTATTGATGGCAAGTCCAATTCTAAAACAGTGTTAAGTAGCAGGCATACCATGTATTTATTCTTATTTTGTCCGCCACAGTTGTCACTGTATAGTACAACTGGAGTCTTTGTGGATATAGTTTGTAGAAACTTATAAATGCATGTCCCTATCTCGTTTACTCCACGAGAACCCTCTCCTTCGTGCCACACATAACAATGTCCTGTTTTTTTACCCATATCATAGACAGTAAGATTGTATGTGGCCAGTTTGGATTTATAATAAAAGTTATTTATTTCTCCGCTGGGCGTGGGATGTACAGCTTCTAGATCGAAGCAAGCAGCAGTCAATTTTTTTTGAAGTGCTGCTTGTTTGTCTCTTTCTTTGGATTCCCTACACAGTTTTTTTTTAACAATATGCCTGTCATATTGAACCATTTTTTCTTGTTCTTCTTTACTGCTATTTTTGTACTGTTCGCACAAACTACACATATCCTTTTTAGGTGTAAAAAAAGAAATATTAAATTCATTATTGAATATGCGAAAGTACATAGCATAATTAGCATACGGCTTTTCAAGTTGTTTGCAAAGTTCGACATAATCTCCGTGTAAATCTGCTATTGTTTTCCCACCATCAATGAACTCCCGAGATGTTTGAGCCCTCAAATAATGAGATTCAACTCTCGGAATGGAATCGAGATGTGTTCGATCACACTGGCCCGAATTTCAGAATCAACTTTCTTGTGATTAATATGCTTCACTCTATTATCTTCCTGTAAAATCCCATCTTTTACTTTCTCCCGTACTGTTCGGACTGATCGGTTACAGAGGCTAAGAGTATTTAAAAAAAATAGCTTACACACACGAATTTTTAATCCATCGACTGTGAAGCTGTATTCGTTATTTTTCTTCCTTGCTGAAATATTTTCATTTCTATTTCTCTCAAAAGTAATTTCTTGCATCGAATTTAGCAGAAAATGACGCTGTTCATGCAGATTTCCTATGGCCCAATATTTACTAAATATTGTTTTTCTTTTCTCTTCTGTAATTTTCGATCTACATTTAAAAATACATTTTCCACTGCAAGGATCCAGCATTATCCTTTCCTTCATTTGCTTTCCTCTTGAATTTTCATAAGCAATTCCTTTATTTCTTGCAGATTTTTTAAGTTCTTTTTTCCACTGATTTTTCTTTAAAGGGCGCTTTTTTCCTTTCTTTAATACAACGACATCATTATTAAAATCTCCGTCACTCACAGCTGAACTGATATTTTCTGACTCAATTTGAGAAATTTCCTCGTGGTCCAAATTTATTTCCTCTCCGTCAGTATAATATTGTTCTTCATGATCAATTTCTAAAATTTCTTTTCCAGAGTCAACTTGTGGCATTCCTTGAGGTAAGTCTAAATTTTCATCAGGTGTAAAAATTAATTTTGTAGGGCCTTGTGTGTCTGTAGCAATTCTCTCTTCAAGGACACTTAGCATTCTATCGCATTCTATATCTATGTCAATACTGTTCTCTTGAAGTTCCACGTCAAGGTTTTCTTCCATCTCACAAAGAAAAAAATCGTTCTAAAATCATACAAACAATAGTGTTCATCTATCCCAAAAGAAATCACTGTTAACTCACATTTACAATCAATTTTCCATCGGAATAATCATTAATCTTGACTACATTCTCTAATGAACTATCAATGCTAGGAAAGGCCAGCGTCTCATTAATAATGTAATTTTTTTCATACTGAAATAATTTTTATTATTAACTAGATACGTAATCATTATTGACATTAAAAATACTTACGTGAGCAGTCTCTAGTGATGTTAAGTTTTTAGTATGGTCAGAATTTTCTGTTATTGATTGATTGTAAGTAATATTTTCAGTCTGTATTGTATTGGTATTATTTTCAGAATTTACTGCCTTTGATTCAAATACTGAAATACAATTACTTCCAATTTGTGTTAAAATGCTAGTATCATTATTATTGTCAGATATTTCAACACCTGATTCACCTATTTGGTTGCAATTGTTTTCAATCTAAAAAAATTTTTCTTTATAACAGAAGTATATAACTATCTTTGACATTTAAAGAGGTAAGTTCTTATATATTATGTTACTAAAACAAACATAAAATATTTTCTATTGCAGCAAATTAATCCGAGTTCGTATTATGCAACACTTGATGAGATGCATCAAGAAAGATATTTATCAAAAATATCTCTGTTGGGAATAGATCAATACACACTTCGTTTAGAAGATTGTTTTGCAGATATAGACTTTCCCAAAATATTATATCCTGACATAGTAATGTATCTTGTATATTCTAAAAGTGGTTTTACGATGGATGAAATGAAAGCATACAAGTCTTAAGGCATATAATCAAGCAGTATGTGAATGGGTGAAAAAAATACTGCGTAAAGCAGTTCGATTTAAACGTTTTAGTTTTGGGAAAAGTAAGTATTGTACCCTTAGACCATTCAATGTGCCGCTGAGCGTAAGCGACACATTGAATCGTCTAAGATTGTACATACTTTTTATTTATAATGCATTTAACAATTATCCTATGTTTATGTAATATTTAATAAAATATTTTTTATAAAATTTTGTTTTATTTACACATTTACTTCTATCTTATCATAAGTATTAAATCTGAGAAAACAATATTATTTTAATTAAGATCATATATTTTTGTAAAAACGCATAAGTTATTAGTAACGATGCTTTAGGTTGAGTAATAATCTGTTGAATAAAGCATTAATTATATTTTCAACGCCTAGATTCAAATTTTACGGAATCAAAATTATAATCGATCAATAAAACACTTTTTAAATGTATTGCTTCTAACCAAAACAGAGTCAAAGCAACACAAATAAGGCGAAAGTTCGGCATATTAAAGAAAGATGATATAATAGGAAAGATTATTTAGAAATTCTATAACATGTATCTTATATTTACAACGATTGAAATCATTGGAACTTCTTGTGCTCCTGCTTGTGCTATAATCTAGGGACGGATCGTATTCACATTTAGAAATATCGTATTATTTATTTAGGAGTAATTTAACATATAAATACTAAAAAAAAATCGTTTATTATCGAAAAAATTGGACTCCTACATCTCGTGGTGCCCAGGTAAAAACAGCACAAAAATAATTCATATTATTACTTATTAATTATATTTCATCAATAATATAAACTTCCTTCTAAAAAATAAACGTTATAAATAACTTGAACGTTAATAATAAACCTTAAACACTGTTTGTTTACATAAAGCATTTAGGTTATTTTACCTCCAGGGTAGGCCAGCTGTCAAATCGTGCAAACTTTCAATGAATTTATGGCAGTCACATTGTAAACATTAAAATTGATTACCTGGTGATTTTTAACTGCCATTTCTACCATTTGCAACATTTTTCTGCTTCTTGAACCCATTTTTTCTGCTATTAAAATGATAAACTTGCACCACAATACACAAAAAATACACAAATATTTTTAAGGTTAAGTGTAACTAGCCCAGTTAAGGTTTAAACCGCATGGATTAACCAAAATTTCTGCTAGAATACAGTCACAAGCTACCTTATGACAGTCTTCTTGCAATACTGCACATGTAAATCATAAGCTGCTTTGCGTAAATAGTAGTACATGTCGCTTGTGACAGTGTTGTAGAAAAGTCTAGTAAAAAAAATAATGTGAATGTTTCAAGAAATACTGATATAAACATCTTATGATTATGTTCTTGCCACGTTTAACTGTAATATTTAAACATTTGCATACTGAACAAAGTCATATTTAATTTGTTACGCTGTTCTTGCAAAACTATTGGTGAAAACTTAATGCTGCTACAGAGACATATCAGTGATTTTTAATTGAATTATTGAAAATATTACTTATGACAGTGTTCCAGCATAAAGAGGATACAAAATTACATAAGTTTACACTAAAATCGGAATTTTTGAGATTTGGTGGTTTGTGACTATGTTATCGCAAATGTGCGATATAACGGAAGTGAAGATCTTCCACTAATTAAGAAAATAATAAAGAATTTTTTGTTAAATTTTTAAAAATATTTCAGCTTCTAAAATTTCGGTAGAAATCAAAATTATTCGGTAGATCGGTAGATTTTATCACAATTCGGTAGAAATACCGAAAAATCGGTAGGGTTGGCACCACTGCTCAAAATGGCGTCGAGGTTAAAAAAATTAATAGAAATTACGCATGCGTAGTTTGCCACCGTGCTGCCATCTGCGCTCACTGTTTAGAAAGTGCAAGAGAGATAGCCATACGCCAGTTTTCCTGTTTAAGAGGAGGAGGAAATAAATGAACAGTGCTGTCAATGCGAGCGAAAACGCTCACATTGTGAGCATTTGCTTTATACGCGGAGCGAAATTCATTCTGGGAGCAATTGGGAGGATTTTAAGCTTAACGTAGTTCCCACAGGTAGTTCCAATGCAAGGATTATAAACAAATAAAGAATATTCTTGGTTTCTATGTATAAACATTGTTATTCGGTGTTGGTCAGCGCCATATGACATCAAATAACGGTACTACTCAATTTAAAATACAGTCATCTAGAGGACAAAACGCCAATGGGGAAAATTCTCTTTTATTTTATCCACCAGAGTGCACCAGCTGTACTCGGTTGTCTGTCCGTCAATGTCAATACGAAAAAATATGTCTGTATAAACAAAGTTAATAATTACGATGTAAAATGAAAACTTGTTGCTGTGTACCAAATTGCTCTAACACGGTAGGACATTTATTTCCTAAAAATAACCGTCTCCAACAAACTATTTAAAGATTATATGTGATACAAGAAGTTGAGAATGACATTAAACCGTTTACGCATAGCGCCTAGTTTAGACTTAACAGTCTAGCTAGGCACAAGATGTAACAGGTTTGATCATGTGTTATTGCGATCTTTAAATACATCAATATATTTAAACAGTTATTAATTTGTGTTGTCGGTTACCCTCTTCTAGACTTGCATACCTACAATAACATCTGAACTACGTCGAAGGTCATTGGGCGCGTTCGTTCCATTATCTCAATAGATATATGGTTCGTTCAGTATTACATATGACATAACCTGAACTAAACGCGGATAGGAAAACTGAAACTATTCTCGAATGTCGATTAGGATAAATCGTATACGATTTTCAGAAAACGTCTACAGAAATCAACATGTGAGAATACAATAACTGTGTAGTATTTACTCGCTCGTTAAAGACTCAATTACAAATCGTATTTGACTTTTACAATTTTTTAAAAACATGCATTACATTATATATGAAAGAACTTTTCGAGAACGCGTTATGTTTCAATGAGTTTATTCTTTTTCTTATTTTCTGGCATTACTACTTAATTAAAAAACAAATATTTTTTGTATAAATGAATATCATATAATTAAGTTGCGTTATATAAAAAACTCATATTTGTGAGTTTAGCTTGGGCGAGGATTATTCAGAGGATTTTGAACGTATGTGAGAGCGAAACGGAGCGTTTTGAATTAGTTTACGGGGTAATTTACAATATTTGCATTGGCAACACTGTAAATGAAAAATAGGACAATTTTCCCTATAAAGTTGCACGTCTCGGGTTGTTTCTGGTAGGAGATGCTGTCATTACATCAGTAAGTAACAATCATAGAAAATATATATATATATATTCTTTGTCTATGGTAGCAATTCACATGAGCGTAGTTTAATTGGTTTTTTTTCCTGCGAACTCTGAAACGATTATAATATTGCTCTGCTTTGAACAGGGTTCCTAAGGATTTTCAAACAAAACGAAAGTGGTTAAGTATTATGGGTATTGATATTCATAGTACATGTGATTTGAGTGTTTACACTTACATTTGTGCGATTCGTTTCTCACCTGAAGATTTTTATACCACTCCTTCTGGCAAAAGGTGTTTGAAAAAAGGAGCAGTTCCTCAAAGAGCTACTGCAATAGTAAAAAAACTTGAACCGGGACCTTCACGACAAAGGTAAGCAAGCAACAAAAATAAAGGCCCTCTTATTTCTGTTTACTTAACTGTTTGTGACTGATACCTATATTTACTCTGGGTAATACTAAAGGAGAACGAAAACCTCGAATTTTTGCGTGATTTTTTCAGGATACCCTATTTTGGGGTCGTAGAACACGAATCTGAAATTAGTTTTGCGTGCATACCAACCGTTTCCCAAAAAAAAATTTTTGAAAATTTTTCTTATGCACTAATTTATACACCAACAGCACTTGTATATCGTCTTTTTCCTTATTAAGATCACACTATGTCCTTTATAGAACAATAAACCCTTCACTTATGGCAGAAAACTCACTTTCTTTTGTATAAAAATCAGAATTTTATTCACAGAAACTGTATTAGATTAACCTCCATCTGTTATTTGATTTGATTACATATATTTGCATGCGTTGTTTGCGCATGTGTAAGGTTTGGTGTCTAAAGGCACAAAGAATTGAAAGTTAGTGGGTTGAACTAATTCATTTTTAGTGTTGAAAGACATATGCGACGTTACTTTTCCAAACACATTCGCGACCAGTCGACGCTTAGAAAGGGATATATATGTTTATAAATAATACTTAACGCCGTCTGCCCCAGATTTAATAAGGTGATAAGTACTATTATATATCCCTTGCCCTTCAAGACACTTTGCGCGAACGTGTCTTGAAGGGCAAGGGATATATAATAGTACTTAGCACCTTATTAAATTTGGGGCAGACTGCGCTAAGTATTATTTATAAACATACATATCCCTTGCCCTTCAAGACACGTTCGCGCCCGTCGACGCTTCGAAAGTGTCTTGAAGGGCATGCAAGGGATATATATAATAATACTTGGCACCTTATTAAATCTGGGGCAGACGGCGCTAAGTACACATATTAGCGCCTTGAAGGGCAAGGGATATGTATGTTTATAAATAATACTTAACGCCGTCTGCCCCAGATTTAATAAGATGCTAAGTACTATTATATATCCCTTGCCCTTCAAGACACTTTCGAAGCGTCGACGGGCGCGAACGTGCCTTGAAGGGCAAGGGATATATAATAGTAATTTAGCACCTTATTAAATCTGGGGCAGATAGTGCTAAGTATTATTTATAAACATACATATCCCTTGTCCTTCAAGATACGTTCGCGCCCGTCGACACTTCGAAAGTGCCTTGAAAGGCAAGGGATTATATAATAGTACTTGGCACCTTATCAAATCTGAGGCAGATGGCTCTAAGTACAAACATTCGCGCCTTGAAGGGCAAGGGATACGTATGTTTATAAATAATCTACCCCAGATTTAATAAGATGCTAAGTACTATTATATATCCCTTGCCCTTCAAGACACTTTCGAAGCGTCGACGGGCGCCAACGTGTCATGAAGGGCAAGGGATATATAATAGTAATTTAGCACCGTATTAAATCTGGGGTAGATGGCGTTAAAGCATTGTGATATTGGTCGGTGTCGGTACTTTAGATACAACTTTGTAAATGCATGCGCATCGGATTGATAGTTGTATAGTTTTGAGTAGCTGTTTTGTGATGTTTTACAAACAATTTTTTTATTTTTATGTAATAGAAAATGAGTTTTCTGCCATAAGTGAAGGGTTTATTGTTCTATAAAGGCCATAGTGTGATCTTAATAAGGAAAAAAACGATATACAAGTGCTGTTGGTGTATAAATTAGCGCATGAAAAAGTGCGTGTCATAAGAAAAATTTTTTTTGAAGAAACGGCTCGTATGCACGCAAAAATCCGAGGTTTCCGTTCTCCTTTAGTATTACCCGCTTTTAAATTGAAATAAATACCATTCATAATTAGTTATTGTAATACTGCGTTAGGCAAAGAAGTTTTTCTGTCAGATTTTGCAGTCCTCCACTTGATATTCTCTTCAGAACGTGGAATAGTCTTTATCTGAAGATAGCACCTACTAATTCATGTAATCTTTTTAGGACAAATATTCTGTGAACATTCGAAAGTTTCCTGAAGTTGATGTTGAATTACCTCTGCTGGAAGAAAATAGAGAAAGTTCTAACTCTGATAAAGAAAACCTTGCATCCTTTTCTTCGTCAGGACACACAGAGACTGCAAGTGAAATTGCAGTATCAGGCTCTTCATCAAAAGAAAAACCCGCACCAAAAAAGTTAGTTAAAAATATAAATAAATGTCATTCATCAAATTTTTTAATATTAATTAATTTTCAAATTTCATCGAACTTCTATGAATTATTTTTATAATTTTAGGAAAAAAGTATTGATTCAAGAGCCACAGGATTGTGAGAAATCTTCCTCATCTTCGATAGATGCTGTAAAAGAGGTTGACGTAGATTTTGAATCTTCATCCACTGAAACTGCTCCTGAAAGAGAAGAGCTATCATCGTACACTTGTAATACTTCCATGAAGAAAGTATTTTCATCGAGTTCAAGGAGGTAAGAAAAATTATTTCGTAACTGAAGATTGTTTCAAAAATAAGTCTTTTTTATTTGTAAATGATACATAATTAACATTATCTGCTTACTGAATTGAACTTTCTGATCTGAACTGTTATCGCCCTTTAGAAAAATGCAAGCGCTGACAAAACATTGAAACCAGGGCATGTTTTGAATATAGTTTTAAGTGGGACTTGTTATTTATGAGTAAATACAGTTATACATTTTAATTGTTTTTTTAGATTATCCCGTCTGAGATATTACGGTGATATTAAGTTGAGAGATGTAATGAATCCAAGAACAGCCAAAAAAAGTTGGTCTATCATAAAATCTACAGTCTCCACACTGAGGAAAAAAGTTGTTAATCTGCAGCAATCAAGGTTTTTTTTTTTTTATACATTTATTTAACGTCGGCCTATTTCCGCTACTGAGGCCTAACACCGACGCCTGTAGACGAGCTGCCCCCAACCAGGAATTTTACCGAACCTATTCCCTTAAGAAGAGTAGGGATCTTTTAGTTGCCTAACATTTAATAGACAAGGGACCGACGGCTTTACATCCCCTCCGAAGGATGGTATATCTCCTATACAACCCTCGCCTAAGGTTGTATAGCTTCCGCGCATACACTGATATACAAGCCACTGGAAGATGTGTGAGGCGAGAACGCGGTTTCCGTTGGAATGGTCACCATCCAAGTACTAACTGCGCCTGTCGTTGCTTTACATCGCATACCGAAGTATGTACATAGTAAAGACGCACCTACGCTCGCCCCCAAGAAGGAGATTGAAATCGAAAATTTTCAAATGAATTCATTGATGAAGTATTTGAGGACTTATCACTGAAAATACTATCAAGGTAAGAAAAGTTTCTTAGTTATACATTTTCACATGTTTGGAGAAATTATCCTGCGTGAAAAAATTGGGGAAAAGATATAACTGCCTGCATAATTATAATAAAAAACAGTTGAAAATTAAATTTTGTTCTCAAAAATAAGAGATAAGAAAAATTTCAAATAATGATTACTTTTTTACACGACCAATCATAAATATCATTTTTGGCCCCAAGGTGACAAAGTGCACCTGGAGCAACAATAGCTATTTAAACGCTAAGGGGGTGGTATAGTCGGATATAATTTTACTGGGCAGACAAAAAATGTAACAAAAACTTTACGACCTCATTAAAAATACTGTTACTCTGTACTGTCTCACCTGCAAATTGAATCACTTATTTTTATAGGTTTTTAATGTGCGTCGACTTGTTTGATGACAGGTCGTAAAGTTTTTGTTGCATGTTTTGACTGCCCAGTTAAACTGTACCCGACTATAGGTGTAGTTTACTGCTTAAAAATAATGTACAAATTGTATGATGTAGGGGAACCCTCAGTTTATTTAATTTTTCATTTAGCATTTTACAACCGATCAAAAAAAATACAGTTCATGAGAATTTCTCTGCCATAAATTAACTTTTACCGGCCAAGATTGGGAAATGGCTATCAGGGATTGGCAAGAGCTTTTACCAATCCCTGTTTTTTCTTCTTTCTGACCCCTGTACATGAAAAATTACTGCAAGATATGGGAAACCTTGCCTTGCTTTCTTTACAATGGAAACGAATTAGTACTTTATATGACTGGAATCCATGTTTTGCGTTTAACGTAAATTATTACTTTCTGTTCGACTGGTACTTCTGTTTTGCAGAGCCAGTTATTTTTTCTGGAATTGCTAACACTTATTCTAATCATACAAAAAAAAAATTCTCTGAGGGTACTTACTTATAATTTTTAAGTGTATGTCAAAGGTTGAATTCTTACTGAATGTTGTATATTATAGTATTTACAATTATTATGATTTTAATGTTGATATTATTTCAACAGGCTTCACTTCCTGGTGCTGCTGGAAATTTGTTGCAGAGAGTATTGAAAGGTCCATCCCGGCAAAAGTATGATCCCCAACTGAGGTCGTTTGCCTTGACATTGAACTTCTATTCTCCGAAAGCGTACAATTTTCTCCGAGAGGAGTTTAATATATCTCTTCCCCACCCCAGTACAATAACCAAATGGTACCAGTCAATAGACGGAGCTCCAGGTTTCACAAAAGAAGCCATCCATGCACTGAATATGAAAGTTGAGGAAGCAAGAAATGGAGGAATGAAGGTGATTTGTAATCTTGTTATGGACGAAATAGCTATCCGAAAACGTGTTGAGTGGACTGGAGACAAAACAGTGGGATATATTGATATAGGAACTGGTATAAATTCAGATGACATTCCAATGGCTAAGGAGGCACTAGTATATATGCTGGTAGCCATTAATGGCCACTGGAAAATACCTGTGGGTTATTTCTTACTGGATGGATTTATGTGCCACAGAAAGGGCAAACTTAGTACGGAAATGTCTAGTTTGTACATCAATCTGACCTTATTGTAAGCTCCATTACTTTTGATGGCACTGCAACAAATATGAGCATGTGTCGTCATTTAGGTGCATCACTGCACAATGCAGAGGCAATAAAATCCTATTTTTTGCATCCCATCACTCAACAGAAAGTATTTGTGTTCTTGGATCCGTGTCATATGGTGAAATTAGTTAGGAATTGTTTGGGAAGCCAAAAGGTTTTAACAGTGAAGGTTAAAACCATCAAATGGCAATATTTGGAAAATTTGGTGAACCTTCAGGAAAACGAGGGACTTCATGCAGCCACGAAATTGAAGAAGAGACATCTCCAATGGGTCCGTGAAAAAATGAGAGTGAAGCTTGCTACACAAACCCTGAGCAAAAGTGTCTCTGATGCACTTCTATTTTTATGCAATGACTTGAAACATGAAGATTTCATTGGAGCTGAAGAAACGGCAAATTTTCTCAGTATTTTTAATGATTTTTTTGACATTTTAAATAGCGGAAGCAGATTTGCAAAATATTCATTTCAAAAACCTTTATCACCAGCCACTAAGAAAACTTTTTCGATTTCATAGAAAAAGCTGTTACATATATAAAATCGTTATGTCTTAATGGAACACCAATTTTAGAAAGTGAGGCACACAGGTTTTCTCGGATTTTTAGTTTATGCTGAAAGTTTGAAAAGTTTTTATTCTACCTATGTGGAATGTGATAAGCCTTTACTAAAATATGTTCTGACTTACAAAATTAGTCAGGATCATTTGGAAATATTTTTTAGTATTGTCAGGAGTAAAGGTGATGGTTTCAATAATAACCCAACACCTAGACAGTTTCAAGCTACTTATAAAAAGTTGTTAGTTCATGCTGAAATAAAAGGAGCAAGCACTGCTAATGCAGTGGCATTAGATAGCACATCAATTTTACAATGTACCTCTAGAAATACTCTGATGATATCTCAGAATACCGATGATGATGATACTGAAGTTGTTTCCAATATTATGAGCGACCACGATTATATAACTTATGATACTGAAGATATTTCCAATATTATTATGAATGACCATGATTATATAACTTATTCCTCGTTATATTTGTCAGACTACATCGTAGATATTGTAGGCTATATATCAGGATTTGTAGTTAGATCTGTGAAAAAAAAATTTCTTGCATAAAACGTTTGGAAATTTTGGAGGGCGACATTGCTCCCTCCCAATTACAAATTAGAAAAAAATTTGATAATTTAGTCAATGCATCAAACTGGGTCAATGTGGTCTGTCAGAATGCTGAAAAATCTTTTAGGTTTTTCAGTAAAACTGATAATTTTTTAAGTACCAGGTATAAAAAAAGAAATATTAATAATATATTAGTTACAAAAACATGTGAAAGTATACTATTTTGTATTTTTGATATATTCGGTAATCACATATTTGATGGAGAGTTATTTGATAACCATGGTATATTGTTGGTAAAATTAATTTTGAAAATTTATTTTAATATAAGATTACATTATGAATGTGAGAAGAAAAATGATGAGAAAAATGTAAGAAGTTTGTTTACAAAAGCAATTTTATTTCGACATCAATAAATTCTTTCTTATACACAATGTGTTTTCTTTATGTATATACCCTTCATCTGTACATGACAAAAGCTGCTGCAATACCTTAATTTATTAAATATTTTCATTTATGTTTATATGAAATTTCCAAAGAATTTGTTTTTATTTTATTTTATATCTGTAGCTTTTTGTTAATAACCCATAATTGCTATAGTGGGCTAACAGTAATAATAGTGGTTACTTAACCTCTGTGGGTATAAAACCAATAACTGTATAGATTTAAAAAACTGTAACGCTGACAATTGGTGAATATTAGTCCCTTATGTCTAATTAAAAAAATACGAGATTCTTGGAGTTCTTTGTTTTAAACTGTAATTTCTTATTGTCGGCGCAACCTTAGGCTGAAGACTAAGACTACGTTCAAATCATGGCTAGGACATGGGATATTTAGTGGCATATTTTCATGTGTTATCGAGTTGGTAGTAGTAGAACCACTCCTGAGTTTGGGTCTCAGCTATGACAGATGGCAATGTAGTAGGGAATGCTCGTTGTATATGTGCTCTGGTTTAGTGGTGAAATAGCTAATGCTAAACTCCGGTAATCTAAAGAAGTCAAGTTAAGGCATGAAAGTTATAACTTTCTTATACCTATTGATAATGTATTGACAAAATTTTGCATTCAAATTATAAAAAATCTTGTCGTTCCTGAAGGTAAAAAAATATAATAAATGATGAGCCTAAGAATTTTATGTCTTGCATATCTGGAAACAGTATTTAAGGCAAAAATAATATCAATTGAATTAAATTCACGTCAATATTTCATAAATTACAAATTAAAATAATATCTTCGATATGAGCCCCTTTTAACGCCTACGCCACTGGTGGAACGAGCAAATCCTCTCATGCCACGCCATTCTCACCCATAATGGTTTGTATATGTGTATTACAAATAAAGTCTGTGCTGATGGGTTTACTGTTACTTGTCTATATCAAATCGTAAATTTTGACATGTCAGTTGAATATTTCAACCAAATTTCGAAGTGTCTTCATTAATTATTTTGCAGAAATTTGAAAGCAAAAGGAAACAGTTCTTTACAGAACTAATTATATGTTATTTATATTTATTAAGTATATATACAAATTCTGGAAGTTTTCCAATATGGATGTTGTGGCAAATTAAAGTTTAGTGGAAGTTTCACCAGTAAAGAAACACAAATAATTAGATTTGGGTGCTTTAGCATTATCTGAGAAGCAATGTGTAATAAATATGTTAAACAGATGTTGAGTGGAAAAACAAAGGTCAAAATGTGTGAAATCGTATCTACAATTATGAATGCAGTGGGTAAGATATTGAACAATAAGATTTGTAACATTTTACTGTTAGGAATTGCAAGATCAACTGTATTCCGTCCGATAAGGGAATATAGAAAGACTGGAAATATACGCAGGCCAAAAAAACTTGGAGGAAGACCAGGAATTATTACCAGATTTGATGAAACAGTGAAAAACTCTATTCGACAAATAATACATAGTTTCTTCTACAACAATGAAATGCCTACCCTAAACAAAATTCTACATGAAATAAATAGTCGCCCAGATTTGCAGAAGTTTTCTCGATAGTCAATAAATTCATGAAGGAAATTAATTTCAAGTAAGTTACATTTACATTTGGAAAATTTGTATTGAGCATATCATCAAAAAGGAAGAAAAAATGTACAAATTGGATGGAATCATGGACACTATAATTGAGCCGTTAATTATTTCTATTGGTGCTGAAAGCGACACTTCATCTGAAAGTTCGGATACAGACACAGAATTAGATCTTCAGTGACTTCAGTGATAAGTGCAAAAGTATTTAAGGACTTATTCTAGAAGTGTTTAAGATGACTGATATATAATTAATTATTGTTGTTACTTCAATTATGTATTCTGTAAGTTCATAAATGTAATGTTTATTACCTCTTAAAAATCTTAAAATATATATATCATTAAAATTATATAGGTATATCATTGACACATCAATTGAAAATAATTATATATTTTTTAAAAATATTGTTTAATAAGTCGTATACCAAATCAAATTTCAAATATCTCAAACAATATTCTTTTATGGAAATATATTATTAAGAATGTGAGTGAGGAATCCCTAGACCCCTTTTTTAGTAAGTATATTAGACTGCATTTACCTATACTGTACTCGTGTAAGGTTGGTTGCTTAGAACCCCCAAAATATTCTAGTGTAATTTTCTGGTAACTTTTATAGTGTAAATTGGGATTCTACATTTAGTCCTCCTGGTTAAAAACAAACTATAGATATTTTTAATTGAAATAAAAATATCAAGTAGATATTTTTAATGAATTTCAGATATCTCTAATTCAAAGCACATATTGATAAATAGTGAATAAATAATAAAACGGCGTTCCATAAAAATCCGTATCGTAAATAAATTTAAGCCGCATCACAGTCAACATTAAAACCAAATAGTGCTTCATGCGGTAAAATAAAGTGAATTTTCGTCGAAATACATTCCCCAGGTTCACATATCAGCACCGGATCGACATCAGCTGTTTTTTCTGGACGCATTGGAAATGACAACCGCACTTCACGTCGAGAAAAAGGTTATCTAACTTACTACCGTACATAATAAAGAGCTCAGATACCAAAAGGGTATCTTTTATTTAATTGAAATCGATACAAAGTCGACAATATTGATTCTATCACCGTTATTATATTGTACATGTTAGTTTTAAGTTTGTTCACAGTTGTCAATTGTCATTAGCTGGAGTTTTCACCAAATACCATTTAATAAAAGGTTTCTGTCAAACGAATATTTTAATTTCAGTATATAAGCAATAGAACCGGCTCCTGCATTAAATTAGATTCTCATCTCTACTGACCGAGTTAGTGATTCCTGCGAATTTCCGCAGGTGGCGCCCAAAGCAACATTCCCAATAATTTCAAAACAAAACACATAATAGGGGGGCGAGCGTAGGTGCGTCTTTACTATGTACATACTTCGGTATGCGATGTAAAGCAACGACAGGCGCAGTTAGTACTTGGATTGGTGACCATTCCAACGGAAACCGCGTTCTCGCCTCACACATCTTCCAGTGGCTTGTATATCAGTGTATGCACGGAAGCTATACAACCTTAGGCGAGGGTTTTATAGGAGATATACCATCCTTCGGAGGGGATGTAAAGCCGTCGGTCCCTTGTCTATTAAATGTTAGGCAAGTAAAAGATCCCTACTCTTCTTAAGGGAAGAGGTTCGGCAAAATTCCTGGTTGGGGGTAGTTCGTCTACAGGCGTCGGTGATAGGCCTCAGTAGCGGAAATAGGCCGACGTTAAATAAATGTATAAAAAAAAAACATAATATATATATATATATATATATATATATATATATATATATATATATATATATATATAGTTGTTTCCTGCAAATCATGTATAATAACAGTATATAGGTTAAGTCCACCAAGGGCTGAAGGTCGCCGCTCTCGGTACTTGCAAAATAGCAAGTCGCTATGCACCACGGAGACATCTATGATGTCTGGTGTATAGTAGCATTAGACCACATGAGAGGATTCAATTGCCTCTCACCACTATACCATTTACATTAGTCTGTATAAGACTAGCAGGTTGGCCAATGTCATTTGTCTGCTCCATGACCTATGGCATACTGAGGAGAACTAATAAGTTCGAAACCGGTCTATGTCTGGTCAGGACATTGGCTACCAATTTTTCATGATTTGTAAGGTGTAATTCAATGCAGGTCGGGGTATTTGTCCGCTGAGTAGTTGTTTCCTGCAAATCATGTATAATAACAGTATATAGGTTAAGTCCACCAAGGGCTGAAGGTCGCCGCTCTCGGTACTTGCAAAATAGCAAGTCGCTATGCACCACGGAGACATCTATGATGTCTGGTGTATAGTAGCATTAGACCACATGAGAGGATTCAATTGCCTCTCACCACTATACCATATATATATATGGTTATTATACTGTTATTATACATGATTTGCAGGAAACAACTACTCAGCGGGCAAATACCCCGACCTGCATTGAATTACACCTTACAAATCATGAAAAATTGGTAGCCAATGTCACTTGTCAACTCCCTGACCAGACATAGACCGGTTTCGAACTTATTAGTTCTCCTCAGTATGCCATAGGTCATGGAGCAGACAAATGACAGTGGCCAACCTGCTAGTCTTATACAGACTAATGTAAATGGTGTAGTGGTGAGAGGTAAGTGAATCCTCTCATATATATCCTCTCCCCTATATATATATATATATATTGCGATGTATTTGCATATTGGACGATTACGAAGATTGCATGTTTGTGTTATTTGCTGAATCAAGTTTTGAATTTGTTTATTTCCTTTAGATCGTTTTCAAAATTTATTTAAATTAGCTAAAGATCCGAAAGATATGTGTTTTAGAATGTTAATACTTGTTTAGAGTTGTTTTAATAGTTTTAAAGTTTTTATTTGATGTCAACAGTAAGTTTGATACTGACATCTATGTTAGTAGTTATTAAGGTGTCGTTGAAATAATTTCTGACATTTAAGTCATTATGACATTTCTTTTAAGTAGGAAATTTTATTTTTACAGTTGGTAAATGTTTTCCTGAGTTATTAAGTTGTTGTTGAAATAATTTCTGACATTTCTTTTAAGTAGGAAATTTTATTTTATAGTTGGTAAATCTTTTCCTGGAGAAAGACAAGGAGGTTTAAGTTAGGTTATGTTTGGAATGAAATTAATCAAAATTCATATGGTGTTTTGTTTTGTTTATTTTGGATACTTTGATATTTAGTGAGATAGAACAATAAACAACAGATAAAAGAGAGGTTGTAAAATTGGAAAAACAAATTTAAGAAAAAAAAGAACAAGTGAAAATTAGGGAGTGAAGAAGAAAAATAATAAACAAGGATTAAGAATTTTGAAAGTCAGAAATTGCGGAGATCAGCGAAGAAGAGAAAAATAGACTGTAAATAAGAAGATAGAGGTGTTATTGTGGTTTGGAGTTGCAGAGGAGATAAGGACGAGATAAGGTGAAGAATTAATGAAAGGAGAATTGTTGGATTTGGAAAGAGAAGTGTGTAGCTACGAAGAAGGAAGGTTTTTGTGTGTTTAATTTTGGACAAGGTCGTATATTAAAATTTAAATAGTGTACTTATTAGACTTTCGAATCTGTTATAAAGCTAAATTATCTAAATATCAAAGAAAATAAATTATTTATATCAGATTAAAAATTTTACTTTAATAAAAATTTCATTTTAAATAGGAACTGAATTTGAACCTGCTCCTGAAGGGAAAGATAAGCTAGCCGGCCCATTAAATATTTGGACATACTTTCGGATCAAAAGGTAAGAGATTTTAATTTGATCTTTTGGTTTTAAAGTTTTTTTTTTATCTATTGGAAATAAGCAAGTTAAGGTTTGATTAGTACTGCAAATTATTAAGTACAATAAAAAGTAGAACAGCACATTTGGCGCCCAACGCGTGGTGATTGTAAAATTGTCGATTTGATAAAGTGTGCAGTCTTGGTGAAAGTTTGTGAACTGTTGATTGTGGTACATAGTTTTAAAATTCAATAACAATTTCATTTATTAAGGGTATATAAAGTATTAATTCTTAATTGTGTGGTATTTGTATGAAATTAAGATCAGGAAAACAAACAAAAATGGAGAATAAAAATCAAACACCAGAAACTTCTCAACAAGGTGATACATCCCAACAAACACAAAATGATGATAAATTTATACAATTAATGAACATGATAGCGAACAGATTTGATGAAAATAACAAAAAAATGGACGAAAACAAACAAGACATGAATAATAAATTTGATGAAATCAACAACAAAATGGACAATAAATTTGAAGAAAGCAAACAAGATATGAATAAAAAAATGGATGAGAACAATAGGAAATTGGAAACGAGTATAGTAGAGTTACACAATAAAGTGGACGAGAAAATTAAGAAAGTAGAAGAAAAGGTAGAAAAGGTTTATGAAGAGATAAGTGAATTTAAAAGAGAAGTAAGAGTAGAAGTAGAACATGTTATAGTAGATGGTATGAATGAAATAGATATACGCATGAAAAAACAAGAAGATATAATCAAAACAATTAAAAGAACAGGATGGTAAGATCGAACAGAATACGAAGATATTGAAGGACACATACACACCTATATTTAACACATATGCTACACAACATCAACCACTGGTAAATCATTTCTATGGTGATTCCAGAACCCATCCAAAAGTATTTTTAGAACGTTTAAGGCAATATCTAAAATCTATAAATTTTAATTTTAATTTAAGAGTGCGTTTGCATGCCCCCAGTCAATCGGGGCAAGTAATCGAATTGCACTGTCCTATCGATAACACAGAAGCCCAGTAATCTAGGCGATGTACAGGACCGTACGATGTAATCGCGAAGCGATTTTTGTTTATGTATGTACTAGTCACAGACAAAACCTCGGTGACACAGAGAACATCTTGAAGTGTTGTGGGTTGCGCGTATTTAGTTGGCATAAAAGACAACATAACTTGTTTATTTACATTACATGATACTGAAGCTCTCAAGTCTCAAGGCTAAGAATTTCAATTTACGGTCATTTACGGACTCTACATACGTTTATATTTGTGCAATATACATTGAAGTGTGAAAATACTGAAAATTTGTGTATTTATTGCCTGACGATTGATTCATTGATTGCAGTAGGTAAGTAATATATTATTTAAAATTTAGATCATGATAACTGAAATTATTTTACAATAATTAGTAGGTTATATTTTGCGTAAATGTCAATGTATGTTTCTTTTTGTTATCCACTGAATTTCTCAAATGAGTAGTGCCTTTGTGAATATAGTAATAATTAATAAAACGAAAGCGGCATAGCCTAAGAATTCACATGTGCTTGTACAGGGTCTCAGATAACGCGTTACTCGATTTTCTTGGTTTTGGATATGAAATTTGAGCGAAATTGAAATAAATGCAAAACATCTGAAATTTAGCCTAATCATCACGGAATAACCTCTCACAATTTGCAAAAAAAATGCGACACGGGATATCTTTTCAATTTATGTCCAGCTTTCATCATAAATGCTCACATAGAGCAATAGTTTGGGAGGCCTGGGGTGATTTGCTCGATAAATATTTATAATTGATCATCATTGAAAGTAAGGATGCTGCTGTGAAATGTCGGAGAGTATTTGCAATTTTTTCAAGCGAGCTATAAATATTAGCTAAATACATACTGTTTGTTTCTTAGCGATTGGACTAATATTTTAAGTTAAAAATGCATTTTTTATATTTTTCTTTTTAGATTTACTGATAAAAGAAAGTACTTCATAATTGGTTATTGTGATCATCTAAGATTAGGATGTCACAAGTCCACATAAAAAGAAGTCAACTAGGGAGAATATAAAACGAGGGAAAACATTGAAAGAAATTATTAATGGTAATAAAATTGAATTTGAACTTGGAGATCATTGGAAATCGTATTTGTGGGAATCCATTGAAGAGTCAGCAAGGAAGAGTACACGCTTGCATTAGAAAGAAATCAAGTTGATGAAGGTCATAATATCTGGACCAAAGTTTATGTAGATGGTGGATGGAGTCATCACTCTTATGGTCACAACTCGGGTCACGATTATAACGCAGCATCTGGTACAGTAAGTATTTTGATTCATTTTGACTATATATCTTTTGGTGCTTTTTAATTGTGAAATCTATAAGCAATACATTAAATCTGATATCGACATACCAACATATAATAAATACACCATCGAAAATTCACGAAAATTGAGTGATTTAAAATGTTATTATGAACAGTTAAGGGTTCTGGAATTGGTTGGGAGGGTGGTCAATAAAAATTATTAAACCACAGCACTTAGGTCCCATTGGGCCCCTTATACAGCCTCCCTGTAGGTAGACCCTCGCCTAGGCCTCCAACCAACCTAATCTTGCAAAATAGATGGTGATGCTGCCTAGGGGCATCTCCCTTATATCGGTCAAAGTAGGCCAAGAATACATATTGAACCGTCTCACCTTCTTGTTCACAACCTCTACAGAGAGGTGTTTCGCTTAATCTCATACTATGTAGATCTTTTCTTAACGGACAGTGTCCAGTCTGGATTCCCGTTATAAAACGTAGGTTCCTTCTGGACATTGTGTTACGTTACGTTTGATCTTGTCTTGGCAAGCATAAGTACAGAATTTTGCATTTGTTTTGAAAATTAAAATAAAGTTCAATTATCAGTAACATTTTTGTTAATTATATTTTGTTTAGTCGAGTAAATTTAGTCGTAACGTTCCTTGTAATTTAAAATTTTTATTAATCACATATTCAACACTAGTTCACATTAAATATAGAAAAGGATATAATTGTCATTTTAATTCACACAGTAAATAGCTTGCATTGTTTGTTATTATTGTTACGTGCTTACAATTTTCAGTAAACACTCCGTGGATTCGAATAACTTGCAACAAGAATTTTCACAAACCACTGATTTATTTAATCACTAAAATTACACTAGTAAATACTTAAAAATTACACAACTAATAATAACTTGCTCTAATATAAATTCACTACTTTTAATACACTATGTACTTTACTTTTCTTCTTAAGCTTGTCAACTCTTGTCTAACCTAAAAACTCTCTGTTTGTTTACTTCACTCAACTGAACTCTTCTTCTACAAACTGTCTCTGTAACCAGAACCACAGATTACCCAGAACTGAACTGGATACTGAACTGTTCCTTATTCCTCACTAAACTGTACTGTTCTGTTCCCCCATCTGCTGGCTTCACCTCTTTATATACCCACTTGGAATGTCCAGAATATCATTGTAGAACTTTCCAGAAGATACTGGAATTCTCTATAATTTTCTTAGGCACTACTAAATGGTGGTTCGCCAGTTGGCCCACAGATGGCGCCACCCTTCTGGCCAGGGAGTAATTACAACTCTCCTCTCTGTTAGAGGGCAGCACATAACATTATTTATATTTCAAATCTATTTTTATTGATTAGCCTAACCTTATGTACTTTTCTTTACTTTATTTGTCGTGACGGGGTTCGACTACTAAACATTCAACTACTGGGAAGTCGTACTCTAGTTATCAATAACTTGTAGTTTACACAAGGTATAGCTTTCACTGGCATGTTTGGCTCTGAAACGAATAAGCGAACATTAGTTTGGTACATAATAAACAAGAAGTATCCTACCTGTACATTGTTCATTCCTAATATTGAATTAGGTTTGTATTGTGCTAAATAATGGGGTATATGTTATCTAGTTATGTAGTTTCTTTGTCATGTCCGGAGTACCTGGAACATCGAAACATGTAGGCAACTAAGAAAAACATAACCACAACAGGCTACGATACTGTAATGTCAGGTTAATTAACATATTAATTGAGTACTTACTGTAGTATTCATTACTATACAATTTTTATGGTTTATTCCTTGTGTTGTTCAGTTCTATTGAAGGTTATAAGTTTCATTGTGAGACTGTCAAATTGCTTGCTAAGTGTATTCAATTAGTTATGGTTGTGCGGCACACGCACCATGGAGTCAGTTCTGTTCTGATCAGTTCCTTTGATATCAGTTAAATTAGAGATTGTTTCCATAATTGTTTTCTAGTATATTCTCAATTTCATCTTTTCCTTTTTCATTAAACGAGTAGTAATTTCATAATTCATTGTGGGTTGAATAGTTTGTTTAGTTATTCTTATTTTGTAAAGTTAAACAGATCTCGATGTCGTTTAGCTTATGAATCGAACAGTACTCACATCGGTCAGTCTAGCGCTTGCGCTTGGATTTGGGAGTTGCATGTTGGGTTGGTGGTAATTTCTCTCTCTTTTCATGTTGAATGTTTAAGCATTGTAGACGCTAAATTTTCCGATACGCTGTGCTGGCAGAAGAAAGTTATCCAAATTTATCTTGGGAATGGTGTGCCATCGCCATATTATTTACTTGTTTTTTGGGATTAGTTTTCTGCTGGAAATATTATCAGCTCTTGCTGGATGGAAACGCGTAGTTGGGAAATACCCTATTGGATGGGTAAGTTTACACGTGTTCATGTCCATTTTAGGTATTAATAGTATTTTGTGGTTCACTTCTAGGTGGTTTATGATGGTCTACTACGTTCCGAGATGTTTTAATATTTTATTCACAGTGGTTTTATTGGGTTAGTCTTCTTGTGGTATATATTATAATATATTGAATGTTACCGATGATGGTTATGTTACGTCACATCGATGGAACGCTGAGAGGAGGGTCTACTATAGTCGACGAGATTCAGTATAGATGGCGTTGTGAAGAGTTCAAGTTCTAACTACATGGTTACCTCACTCATCAGTATTTTGTTGCAATGGTTTCATTGGTTTCACGTCGTAATCACGAGTACTTACCTTACCACGCTGGAAGCTTAAGATAAGTTTCTGTTTATTTTTTTTTAAATTTGTACAATTCAATTTGGTAAATTTGATTTTAACTATACTGTGAATTTTCACTTCACATTTTAATGACTATGAGTCTGGGTATATTGTAAAAAGGGGAATTAATTAAGGACATGATGTAAACTACATGCAATTGCATTTGGTGAATATTATTTGGTTATTCTAATTATAATTTACTGTTTTGGTTTCTAAACTAGAAAACTATTTTGAACATTTTGTTTATAGACACTTCAAATTAACCTACCTTCTTCATAGAATTTATTGGAACATTTGTGTTCAAATTTCATTCATGTAACTTGTAGATATACTTATGTGTGTATATATTGTTAAAAATTTGTTATTGACTTGAGATCTCTGACCATCTTTTTAGAAATTGATAGCGACTTATTATTTTGTTAAATGAACCACTTGGTAATTTAGTTTACTTATTGATTTAAACATTTAATAATTATTTACTCTCACCTAGGTACAACTTTAGGCCCGTTCACTTGTGAACGTGGAACCCGAAACCTGAGAGGACGAGTACTAGCCGAGGTGTGGTAGGGTTAGAAGTCTTATCAAAAAGCTGGTGGTTAAGAACTTTAGCCCCAGTTAAACGTAACAGTTCTTAGTCCAGTTTAAAACCTAACAATTGCCAGGTAGTTCATTGCTGTACTCTTGTTGGAATATTTTAGTAGTTCCCTACCAAGCTGACAGCTGTTTGTTTCATCCCACAACTTCTTGAATTCATTGTGGGTGTTCTCTTTAATTATTTGTATTATCGCTGTGATAGGTAACAGACTGGCCAGACCCGGTCCAAAGATACTTTGGCCTGCTGCCTTCTTGGCCAGTCTGTCGGCAACTTTGTTTCCACTACACTGTACATGTCCTTTCACCCAGCATACCAGTATGTTATTCATGCTGGAGGCACCCACAAGTGTTTGGTGACATTCCCATACTGCTCCTGTGGTAATTTTGTAACTTCTCAGGGCTAGTAATAATTGTCTACAATCTGTGTAGTTCCTAATTGTTTTGCCCGTAGTTTGTCTACGGACAATCTCTTTTGTAGCTATGGTTATGCTGGCCAGTTCCGTATGTTTGATATAATGTAGTTTTTGCTCCTTTATGCTTTCGATTTTTAGTTTTATTTTATTGAATATTATTTTCAGGTTACACCGATAGAAATTGGGAACACTGAAAAACGTAAACAGACGTAAAACAACAAAACCAGACAATCTACTAAAAACTACCTATATTAGGATTGAAGTATGCTGAGTCTGATGCTATGAAATATGGTAAAATTAAAGAAGCATTTGCTCTGCAACAGTTTGTTGCACTGAAACCCCAGGCAAAAATTCAAAAAGCAGTCATATTCATTTACGAAAAATACGAATATTTGGCTGCCTCTCCTGATGGTTAGTTTACAAGTGTTATAAAAATATTATTATATACAGATTTACTAAATGAATAATTCTAAAGCATACCGGTTGGAGCAATAGTGCACTCGAGTTAGAGTCAACCAAGACGATTGTACAGGACTGAGTGCCATTTTTTTTTCATGGAATGCTATAAATGTCAGTGCATTTTTAGAAGCCTCTTTCTAGATTATTTTCACTTCTATATTATTATTGACTATCTTCCAACCATTGGAACGTAGTGATTTTTTTTGTTGAAATAATGCTATCTGCAGATGTATGTTAAAAAATCGCTACAGTCGGCATTATGGATTTTAAGAAAAATTTTTGTAAATATCAGTTACGAGTCATTTGCATGATGTTTTTGCAAAAATTTTCACTTCCTAAAAATATGCAATTCCCAAAAATCGGTTTTCAAGTTGGAACTATTGAATTAAATTTTCTCAATTTTTTCAAATGGAACACCCTGTATATTTTTGAACTATATAATGTAGGAGCGAAAAATCTAATTTTTTTTTTGTATGTACATCTCTGGCCATTTCTAACCATTTTCGATTTATTGAGCAATAAATTCAAGAATAAGCTTAAAAAATTATGTTCTTTTAAATAATTGAACAGAAAAAATTATAATAAGTGCTCCACATGTTGTCCATTTTGATTGATACACATCTGTACGCGTCATTGTAATGAAGTTTCTACTGTTCTACATTCCAAAATGTAACGAAAAGAATGACATTGCTCTTTGGTCGATCACACTGGGAGTTTTAAAAACGGTTCATTTCAAAGACGCATAAGAGATGTGTTAATCAAAAACAGCAACATGTGGAGCACTTTTTCTAATTTCTTCTGCTCAATTATTTGAAAAAACTTCTAATTTATTAAGTTTATTCTTAAATGTTGTACTTATTGCTCAATAAATTGAAAATGGTTACAAATAGCCATAGAGATATACATAAAAATAATGTTAGTTTTTCATTGCTACATCATATGGCCGAAAAATATACAGGGTATTTCATTTGAAAAAATTGAGAAAATTCAATTCAAAAGTTCTAAATTAAAAAATAATTTTTGGCCACCCTGTATATTTTTGGGACGTGAAAATTATTCTGTACTGATTTTTTTAAAATGCATTTGCAGATGACATTATTTCAGCAAAAAACTCACTACATTCAAATGGTTGGGAGATAGTCAATAATATACAGGAATGAAAGTTGCCTAGATAAAGTCTTCTCTAAAAATGTAAGTACTGATATTTATAGCTTTCTATTAAAAATAAATGGCAATTGGCCCTGTACAATCGTCGTGGTTGACCCTGAATATTCAAATTAAATTTTCAATTACGTACTTTTTTCATCCCGATTCTTTGATTTGTATAGAGACTAATTAAAACATACTTACATAAATCAAGTTATATATCAAGTTATTTATTTACAGGTCTTGTAGGTGCTAATGCAATAATAGAAATTAAATGTTTATATAAGGTTCATAAATCTGACAAGTCCTTGGAAGAAGTTGCTAAAACAGATAAAACTTTATGTGTAAATGTAACCGATGGGAAAATTAAATTAAAGAGAAATCATAATTATTATTACCAGGTGAAATATAATTTTATAGTAGGTACATCAGGAGCATTTGATAATATGACTGTTTCAGATCCAAGGGCAGTTAAATATAGCAAATAAAGAGTTATGTTTTTTCGAAATATATAGAAATGACCAACAACCCCTTTATATTGAAGTTATTCAAAGATAAAAAGTTATGGGAAAATGTGATGTTACCTAAATTGAAAGAATTTTCTGAAAACCATATGCTGGAAGCAATTGCAAATAGGAATATAAAGTTCAAATCTGATCCATTTACTACCTAGAATTTTGGAAATGGGTATGGAATCCATAAACTAACTGTAAATGTATAAGTACATACGTTTTGAATATATGTTGTAGGTTTTACATTCAGCACAATGCCAACTAAATACAAAAAAACCCACCGACAAAGAAACATATATATTTAATCCATCTGCAAAACAATACAGTTTCCTGTCTATTAGAGTCCAGATGTAGGAGAGGAGATATAAGTGAAGTCAGCCAATGAAATGATAAAAACCAAAATTCTTCATGGGACTCTCTAAAAGAAAACATATATGAGCATCATTGGAAACACATTTATAGTTTATGATTTTCTTTTTCCTTATTATTCTCTTTTTTGATAGTAATTAATTACGGGGACGTTCGGGGACAATCGGTGTGTGCAAACAATCTATTATGGCAAATAATCTATTATGGACAATTAGAATGATACATGTGTTGCAAAATGTCTCTTGAACACACTATCAATATTTGAAAAAGAAAGTGGAAACATTTCAATATTTTCCTATAATTGGTGTGGCTAGGTGTAGGGGAGCTTGCACCTTTCTTCTATTTGTTTATAAGATGCCTGTAAAGAACTGGATTCACATGCAGGTCACAGTAATAGTAAGAGGACGTTTTACTAACTATGGTATATTAAGGACTCTATTGGCACTTAGATTATCGTGCTTTGGCTCTAACTTTGAGAAAAGTTTTTGACAAAGGAGCATTCCGAGTCAAACAATGCCTGGCAGCAGGATTACGAACGCAAACTTGAAATGATCAAATCCAAAGTAGTGGAGGCAGCCATAAAAAGACTGAAAAGTAATAAAGAGGTTGCGACTGAAGCTGATGGGGAAACAGCTTTGGTGAGGCTATCAGACGTGGTATGCAACAAAGATTAATTAGAATAATAGTGCGTCACAGACAATCTCCCACTATATTGGGTTATGAAAAAGAATAACGTGGAAACATTAAACCATCTTGCAATTGGTGCGGATAGGGCCAGGTGTAGGGGTGGTGGAGCCTGCGGATCGATAAATCAAATTCATGACAAAGACAGAGCATTACATCTTTTAATATTGAAGCTGAAATATAATAACCCTAGGGAAGTAATTTTGCTCGATAAAACTTGTTCAATATTTCAAATATAGTGAAAATTATTTATCATTCCAATGTTTTCTTTGTTTTTTTTTTTTTTAGGTGATTTGGACGAACTTTACGGAAAAGTGTAAATGGAAATATTATTTTTTTAAATTTCAATGAAATGGCAATTTATAGAGATTCTCTGGCAAACATGACATGGAAGAAGTAAATATTGATTTAGATTTATTACATTGTTGTGATATGTACAAATATGAAATATTGTATACCTAGTTTAATTATTGTAGTATCTTTCTGTAACTTTCTTGGTGTTCATAGAAAAAAGATCATTGGTATAATTTGATATAAGTATAGCTTGAATGACAGTACGTATTTAGAACACCAAGAAATATACAAATATTATTCATGTTTGCGTGTAATAATGTTTATAGTTATTTAATAAAGAGGAAATTAGTGAGCCATGTAGAAACTTTTCTGTACACCCTTAATAAGTATCAGCACTACAATGGAAAATAAAACAATTACCTTTGAGCATTTCCCATTTCAAAAACAATGTTTTAGTATTCTATGATCTAAGAGTGCTATTTTAATTGTCATTTTTGAGGACTAAAGTGTAGAAAGTGGGTTCTGTCCGTCGAGGAGTATAAGAGATCTGTACTTTATTCCTTGAAAATGATTATTACAATAGCAGTAGCGCACTGTTAGACTGTGGAGTGCAAAAAATGAAATAATTTGTACGAATATACCACAAAGTGAAAGTGCTTTTTAATTCCTCCTGTAATTAATCCTTCACACTCATGTGATAAAAAATGCACTTAGTCCCTTGGTATAATTATTGTACACTATGTATAGTAATGGTATTTTTAATAGCAGTGTCACCAACAGATAGTTACTGAAAATGTGTGAACAAAAATAAATTAGAACTATTTTGCAGACATCAGTTTTACTAAAATCGACAATCGTACATAATTTATAACCTTAATTCCTTCCAAGATTTAATATACCTATTATTCACATATTAATTCAGGAATTGTGCAGTAAGTTATTTGAATGAAATTGTATTGTTCTAATATAATGAATACAACTAGTGCATATTTTTCAATTTTTTTATTATAAAATGTTTTGATCATAAAAACATAGTAACTACTCGGTAACTACCTACTTTTCTTCAGAGAAACAAGGAAAAAATAAAAATATATATAAATAGCCATTACTTCATTTGGACAGATTTTTTCGTATTGTGGTAGAGATCAAACTACTGTTAATCTTAATAAATAAAAAGTACTCAAAAATATATAATCAGCAATAATTTTAATGATAATGTCGTTTCTTAACATCCAAATAATTAAACCAAGTTTTAAGCTTTATTTCAGCACTGTAAATGAAAATTTATGAGCCCGACCCTGCTTTACCGTACGTGAAGGAATGCCATCGCTATGCTGCTGCCATCTAGCCCAACTATTTTACACGAAATTTAGCAATTTCGTATTTGACATTAAACTTTAATATAAGCAAATATTATGCAGACTTTTCACTTTTTTTCATGTTATTTTATTTTATACTACATCGTATTATATTTTATTTGAATATTTAAGTCCCATTGTAGAATATAAAATAATGTATGGTGAATTTGCCACGAATGAGTGGTACGTTCGCGTTGAATGATCAAGGAGGAGAAAATTTTGAAAACTTAATTTTAACTAGGATTACAATATAAAATGTAATAAGTCCTTGTCTTAAGTTTGCTAGTTTACATAATGAAATCAATTCTGAATTCTGTTGGCTCGTTTTTGAGATGAATGTAAAATAAGAATGATGATATTTTACGCACCACTTGGCCTTGGTAACGCACCCTTAAAACATGAAATTCAAAATTCATTAAAAGGTGAAGCCGAAATTTGGTATCAAATTGTAGAATCTGAATTTGAAACTTTAGAAGAATTTGAAAAGTTATTATTAAAAAAGTATTGGTCTGAACATTGTCAGGAAAAAATTCGTTTCAATTTATTTAATGGAAAATATTCAGAAAATAGTGGTATGTCTAGGGAAAATTATGTCATGCGTAAAATGTATAATATTAAATTCTTAGAGCCAAATTTGACAGAAAATGAAATGATTAAATATCTAACAAGACATTTTTCTGATGACATCCACCAAGTAATCATTACACAACGCATTACGACATTAGATGGTTTGAATGAGTACTTGAGAGTGATCGATGATCTACATATGGGATGGAATAAAAATTATAAATCATTTAATAGAAGAACGTACAACCAAACAGATGGTAATGACCAAAATTTCAACAGACAAAATTATTATGCAAATAGACAACAAAATGAGTATAATAATAATTATCAAAAAAATTATGACAGTAAAAATTTTAATAATCAAAATAAAGGTAGAGATTATGACGAAAATAGGAGGTATAACGGTAATGATAATTATAATAAAGAACAAAATAGGTATGATAATAAACGTGATTCAGTAAGATATGCACAGGTAAACAATACAAATGTCAGCTCTGATCAACAGAATGACATGAATAAAATTAAGACGATAGCAGAGGTAAATTCACATTTTCCAAGGGAAAATTTTTAGATAGGGAAGTTTTAATTGGGATGACGACATATGGACATATACGAGAATTTATAGGTATTGAGAATGAATCAAATTTAGATAATAATAGAATTAGTAATTTACCAATCATCAACATTAAAGTTAATGAAATAAATTTAAAAGCATTGATTGATACGGGATCAGAAATCAGTTTAATAAATGGAAAGATAATAGATAGTAAAAAAGAGTTAAATCAAAAAAATTGTACTAAGATTTCAAAAATTAAATTATTAAATGCAAATGGTAAGAAATTCACAGAATGCAATAAAATCATAAATTTAGATTTTGAAGTAAAAGAGATACGTTTTAGAGGCGAGTTTGTAATTGTTAACAATTTGAGTTTCGATGTCATAATTGGTGAGGATATTTTATCACGACTTAAGGCAAAAATAGATTTTGGGGAAAAATCCCTAGTTTTAAAAGGTACTGCAGTGAAAATATTTAATAGAAATGAGTTAAACATAGTGGGTTATATAGGTAATTGTAATAATAATAATTCAAATGATTTAAATGATGAAAAATATAAGCCCACATGTGAAATGAATAATTATAAAATGCCTAAAAGATTGGAGATAAATTGTCCTACTAAATTGCTACGTCAAATTTCAAAACTACAATCTGACGTAACTAGTTGGTCGTCGTCTGTTGACTAACGGTATTTGCCGGCCGACTAACAGTGGAGATGGTCGGGGTTCTAAATTACTTTGATGTATCAGGGCGCCAAGTAAATTTTTTTTCACTCCAAATACCAGCTCAAGTACAATGTAATCTTAAATTTACTAAATAAATTACTTAGCGAGATGATAATGAAAAATTCAAATTCAGTTTTATTTTTTTTTTAATAACAATAAACGAAGTAGGTTAACTTTATAACATTCAAAAGTACAATAACGTAGAGTATGGTAGACAAATTCACACAAAAAAATATATCTAACTGGGTATACGCGTCTTACGTAAGTGCTTAAACCCCCAACAAATATCATAGATGTTATAATTAGTTGACAGAATATTTTCATAAAATGTTTAGCAAAATTTTAAAAAATATATATACATATATATAGGTACAGTGGTGAAATTTTTTTTAGTAAAATTTATAATATATTTAAAAAAATTCAATGTATATATGTCGCAAGAAGGATACAAACTGCAGGCAGCAGGGCTTCAGCTTCGGCTCAAATTTCAGGAATGGGCTACTTCCAGCCTATCAATTAACCCAGAAAATGGATGGCTCCTCCACAAAAAAAGAAATTCCAATCCAGCAAGGAGAAGTAACATAAGTACGTGTAGACCAGTGGAAAAAAAGTTATTCGTTCGTATCAGGGGAGACAAAAAAAAATCGTATGAAAAAAACTACGAATTCCTAGACGAAACCGTAGGTGAAAATAAAAGAACCCTAAAAATAAATTTTTACCATTGAACAATCTACTACAAGTGATATTTTGCTAGTTTGAATATAAAAATAAAGTAATTACCTCGTTTCGGAGGGTTTTCTTAGAGAAATGTTGTTGACCTTGGATGTCCTTGGCCTCGTGTAAATTGGGCAAAAATGGCTTTTACGTATAGATCCTTCCAATGAAGACAATCGATTTCCAATACCATAAAAATATGCACTCGTCCAAACATAAATGGAAAATCGAAAAGTAACGTTGCGAAAATATCCCAAAATGGTGAAATTACTTGTTTCAAAAATCGCAACGAGCACGTAAAAATACCACTTAATAAATTGCCAAGCGTTCGAGCAAATTACACGTGAAAAGTGACAAACTACCGGAAGACAAAACCTAAGCCAAAAACTACCTATAAACTAATTAAAAGTTATTGGTTTCCTAGCTTAAGAATTACAGAAATAGAGAGCTTAAGTATATGCAACACGCTACACAGCAAAATGTATAACGCCATGCCTATACCTGCAACAGATTCCTTACAATTGCGAATTCATATAGACAACTAAATAATAAATATTACGCGTGACGACAGATAACACGAATTCGTTAGACATTAAACGTAAGAGATAAAGTAATGATTTAGAGATTTTTTTAAATAACGTATAAATGTTAAATTGAACTGTAACAAAATATGAAAATCTAGTAAGAAAAGTGTTACAAAATTATATATCGTTAATAAATTACAAACCGAGAATAGCTAAAAGTTATGTACACAAGTTGATAGTAGATGAAAGCAAACCGTTTAAATGTAAAACTTATCCTATACCCTTCAAACGTCGAAATAAAGTACAAGAAGAAATCGGAAATATGATAAAATCTAATATTATAGAACCAGCAAAGACAGACTTTATAAATCCTTTAGTAATAGTGAGTAAAAAGGATGATTCCATAAGAATATGTCTCGATGCTAGAAATTTAAACCAAATTAGTAAGTCTCAATTTGATGCACCTCAAACCATAGATACTATGCTTTATAGAATTGGAAAGAATACCATATTTTCTAAATTAGATTTAAAAAATTCATTTTGGCTTATTCCTTTACATGTAGATTCTCGTAAATATACTGGTTTTAGTGTAGATGGACATATCTATCAATTTAAGGTAGTTCCATTTGGTTTACAATCAGCGTCATCTGCTTTAGTTAGAGCTGTGCAATCAATTTTAGATAGATACGAAAATTTTTGTCTTCATTACATAGATGACATTCTTGTATTTTCAGATACAGAGGAAGAACATTTTGAACATTTAAACATAATATTAAATGCTTTAGATGAGGCAGGTTTAAAATTAAACATAGAGAAATGTGAATTTTATAATACCTCGGTAAAATATTTAGGGTATATTATAAATCAACAAGGAATATCGATAGGTAAAGAACGTATTAAAGAAACCAAAGAATATCCAGCTCCAAAAAATTTAAAGATGTTAAGAGGGTTTTTAGGTATATTAAATTATTATAAGAAGTTTGTACCTCGACTTTCAGAGTTAGAAATACCGCTTATAGAATTACTTAGGAAAGACACAAAATGGGAATGGAATAGAAGACGTGAAAAAGCATTTAACAAATTAAAAATTAATTTTCATGATAATTTACTTTTATATAGTCCAGATTTTAATTTACCTTTTATTTTACGTACAGACGCTTCAGAACAAATAGTTGCAGCAGAACTTATTCAAATTATAAATGGAATTGAAACGCCAATATGTTTTATATCTAGGATTTTAAAACCGTATGAAACTAGGTATTCCACATCAGAACTCGAGATGTTGTCAGTAATACACGCTATATCTAAATTATCTTATATTTTAACATCAAACCACTTTACAATTGAAACAGATCACTCAGCTTTATGTTCACTCATGAAAAATAGGTTTGCAAACAATCGAATTTATAGATGGTCTCTTTTAATTCAAGAGTACTCGTTTACTATTAAACATAGACCGGGTAAAGAAAATATAACAGCAGATGCACTTACTCAAAATAAACAAGTTGATATTGATAAAAGAAATAATTTTATAGTAGGTTTAAATATTCTGTTGGGTGAAAATTCGTTATATACAAATGAGAAAATTATTGAAAGTCAAGAATATTTGAATGAACTTAAAAATACAGTATGTGTATGTTCACATAGAGGATATAGTATTAAAAACAATATGCTCATTAAGACAGTTATGGATGAAGAGAAATACGTGATACATGATAAATTAGCTTTAGATATTTTAAATGATTTGCATATTCATTTTGGGCATATTGGGGTGAGAAAAACTTGGATGATTTTTAGAGAAACGTTTTTTTGTAAGAACGATTTACCATTAACGAAAAGAATAATCTCATTATGTCACAATTGTTGTTTGGGAAAAATTAAAAACCATAAAAATAGAAATAAAGTAAATAGTATTTTGACAAAACAACCTCTAGAAATTATAGCTATTGATTTTATAAGCAATCTAATAAAGGATAAAGGTGGTTATAAACACATACTGGTTGTGGTTGATGTTTTTTCAAAATTTACAAAGGTATATCCCACAAAAAGATGTAATACAAATACGGTTTGTAGAATACTTTCTAAATATTTTAAAACTGTAGGCACTCCTAGAAAAATTTTAGCTGACAATGCGACATATTTTGACAACGACAGATTAAAGAAATTTTGACAGACAAACAAATACAAATAATTTTTACGACAATTAGACATCCACAAGCAAACCCTGCAGAACGTTATATTCAAGAAGTAATAAAAATTTTAAGATTAACTGTACAACATGATCATACTGATTGGGTATCATTTCTCTCATATGTAGAACATTTCATAAATAGTGTACCGAGTACGATCACTCAAGTATCACCAATAACGGTAATGTTTGGCGTTACACCTGTCAGGCCATGGGAGTTTAAAACAAGAATAAATTTAGAACAAGTTAGAAATCAAGTAAGGGCCAGATTAGAAAGAAATGCAAAGAAGTATCAAGATAGAGAAAATAAGAGAATTAAAAGACAGATAGTTTATAAACAAGGTGATGTAGTAATAATTAAAAGTCTGAAGGTATCAAAGATTGACAGGAATATATGTGCTAAATTTCAATATCCATATGAAGGACCATATATGATAAACAGGGTTTTAAATGAAAATACGTATGAACTAAAAAACATGAATAATGAAAACATTAGAGGTAAATTTCACATAGAAATGATTTATCCATACACATTGACAAATTAAAACACACAAAGAAAACACAACATAACTGATGATAAATACAGTATTTTGCAAATACGGCATAATTGAATGAAATTAAACAGTTTTACATAAGTAAAAGCTTATAATCTGGGGAGGGAAATGCGATGTATTTGCATATTGGACGATTACGAAGATTGCATGTTTGTGTTATTTGCTGAATCAAGTTTTGAATTTGTTTATTTCCTTTAGATCGTTTTCAAAATTTATTTAAATTAGCTAAAGATCCGAAAGATATGTGTTTTAGAATGTTAATACTTGTTTAGAGTTGTTTTAATAGTTTTAAAGTTTTTATTTGATGTCAACAGTAAGTTTGACACTGACATCTATGTTAGTAGTTATTAAGTTGTTGTTGAAATAATTTCTGACATTTAAGTCATTATGACATTTCTTTTAAGTAGGAAATTTTATTTTTACAGTTGGTAAATGTTTTCCTGAGTTATTAAGTTGTTGAAATAATTTCTGACATTTAAGTCATTATGACATTTCTTTTAGGTAGGAAATTTTATTTTATAGTTGGTAAATCTTTTCCTGGAGAAAGACAAGGAGGTTTAAGTTAGGTTATGTTTGGAATGAAATTAATCAAAATTCATATGGTGTTTTGTTTTGTTTATTTTGGATACTTTGATATTTAGTGAGATAGAACAATAAACAACAGATAAAAGAGAGGTTGTAAAATTGGAAAAACAAATTTAAGAAAAAAAAAGTGAAAATTAGGGAGTGAAGAAGAAAAATAATAAACAAGGATTAAGAATTTTGAAATTTAATTGAAAGTCAGAAATTGCGGAGATCAGCGAAGAAGAGAAAAATAGATTGTAAATAAGAAGGTAGAGGTGTTATTGTGGTTTGGAGTTGCAGAGGAGATAAGGACGAGATAAGGTGAAGAATTAATGAAAGGAGAATTGTTGGATTTGGAAAGAGAAGTGTGTAGCTACGAAGAAGGAAGGTTTTTGTGTGTTTAATTTTGGACAAGGTCGTATATTAAAATTTAAATAGTGTACTTATTAGACTTTCGAACCTGTTATAAAGCTAAATTATCTAAATATCAAAGAAAATAAATTATTTATATCAGATTAAAAATTTTACTTTAATAAAAATTTCATTTTAAATAGGAACTGAATTTGAACCTGCTTCTATAGAGAAAGATAAGCTAGCCGGCCCATTAAATATTTTGACATACTTTCGGATCAAAAGGTAAGAGATTTTAATTTGATCTTTTGGTTTTAAAGTTTTTTTTTATCTATTGGAAATAAGCAAGTTAAGGTTTGATTAGTACTGCAAATTATTAAGTACAATAAAAAGTAGAACAGCACAATATATATATATATATATATATTTAAGGTAAGATTAGCTCGACTGACTATTTAAGGTTGAAATTTTAAAATTTAAACTTGGGTATGCAGTCGTGTGGTACAAAAATTAAAGAAAACTCTTTATTTCTGTTCAAGCTTTCGAGGCTTTATTGTCTCTTCATCAGGAACTCTACAAAATATGACATCGTATTACACTTAAATTAGGGTTGACATTAGAGTACTAACGAAATGTTGAGGTTATGTTGTAGTTGCGCATGTGAAACAATATGGACAAACACTTATAAATAATAACAGCTTACAAACTTACCAAGTTAAAAATTATTTAAAACATGGATAGATGTCAATTGTTAAAATAATTAAATTTAAAAAAGCATGGTATCCTGAAGGGATCCATCTTGTATTATAAGGTTAAGTTGGAACTTCCTGTGAAGATGGCCAACCTGTCAAATTTATTCCTCAAGGATAAAAGTAACTAACCTGCACTTGTACCTGCTGTCCCATCCGATGTTATACCTGCTGGATTATATTGATTATTGTTGTCAAGATGTAAAAGAAAGGTGTAAATAACATTAACGTGAATAACGTTAAAAATAATTGTGGTGTTTCATAGATTCTCATCTGCCATCTGCAGGACCTCGCTGAAAGCTGCCTACTGCTGCTCCTCGTTGCTCGAACTGAACTCAGTTCAGCGAGAACCTGAAGATGGCAGATGAGATTCTGCCGAAACGTCGTTTAGACAACCATGACTCCTGGAGGAGTCGTCCATCGACGCGGGAGAGCACCCGGAAGTACAACAACACTTCATTTAACACCCGCGAAAACCTAAATATCAACATATATATATATATATATATATATATGTTAGATAGTGGATTGTAGATTTAACTTTTTAAAAACATTTATTTTATTTAACACTGGAGTCAACGTTGACTCTTTAAGAAAATACAATAATAATTTAGATGAGGTTTATTCGAAAGTGAGTATAAGACTGATTACAAAAAGGTTGTTAGTAATATTTATAATGTTTCGAGAACAAAGGAAACAGTGTTGCTGATTCAGCACAATCAGAATTACTGAGAATTGAAATACAATGCGGTTATTGAGAAGAGCTGTTACGCAGTATGTAATACGATATGTTTGAGAAGGTTAAGCCTGTCTCGATAATATTATATATCAGTATATTTCTAATATAACAGCTTCCCCCTTATAAAAAAAGTTGGTGTTTTATGCAGCAACTTTTGAAATGAATATAAAATGTATATAAAAGGTAATGGTACAATTTGGAAAAATATAAAGATTACAAAAATGTTAAATCGTAAGGTTTAAAATACAGAATATAACCTTAGCGTCTAAAATATGAAATGCAAGCACAATAAGCTTGATTCATAAAAATAAAATAACATAAAAATGTTAGTTAAAATATAGCTTTGGCAAGAAAGCGTAAAATACAAACATACTAGGTTTGAATTGTAAAATGGGATAAAATATTCCCAAGGTTAAAATATAGCTTTACTGTGAAAGCGTAAAATATAAGCATGATGGGTTTGAATGAAAATGACGTAAAAATGTTAATAAAATTGAAATTAACAAATGATAGAAAAATAATGAAATATAATGATTAAACAAATGAAATAAAATTCACTGAAGAGTCTAGCACTAAAAGTCAGTAAAAAGGCACAAAACAGTTTGTCTTTAGGTAAGTTCTATGTCTTCGGCTTCGTTGTCTTCTCTTCTTAAGGTAGGTCGTCTTCGTGAAGGAAATAGGTTAGCAAATGTCCTGTAGGGTTTGCTAGGCCTCGGTGGAGATGGGGGTGATGCGGAAACATCGATGGCTAGTCTTCGTCTTTTTGTTCTGCACTTACAAAATAGGTACAGAAATAACAGTCCAAATATTACCACAATGATAAAATAGGTGAACCAGGATATGTGTTTTGTTATAAAGGGTTCGTTGATCAAATCATCTAAATCTCTGGAGTATTGGTCCAACTTGCGTTTGGCAACTTCGAGGTCTTCCGTGTTGAGATTGTTTAATTTTAGTGGTTTAAGATTTGGAGCTCGGATTTTGTCTGGAATATGTTTACAACATTCAAATGGAATTTGGATTGGATGAGTGTCGTCTTTTATGTCAGTTACTTCATTGGTACTGGCTTGAATTTTTGTGATGCCTATGAAGGCGTAACAATTTGGTTGTAATTTTACTATTGAATTTTCGTAGATGACTTCAGTTTTTGAATTTCTTTCTGGACAGTTGATGGTTGTTTGTAGAGGTTCTGCGTTAATAACTAACCATGCGTTTTCGTCTATTTTTTGGACGTTGTAGCCTTGGCTGATGATGAATGACGTCTGGCAGTTTTCTGGCAGAGTTTTGAGGTTCTTGAAGAGACGGGCTTCGCATATGGCATTGTTGTCAATAGGATATGCAAATAAATTTGGACATAATTTGGTGTTGAAATAAAGTGGTTTGCATTCTTCAAGGTTCGAGATAGGTATGTACATTAATGAATCATCATCTCTCGCGATATATTTTTGAGAAGTTGATAATACATGATATAAACCAGTTCTATTATCCAAAATAGGAATAGGGTATAATTGAAATACTGAATATGTTTGAGGGTCTATTAAAGGTATGTCTAACACAAATATTAGATCCGAATTTGTTTGAAAAGCTTTTAGTTCTATAATGTCTAAGTACTGTGCAACCTTTGATAGTTTGATTGGAAGCGGTAAATTGTTCCTTTGTAGGTTTTGCGAAATTTCCTGTAGAGAATTTACTAAGTCCTTTGGATTTATAATTGACGTGTGAATTATTTTAAGCCTCGCGAAAGTGATAGAATTTAGGATGTCATTTAGGTTATCCTTGATAAATAAGTAACTTGCCATAAGTTGTTCGCAGATTTCAATAAATTTCAGTTTTGCATGGATGTTTTCTATGTCTTTAGTCATGTCTAAAATTGAAGTTTCGATTTCTTTAATATCTTTGTTGAAAGTTTCCTCGTCAACTTGCAATTTTTGAATAGTTGCGTTGAAATTTTTGATTACTGACGTTGTAACAGATATTTGGTTTTTAATTGGGTTTTCGAGTTGATTGAAATGATTAATTTTGAAATGAGCATTACTTTTTGAAAGTACCGTTGTCATTAAATTGTTTTGCAATTTATTTTGTCATGTTATTTTTAGAAATAGGTGTTACTGTCAGTTTGGTATTTGGTCAATTTTTTAAACGTGGTTATTGAAACGATTTTTAACATTTCTTTTGTTTTGGTCTCGGACGCTAATTAATACACGCTATTTGGTAAAATAGTGTACCAATCATGTATTTAGTTTCCTGTATGATCATCATGTAGTCGGATATATAACTTATTAGGATAATAATCATATTTATAATGTATTATCGCAATATCGCTTTGTTACTTATCCCAGATAGCACAATCTGATTCCTGGAATATTCATTGATTATACATTTGGAAGATTTGATTATTCCTAAAATAACTTTTAAATATTCCAGATGTTACAGGAATATTCTTTTTTATGCAAATGGCACAGTCTATAGATATTCTAAGATTATCCCAAACGCATATTACAGAAATAATCAAGTTATTCCAGAAATATTTTAAAAATATTCTCCTAATATTTTTCCTCTAATGGAATATTCCTAAATTATCACTCGACTCTTTCATGAATATTATAGGTATAACCATGGATTATTGTTACATCCAAATTAATTTCCAATTTATTGAACTTGTTTTAATATATAAAATTTAATGATAAATCATGACACATTTTTGAAATCAAGATTGATGTTTGATAAGTAAACGATCAACATTTTAATATTATATTTTGGATATACGCTGATCAATAAGAGAACAAGGTTAACGATAAGAACAGTAAGAAACTAGTGTTTTTTTAAAATAACTTTTTAGGACCTCCAATAAAGAAAAATAATATGAATATATATATATTTTTTATTTTCTATATCTGCTATTTATATTATTATATATTACAGTTAGTATTATTAGTTAGTTATTATTATAGTTTATATTACAATCAATCTGGGTATTGTAGAGGAAAACAATCACAGACGTAGTGGGAATAGTGGTGGGTAGTGGCGATGCATCATCATGTCTTAAGTCTTTTATGTAGCGTGCATTAAAATGAAAGAGAAGGTTTTGGGGTTTGTCTTCTTAGCGTCTCACCTGCCACCTCCCTTCTCGACGAAAGCTTTATGTCTTTTATGTCGCGTGCATTAAAATGAGAGAGAAAGTCAACCATGTGGTCCGCCTTCTTAGCGTCTCACCTGGCACCCCCTTCTCAATTATAGGTTTCCCGCACTATAACTATGCCCATCGATGTACTATTGACCCAGGTGTCAGAAATTTCTTTTTGGATATCCCGCCAACTTAATTTTGATTAAATATATGTATTTTCCATTTAAAATTGGTTTTTCATACTACAGACTCATTTATGACAGAAAAGTTGAAGAATTTATAACTTAGGGAAGGCGTCATTAGTTAATATAAATTTTTAAGACATTTTCCAGATTTGTATTTTTGTAATAAAAATGTTAATATCTTAGGATATTTTGTTTTATTTTCAAAATACATAAAAACCTAATAAAACACTAAATTAAAGAACCCATAGCCCCTATACCTGCACCCTATTGCAGTTGATGTAAAAAATTTAAATCTGGCGAAAACAATATAGTAACAACATAACTTTTACTCTTTCCTAGAGACATCGTAAAGCGGGTTACAGTTACTCTGGCAGTGAAATTGACAAAAATACAGTTATTTTAGTGAATTTTCAAGGGGTACCGAGTACACGAGTTGTGATGGTAACTTTGGCCCACCCCTAATTTTTTTTAATGTAACCTAGGAGAGACAAAACAAGTATTTATTAAATCAGAAAAGTGTGGTTCAAAGTTGGTTGTGGTTGATTGTATTATAAACATTCATTTACATTTATTTTTATAAACATTTTCCGCACACTATTCATCTGTTTCCTTTTGTTGTATTTTTTTGTTTTTCTTGTCTCGTTCGGAAGCCTTGGTCAGCCAGACTGCAGTGCACAGCTCTATTTCCTTCGTAGTTACGCCAAAGCCTGATAACTTTACAGATTCTAAAAAGAAAATATTTTTAAGTAAATAAAACAAAAAATATGTTCGCTATTTAAAGTAATTTAAATAAATTGGAAGAAACTGTCGGTATTGTTGTGAGAGATGAAACTCGCTTACATTCCATTTCCAATTGAAAACTATTGTTTGAATTTGAAATGAAATCTGATTTTAAACTAGGTACTGTACAAACAGAGGTACTCGAGTACAAGTACTCGAAATCGGCACTTACGTATACTGTTTCTGGTATTCTGTACCCTATATTCAAGTACATACCATATGAAGGTACTAGTACTCAAACTATTAAATTTATTTGCTTGTACTTGTAGTAAAAATTGTATACTTAAATACTTGAGTACAGAAACGTACTGAGGCACACCGAAAGGTATTCGACTGTAATCAATATTTTTAGTCGTGTGCTAAAAATAACTTTCAAATAATAACACATAATCGTGTGGCTTTTACCGATAGTGTGCCTTCGTTTCCACTCCTGCTCAGCTCAACCATACTACTATACTTGCAGTAATCGGTACTCGGAAGCTAAAAATCAAATGTACTCAGTACTCTACTCAAGTACAAGTGACTTTAAATGTAAAACTATACTAGACGAAGATGATAATACACATCCTGATTTAATTATCTGGCATCTGAAGGATGAAAATGTTCTCAGTTCACGTGTGGAATAAAGAACATATAAAGGAAGTATCTAGATGCCACATTTTTTATGAATTTTCATATAAAAGTATAAAATGTTGCCAAATTAAGTCTTCTATATGAAAAAATGTTAGTTTTAATCAGTTTTTAATATTTCAAAATATTTTTATGTATTTTTAATAATACATCTTCAAGAAAACCGCATAAAAAGGTTAGCAGTAGCTCTGTAGATATTAGATAATCCATATTCACCATAAACATAGGATGTGAATGGCTTGATGATGTAACAAAGAAGTCCGATGCTACCCTTAATGTTATTTTCTTTATATATTATACACTAAATACAAATGGTTTTTTGTAAAGGTTCCATGGTAATTATAAAAGGTATAAAACACAAATAATAATTTTAATGCTATTTATTGAACTAATTGTTCAAGGGATTTAACCTCAAAAAATCGTAAAAAAGATATATAAATAACACACTTACCTGATTGTCCAAATTTACCACATGGATTAACGAAGTTAATGAAGATTAGCTCAAAGTATTTCAGGAATGCAAATTTAATAAGCAAGGAGTGATGACTCGAGGGGTACATAAAATAATTCACTCATTCACTGCACACTGCACTGTGTCCTGCGTCCTGCGTCATCAAATCACAGCCACGCAATGACAAAACTGCCAAAAGCTCTGACCGTTTTCTTGACGGCTTAGATATCATGTTATCTCTTTTCAGCTTACTCGGCTTGTATTAGTTACATCTCTTTTACTGATCTAACCTGATGTAACTGGGGAGAAAGAACATATCTCGTGTACCAAGTAACCTCAGAAGTAACTCACTCGGCCGGTGCGACGCGGCGACGGGCGACAATAGTGCCAACATTTTCCTGTGATTGAAAAAGTAATCACAATTCTGAATCCAGAGCCCGTAGGAGTAGAAACTGCGCGGTAAAATATTAACGATTCAAAAATTGAATATTAGTTTCTTTTTAACTATATGTGGCTGATAGGTAAGGGATCAAAGATATATTATTTGTAAATACTGTAAATAATTTCTGTTACTAAAAATATGTCAATATGTTATGGTATATATAATACTGGTAATAATATTATTGACATAATAATAAAATTATATAGGTTTATGTTATTACGTATATTATAAAAAATATAGTTTTACCATATTATATTGATATTAATTAAAATTAAATTAATAAATATTCAAAGAATATTCTTATATTATTTTCCTCGAATATTACTGTTTCCTTATGTAAGAATATTCTTATATTATTTTCCTTTGATTATTCCTGTATTATTTTTTTTGAATATTATTGTTTCCTTCTCAAAAATCATATATATACTAAGAATATTAAATTATTATTCAGAAAGAATATTATTTTAATATTCGTATGGAATATTCCAGTTTAAACATGTTAAATTATATATATTCCTAGAATAATACAATAGTATTTCGAATATATATACTCCCTAGAGGATATTTACAAATCATTCTTAGAATATCGTGTGCTATCTGGGATTTCTGACTGTTTTGTTACTATTTTGATTATAAAATGATATTTTTTTTATATGGAGTTAATTTCTGTAGACTTTTTTCCTGAAAAGTTATGTGACCTATAAATCCTTTCCTAACCCACAGAAGTTAGGTAATTTATAGAAATTAGAATCTTGAGACAAGTGACGATGGTGTTATGAAAAGTTATATTTCATAATATCTTTTTATAAAAAAGATATCTATTTCGAATTTCGGGCAATTGTATAATTAATTGAATGTATAATTAATTGAATGAGGTGCATATTTATAAATAATATTTATAAACCTTATTTTTATGGACCACCCTATACTATTCAAAATTTAGATTGTTCAGCAAATTATAAGTATAAAACGTGTAGCATATCTTCTCCCTATTTTTAGCGATTTTCAAGAAAATGGCGTTTAAAAATATTACATTGATCATAACACTGTTCCATTTTCACATAAAACGGATGTAGGAAAGACTCTATTACGTTTATTAAAACATTTTAACGAGTAAACTTTAATAAAATCATAGAAATTTCATTTGCGGTTGAACCGCAATAAAAAATGAATTTCAGACTCAAATTACTTCGATACTTTTAATGGAACATCTTGTATAACCTATATTGAACCTTAAATTTACATTTTACTAACATTTCTGGATATTTTTTGTTCCTAGTCTCCTGTGTCTAAACTTAATAGTTTTGAACCTTTTACAGTGCAAATGATCATTCAGTTGTCGATATCTCCAAAAATAGAGTTTAGACACAGGACACCAGGAACAAAAGATATCTGAAAATGTTAGTAGTAAGATATAAATTTAAGGTTGAATACAGAGTGTTTCATTAAAAATGTCGACGTAATATGAGTCTGAAAGTCACTTTTTGTAGTACTTCCGCTTCTATCGGAAATGAACTTTTTATGGCTTTATCAAATTTCCCTTGCCAAAACGGTGAAATAAACGTAATAGGGTTTTCTACATCCATTTGTTTTATTAGAAAATGGAATAGTTTATCATCGATATAATATTTTCAATCACCATTCTCTTGAAAATTATTAAAAATAAAGATAGAGTACCTGTGTTACATGTCTTACACTTAAAATTTCCTGAAGGATATAAATTTTGAAAGTTTATACCATTTTCGGCTTAACCGGAAATAAGATGTTGGAGCAATCAAAATACTACGCATCTCATTCAATTATATAATTGCTCAAAATTTGAAATCCACATATTGCCTAATAAAATGGGACGAAATTTGTTGATTTGGATGAAATAATTCAGAACGGGCTGAAATTTTGAGAACGGGCTTATGTTGTGGTACTTTTCAACATATTAAAAGTCCCCACCGGTAGACTCCGCCGGAAGTGAGAGGGGGGGAGAAAAGGTAAAAAAACATCTGTTTTTCGCGAAAATTATAGACAATAAAAATTCGCACAATTTCGTTTTTTTTAACTTCGTACGACCTATTGGAGCCGACATAAATTTTTTGAAATTTTGACAGTTTTGCGACGCAACGGAAACGCACGCGTTCTTCGCTAAAATATCGAAAATGGTGACTTGGATCGCAAAATGTTTCAAATGAAAGTTGTAGAGAATTCGATTACGAACAATTTTCTTTTATTTTTCATTTTTATTGGATCAAATATTGATCTATATGAATATATGAATTTTTAAACATCTTTATAGCGCGCTATCAGAACACTTGTTTCATGATAAAATCGATAAAAACTCGAAAACGATAGATCGTACGCATATAGTGTATCTAATGAGAGTTAAAGAGAATAAAATTTTGAATATGTCCGTGTATGTACAAAATCGTTTTGATAACGAGTGAATGGAGATAAAAGGGAAAACATCAAAAATTCTCATAATTCATAATTCAAAATTAAATTAATGCTTAATCCTAACTAAAACTACTTGTATTTAGTTAACAAAGTTTCCGTTTCAACTGAATTTTCAATTAATTGAAGGCACATGAGAGGAGCTTGGTACTAAAAGGCTAGTGCACAGTTTATTTTTATCATTATTTGCCTCGCAAAATAGGCAACATTGTAATGATGTAACTAGATACGTTGATTTTTTACGGATGTTACAAGAAGCGTTAAGTAAAAATGTATGTTGAATATACTGTTACGTAAGGAGTATTTATATTTTAGGAGAAAACTATAAATCAGCTTTAGTAGGTTACATATTGATACAAATTATTTTTCCAAATTCTAAATTGATATACTTTGCAATAATATTAAACAAATATTGAGAACGAGACCTGACACTGGATTATTAAAAACAAACAATAAATACGAACTTGTACTCAATAGGTAACCTGCTAAGTAAGCAACTAGTAAAATTATAAATACGAATTTTATTAACGCAGGCGGCAGTCGAATTCTTAAGACAGTCCTATTCTTAAGTGTTAAGAAGTGCGACTCCTTATCCCGACGCATTTCCCCACATCAGTGATGTTGGTAAGAGCCCCATTTGTTACTATTGTTGTTGTGCCTGTTTGTACTGTGACACTGTTTGTTGTTATTTTGTTAATAAATTATATTTGTTTTAAACCGTCTTCTACTTTGACTACCCAATCTCCCTCTCTCACAAGCCAAGTGGCCGTCAGTCGCGGCTCTCCCGAAAGGGGGGTCGTGACAATACACTGAATGTCAAAGAGATAGGATTAATATTTTTTTTATTTTGTGTATGGTTCAATTTTTTTTATGTAACAACATCGTCTTCCCAAATTCAGAAAGTCATATTTTTGTCTTTCCCTATCTGCTTTGTTTAGGGTGGATGTCAAAACGTAACATCTTTTACTGGATGTCACAGGATACTCTGGTCGACTATATATATATAATGCTATGTATTTGCTATATATATATATATATACATATATATAGTCGACATATATATATCGATATATATATATATATATATATAAGAATTAATATATATATATATATATATATATATATATAATGCTATGTATTTGCATATTGGACGATTACGAAGATTGCATGTTTGTGTTATTTGCTGAATCAGGGTTTGAATTTGTTTGTTTCCTTTAGATGGTTTTCAAAATTTATTTAAATTAGCTAAAGATCCGAAAGGTATGTGTTTTAGAATGTTAATACTTGTTTAGAGTTGTTTTAATAGTTTTTAAGTTTTTATTTGATGTCAACAGTAAGTTTGATACTGACATCTATGTTAGTAGTTATTAAGTTGTTGTTGAAATAATTTCTGACATTTGTCATTATGACATTTTCTTTAAGTAGGAAATTTTTTTTATGGTTGGTAAATGTTTTCCTGGAGAAAGACAAGGAGGTTTAAGTTAGGTTATGTTTGAAATGAAATTAATCAAAATTCATATGGTGTTTTGTTTTGTTTATTTTGAGTACTTTGATATTTAGTGATATAGAACAACAAACAACAGATAAAAGAGAGGTTGTAAAATTGGAAAAACAAATTTAAGAAAAAGAAGAACAAGTGAAAATTAGGGAGTGAAGAAGAAAATAATAAACAAGAATTAATAATTTGAAATTGAATTGAAAGTCAGAAATTGTGGAGATCAGCGAAGAAGAGTAAAAATAGACTGTAAATAAGAAAGTAGAGGTGTTATTGTGGATAGGAGTTGCAGAGGAGATAAGGTGAAGAATTAATGAAAGGAGAATTGTTGGATTTGGAAAGAGAAGAGTGTAGCTACGAAGAAGGAAGGTTTTTGTGTGTTTAATTTTTGAACAAGGTTGTATATTAAAATTTAAATAGTGTATTAGACTTTCGAACCTGTTATAAAGCTAAATTATCTAAATATCAAGGAAAATAAATTATTTATATCAGATTAAAAATTTTACTTTAATAAAATTTCATTTTAAAACAGGAACTGAATTTGAACCTGCTCCTGAAGGAAAAGATAAACTAGCCGGCCCATTAAATATTTTGACATACTTTCGGATCAAAAGGTAAGAGATTTTAATTTGATCTTTTGGTTTTAAAGTTTTTTTTTATCTATTGGAAATAAACAAGTTAAAGTTTGATTAGTACTGCAAATTATTAAGAATCAATAAAAGTAGAACAGCACATTTGGCGCCCAACGCGTGGCGATTGTAAAATTGTTGATTTGATAAAGTGTGCAGTCTTGGTGAAAGTTTGTGAACTGTTGATTGTGGTACATAGTTTTAAAATTCAATAACAATTGCATTTATTAAGGGTATATAATTCTTAATTGCGTGGTAATTGTATGAAATTAAGATCAGGAAAACAAACAAAAATGGAGAATAAAAATCAAACACCAGAAACTTCTCAACAAGGTGATACATCCCAACAAACACAAAATGGTGATAAATTTACACAATTAATGAACATGATAGCGAACAAATTTGAAGAAAGCAAACAAGACATGAATAATAAATTTGATGAAAATAACAAAAAAATGGACGAAAACAAACAAGACATGAATAATAAACTTGAAGAAATCAACAACAAAATGGACAATAAATTTGAAGAAAGCAAACAAGATATGAACAAAAAAATGGATGAGAACAATAGGAAATTGGAAACGAGTATAGTAGAATTACACAATAAAGTGGACCAGAAAATTAAGAAAGTAGAAGAAAAGGTAGAAAAGGTTTATGAAGAGATAAGTGAATTTAAAAAAGAAGTAAGAGTAGAAGTAGAACATGTTATAGTAGATGGTATGAATGAAATAGATATACGCATGAAAAAACAAGAAGATATAATCAAAACAGTTAATATTTATCAATCAATTCGGATGGGTAAGATATGTTGTCGTTTGTGTGACTTGGATCCGAAGGAGAATATACACTTGAGAAAAAGTTTGCAAAACCATTAACTATCATTTGCGGTGTATCCAGTGTTTCATTGTTATAAGTGACCACTCCCGGGATTCTAGTTTTACCTCTTTTGTACTGAGCAAAGGACCAAAATTTAGAGGGATCGTGCAAGATTTCATTTTCAACGAATGGAACATAATCTTTATAAGCAGATTCAATTTGTTGTTTTATGGTGGCCCTGAGTCGCCTAAACTGATTCCGGTAATAATTTGTTTTGTATTTTTTGAAATTTTTGTGAGCCAGTTCTTTGCAGCGAATGTTATTTTTAATTTCAGCATTATACCAAGGTGGGAACGTACGGCTTGACTTATTAAATTTCGATACACATTCTTCAAAGATACTGTTTAAACGCGCGTAAAACGCATCACATGCCTCATCAACATCACTATAATGCTCTAAGTAAGACCAATCAGCTTGTAAGAGTTTCTCGTATAGTTGAAAGAAATTTGCTCGCTTAAAGTTGTAAGTTACGTTATTGTTACTGTTGAGCTCCTGTTTTTATTTATTCATTGTATGCTCCTGTTTCTATATATTCATATATAAACGCATCACCTTAAGCACAAATATAAGGTGGCGTGTGTCAAGTTGTAAGAAAAGAAAATAAATTGTCATAAACGAAAAGATACAATTTTGTATTTTTATACTAAATAACAAACAACCAAACAAAATATTGTGTTTGGGGTGGATTTATTCGAAGTTATTAAAATTACAGTCCACTCACGATACAGGATAAGTCCACGTAAAACCCAAACACGAAACATGGCCCTTCGATCCGCATGATCAGTGTTGGAAAAATAAATCATAAATTGCAAAAAGGAATTTAACTATTGGATTCATCGAGTTAGTACCAGGAATATGGAATAGTCTGCAGAAGTTTAACCTAGGAAAAACTTCAAACATCAGAAAGTAATTTTCTATCATACATTGAAATTAGCGACTTGCATCCTGAATCTTCGATTTTGGGAGTAAATGAAAACATATTGTCAGGCAAGTTTTCTGTCTTCTTTCATTTATTGTCTCAATTTGTTTTTTATTTCATTATTTAGTATTAGTAATCACATGATATATGATATTTAGCTCATCTTTAAAACACGTATTTTAAATATCATTTCAGACATTTAAAATATAAAATCAATAATCATCAACATCTTGGAAAATAGTTTTTCCAAAAATAACAATTTTAGTCAAAAATAATTTAATTAACAGGCGATATGGCAGATATGAAGGAGTTAATTGCAAAACGTGGGATTTTTAAGGCCCAGCTCACCAAATTTACTACTTTTGTCAACGAATTAGCAAATAATCAAACAAAAATAGGTGAATTACGGCCACGTTTAACCAAATTAGAGCAAGTCTGGAGTGGATTTGGTGACATACAAACTCAAATTGAGTTAATGGATGAAACTGATACGCAATCTGCAGAACGGGATTCATTCGAAAACAAATATTTTGCAATTGTTGCACAAGCAGAACCATATTTACATTCAAAACAATTTTCCCCGCAAGTTTCAGATGTTCAGCGAAATATAGTTTTACCAAAAATAAAACTTCCGGAATTTTCTGGCGCTTATGATATGTGGTATAATTTCTATGATACGTTTAAATCATTAATTCACGATGATAAGAAATTGAGTAATATACAGAAATTTCATTATTTGCAAGCTGCCCTGAAGGGAGAGGCTGCCCAGGTAATACATTCTCTTGAAATATCAGATGCAAACTATGATATGGCTTGGACGTTACTAAAATCGCGATTCGAAAATAAAAAAGTTATTATCCGTACTCACATAAAACATATTTTTGAACTGCCAAATGTAACAAAAAGTTCACAACCTTCATTGAGAGAATTTTTAGATAAGTTCCAAAAACATTTTCAGTCTTTAAAAAATTTAAAACTGCCAGTAGATAAATGGGACGAAATTCTCATTTACTTATTAACTTCAAAATTAGATCCCAATTCAAAGAAGGAGTGGGAAATTCATTCAAATGATATAGAGTCACCTAAAATAAATCAATTTAGTGAATTTATATCAAAAAGGTGCCAACTTCTAGAATCAATGGACAATAAAACAACACAAAATATAACCCATCGACAACAAGATTTTAAATCACAAACATACAGCACAGTTGATCGACCAATTATTTGTCCATTTTGCAAAGAAGATCACTTCATTCATTCTTGCAAAAAGTTTCTGGAGTTAAGTCCACAAACACGTTACTCTGAAGTTAAAAAATTAAGGTTATGTTCAAATTGTCTCAGACGTGGACATTCGACTAAAGAATGCCATTCAAGAACATGCAGCACATGTAATAAAAAGCACAATTCTTTATTACATTTTGAAAATAATTCACAAGCGCAGATTCATACACAAAGACAATGTAATTCTCAAACAGATACGCACTCGGTAAATCATGCATTTACAACCGAGAATACAATCCAGGAGAACCTACAATCACCAACAATATCAACTCATTGTAGTGGAGGTTCTAGATCATTCATATTACTATCAACGGCAGTGATTTATATATATGATTTTCAAGGTAACCCAATCAAATGTCGTGCATTACTTGATAGTGGGTCGCAGTCAAATTTTATCACTAGTGAACTGTACAAAAAATTAAACTTAAAATCAATCTCTATTACTTTGCCAGTTATGGGCATAAATTCATCATTAACAAACATATCACAAAAAACTCAAGCCAAAGTTCAATCGATTCATAATAATTATAATGTAACAATTTCTTTTTTAATCATTGATAAAATAACGGAAAGCATTCCTCAATTCACATTCAAACGTTCTGCGTTTAACATTCCAAATAATATAAAACTGGCTGATCCCAATTTTTATGACTCACAGCAAATCGATATTTTACTTGGTGCTAGCATTTTTTATGAATTAATGTGTGTGGGACAAATAAAGTTAGGTCCTAACCAACCGATTTTACAGAAGTCTACTTTTGGGTGGATTGTATCTGGTCCCATGAATACATGCTTAATGCAAAATCATCATTGTAACTTAATTACCAATTCAGAAATAAACAAGCAATTAGAAAGATTCTGGATGATTGAACAAGGTCCTACAGAAAAAATGTATACTCAAGAAGAGTCTGAATGTGAACAACATTTTTTGAATAATTTTAGTAGAGACCAAATTACTGGTAGGTTTTCGGTAAAGCTACCTCTCCGAGACAATTACTTACATTTAGGAGATTCTCAAGAAACGGCAATTAAAAGATTCTATTCAATAGAACGTAAATTATTGAAAGATTCGCAACTTCGTCTTCAATATAATGATTTTATGAATGAATATAAATTGTTAGGTCATATGCCTGAAATTAATCCGAATTGCGCTCAAGATAAAATTACATTTTATTGTCCACATCATTGTGTCAAAAATGAATTATCACTTACCACAAAACTGCGTGTAGTTTTTGATGGGTCGTGCAAAACATCCTCTAACTTATCAATAAATGACGTGCTCAAGGTAGGTCCCATAATTCAGGAAGACCTTGTTTCTTTATTAACCCGTTTTCGCAAACATAACATAGTTATAAAGGCTGATATAGCCAAAATGTATCGACAAATTGAAATCCATCCAGATCATAGGAATCTGCAACGTATTGTCTGGCGGTCGGATCCCAGTAAACCTTTAGCTCATTTTCAACTTAACACGGTTACTTACGGGACCTCTTCGGCCCCCTTTTTAGCGATTAGATGCTTGCAGCAAGTGGCAAAAGAAAATCAGGAAAAGTATCCTACAGCTTCTCAGGTAATACTTCACGATTTTTATGTAGATGATCTCATTACAGGTACTAGTGATGAAGAATCAGCCAAAATATTAATACAAGATCTAACTACCATATTAAATAGCGCATGCTTCGACCTGCGTAAATGGACTTCAAACAATGTTCAAATTTTCTCAAATCAAAATATATCTAATTTGGAAAACTACATCATTTCTGATGATGAAAGTTGCAAAACATTGGGCGTATTGTGGAATGCAAAGCAAGACATTTTTCAGTACACTACCAATCCAGAATCTCATAATAAGAGAAACATTACAAAGAGACAAATTCTCTCCATAATATCGAAAATTTTCGATCCATTGGGACTTGTTGGTCCTGTTACTATTACAGCAAAGGTTATATTACAACAGTTGTGGTTATTAAAGTTGAGCTGGGATGAATCACTTCCATTAGAGTTATTTACAAAATGGAACAATTTCTACAGTCAGTTATCGTTTCTTGATGGTATTACTATTCCCCGTCAAATCATGGTTTCTAAACCAATCAATATTCAAATTCATGCTTTCAGCGATGCCTCGTTGATTGCCTTTGGTTCATCTGTCTATATGCGCTCCGTTGATTCCTCAAGTCAAATTCTGATTCGTTTAATAACAGCTAAATCTCGTGTGGCTCCCTTAAAATCTATAACTGTTCCGCGGTTAGAGTTGAGTGCTGCCCTTCTCATGGCACAATTAGTTAATAAAGTTATTTCCGCTTTAAATATTTCTATTAACGAAATTCATTACTGGACAAATTCGACAATTGTCTTATCCTGGCTTGCAACGGAACCAGGAAAACTTAAAACATTCGTTTCACATCGTGTAGCCGAGATACAACAACTTTCAAAAATTTCCCAATGGCATCATATTGCTTCAGGAGATAACCCAGCTGATATTATATCTCGTGGCTTAAACCCTACAGAGTTATCTAAATCCTCATTATGGTGGCATGGTCCGTTATGGCTGCATCAAGAAGTCATTCCGTATTATAAATATGAACCGATCAATCCTATAAATATTCCTGAATCGAGAGTAACTCATGCTTGTATTACTACTATCGACTCAGACATTTTTACTAGATACTCATCCGTTTTAAGGTTGCAGCGGATGACAGCATATTGCTTACGTTTTAAAGCAAATTTAACTATAAACTTAAAATCAAAAACTCTTGGTAAGTTAACTCTTGATGAGCTAAATGAGAGCGCTATTAGATTGACGCAATTAGCACAAAATCACGAATTTTTCATTGAATTACATGCACTTTCAAACAAACAATCTATTCCTAAAAATAGTAAATTAAATTCACTAGATCCATTTTTGGACGATAAGGGTTTAATAAGAGTTGGTGGGAGATTAAAAAACTCTAATTTAAAATTCGACCATAAGTTTCCAGTGGTATTGCCAGCAAAGCATCCACTAACTACTTTAATTATTCGTCATGAGCATGAAAGAAATTTTCATGCCGGTGCACACGCTACATTGTCCAATGTCAGAGCCAAATATTGGCCATTAAATGGTAAGCAAACAGTTCGATCCGTTTTAAGAAAGTGTATTATCTGCTTCAGAGCAAATCCTTCTTGTATATATAATAAAATGGGAGACTTACCTACCCCTAGGGTCACACCCACACGTGCATTTTCCATATGTGGGCTGGATTATGCTGGACCATTTATGATAAAAGACAGCAAATTTCGAAACAGAAAGTTCATTAAATGTTACATATGCATTTTTATTTGTTTCTCAACGAAAGCTGCACATCTGGAACTTGTTAGCGACTTAACCACAGATGGTTTTTTAAATGCCTTAAAGCGTTTTGTATCAAGACGTGGCCTATGTCAGCAAATCTACTCCGACAACGCAACAAATTTTATAGGTGCTGATAATGAATTTCAGCGAATTTTTCAAATTCAGAAAACGGATAAATTCCATAATTATTTAAATGAAAATAAAATTTCTTGGAACTTTATTCCCGCACGTTCTCCTCATTTTGGAGGACTGTGGGAGGCAGCTGTAAGGTCAGCTAAATATCATATAAAACGTGTATCAGCAAATGCAAATCTTACATTTGAAGAATTCTATACACTGTTAACCCAAATTGAGGCAGTAATGAATTCCCGGCCGCTGCATTCTCTATCATCAGATCCAAATGATCTAGAACCATTGACCCCTGGGCATTTCTTAATTGGAACAGCACTAAATGCAGTACCCCAAGAAAATCTCATTGATAGCAAGATTAGTCATCTATCTCGATATAGGCATCTCCAAAAGATTGTCCAAGATATATGGCAGCGTTGGTCCAGGGACTATTTACATTGTCTTCAGCAGCGTTCCAAATGGAAATTTGAAAAGCAAATTCCAGAATTGCTTGGCTCCCTTGTCATACTGAAGGAAGAAAACAGACCACCTCAGTCATGGCATTTGGGGCGCATCGTAGCTCTACATCCAGGCAAAGACAATATAGTTCGGGTTGTTAGTGTCAAGACCCCTCATGGTGTTGTTAAACGTGCAACCGCCAAAGTGTGTGTGTTACCGATTGACTAACTTTAACGAAGGACAATTTGTTGTTGGACTACTAGTATTAGTTTAATTAATTTCATAAATCAACTATTTAGTTTCAATTTTTCTAATAATGTATGAGTACATTTTGTTGAAAGACCTGCATCCTTTCAAGGGTGGCGGCATGTTGAGCTCCTGTTTTTATTTATTCATTGTATGCTCCTGTTTCTATATATTCATATATAAACGCATCACCTTAAGCACAAATATAAGGTGGCGTGTGTCAAGTTGTAAGAAAAGAAAATAAATTGTCATAAACGAAAAGATACAATTTTGTATTTTTATACTAAATAACAAACAACCAAACAAAATATTGTGTTTGGGGTGGATTTATTCGAAGTTATTAAAATTACAGTCCACTCACGATACAGGATAAGTCCACGTAAAACCCAAACACGAAACAGTTACTGTTACTGGCAGAGAAATTTTTCGACATTTTTGTGTTTATACTGAAATCTATTATCAAAGAGGGGTGGTGTACGTCCTCATTAAGTAAAGAAACGCAATCTCTACTAATATTACAACTAAAATTAGCAAGTACCAGGTCCAGCAATCTACCATTATTGTTTAATATTGTATTGTATTGTCTTATATCTAGAAAACTCATTAAGTTGTCAACTTATTATTAGCCTTTACTCGAGTCCGAGTATAAAAAAAAATGTTACAGTCGATAGATTGTGTGTAATAAAAAACAAGTAAAAGGTGTAGTCTATTGTAATTCCCATTCATCTACGGTGCACACGACTATGGCTATAGAGGCCAATTCGGGAGAGCACATGTCGACCGCAGTCAGGACAAACATAGACCTGGTTAGGTCTTGGATTCGGCCTTCTTGCAGCAACATTTCCTTGATAGCTGGCCACAACCCCTCGCCATTCAGTTTTGTCCGCTGCAAGTTGTTCCCATTGCTCGTCTGGAATACCGCAGGATTTTAGATTTTCATGGAGAACGTCTTTGAACCTCTTTCGTTGACCGCCACGCCTTCTTCTACCGCTTACCAATTCACCATAAAGTGTACATTTAGGAAGGCGGTTATCATGCATACGATGAACGTGACCTGCCCATCTTAGGCGTGCTCTTGAAATAAGCACCTCAATTGGAAGGCTGTTTGCTCTCCTGAGTACTTCTACGTTTGATATGTGATGGAACCAACGGATTTTCATCATACTTCTGAGGTGTCTTTGCTGAAAACGTTCTAATTCTTTCACATGACGACGGTAAGTGACCCAGCTTTCACATCCATATAGCAGTGTTGGAATGACAACTGCTCTGTAGACAGCCATTTTCGTTGACAAAGCAAGGTCGTGGTTGTCAAATACTCTCTCTCTAAGTCCCCAGAGTGTTCTAGATGCAGCGTTAATTCTATTGCGAATCTCGCTGTCTATGTTTGCTTTGTCATTAACAACGTTGCCAAAGTAATTGAACTGATCCACCACTTCAAGAGAATTTCCGTTAAGTGTAATGTCTATTTGGTTCACTTGATGAGGAGTTGACATAATCTTAGTCTTTCCAATGTTGATTTTAAGTCCCAAGGAATCATAGCTCTGGGCATACACATCTAAAAGTTCTTGAAGCTCTTCCGGCGTAGAGGCTAAAAGTGCACAGTCATCCGCATACTGGAGATCACAAATGAATTGTGTGCGTGTCCTTGTGAAAGCTCTAAAGCGCCCTATGTTAAAGAGACCGCCATCAGAACGGTATCTGAGACCTATTCCTCTGACTGTCAGTTTGTTGTCAACAATAATTGTTAGAGCAGTGGCCAACAAATTAAAAAGTAGGGGTGCCAGGACACATCCCTGCCTAACTCCAGTGAGGGTTTGGAAAGGTTCGGTTGCCTCATTATTATACATAACCTGGGCGTTGTTGTTTGTATGTAGACTGCGACATACTTCCACAAATTTTCTAGGGATACCTAAGCGGAGCATAATTTTCCAGAGCACTTCCCTGTCCACCGAGTCAAACGCCTTGGTTAAATCAATGAAGGCCACGTGAATTTCTCCTTGATGTTTGAGTGCTTTTTCTTGAAGCTGTTTAAGTATGAAGATTAGATCCGATATGCCTCGGTTTGGTCTAAAGCCACTCTGTGTTTCAGGAAGTAATTTTCCATAACAGGTGTTAGCCTATTTGCCATCGCTTTAGTGAGTATCTTCCCTCCAACAGCCAGGAGAGCTATACCCCTGTAATTTCGACAGTCTGCAGCGCTCCCTTTGTTTTTGAAGAGGTTGATTAAAAGTGTATCACGAAACTCCTGCGGAGCTTGACCACTTTCTCACACGACATCAAACAGTTTTTTGAGGTAGGGTATGAGCTCTGACGACACAGCTTTAAAGATCTCAGCTGGGAGTGAGTCGGCGCCGGAAAATTTGTTATTTTTTAGCTGCCCAATGGCGGTTAAGATCTCTTCCGTTGTTAGTGGTTTATCTAAGTCTTCGAAGGTGTCATATTGAGGGATAAGATTTATAATATCGTGATCGGCTTGACTTTGCTGGTTAAGAATGTTAGAGTAGTGTTCTTTCCATCGGGCTCTTATTTCCTGGTCTTCTTTGAGGAGATTTCCATTTAAATCTTTAATAGGGCACATATTTTTCCGACTGGGGCCGTACACTGCTTTTACTCCTTGAAAGAAATTCCTGTAGTCGTGTGAATCGGCGTACCTTTGAATTTCTCTGGCATTGCTTGCCCACCACTCGTTCTTTATTCTTCTGATTTCGCGTTGCGTTTCATACTTAGATTGGGTAAAAGCTTCTGCTTTTGATGAGTCGTTGGGGTGGTTGATAGCATTTTGGAAGGCAATATGTTTGCGGTCAAGAAGTTCTTGTATAAAAGTGCGAGTGAGGAAATTCTTGGCACTGCAGCAAGTAAAAAACAGGAGGACTGGTTCAATGATAATGAAGTTGTCAACTACTCTAACCTTGACATCATTTTGATCAGAATTAAACTTATTAACATTAAAATCGCCACAAATCAGTAATTTGTGGTTTTTTTCAAGTATTGACAGACCTTCAAAAGCATCTACAAATGCTTCGCATTCAAACACGGTTGTTGCTGGTGGTATATAAATAGAAAAAATTAAAGTAACACAGCATTATTAATCATTACCTTACATCCAATAACGTCTATACTGGGAACAATATTGTTGATTGAGTCGAAATTCAATTTTATAACATTGTAACTATTTTTAACTCCAATTAACGCTCCACCTCCCCTGGAATGTCCAGTAGCTTGAAGATTACGATCGCTTCTAAACACTAGATAGGAAGTTGGAAATATCTCCTCATCGCTAACATCACTGGAGAATCCGGATTCGGTAATACATATAATATCATACTCTTGAGTAGAGACAGCATTAAAGAAGGTTTGTGTTTTGGTTTTAAGGCCATTTACGTTCTGGTAGTAACAATGGAAGTCAATATGTGATGAGCAACTGGGTATGCTTGTTAGTTTAAAGGTTTAATCGTTGGGACGCCGTTAGAGTAAGTAATTTTAATGTTAGTTTCTCCTTTCTTTTTTCTTTCTTCTAGCTCGTTCTTTATTAGCCGATATTGTTCCATCTGCCTAGGGGTCTTATCATAAGATACCGATATGCCTTATCATAAGATACCGATATAATACCTATCGTAATATACTAAAAAAAGTTATATCTGAGGCAAAAAAACGGTCAAGCATCTCATACATAAATATAGCTACTAATAAAAGCAAGGCAGTATGGGAACTGGTAAAGAGCCATACAGGGTCTAAAACTAAAAACAGATGTCCACTTTTGAATAATATTGATATACAAGAAAGCAACAAACAAATAGTCCTAAATAACGTAAATGACTTTTTTATAAATAACTGTCCAATTATTAATTCTAGTACAAATTATGAAAATCACGCCAATAGAAACAAGCATATTTTTGTCACCGACTAATCCTGAAGAGATCTGTACAGTTATGAAAAATTTAAAAAATACTAAGGCGGTAGGTGCAGATGAAATACCTGTAAAATTATTAAAATATGTCGCCGCTGAAATAGCTGCTCCACTTAGTTATATAATAAATTTATGTTTTACTACTGGTATATATCCTGAAAACCTTAAAATTGCTTATGTAAAGGCAGTATATAAAAAAGGTGATAAAAATGTGATAAACAACTATAAGCCCATAGCGTTACTCTCTAATAACATCAGCAAAATTTTTGAGAAAATAATATATACTAGAATAATAAATTATCTTGAAAATTATGGGATATTACATAACACACAAAACGGATTTAGAAAAAACAAATCTACAATTAGAGCAGGTTACCAAACACTTTGTGAAATAATCCATTCACTGAATAATAAAGAACACACAGTTGCTGTAAGCTTAGACCTATCGAAAGCTTTTGATAGTGTGGACCATGATGTTTTAATAGAGAAGCTCGAAAAATATGGAATTAGAGGTAACACGTTGCAGCCAATAAAATCTTATCTAAATAATAGAACACAATATGTTGTAGAGACAGATAGTAATGGAGAGTTATTAAAATCACAAAGTATGGTAATAAAGAGAGGAGTACCACAGGGATCAATATTGGGACCATTATTGTATATTTTATACACCAACGACCTACCCATGGCCCTTGATGAATACACAGTTCAATACGCAGATGATTGTTCGTTAATTATTCACTCACCAGATCCAATAATCTTGGAGCAAAAGGTTTTCTCGGCACTAGACATGCTAGAAAAATATTATACCCCACTTAATCTAAAATTAAACAAAGCCAAAACACAAGCTATAACATTTTCAAATAGTAAGCCTAATGATAATAAAACTTTTACAAATGGTATCACTACCTTGAATACTGTGTCTCGAATATGCTTTCTGGGTATTACGATAGACTCTAGGGTTGATTGGAAGTCCCATACTAACCAGCTTGCAACTAATATCGCCAAGTATTGTTATGCCTTAAAAGTAATACCTCAAAATATTAATGCGGAGGCAGCATATATGGCATACTATGCCTATGTGGAATCGAGATTTAGATATGGTTTAGTCTTTTGGGGAAGCACGAATCATATCTACAAAATATTTGTATTGCAGAAAAGATGTCTCAGGAACATACTGAATATCAAACAAATGGTTAGCTGTAAACCTATATTTAAAGAACAACAGATACTTACCTTAATAAGCCTATATATTTATGAGGCTATAATATTTGTAGTAAAAAATATGTCTATATTTTCAGACCATGATAAAGTTCATTTATATAACACTAGAAATAAAGACGATTTGCTAAATATTAAAGTAAACTTTACATATGTACAAGGAAACATAACGTTTTCCATAATAAAAGTCTATAATAAACTTCCAGACACATATAAAAACCTATCCCTAAAACATCTAAAAGAAAAGTTACGAGCCGCTCTTCTGGTAAAAGCATACTATACGCTAGATGAGTATTTTGGTGATACACTTTAAATCCTTCTTAAGTATTTATAATAATTTTAATTGTTATTTTTTAATATATAATTTATGTTCCTGTGTCTTTGTTATACTTTATACATTATTTTAACTATTTGTTATTACTATTTTTTTTATATACTTAAATGAACATTTTTTTTATACATGATTAATATTTGTATTTATCTTTTTCTTTCATATTGTGACATGTTCTACACCCTCTGGGTTTTTTTTTGTAATTTCTTTTACATGAACTAATAAAGACATATCTATCTATCTATCTATCTATTTTTAATGTGTAATGTCAAAAGGATTCTCTGGTCGTCTACTGACATTCCTACGGGATGTAAGCAAGCACTTATAAATGTTTGCAAAAATATCGGATTTCCATCGAATTCCGGGATCATCAAAAAAATTTCACTTAACCTGTAAAGTTCAATATTTAAAGTTTTGTTTGCAATGATTGAGTTGTTGGCATTGAATTGCTTGCGTTTGTAGTGGTTACCATTTGTATATTTACATTATAAAATTTACACTATAAAAACGATTGGATTAACTTAAAACACATTTTTTTCAATTTGAGTTAGTATGCTACTGATAGTTGGTAATTTTATATGATATGTAGAAGAATGTGTTGTTTATTTTATAATATTTCAGAATTTATATCATTAAGATAATTGGATTAATTTAAAGTGTTTTGAGTTGGGAATAATGTCACTGAAATTTTATATATCAATGTAAAGAATTTGCACTCTTAGAACCCGTGGGTTTTATTTTATTTCACGGTCAAGTAAGGCATAAACTTCAGTATGTGATTACGGTTAATTATATAGATATTATGTCACGAGTTTTAATTACGTTAAGTAAAATTACTACTTTAGATAGTAGAACTGTGTGAAGCAATGTAATGTATTTTGGTAAAATGGAATATGAAATTATATCGTTGTTTGAATTAAATAAAATAAAATTTGCGAGACGATTCAAAAATGACAACCTAAAATTTCCATTCCACAAGTCTGGATTGAAGTTGAATGCTACTTCGTGAACATTGGTACAATGCGGTCTTCTCTGCCAGGGGCGTCACCAGGTGTTCCTTCCACAGAGATCTCCTACACCGCCGAAGACACCAACTTCTCGACTGGGATGAATTCTTACTTGCTAATTTATGAATTGTTGCTTTCTTGCTTGTATTTCTTGATAATTATTATTGTTTCGCCTCTTTGCGTTTGAGAATGTAGGTTCTTCTGAACAAACGATTGGGGTCCACCACCACAGCCAAGAAGTTCTCCTTGTTCCAAAAGCTCTTTTCGTCTGGTTAGGCACTTTTTGCAGATAGACTCCTTGTTCCCTCGGATATGTTTGCTACTGGTTAGGCTCCCGAACTGTGCGTGTTTTTCAGATTCGCCACGACTGCGCCAATGTTAGATTTTGGATTGTAGATCACTTTTTAAAAACTTTATTTATTTATTAATGGAGTCAACGTTGACTCTTTATAAATTAGAACAATAATAATTTTGACTTGTTTATTCGAATATAAGTTTAAGACTTATTACAAAAAGGTTGTTAGTAATATTTATAATGTTTTGAGAACAAAGGAAACAGTGTTGCTGATTCAGCACAATCAGAATTATTTAGAATTGAAATACTATGCTCATGCAGCGTGAGCGGTTATCGAGAAGAGCTGTTACATAATATGTAATGTGATACTACTGGGAAGGTGAAGCCTGTCTCAGTAACATTGTGTATTACAACATACATATATATATATATATACAAATTTTAGAAAGGTAGTCTTGACTGACTAGTTAAGGTACAAACATAAAATTTTATTGAGGTTGCAGTCAGTGAACTGCAACCTGACTGCAACCTCAATAAAATTTTATGTTTGTATATATATATATATATATGTATAGTAGACTCGAAGGGGGATTGTTCTTGGAAATTAGGTTCATCAATGAAACACCAAACTTATTTTTAACGTTTCGGCTGGGGACCCCTAGCCTTCATCAGAAAAATTTGTTTTTAATAAGTATCCATATTTGTGTACAATTTCGCATAATAATATAATCTAAAATGTAATAGGAGAGACAATAACTTTTTTATCAGTAAAATTAGGTTATAATTTTATTTTATTGTTTTTGATATTTGCTTACCCAAACCGTGTCATTGCCAAGTTGTTATTGTTTACAGTGTTATTTATTATTTTCTTTTCTTTTTCTTCCTCCTTCTATTCATTATACAATTATTATTGCTATATTTTAATATTTTACCATGCACTCACATATATGGTATCGTTAGCAGTGTAGAATCAAACATTGATAATCTAGAAAAAAACAAAAAAGATGAGGTAAGATCGACCATATGTAATATTTTAACAAATTTTCACAATAAACAAAAAAACAGTAGACTTACCAAATGCCAAAAATCTTTAAACAAAAAAATTAAAAATACCAAACAATTTATTAAAAGAAATAACATTAAAATATTAAAACCAGATAAAACAAATAAGACGGTTATCATGAACAATAGTTTATAACACAAAAATGGCTGATTTGTTAAATGATCAAAATACGTACAAAGAAGTAAAGAATAACCCTACTAACATATTACAAACTAAAAACAATAATCTTATAAAAAGGTGGTATGAAAATAATATTATTCCTAAAGACATAGCCAACAAACTTAAAGTACACAATGCACAACCACCAAAAATCTACGGTTTGCCAAAACTTCATAAGCAAGGTATTCCGCTCCGGCCAATTGTTTCGTGTATAGCAGCACCTTTTAATAATTTATCAAATTTCCTTAAACAAAGCCTAACACAAATAATTGGAAAAAATAAATATTATGTTAAAGATTCCTGACATTTCAAAAAATTAATAAAAAATATAGACATTCCAGAGAACTAAGTATTGGTGTCTTTGGATGTTGTATCACTGTATACAAACATACCGATTAACCTAGTTAAACAAGTAGTAATTAAAAAATGGGATATCATAAAGCCCCATACCATTTTACCACAAAATGATTCATTATTGAGATGTACTTTTCAAATAGGTAATAATACATTTGGAATATTAGCAACATATAGACCCCCATCAACAAACTTAAGTCAATTTCTACAGGAATTTGAAGAATATATCCTAAACATACAAGCACAAAATATTGAAATTTTTATAGGTGATTTGAATTTAAACATATTGGATAAGTCAGATTTTCAGGTAAATAGTTATTTAAATATTCTTTCCCAAATGGGTTACTTATCTTGTATCAACAAGCCAACTAGAGTAAATGAAAGTTCCTCTAGCACAATAGATCATATTTTTATAAAATCTAATGAGCTCGACAAAAAAACCTTAAATATAAAACCAATTATATATAATACAGCCCTCACTGATCACTATGCAGTTGCATTATCCATTAAATTAGATGTAGACAAAAACAAACACTGTCTTAAATATTTATATAAAATGGAGATGGAAAAATTAAATGATTTGTTAAAAAATGAATATTGGGACGATGTGATGAATTGTATGAATGTAGAAGTAGCGTATAACTTATTTATCAATAAACTAAAGGGGTATATAAAATCAGCAACAAAAACAATTAAACTAAAAAATAGACAAAGAAAAATAAAACCTTGGATTACTTCTGGTATAATAAATTCTATAAGAAAAAGGGACGACATGAAAAAACAGCTCACAAAACGCTTTTCAAATGATCTTAATATAAAATATAAAAAGTACCGAAATCTTACTAACAAAATAATCAAGCAAACAAAAAATTATTATTATAAAACAAAAATAATAGAAGCAAACAATGATTACAAACAAATATGGAATATAGTAAATGAGGTTTCAAACAATAAAAAAAATTCCACAAAACACATTGAAATAAGAAATAACCAAGGAAATGTTATACAGGATGAACAAGAAAAGGTAAATAGCTTTAATGATTTCTTCATAAATGTTGGTACCAAAATGTCAAGTACAATTTCCCCTAGTAAGCAGAAATATAAACAGAAGGAAAAGATAAATAAAACCATATATCTAAGTCCAGTGACCGAAAATGAACTAATTAATCATATAAGTTCGTTAAAAAATAACTCGGCTCCTGGGGAAGATGGTGTAACCGTAAAAGTCATTAAATACGTACATAAATATTTATTAAAACCCTTAAAATATATAATAAACTTAATTATTTGTATAAATGTAATTCCAAAAGACTGGAAAACATCAATTGTTACACCAGTGTTTAAAGCAGGTGATTCTTGGAAATTAACAAATTACAGACCCATATCAGTAATAAACAACTTTGGAAAATTATTTGAGAAATGCATAAAAAACAGACTTGTAGGTTTTTTAGAACAAGAAAATATACTTTATGGTAAACAATTTGGTTTTAGAACTAATAAAAGTACCGAGGATGCAGTTTTTGAATTAACAAATGGAATTATGAACCATTTTAATAACAATCAAAAATCTCTTGCTGTGTTTTTAGATTTGGCTAAGGCCTTTGATACCGTAAGTCACAACATTTTACTAGAAAAACTCAATGATGCCGGAGTTAGGGGAAGTCCACTGCAGTTATTTGAAAACTACTTAACAAACAGAATTCAAAGAGTAAAAATAAATAATACCATAAGTAGTGATCAAGTAATTGTAACGGGTGTCCCACAAGGTATTGTCTTGGGCCCGGTTTTGTTCCTGGTATATATTAACGAATTGGGAAACCTTCTTGACGAGGGCAATGTCATTTCGTATGCAGATGACACAGCTATCTTATTCCAAGCTGACACTTGGGAAAATGTATATCAGAAGGCAGAGCTGGGACTTAGTTCGGTACAAACTTGGCTTAATTCCAATCTCTTGAGTCTAAATATAAGTAAAATTAAATATATAACATTTTCCTCCACGGCTGCCGATCAACCTCAAAAAAAATACATAATTGCTTAAATGTTATAACCAAATATGCACAATGCAACTGCCCATCCATAGAAAGAACCAATGTTATAAAATATTTAGGGATAATGGTTGATCAACACTTAAAATGGACTGAGCAGGCAGATCACATTACAACAAAAATTAGAAAACTGTATTATAAATTCTACCAGCTAAGAGACATTTTAAGTAATAAAATTATAAGAACATTATACAATACCTTAGTTGAACCTATTTTATGTTACTGCATTGTCGTTTAGGGTGGTTTATATGATAATTCTTATATATTTGCTCTTGCCTAAACTATCTCCCGAAAATACGCAGTCTATATCCAACACCTATCCACACGTACCAAACTAAATCAAAATCGGATGAATCATTAACACTACCATTTTACAAGAAATCTCATAATCAACGATATGTTACCTACTTTGCTCCAAAATTTTATAACTTACTACCTATCCAGATAAAGTCTCAACCTCGTAAGATATATAGAAAAGAATTAAAAAAATATGTTCAACAAAATTTAAATGTTTTCTTAAATTATTTTTAAAACTAAGTACACAGTTTATCTATTTTAATATTCTTTTAAAAAAATTATAAAAATAAATACATGAACTTGAATATTCTATGAAGGGATAAGTACATTTTTATACTTGCCATTTTACGATTGTTGAGGAGGGATATTCGCACACAGATTGCATTCTGCAATTTAGGCGAAATTCCTTCTTAATTATAAATTAGTAGGGAAATATTTTACAATATGTATTATAATAAAATAAATATAAATGATACTATTCTTTACTTAGAAAAATGTATATTTTTAAAGTATGAATAAAGGCAATTCAATTCAATTCAATTCAATGAATTTAACTATGAAAATACAAAAATTTTAGCTACAGAAAATAATAATAAAAAACGACAAATTCTGGAAATGATTCACATTCACAAAAATCAAAATGCTGTCAATGATAAAACCGATATAAGCCACCTGAGTAAGATATATCACAATGTTTTGTAGCACCTGTGGGGGCCCCCAATATAGCTTTTTCTATATTGAGGGTCCCCACAGGATTGTTGCTCTATACATTGTTATATATATCTTAATAAGGTTATCAACAATAAATAACGAACACACACCATACATAAATCAATAAACATCATTAAAAAAATTACGTGTTTATACCACTATCGTCATCTATCAGCCAATAATATAATATCCAAATATCGACGAGTTGGTTCTCTGTTTGGTCTTTCTTAAACTTCTGTGAAACTTGATGAGTCATTTGTCATTCTTCCGATCAAACCACGAGTTACAAGTGCATGGTAAAATATTAAAATATAGCAATAATAATTGTATAATGAATAGATGGAGGAAGAAAAAGAAAAGAAAATAATAAATAACACTGTAAACAATAACAACTTGGCAATGACACGGTTTGGGTAAGCAAATATCAAAAACAATAAAATAAAATTATAACCTAATTTTATTGATAAAAAAGTTATTGTCTCTCTATTACATTTTAGATTATATTATTATGCGAAATTGTACACAAACATGGATACTTATTAAAAACAAATTTTTCTGATGAAGGCTAGGGGCCCCCAGCCGAAACGTTAAAAATAAGTTTGGTGTTTCATTGATGAACCTAATTCCCAAGAACAATCCCCCGTCGAGTCTACTACATAAATTCAAAGGTTCAAGAAAAGATTCCACGAAGGTATATATATATATATATATATATATATATGAATTACACCTTACGAATCATGAAAAATTGGTAGCCAATGTCATTTGTCAACTCCCTGACCAGACATAGACCGGTTTCGAACTTATTAGTTCTCCTCAGTATGCCATAGGTCGTGGAGCAGACAAATGACAGTGGCCAACTTGCTAGTCTTATACAGACTAATGTAAATGGTGTAGTGGTGAGAGGTAAGTGAATCCTCTCATGGCTACCAATTTTTCATGATTTGTAAGGTGTAATTCAATGCAGGTCGGGGTATTTGCCCGCTGAGTAGTTGTTTCCTGCAAATCATGTATAATAACAGTATATAGGTTTAAGTCCACCAAGGGCTGAAGGTCGCCGCTCTCGGTACTTGCAAAATGGCAAGTCGCTATACACCATGGAGACATCTGTGATGTCTGGTGTATAGTAGCATTAGACCACATGAGAGGATTCACTTACCTCTCACCACTACATCATTTACATTAGTCTGTATAAGACTAGCAGGTTGGCCACTGTCATTTGTCTGCTCCACGACCTATGGCATACTGAGAACTAATAAGTTCGAAACCGGTCTATGTCTGGTCAGGGAGTTGACAAATGACATTGGCTACCAATTTTTCATGATTTGTAAGGTGTAATTCAATGCAGGTCGGGGTATTTGCCCGCTGAGTAGTTGTTTCCTGCAAATCATGTATAATAACAGTATATAGGTTTAAGTCCACCAAGGGCTGAAGGTCGCCGCTCTCGGTACTTGCAAAATGGCAAGTCGCTATACACCATGGAGACATCTGTGATGTCTGGTGTATAGTAGCATTAGACCACATGAGAGGATTCACTTACCTCTCACCACTACACCATTTACATTAGTCTGTATAAGACTAGCAGGTTGGCCACTGTCATTTGTCTGCTCCACGACCTATGGCATACTGAGGAGAACTGATAAGTTCGAAACCGGTCTATGTCTGGTCAGGGAGTTGACAAATGACATTGGCTACCAATTTTTCATGATTTGTAAGGTGTAATTCAATGCAGGTCGGGGTATTTGCGCGCTGGGTAGTTGTTTCCTGCAAATCATGTATAATAACAGTATATAGGTTTAAGTCCACCAAGGGCTGAAGGTCGCCGCTCTCGGTACTTGCAAAATGGCAAGTCGCTATACACCATGGAGACATCTGTGATGTCTGGTGTATAGTAGCATTAGACCACATGAGAGGATTCACTTACCTCTCACCACTACACCATTTACATTAGTCTGTATAAGACTAGCAGGTTGGCCACTGTCATTTGTCTGCTCCACGACCTATGGCATACTGAGGAGAACTGATAAGTTCGAAACCGGTCTATGTCTGGTCAGGGAGTTGACAAATGACATTGGCTACCAATTTTTCATGATTTGTAAGGTGTAATTCAATGCAGGTCGGGGTATTTGCGCGCTGGGTAGTTGTTTCCTGCAAATCATGTATAATAACAGTATATAGGTTTAAGTCCACCAAGGGCTGAAGGTCGCCGCTCTCGGTACTTGCAAAATGGCAAGTCGCTATACACCATGGAGACATCTGTGATGTCTGGTGTATAGTAGCATTAGACCACATGAGGGGATTCACTTACCTCTTACCACTACACCATTTACATTAGTCTGTATAAGACTAGCAGGTTGGCAGGTTGGCCACTGTCATTTGTCTGCTCCACGACCTATGGCATACTGAGGAGAACAATAAGTTCGAAACCGGTCTATGTCTGGTCAGGGAGTTGACAAATGACATTGGCTACCAATTTTTCATGATTTGTAAGGTGTAATTCAATTCAGGTCGGGGTATTTGCCCGCTGAGCAGTTGTTTCCTGCAAATCATGTATAATAACAATATATATATATATATATGGTGTACCGGTGAGAGGTAAGTGAATCCTCTCCTGTGGTCAAATGCTACTATACACCAGACATCATAGATGTCTCCATGGTGTATAGCGACTTGCTATTTTGCAAGTACCGAGAGCGGCGACCTTCAGCCCTTGGTGGACTTAACCTATACTGATATTACACATGATTTGCAGGAAACAACTACTCAGCGGGCAAATACCCCGACCTGCATTGAATTATACCTTACAAATCATGAATGGCAGCCAATGTCATTTGTCAATTTCTTGTTGTCGAGGCCAAAAAAGGCTATTTAAATTAATTAAATTCAATCAATAAGTCACAATTTATAGCTTAGCATCATTACACATTCATATCTCAGCTCGAATTAAATACAACGCAATAGACGCGCTAAGTGTATATCAACGTTTAGATTCCCGTCCGCCTCGGCATGACTGGGCGGGTCCGACACGACGCAGCAGGCGGCCCCGGCCGCTCATCCGGCACACAACGTGTAGAACGCCAGCCGACCTAACGTTCGGAGCTCCGTCCGTCCCAAAAGTTACAGGATCGCGGCGTGATTTCGGGCCCATCAGGCCCGAATTAATTTAAACAATCAATTAATTCAAACTTAAAAATTCTTCAACACGCGACCATCACCTCATACATGAGAGGACAAAATTTAACATGAGAATACAAATATGCAGAACCGCTAAACAGGACATGAAAACCAAGCCTTTCCATTTCAATAAAATCAATCACATTCATTTCAAGTCATCTTAAACTAATTTGCATATTGCATGACTCAGACTTTGCATGACTCACGATGTTATTGCAACAACACTTTTGGCGGGAATGAGTCACCGGCAGACACCGGGTTTAGTATATAAAGGTTGGCGAAGCCCCGCCTTCTTCTCGGACGCCGGGCCAATCAGAAGCCAGCTCGCTCCCCGTAAATCATATAAATAAAACGCAAATTTGAGAGCTCGCCAGTCGATCCAGGGCCTTCATCGAGGTAACTTCACGGCTCAAGTACCTCGCGTTTCTGCATAGTTTGTTCTCATGGCTAAGTAGTCATACATCATAATTATTTAACTTCACGCATCGCCCGCTTCACGGTTTTAACCTTTGCATAATTTTACTTATTTTATTTGGCCACGCCGCTCGCATTTTGGTGGTGTACAAACCTACACACCAAAAGGCTTTTCAAAAGAAATCGTTGATACCACCTACAAACATTATTAGATGAGTCGGGAGCTCTTTTCAGAGCCCTCCCTACCGACATACGCAGTGCCATTTCTGCAGTGCTGATTTGATGACGACGACGACGTTTTGGATGTGAGGAGAAGACGACGCTACGTTTTAACTTCGACATTTTATAAAGGAATCACAAAAGAAAATTCGTTAAGCACAAACTTCGCCTCGTGATACCAGGAACCTGATTCCTTTATCCAAATCCAAACCTCGAAAACCTCACCAACGTTCCGACTCCAATTCCGACGCCTGTTATGATGTCTACTCGGCAAACGAGTTAGAAGCCTGCTTCCTAATTCCAACTTGATGTCTGCTTGGGAAACAAGTAGAGCCCGACTTCCTAATTCCAAATTGATGCCTGTCTGGTGACAGACAGAAACCAACATCCGGATTCCAGTTACTGCTCCATTCCATCATCCTAGAGGACCCTTGTGGCCTCGTTGAACGTGCTGGCCGAACACATCGTCGTCGCCGACAACGACGTCCTCGTTGTCAGCCGACTGTGCTGTACACTTGCCACGTCGGGCTAAATATCGTTAACCGCGGCGACCCCACCTCTTGTGCGACAACCAGTACAGGGGGTGCTCTCCGTAGTTAACGCAGTATCCGGGCATCAGTGACTAGACGATTGTAAATTCAGACATTCGGGTGATTCGAAATTTTCAGATAGGGACGACAGGACTTAGGGGAGATAGCACGCGGGCGCTCGACGCCCAGCTCCCCGGTTCACGGACTTAGTCTTTCTTTATTAGGCAGACCCTTTTGGCCCGGGTCTGTCCTAAACCAATTTTAACTTCACGGCTGCCACCTGCGGCGAGTCCTTCGCAGGGAAGCACGCCGGGTCTCTCAGACCCCATTTCAAGAGCGCGGTTTTATCTTCGAGTAGGTACCCAAACAAAATGGATCGATTCAACCAACCCAGCACCGAGCTGGATTTCATTTTACGGCCACCCGGCCACAGCTTAGAGTCGTTGCATCACGGCGACTCTAATATTTTTTTATCCAGAGCCACAGCTTGTGGACAGGCGAGGTTCCAGCAGCGGCAGTTCACTCCGGGTACTCATCGATACAACTACTACGTCATCAAGTAGTCTTCAAGAATTCCATCCGACGAACCGAGACCTAGCACGGCGTCTCAGATACTAGTCCCTGCACTTTATCTGAACCCTGTTAGCGTTAGGAGAAGGACCATATCCGTCGACGCGACGCGACTTTCAACCGTTATACGTTACTATTTATTTGTGTTAGTTCAGTAAAAGTTAGGGGTAAAATTCAAATTAAATTAAATTGTGCAACGAACGTCGCCAGAGTTCTGCTTAACGTTACAATTAATTGGTATCCAGTCTTTTATTTCTTCGCAACGACCTATACCAGGCAAAAGCGCCTATATATATGCACAAAGTGGGGTACCTTGTTCCAAAAGCGGTTCAAGTGTATGACAGCTTACAAAGTTGCAACAAGGGGGTAGCAGCAATACCCTCCGACAATCAGAAAATCGTCAAAACCATCACAGAACTTCAGAAATCGGCCCTGAGAACTCGTCCACCTATCACAGATCTACGAAACACTACTCACGAGGCTGCTGGCGCCCTTCAACTTCAAAAATTTGCAGTCTCTGACAAAAAACATTTTTTATTTTTCACACAAACAAACCCTTATTTTCGTAGACATGGCGCCCAACGTGGGGCCCATTGTTTACAACAACTCAAAATCGTAGACATCAACCTTTATTTTCGTAGACATGTCGCCCAACTAAGGGGCTTTTCAACGGAAGAAGACTAATAATAAAACACAGTGCAAGTGCCGTTTAAAAACTAAAAACGCGTAAACTTAAGTGCAGTGAGTGTCGCCAGGACAGGTAAGCAACTGCGATTATTGTAACACTCTCCATAAATTGCCTTATATTATTTGACTGCTATAAACTATCATAAACTATAAACAATTATAAACTATAAACTATTATGAATGATAATACACCAATCATAAATACGGCACGCCGCACACGTCTCGGCACTATATATAGTCAACCGGACGGTGACACGAACCCATATAGGACGAGTACAAATAATTCACCGAACATGGAGCACAACGCCCAGCAATACAATTTCGAGCAACCCAGGACTCTGCAAGCGTCAAGGGACGAGTCACTACAACCACCAGCCGAGCCACGTCCATCGTGTAGGCTCACCCAATCAGCGTATACCCCTGAGCCGCAACAGCCAGCAAACCAACCAAACATACCGAGCTCAACAACCATTCCCACACAACCGATCACGCAAGCACCCATGCAGAATATGGAGAACGCTTTCTCCAGTATGGCCACTACATTCATGCAAGCATTGCAGCAGATTACCCAGCAAAATTCTCAAGATCGTGCATCAAGAATCAAGCCGGTACACACATTCAGCGGCCAGGACCATGAAGACCCAACAGCGTTTATCCGGAGGATGGACCAACATTTTAGGCGCACCAACATCAGCGACGAAGGTGACAAATTAAACATTGCGATCCAGCAGCTACGAGGCGACGCTGCGAGGTGGTACGAGCCGTACCGCAATCTGATCGACAACTACAACACTTTCGTGGACCGGATCTACGACAAATACGACTCCACCACAACCATCACCCAAAATACAGCGAAGCTGTATGGGGATAAACAAGGCGCTGACGAAAACGCCGAATTATTTATCACAAAAAAATATTGTCTGTTCAATCGTTTGGAGCCTGAGAAGGGAGAGCAGCACAAGGCAGCAACGATCCTGGACCAGCTTCGTCCCGAAGTGAGAAGTCGTTTGAGGGGAGCCACAATCCGCTCCACAGACGAACTTATTCGGCTCGCAACCCAGATCGAGACCGATATTAAAGAATATGCCAAGGGACAATGGAAACCCTACAGGCCTCGTCCAGAAAACACGCAAGTTAGCACGACACCTCGTGACAACAATACTAGAAGAATGGACCGACCAGTGTCCAGTACGACAGCCACGACGTCCCAAGGAGTCACTCAAGCAACACAAAATAGACAGCCGCCATCACCATGCCGCCACTGTGGGGGGTGGCACTACAACAGAGACTGCCCAAACAGGCAGCCCACTCAACCACAACAATCACAACCACCCCAGCAGCGCCAACAAGCACCTGCTAGGCAACAACAGACGCAACAACAACCACCGCAGCAACACACCCAACAGCCAAAAAACTCTTTCGGGGCCGGGGAAAATCCACAACGCCGTCCCCTAAATACGGCCCAGCAGCGGCAACAAACACTACAAGAGGTCGTCGAGACGACACCACAGCAACAACACCAAGAATAAATTCGCATCAAGCCATAAACACCATCACCTATAATACATATAGAAATTATTCACAAACATACGACTTAAATCCATTATTTTCTAAAAACTTTGGCAAACCTGAGTACAGATCAATAGGTATTCAGACGTCAAACCAAGAAATTTTGCCTTTATATAGTGCATCGCACTTAAAATATTTATTTCGCATAAACATTACTATAAATAACCACGAGTGCACAGCCCCGATAGATTCCGGCGCCGCAAGTAATGCCATTAGATCAGATTTAGTTGAGGACCTGCAAAAGAGCAGTACCAAACAGTTATTTTCGCTCGCATGCGGCAGTGAGACATACGAATCATTAGGCACACTCGATTTAAATTACAACATACAAGAATTACATTCCACAGGGAATTTTCAAGTTTTCACTAATCTAAACGAAGAAGTAATTCTAGGCGCTCCGTTTCTAAACCAGGAGGACGCGACGCTAGATTACAGTCGCAAATGCATTTACGTAGGTGTCGAACAAAGACATACAATTTATTGTAACCCGGCCACGAGGGCTCAAATATCAAATAATAATATACCCGAGAATCTAATAATTCCGGAAAGCCACAAATCGGCTTTGACACCACTATTCTGTGAGTTCGCGGATCTGTTTGACGAAGTTCCTGCCAAGGCGACCACAGATAGTGTACAACATACAATTAAATTAACGTCGAACAAAATAATACACCAAAAACCCTACCAACTGTCTCCAGAAAAGAAAAAGATTCTTAACGAGCAGGTAGAGGAAATGTTGGAAGCCGGAGTTATAGAGCCAAGCCGCTCCCAATATAGCTCGCCACCGGTTCTAGTACAAAGGCCGAATAAAAAGCCTCGTTTTTGCATAGACTATCGTAAGCTGAATGAAATAACCGAATGCGAATCTTCAGTCTTACCCAAAATTTATGAAACTATTAAAGACTTTGGCAGAGCCAAGTATTTTACATTATTAGATTTGAAAGCTGGATACTGGCAGATACCCATGGACTGCCAGTCTAAACAATATACTGCCTTTACGACGCCAGACGGCGCGTCTTATCAATTTACCGTCATGCCTTTCGGGCTGAAAACAGCGCCGGCCACCTTCCAGAAATTTATGGTGCGAGAGGTACTGATCGGCTTTTTACATAATTTTGTTAATGTTTACCTAGATGACATAATTATTTATAGCGAGACCATCGAAGACCACGTAAAACACTTAAAACTCGTATTCGAAAGGATAAGGACGCATAATCTACATATATCCCCGGAGAAGTGCACAATAGCTGCCGAACAGTTGGACTACCTCGGTCACCACATTCGAGGAGCCACAACGGAACCACAGCAAAGGCACATCGACGCTATTTTAGATTTCACGCCTCCGCAGACGAAAAAACAACTACAAAGCCTTTTGGGAACGTGTAATTGGATTCGCGAATACATTCCGAATGCGGCACAATTAACAAGACCACTGACACAGCTCTTGTCAAAGACGGTAAAGTTCAAATGGACGCTTGAGTGTCAAGAAGCGTTCGAAAAGCTCAAGACGATAATATTACGAGAACCGCTGGTATTGCATCGACCAGACTTTTCGGAGCATTTTTATTTGCAGACCGATGCCTCACTCCGTGGAAAGCTGAGCAGAAATATCACGTCAATGAATTGGAGGTGTTAACCACGCTACGGGCCACAAAATAACAGGGAAGCCACGTTTCACCGGACACACAGGGTAGCGGACAACCTTCTCTGGCGAAGATATCAGGGACGCGAGCTACTCATCCTTCCCCGAAGTATGGTCACGAAAACCATACGCCAGTTTCATGATGCCACCGACGCAGCACATCCCGGCAGGGATGAAACACTAAGAGCAATCACCCAACGTTACCACTGCAAGAATCTACATAAACACGTCTCACGGTATGTCCAAAATTGTATCATCTGTTCCACAGTTAAGTCCCGGCAGAAGCAGAGGAACGCCCCGCAGCAGGCACACAGTCCAAGCTGTCCCTTTGAGACCATCAGCATCGATGTACTGGGACCCTTCCCGGAGACGAGGAACAAGAACAGATATGCCCTCATCATTACCGACGTGTTTACTAAGTTGGTCGAAGCCAAGGCCTACCCAGCAGTAACGGGGAAAACAGTGACAAAGTACCTTGAGGAGGAGATCGTAACCAGGTACGGCTTACCAAAAACTTTGATTTCAGACAATGGTTCCATCTTCCAGGGGGCTACGCTTACACGATGGTGCGAACGGCAACACGTGAGCCAGATGTTCTCACCCATCTATCATCAGCAAGCAAACCCGACAGAAAGGCGCGTTCAAGAACTAAAAAAGATTCTGCGAGTCATGCTCCAAGGCAAACAGCAGTCCAGTTGGGATGGATATCTCCACAAGGCGCTTCAGGTATTGCGGACGCGATACAACGCCGCGACCGGTATGACACCAGCAAAAGCAGTCTTAGGTTATGAATTGCCCAGGCAAGGAGAGTGGGACACCCCACAATATCGCACGTTGCGACGCGAACCTGCTCCTCCACGCCGTCAGCGAAACCGCCAAATCTACGCGCGGCAGCTTAATTTTCAAACTAAATATGCTAACCCAGGGGTCGAACCCCCAATCACTTTTCAGATAGGCGACCCCGTCATGACCAAAGTGCACGTTAAGACCAAAAAGGCGTTTGGACCACTGAGGACAGGACCCCACACCATCGCCAAGAAGCTAAGCGACGAGGTGTACGAGGTGGACCGAGACGGCCACATCTCTATCATTCATGTGGACCACCTGCGACCAGCTCCCAGGGGGAACGAGGAAGCCGACTTCGCTAGTGAAACCGAGTCAGACTACCACGATGCCACGGACGTGGAATCCAACACCTCTGACCCAGATGACGACGATGACCGACCAGGCCCTCAAGCGCGGGAGCCCCAGGAAGGCGTTCAACTAACCAACCATGACGATGCTCCCAAAGATGCGATGCCCGAGCCGCAGCCATCGACGAGCTCTAATGTTGCCAGCCGGCAACCCTTTGATTTGACTTTTTCAGATACACCATCAACAGGTCAGCGAGCTGCCCAACCATCAACAGGTCAGCCAGGTGCCCAGCCATCAACAGGTCAGCAAGCTGCCCAGCCATCTTTCCCCAGACGACGACGCCGAGCCAAACCTGTCGTCGTTGAACCATCCAGCCCCGGGCACCTCAACGAAGTGTCATAAGTGCCCAACGAACTATAGTGAGGACGCTCTGGTAGTGCCCACGTCAGAAGAACCATCGTTTTTAATTTTCATTTTTTGCATTATATAACTTTTGTTCCGGGATTTTTACTTTTATTTATTGTTAGTAGTCGGTAAGGATTGGAATTGTTCATCACCATTCTAAAACTTGTTAATAAACTACGTAACAAGGTCAAGCAGAACTCTAACGCCGTCCTTTTCCAAAGTAAGGGGGGTGTTGCCGAGGCCAAAAAAGGCTATTTAAATTAATTAAATTCAATCAATAAGTCACAATTTATAGCTTAGCATCATTACACATTCATATCTCAGCTCGAATTAAATACAACGCAATAGACGCGCTAAGTGTATATCAACGTTTAGATTTCCGTCCGCCTCGGCATGACTGGGCGGGTCCGACACGACGCAGCAGGCGGCCCCGGCCGCTCATCCGGCACACAACGTGTAGAACGCCAGCCGACCTAACGTTCGGAGCTCCGTCCGTCCCAAAAGTTACAGGATCGCGGCGAGGTTCCAGCAGCGGCAGTTCACTCCGGGTACTCATCGATACAACTACTACGTCATCAAGCAGTCTTCAAGAATTCCATCCGACGAACCGAGACCTAGCACGGCGTCTCAGATACTAGTCCCTGCACTTTATCTGAACCCTGTTAGCGTTAGGAGAAGGACCATATCCGTCGACGCGACGCGACTTTCAACCGTTATACGTTACTATTTATTTGTGTTAGCTCAGTAAAAGTTATGGGTAAAATTCAAATTAAATTAAATTGTGCAACGAACGTCGCCAGAGTTCTGCTTAACGTTATAATTAATTGGTATCCAGTCTTTTATTTCTTCGCAACGACCTATACCAGGCAAAAGCGCCTATATATCTGCACAAAGTGGGGTACCTTGTTCCAAAAGCGGTTCAAGTGTATGACAGCTTACAAAGTTGCAACAAGGGGGTAGCAGCAATACCCTCCAACAATCAGAAAATCGTCAAAACCATCACAGAACTTCAGAAATCGGCCCTGAGAACTCGTCCACCTATCACAGATCTACGAAACACTACTCACGAGGCTGCTAGCGCCCTTCAACTTCAGAAATTTGCAGTCTCTGACAAAAAACATTTTTTATTTTTCACACAAACAAACCCTTATTTTCGTAGACATCCTCGACCAGACATAGTCTATGTCTGGTCGAGGAATTGACAAATGACATTGGCTGCCATTCATGATTTGTAAGGTATAATTCAATGCAGGTCGGGATATTTGCCCGCTGAGTAGTTGTTTATATTATAATATATGATTTGCATGAAACAACTACTCAGCGGGCAAATACCCCGACCTGCATTGAATTTCATGCAAATCATATATTATAATATATATATATATATATATATATATATATATGATATTACACATGATTTGCAGGAAACAACTACTCAGCGGGCAAATATCCCGACCTGCATTGAATTACACCTTACAAATCATTAAAGAATGGTAACCAATATCATTTGTCAACTCCCTGACCAGACATAGACCGGTTTCGAACTTATTAGTTCTCATCAGTATGCCATAGGTCATGGAGCAGACAAATGATAGTGGCCAACCTGCTAGTTTTATACAAACTATAGTAAATTGAGTAGTGGTGAGAGGTAAGTGAAACCTCTCAAATGGTCAATTGCTACTATACACCATAGATGTCTCTATGGGCGTATAGCGACTTGCGGTTCTGCAAGTACCTGAGAGCGGCGACCTTTCAGTCCTAGGTGGACTTAATCTACTGTTATAATATATGATTTGCAGGAAACAACTACTCAGCGGGCAAATACCCCGACCTGCATTGAATTACACCTTACAAATCATTAAAGAATGGTAACCGATATCATTTGTCAACTCCCTGACCAGACATAGACCGGTTTCGAACTTATTAGTTCTCATCAGTATGCCATAGGTCATGGAGCAGACAAATGATAGTGGCCAACCTGCTAGTTTTATACAAACTATAGTAAATTGAGTAGTGGTGAGAGGTAAGTGAAACCTCTCAAATGGTCAATTGCTACTATACACCATAGATGTCTCTATGGGCGTATAGCGACTTGCGATTCTGCAAGTACCTGAGAGCGGCGACCTTTCAGTCCTAGGTGGACTTAACCTACTGTTATAATATATGATTTGCAGGAAATAACTACTCATATTGGTTACCATTCTTTAATGATTTGTAAGGTGTAATTCAATGCAGGTCGGGGTATTTGCCCGCTGAGTAGTTGTTTCCTGCAAATCATATATTATAACAGTAAGTTAAGTCCACCTAGGACTGAAAGGTCGCCGCTCTCAGGTACTTGCAGAATCGCAAGTCGCTATACGCCCATAGAGACATCTATGGTGTATAGTAGCAATTTATCATTTGAGAGGTTTCACTTACCTCTCACCACTACTCAACTTACTATAGTTTGTATAAAACTAGCAGGTTGGCCACTATCATTTGTCTGCTCCATGACCTAGGGCATACTGATGAGAACTAATAAGTTCGAAACCGGTCTATGTCTGGTCAGGGAGTTGACAAATGATATTGGTTACCATTCTTTAATGATTTGTAAGGTGTAATTCAATGCAGGTCGGGGTATTTGCCCGCTGAGTAGTTGTTTCCTGCAAATCATATATTATAACAGTAGGTTAAGTCCACCTAGGATTGAAAGGTCGCCGCTCTCAGGTACTTGCAGAATCGCAAGTCGCTATACGCCCATAGAGACATCTATGGTGTATAGTAGCAATTGACCATTTGAGAGGTTTCACTTACCTCTCACCACTACTCAATTTACTATAGTTTGTATAAAACTAGCAGGTTGGCCACTATCATTTGTCTGCTCTATGACCTATGGCATACTGATGAGAACTAATAAGTTCGAAACCGGTCTATGTCTGGTCAGGGAGTTGACAAATGATATTGGTTACCATTCTTTAATGATTTGTAAGGTGTAATTCAATGCAGGTCGGGGTATTTGCCCGCTGAGTAGTTGTTTCCTGCAAATCATATATTATAACAGTAGGTTAAGTCCACCTAGGACTGAAAGGTCGCCGCTCTCAGGTACTTGCAGAATCACAAGTCGCTATACGCCCATAGAGACATCTATGGTGTATAGTAGCAATTGACCATTTGAGAGGTTTCACTTACCTCTCACCACTACTCAATTTACTATAGTTTGTATAAAACTAGCAGGTTGGCCACTATCATTTGTCTGCTCCATGACCTATGGCATACTGATGAGAACTAATAAGTTCGAAACCGGTCTATGTCTGGTCAGGGAGTTGACAAATGATATTGGTTACCATTCTTTAATGATTTGTAAGGTGTAATTCAATGCAGGTCGGGGTATTTGCCCGCTGAGTAGTTGTTTCCTGCAAATCATATATTATAACAGTAGGTTAAGTCCACCTAGGACTGAAAGGTCGCCGCTCTCAGGTACTTGCAGAATCACAAGTCGCTATACGCCCATAGAGACATCTATGGTGTATAGTAGCAATTGACCATTTGAGAGGTTTCACTTACCTCTCACCACTACTCATATATATATATATATATATATATATATATATATATATATATATATATGAGTAGTGGTGAGACATTTTTACTTAACGCTTCTTGTAACATCCGTAAAAAATCAACGTATCTTGTTACATCATTACAGTGTTGCCTATTTTGCGAGGCAAATAATGATAGAAAGAAACTGTGCACTAGCCTTTTAGGGCCAAGTCTCTTCTCATGTGCATTCAATTAATTTAAAAACCAATTGACGTTTGAAAAAACTCTAACCTTGTTAACTAGATATAAAGTAGTTTCGAGTTTAGGAAATTTTTTACCGACAAGCCTTTTTTAACCGTTTTCGACAAGTTTTCAAGTGAAAATATCCTATCCCTAAAAAATGGAAAAAATACCAATGATTTAAAAGTTTATCTTTTTTATTCTGGATACTTTAGAGTATAAAAATTAATTTTAGATTCAAGTTTAAGGTATAAACAAGCTATATATACAGATTTTTTTTAATGTATTTTATTTAATATTTATGTTTTAATATAGAGTGGAAAAAAAATGATAAAGCATAACTTTCACGTGCAATTTATAAGAAATAAAAATTAAGAGTAAGTAAGCTGAATTCTTCCTCTTTAAAATGCTACCTATTTTTTTCTGTTTTTAATGGGTATAAACTGTCTTTATTATGTAGCGGCGGTCGAGAAATGTTTCATTTCCCTATGCGACGCGCTTGAAATATTGAGCGAACTGTAATAGTTTCTCGTGTTAAGGGAAACATTTATTTAAAGAAGCCTTTATACTATTTTTTTTTTGTAAAATTTTCCGCTCTTTCACTTGGTGCTATCCATTTTTTTTCATTACTTTTCGAGATATTAGCAAAAAACTGAATTTTTCAGAGGGTTGTTTATAAGGGTTTGCGGGGATAAATTTTGGTAAACTTTTTTGAGTCACTAGCAAAAAACTAGCCTTTCATGACAAAATTAGCGAGGGAACAATTAATTCCAACTTAAAACCCCTGGCAACTGGGCTAATTTGCTTTTCATATTTTTTCCAAAAATTGTTTTTCAATTCAAAATAGTGTTTTTTGCACGAAATAAACTTTTATTGAAATGTAACAATAATAATGAAGGCGAAACATCAGATTCAAGGCCTACCGAGTGACTTTTTTGAAAACACAGTCTTGTAGTTGCCAACTTACCTTTTCACTTTTTTTAATGTATGATGCCATTTTGATAACAATTACCTACTTATGATACTTCGTTTTAACGAGAATTTCATGTGGAATATATATGTGCAAATATATATATAGGTTGCTATTTAAAAATCAAAAGTTGTTGCAACTTCTGATTGGACCGGAAGTGATATTTTTCACTTAATAAATGCAAAATGTGGCTTTTTGTGCCACAAATGATATTCCAAAATTGTATTATTAAAATCAGCCTAGAAATTGTAACGGGACTAATCTAGTTGTCACCCGGTATATTACAAATTTTGGGTAATTATATAATTGAATGAGATGCTTATTTTGATTGCTCTAACATCTCATTTTTATTTCTGGTTAAACCTGAAATAGTATAAATTGTGTTATTTGTGATAGACCACCCTATATATTATAAAAAATTGATATTTTTCAAAAAATTCCAAGTATAAAATGTGTAACATACTCGAGAATTTTCGAGAAAATGGCAATTGAAAATCTTATATACATAATAAACTATTCCATTGTCATATAAAATAAATGGATGTAGAAAAAAACCTATTACGTTTATTTAAGTCTTTTGGCAAACGAAATTTAATAAAGTCATGAAAAGTTCATTTCCGATTAAAGCAGAAGTACTACAAAAAGTGACTTTCAGATTCAAATTACGTCGACCTTTTTAATGGAACACTCTGTATTCAACCTTAAATTTATATTCTACTAACATTTTCATATATCTTTTATTCTTGATGTCCTGTGTCTGAACTCAATATTTTTGGAGATATCACAAAGGTTAATTCCGAATATCTCAAAACTGTTATGTTTAGACACAGGAGACTAGGAACAAAAAATATCCAGAAAGTAAGGTTCAATACAGGTTATTTAGGGTGTTCCATTAAAAATATCGAATTAATTTGAGTGTGAAAGTCATTTTTTCTGGTACTTCCGTTTCAACTTTAAAAGACATTTTTATGGCTTTATTAAATTTTACTCGCTAAAAGGCTTAAATAAGCGTAATAGATTTTTTCCTAGTTTCCTACACATATTATGTGAAAATGGAATAGTTTTATGATCGATATACCTAACATTTTTAAACTCCATTTTTTTCGAAAACTGTTAAAAATATAGATTATGCCTGCATGTTTTATACTTAGAATTTCCTGAATAATCTAAATTTTGAATAGTACATAGGGTAGTCCATAAAAATAATAAGGCTTATACCGGAAATACAAGTCAGATGTTAGAGCAATCAAAATATGCATCTCATTCAATTATACAATTGCCCAAAATTATATCGATATCTTTTTTACAAGAAAGTTTATTGGCCGACTAGTATTATCGTAGATACCCAGTATATTATGAAACATAACTTTTGATAACATCATCGTCACTTGTCTCAAGAATCTTATTTCTATAAATTACCTAACTTCTACAGGTTAGGAAAGGATTAATAGGTCAGATAACTTTCCAAGAAAAAAGTCTACATAAGTGGAAGTTAAGTCCATATAAAAAAGAGTTCTTATTTTATTATCCAAATAGTAATAAAACAATCACAAAGCTTTTAAAATAAATTTATAAATTAAAACAATTTTTCAAAAAACATTTTTTCGCAAATAAAAATATTCACTTACTATACTTCTTAAGCACTATTTTTTGTTATGTTGTTATATTTATTAACAATGAAGATTTTTATTTGCGTCCAGGTTTTATTACTAAATATGGCAGGATGAAGCCTTTTTAAATCTGTTCTTTGGCGGTTTCTTAAGTGCCAAGTGGTTTTTGAAGAAGATTTAGGCGAACCTTTTTTGTTCGCTTGTCCAAGGTACCAGAACACGACCTTTTTTATCTGTTGGCAAAGATGAACATTACATTACTACGGTATTAAATCTAATGAAAAAAAGGTATATCTAGCCTACTGGATATATGTAAAGACTAATTAAATTTATTTATTTCTCTCGCTTCTGCAAGGCAAAGACGTAACTCGATTTTCTTATAGGGGGGGTAATATGATTAATTAAAAAAATTGATTTTTTTGTTTTCAATGTCACAGATTTTTATTATTATGTTAATTTTTTCAGATTACTCAAGTTTTAGTGTAATATTTTTAATTCTTATCATATTGTAATAATATTTAATCATTTATAGGATTGTAATTATAATTAGTTATTGTTCATTTCATTAACTACTAATTTATATTTTATTATAACTTTTATTGTGCGGGGAGGGTTGAAAATCAACTTTGTTGAACCCTTACCTTTTGTGTAACTTTCAACACAATAAATTTTTATTCTATTCAAAAAGAAAAGAAAGAAAAAAAGAAATACTATACCGTATAATTCGTATCGAATAAAATATCAAATAATTAGGGATTATTAAACAATTAAAATAAAAAAATTATAAGTATCTGCAGATAAGCCACGCTAACTCTCCTCTCTGCCCCATATCTACGTCCTTGCCGCGAGGAAATATTTCCCTGCCAAATTTTTACAAATTCACGTTTTAGACAATAGCAAACTTTAAATTCATTCATCTACATCGGCCTGTATCTACATATGTCATTTCGGCATCTCAAAAACTATTCTGTGGAAGAAAATGAAATGTTGCATGCGTTTCAAACTATTATGAAGGAAGAAACTAGATATGGTTTTGTTAAATATATTTGTTAGTTCATCTACACAGTGTAAACACCAAATTTTTATATTTTTTACATTCACCTGATTTTTATGAACGCCATTAAATTCTTCTCCATCACTTCGCGTTCCACTATTTGAATTAGTTTTTCTTTTCTCTAGTAAACCTGTTTCGTTTTCGCTAAGCTGAAATATTTTTTTGTTAGTGCTATTCTAATTTTTTTGCGACATTCATACCTGTACGTCACCGCAGTTATCCTCTGTATTAATGTTTTCGACGTAATCTTCTGTACTTAATTTATTGTTTACTTTACTGTGTTTATTAACGGATATGTGGTGGTCTTCTACGTCGTAAGGTCAGGAATTTCAAGATCAATGTTTTCTAAGGACATGCCACGGTATTCGCCCATTGATTTCTTTTCCATAATAAGCAAAAGTTTAGATACCTTGGCTATCTGCAGTTTGTCGTTGGTCTTTCTGTAATAATTTAAATGAGTGGCTTTTTCATGGTCAATGTGGGTAGACAGCTGTTCTAACTCATTATTCTCCATCGAAATTAATTGTGCAATAGTTGCAATGTGCTTTCTTAAACTAGTTGCCGTTATGGCTTCAACGTTTTTTACATTGCAAGCAATCGCAATCTTCTTCAATACTTTGTAAGACCACAAAAAGCTATCTGTAGTGCCTGGATTGGCGAAAAGATATGGATTCAAACACGCCACAAATTTTCTAGATATGAGTAAAATTTCAGAATGTTTTTGCATATCTTTGGTAAATATTACAGGTACTGCTCTACCCTTCTTCCCTCGAATTATAAATCGTTTGATGTGTTTCACTAGTACTTTCTCAATTACTGTCAGCGACTCATAAATATCTTGAACTCCCGAGTCGTCTTCTTTTCGCGAATAGTCTTCTATTGTAATTCCTTGTGCTTCACCAGAACGCTTTCTGTTTAAAAGAATGATGTGAGCCAGAAGAGCTTCAGTTAAATTGCGAACGCATGATAAATTTTTAGAATCATCCTCTAATGATTTAGACCACTTTTCCTCTTCCATAATAACAAACTCATTCATTTTTATGACATCCTCTGTTAAAGGCAACATGCTTTCTTTCCTCCAATTCTTAGAAGATAAATCTTTGTGCGCGCTTGTAAAAACATAGAAGCGAAATTGAGTTTCTATCATTTCCTTTAAAGTTTTGATTTCGGCGTTTCTCACGATGCCTCCTTCCTTGGCAGTCAAAAACATGGCAGTATCGCAAACCTGCTTGAGAACGGTGGCCCATCTCAAAGCAAGTGAAGGACTTTTAAAGGTGTCTTTATCTGAGTCATAACCTGAAATTTCATTGGTAGCGTCGACTAGTTGATCAAAATAACATGGTTTGAAGTAATCTATTAACTGACGTAATTTCGATTTCGTATTTTGCAAGGCTTTTAGGAATCTGGCCAGTTCTCGCATGCGTTGAGATACAGTATTGATTAAATGTTTTTCTTTATGACATCTGTAATATCTTTGTCCATAGTATTTAATTAGAAAGTCGTTCATGACAATTTCAGTAATATCGTCCGGTTGCATGTGAGGAAATACTTTTAATTCTAAATCCTCAAAATTAGTCTCACCCGACATGTGAAGGAGTGTCAATCCACTTGCTTGTGCATGTTTCGTTTCTGTCTCCTGAGACTTTTTATAGCAAGTTTTCATATGTCGATGAAGATATGTTCGTATGAAAAAACCTTTACATGCAGGGCAAGGCAAATAATCAGATACTTTTTTTTTTAAACACAACTTTTGGTCTTCTTACTGGATTAATAAATCCCTCTTTCCCAAATGAAATTATAAAATTTCCTAAAAAGAAAAGTTAAAACTGTTACGAAAAAGTAAAGAGTTTAATAACTGAAAGTAACTGAGATTTTGTACATCGATAGGTAGATAATTCAATAAGTGAAGTATGTTATTTATATATACCTAGTAGCTTCCCTAAAAAAAAATAAAAAATAAAAATAAAATAAGACGTGAATAATCTATCTATTGATGCCCAAATTCCAAATTGCGTACGGGATTGCAAGATATAAATACCTCTTTTTCGAATTTCGTCTATCAGACACTTCCTATCTTTAGAATTTTTTGGTAATGATATTATTTTAATAACTTCAAACACTTTGTCATGATTTCGAACTAAGTGCCGTGAAAAATTGGTTACGTTCTTCTCACAAAATGCACAATGTTCTCTTTTATCTCGTTTAAGCTTTCCTCTTAAATTTGAGCTTGATGATTTAACTTCCTCAAATTCGTTGAAAATAGCGACATCATTATTTCTTTCATCTTGCCTAAGGTTTTGCTGTGAATCTGTATTTGTTTTTCGTGTTTGTTCGAACTCGTTGGATTCAGTCCATTCTTTTGAGTTTTCAAAATTATTGTGATTCGAATCACTTGAAAACCCTACAATATTGAACAGAGAAATAGTAGTTACATAAAAATTTCATATCACGTATGTCATTCAATTTTTAACATGAGAGTGTTTCACTGAAATTTTCCAACAGATGTACTGTTGGAAATGTTCAAAATTTCTATTATTTTTGTAGTTACAAAAAAATGCTTTTAATAAAACTGTACAGGGTATCTCGCCAAGAATTACATTCAATAATAGTATAACCAAGTGTTCCATTTTTGACTTTATAGAGATAGAGTTTTATTGACTACATTATATATATATATATGTTATATTAGAAATATACTATGATATATAATATCACTAAGACAGGCTTAATCTTCTCAAACATATCATGTTACAGATTGCGTAACAGCTCTTCTCTAATAACCGCTCACGTTGGCTGAGCTTAATGTTTCTTTCTTGGTAATCATCATCATGCTGAATTGCCAATTCAATACTCTTTGTTCTCTAATGTTATAAATATAGCCAACACACATTTGTACCTTCAGTCTTAAACTCATGTTCGAATAAATCACTTCAAAATTATTATTGTTATTATTATAGAGTCAACGTGACTCCAGTGTTAAACTAAATAAATGTTTTTAAAAAGTTAAATCTACAATCCACTATCTAACATTGGCGCAGTCGTGGCGGATCTGAAGAATACGCACAGTTCGGGAGCCTAACCAGTGGAAAACATATCGGAAGGAACAAGGAGTTCATCTGGAAAAGGTGCCTAACCTGAAGAAAAGAGCCCCTGGAAAAAGGAGAAATTCCTTAGCTGTCGTGGTGGATCCCAATCCTTTACTCAGAAGAATCTACGTTCACAAAGAAACAATAATAATAATTCAACAAGCAACAAAGCAATATATCAATCAATCAACAAATTAGCAAGTAAGAATTCATCCCAGTCGAGAAGTTGGTGTCTTCGGCAGTGTAGGAGACCTCTGTGTAAGGAATACCTGGTAACGCCCCTGGCAGAGAAGACCGCATTGTAACAAAGTTCACGGAGCAGCATTCAACTTCAATCCAGACGTGTGGAATGGAAATTTTAATGTAAGTAGATTTTAAGAATCATTTCGATTATTTTGCATATTTTTCTTATAAAAAAACAATTCAATTTAACGAACAGCAGTTCTAATATTCAAATAATAATTTCATTCAGAAGTAATATAATATTTTATTTAAAATTTATGTGACCTACATAAATAACTATACCGTTCCTATCTTAACATTATTTTTATCGTAATATCATATACTCTTTAAGTACGAACTTATCTACATTTCCTACATAAATAATTATAATCACATACCATTTTTATCTTAACATTATTTGTATCATAATATCATATATCATATAAAGGTTAAGTTTACGCCTTACTTGACTGTGAAATAAAATAAAACCCACATGTTCTATACTGTTTAAATGCAAATTGGTATATAAAATTTCAGTGACATTATTCCCAACTAAAAACGCTTTTTAAATTAATCCAATTATCCTTATAATTAAATTTGAAATATTATAAAATAAACAGCACATTCTTTTACATATAATATAAAATTGTCAATTGTCAGTAGCGTACTAGCTCAAATTGAAAAAAGTGTTTTAAGTTATTTAATTGTCTAAATAATATAAATAAAATGGCTACCACTACAAACGCGGGTGCTAGCAGCTCAATCACTGCAAACGAAACTATAAATATTGAACCTTATAGGTTAAACGAAATATTTTCCATAGTGCCCGAATTTGACGGCAACCCCATATTCTTGCAAACATTTATTTCAGCCTGTATAACCACTCAGGGGATCGCTGTCGATGATCAGCGCATCTTATTAACGCTTCACATAAAAAATAAATTACGCGGAAAAGCCGCAGAATTGATAAATTCACGAAACCCCGTCACTTGGGCGGAAATAAAAAATTTGCTCGAATCACATTTTGGTGACTCTCGTGACTTGACAGCCTTGATACAAGACTTGCAAACAATTCGTCAATTACCTAACGAAACAGCTTTAATATTTGTGTCCAGGTTACAAACACATAATGCAAAAATGCACGCGGCAATACAAAAACAAAGTTTAACTTTAGAGGAAAAAACCGCGCAATCCACTTTAATAGAAAATATGACGTTAACTACTCTACTCACTGGACTCGAACCAAAATTAGGTCAAATTATTAGGGCTGGTAACCCCGACAATATGCTAGATGCAATAAATTGCATCAAACGAGAATTACAATTATCGTATTTCGAATCCCAAAAATTTGGAAATAGAACTTTAAACAAAAATCCCGTTCAAAATCAGCAAAGACGCCCAAATCTCCCACCATTTTGTACATTTTGCAGAAGAAATGGGCACCATGTTAACGAATGCCGCACAAGGCAAAACTATCAGTCTCCATCTCCCAACTTCACACCAAATGCTTAGTCTAATCAAGCACAGCCTCCAAGGCCACATTTCCAGAGTGCATCTAACCATAGACCACAAAACTTCCAAAATTTCTCCAACCAGCAACACAATTATTCTCTCAGCTGTTAGGCCAAATCCTAACTTCCACCAGCAGAGACCTTCTGCCATCCAACCAAACCCAAATTTCAACAGGTTCAATCAACAAAAAACACATCATTTGAACCAAGAATTTTACGATAGCTCAAATCAATATGAAGACTATTCCGCAAGTTATTCTCCCAATTATCAATACCAAAATAATTTCGAAATTAATGAAAACAATTATGATTACGATCTTGGAACCCAACAATGTGAGAATTATACTGCTAATTCCCAACCTCAACAGCACGAGGATTATACTGCTAATCCTCCGGATTTTTACACAGGCCCGGAGTATTCCACGAATACTCCAACACAACAAACAGACGAACTAGACCAAATTTCTCGCCAAGTCCAAGCGATAAACCTCCAGGACAGTTTCGACCCAAACCTGAACTTCCCGGAAAACCAATTCATGTAAAAACACCCCGCTACAAACTAAATATCGTAAATTCCAAAAATTTATTTTACATAGAAGACATCACTAAACGTTTCAAAATTCTTGTCGACTCAGGTGCAGGTATTTAAAACCAAAACAGCGGAAAGGTACAAACAAAGATATCCTGAAAACGTAATTATACAGGGTATAACAGATGAAAAAATTAATATCACCGAATCTGTTCTAATACCATTCAATTCAAATGACCCATACAAGGTTTATGTTCACGACCTAGATATAGAATTCGATGGACTATTAGGTGCAGACTTTCTAAAATATTATAAGTGTCATGTGGACTTTGAAAATAATCTACTTATTACCAATTTTAAAACCGTACCACTATTTGAGGTGACTGAGGTAACATCAATCAGGGACCACAATAATTCTAACGAAAACAATAATCCAGGTATTAGAATTTCAAATCCAAATTTAAATGTTAAAAACCAAAATGTAATTTCTATCGAACCACGCACAGAAAAGATTTTTAAACTTAAATGCAATTTACAAAATACCGAAGCTATACTAATAGCCCAGGAAAATGAAAAGGTACGCTTACCGAATGCCATTGTCAAAATAGACAACAATGGTGAATTTTTGACAACGATAATAAACGCAAACGCGATTCCAAAAACAATACATTTCTCGGATCTTAAACTTGAACCCGTTCAAAAATTTAACGTAAATCTTCAAAATCCGGATTCCCAATATATAGACCGAAACTATGAAATAAAAAACCAATTACGCTTAGATCACTTGAACGACGAGGAGAGTGAATTAATTACTCAACTCTGCTTAGACTTTTCAGACATATTTTATTTAGAAGGTGACAACTTGACATTTACCAATGAAATCAAGCATTCAATAGACACTAACGATTCTAAACCAATTTTCACTAAATCTTATCGTTACCCCCAAGTTCACAAACAAGAAGTAAAATCACAAGTTTCAAAAATGCTCGACCAAGGCATCATTCAGCCTTCAATTTCTCCCTGGTCCTCCCCAGTTGGGGTAGTCCCCAAAAAACTAGACGCTTCTGGTAAACAGAAATGGCGCGTCATAGTTGACTACCGAAAATTAAACGATGTAACGATAGGTGATAAATATCCTCTACCCAACATTTCCGACCTTTTAGATCAATTAGGCAAATTTCACAACTTTAGACTTAGCCTCTGGCTTCCATCAAATTGAAATCGATCCCAAAGACATTCAAAAAACCGCTTTCACAGTCGAAAATGGTCATTTTGAATTCGTACGAATGCCTTTTGGACTCAAAAATGCTCCATCAACATTTCAAAGGGTGATGGACAACATTTTACTAGGAATCCAAAACGAAAGGTGTCTCGTCTACATGGACGATATTATTATTTATTTCCCTACTATCCATGAACATATTTCTCGATTAACAGAAGTCTTCAAACGTTTACAAAAAGCCAACCTCAAAATTCAGTCAGACAAATGCGAATTCCTTCGCAAGGAAGTCGCCTATTTAGGGCATCTCATTACAAAGGATTGTGTAAAACTGAACCCTGCCAAAGTCGAAGCAATTCTAAATTTCCCTCAACCCAAAAATCAGAAAGAAATTAAATCTTTTCTAGGTCTAGCAGGCTACTATAGACGCTTCATTCCTAATTTTTCCAAAATTTCAAAACCCTTGACTAAATTGCTACAAAAAGATATACCTTTCAATTTCGACAATGACTGTACAAATTCATTCGAAACCCTAAAACAAACTTTGACAACGACCCCGATATTGATCTACCCCAACTTCGATGAACCTTTTGTCCTAACTACAGACGCTAGTGCACTTGCAATAGGTTCTGTACTTTCACAAGGAAGTATAGGAAAAGATTTGCCAATCGCATACGCATCTCGAACTTTATGCGGCGCGGAAACCAAGTATTCAACCATTGAGCGTGAACTTTTATCTTTGGTCTGGAGTGTAAAGCATTTTAGGCCATATCAATTCGGAAGGAAGTTCAAACTCGTCACCGACCACCGACCACTCACTTGGTTATTTTCCATAAAAGACCCAGGTAGTAGACTAGCGCGTTGGCGCTTAAAACTCGAAGAATACGATTACGAAATAATATACAAACCCGGAAAAATCAATAAAAACGCGGACGCGTTGTCCAGAATAAAAATTAATCACTTTTCAGAATGTTCCAAATTTTATTCTAAAATTCTAGCCGCAAACGAAGACTCAGATGAAGACGAAATTTCAGACAACGACGACGAAATTACCGACGAACAAATCGCCCGAGAATTTGACACATTTTCCCGACTTTACAAAACCAAATCTCTAATAGATTATTCCAAAATTCAAATCACAAATAAACAACTATTAGATCGAGAAAATAAAAATATCATAACGTTTTTCCAACAAAACAACTTGACAGACCTTCACCATCAAATTATCGAGGATATTTTCGAAGAAAATCCCGAATTCTATAACAATACAATTAATATCGTTTCCAGCAAATCGACCCGACAAAGAAACTACTACATTATCGCTCTACCTTTCGACCCAGAGTCTGTGGTAGAACATCTATTTTTAACATTTTACAAACATCGAAACAAATTAGACCTTTCCAAAACTTACCATGTTGAAAACGATCTAGACTTTCCAATTCTCGAAATCCTATCATTTATTTTTGCAGAAAAAGATTTAAAACTAATCATTTGTCAAAATTTATTACGAACTCCCGATGAAGACCAACGTCCGATCATTCTCGACCAGCATCACACCGGAAAAAATAATTTACATCGTGGAATAAACGAAACAATACGTAGAATCAAAAATAAATATAATTGGCAAGGTTTAACAAAAGATGTCGAAAACTTTATAAAAAACTGTGAAACATGTCAAAGAACAAAAGTTTGTCGTAAGAACCTTAATAATCCCTTAGTAATCACCGAAACCCCTAAAACTCCATTTGAAAGGGTTAATATCGATCTATTCGAATTTGCCACGAGAAACTATGCACTAACCATCCGCGACGAGTTAACCAAAATTAACTCAAGCTTATGCTGTCCCAGACAAAAGTGCAAAATCAGTTGTAAACACCCTGTTGCTATATTTCCAACACTATGGCACCCCATTAAGAATTCATTGTGATTACGGCGGTGGATTCGATAATAATTTATTAAAAGATCTTTGTACTCTCTACGACATAAAATTAACATACTCCAGCGTAGGACACCCTCAATCCAATGGATCTATCGAACGATTCCATGCCACCCTAACGGAAATGATCAGAATACATAAAACAGAGAATCCGAAAGAAACATCCTTTCACAATATTACCATACGCGGTAATATGTTATAACAACTCGGTAAACAAAACTCATGGCTTTACGCCATACGAGCTTATTTTCGGACATACAGCTAACCGACCACCCGAAACTCTTTATAACCAGAAAGACCTGATTACCAAATACGTTAGAGACCTTAACAACCGGATATCCCACTATTACAAAATTGCGCGAAGTCGAACAGAAGCACAAAAACAAAAAGCCAAAGTTCGATTCGACAAAAACATTCCCGAAAATCGACACACATATAATATTGGCGACAAAGTGTACGTCAAAGAATCACAAATAAAAAAAAATTACAGAACAAATTTAACGGCCCCTTCGAAATTTTAGAAACTTCTCAAAATTCTGCAACATTATTAAATCCGGAAACAAACCAAACGACTAAAGAAAACTTTGACCGAATGAAACCTTATACTGAAAATTAAATTTATTTTCAGGTTTTTCCTGCTGTTCGGATCAGCACTTGCTCAATTTAAAATAACACCAATTAATAATACAATTGGAGTATACTATCACCGAGACACAGACATTGTGATTTCTCACAAGAAATGGACTTTACTGGTACACAAAAACATATCTACCTTTAAGACAGCTTTCGACAAAAACGACAAGATCTTACAGACACTATACAACACGCTCGACCCAACGTATCATTACATGAACGTCTTTTTAGGAGATGTAAAAACTCACCTCAGTTTATTGACACAAATTTCTCAATCAATACAATCAAAATTTGACGAAATTTACCTTGACACGAAACGGTACAAGCGAGGAATACTACACGTTATTGGAACAATTTTCAAATCAATAACTGGAAATTTAGATGCAGAAGATGGTCAGTATTATTCTGATTGCATCAACAAATTAAATAATGACGAGCACCAACTCGAAAATTTAATCAAAAATCAAATATCTGTCACAACTTCGGTAATCAAAAATTTCAACGCAACAATTCAAAAACTGCAAGTTGATGAAGAAACTTTCAATAAAGATATTAAGGAAATCGAAACTTCAATTCTAGACATGACTAAAGACAGAAAATATTCACGCAAAATTAAAATTTATAGAAATCTGCGAACAGCTTATGGCAAGCTATCTATTTATCGAAGATAACTTAAACGATATCCTGAATTCTATCACTTTCGCGAGGCTCAAAATAATTCATACATCGATCATAAACCCAAAAGACTTGGTAAATTCGTTACAGGAAATTTCACAGAACCTACAAAGGAACAATTTGCTACTTCCAATCAAATTATCAAAAGTTGCACAGTATTTAGACATTATAGAACTAAAAGCTTTTCAAACAAATTCAGATTTAATATTCGTATTAGACATACCTTTGGTAGACCCTCAAACCTACTCAGTATTTCAATTATACCCTATCCCTATTTTGGATAATAGAACTGGCTTATATCATATCTTGTCAACCTCTCAAAAATATGTCGCGAGAGATGATGATTCTTTAATGTACTTAACCATCCTGGACCTCAGAGAATGCAAACCACTCTACTTCAGCACTAAATTATGTCTAAATTTATTTTCATACCCCATTGATGATAATGCCCCCGTCTCTTCAAGAACCTCAAAACTCTGCCAGGAAGCTGCCAGACGTCATTCATCATCAGCCAAGGCTACAACGTCCAAAAGATAGACGAAAATACATGGATAGTTATCAACGCAGAACCATTACAGGCAACCATCAATTGTCCAGAAAGAAGTTCGAAAACTGAAGTCATCTACAAAAACTCAATAGTGAAATTACAACCTAATTGTTACGCCTTTATAGGCATCACAAAAATCCAAGCCAACGAAGTAACCGACGTAAACGACGACACTCATCCCATCCAAATTCCATTCGAATGCTGCAACAAAATTCCAAACAACATTAGAGCACCAAACCTTAAACCATTAAAATTAAACAACCTTAACACAGAAGATCTCGAAATTGCCAAACACAAATTGGACCAATATTCCAGAGATCTAGACGATTTAATCAACGAACCATTCGTAACAAAACACATATCCTGGTTCACCTACTTCATCATTGTGCTAATATTTGGACTGTTATTTCTGTACCTATTTTGTAAGTGCAGAACAAAAAGACGAAGACTAGCCATAGATGTTTCTGCATCACCCCCATCTCCACCTAGGCCTAGCAAACCCCACAGGACATTCGCTAACCTATTCCCTTCACGAAGACGACCTACCTTAAGGAGAGAAGACAACGAAGCCGAAGACATAGAACTTACATAAAGATGAACTGTTTTGTGCCTTTTACTGGCTTTTAGTGCTGGACTCTTCAGTGAACCATATTTTATTCATTTAATCATTACATTTCATTATTTTACTTATCCCTTGTTAATTTCAATTGCATTAACATTTTTATACCATTTTCATTTAAATCTATCATGTTTATATTTTAGGCTTTCACGGTAAAGCCATATTTTAACCCTGGGAATATTTTTATATTATCCCATTTTACAACAAACTTATTATGTTTGTATTTTACGCTTTCTTGCTAAAGCTATATTTTAACTCTAACATTTTTATGTTATATTATTTTATGAATCAAGCTTATTGTGCTTGCATTTCATATTTTAGACGCTAAGGCTATATTCTGTATTTTAAACCTTACGATTTAACATTTTTGTACTCTTTATATTTTTCCAAATTGTACCATTATCTTTTATATACATTTTATATTCATTTCAAAAGTTGCTGCATAAAACACCAACTTTTTTTTATAAGGGGGAAGCTGTTATATTAGAAATATACTATGATATATAATATCACTGAGACAGGCTTAACCTTCTCAAACATATCATGTTACAGATTGCGTAACAGCTCTTCTCTAATAACCGCTCACGTTGGCTGAGCTTAATGTTTCTTTCTTGGTAATCTTTTATCATGCTGAATTGCCAATTCAATACTCTTTGTTCTCTAATGTTAAAATATAACCAACAGACATTTGTACCTTCAGTCTTAAACTCATGTTCGAATAAATCACTTCAAAATTATTATTGTTATTATTATAGAGTCAACGTTGACTTCAGTGTTAAACTAAATAAATGTTTTTAAAAAGTTAAATCTACAATCCACTATCTAACATATATATATATATATATATATATATATATATATATATATATATTACTAAATATTTTGTATTTTAATATAGTTTTAAAAACGTATCTGTCGTGTTGGTTTTTTTTTTAATAAAATTTCACTCAAATTATTATTTCTCTAGGATGCTGGGCGCCATATCATTGTGCAATGATAAATTAACCAATATTATTGTTTATTTAGCCTCTAAACAAACAATATTTAAATTTATCTATATTAATGGAACATGAGTTCTCTCTCTCAGAGAGCAGGGTCAAATTAATATGAAACATACACGAAAAGAAAACACATATTCATCAAATTATGGGAACAAATAACGTATATTCATTGGTCTCTGAAACAAATACCTTAAAACTACCTATCTAACTTAAGGCTATTAAATAAATGACATAAATAAATTATACCAACTGGTATTCGGTACAGCACAGTTGACAGTCACTAACCTTTTTAAGTTCTCTGAAAGCGTAAAAGTGCTTTTGTTGATTCACCTAAAGTTTATTTGTCAGTAGTACTACCGCTTTGAAACGAATTTCTTGCAATTTCCACTGCGCAGTTTCACCAAATCCTTAAATAATTCTGGATACACAGCTCCGCTAATACCTCTAATGTCGTTGGTCTTGTATGAAATGTTTAACAAATTATAAATATTCCACTCCTTATGGAATCATTCATAAAAATAATCTAAAATTCTCATCTGCCCATATTATTTCTTTCAGAAATTGACAAATGTCAGATCAAAAACTTCTTGCTTTCAAAACTACATGTACATGTACTTACTTACATTTTATACTGTTTTAATTTAATTTCTCTCTCGTCTTATTTCCTTTACTTCTTCAACCAATCTTTAACTTTATTAAATTATTATTCTTTTTCTATCCTTTCAAAATTAATAGAAAACTTCTCCTCCTTAATTACTTATTATCCCCCGTGGCAACCACATTCCCTTCTTTTTTTTATTGTCCCGATTTTTCACAACACAAATGATTTAAAAGATTTATGAGATTAATACTAACAAACCTAACTTACATAATATAAATATTAATCAAATTGATTTTAATGAATATAAGTTATTGTGTTTGTTAAAATTTTCACGGCTTCTTTTCATCGTCCCGTTTCTATTCATATGTCCTTTTGCCCATCTTTCATTTAACTTAACCCTTTTTAATGGTTAACATATTTTTATTTTGTATTAATAGATTGCGAAATTGACTGTATTTACCATTGCACAAACGTCTGACGGTGGATAACATAGCATTTCCCCCTCAGATTAATACTATTTGGAAAGTATTGAAAAATCTTATTCATCTTAAACAATTAGCAATATTATTCACTGTCATGTAGTGATTGTTTCAATTTCACATGCTGGGGTGTATGGAAATATTAACTCGATATGAAATTTTCCTCTGATTCAGTCTCCATCAGTATATTTCAGCTCATACGTACATTTATTTATAATTTTGTTCACTATGTATGGCCCTTCATATGGGTATGAAAGTTTGGCGCAAATTTAATTCTTTTTGTTTGAAACCTTTAAACTTTTAATAATAACTAAATCTCCCAACTTGAATACGGTCCTTTTCTTAATTTTTTCGTTTTCCCTCTTGCAATATCTTTTAGCATTTGCCTTTATTCTCTCTCTTACCTTGGAACGTATGGTTTCTAAGTCATGCTCTGTTGTTTTCGTCCATGGTCTTACTGGTTCTTGTCCTGTCATTACTTTAATTGGCGTGTCTTGTGTAACTGTACTTGGGGTATTATTTAAAAATCCTTCTACAATCGGTAAATGTTTATTCCAGTCTGTCCCTCTTATTCTTGCTGCAACTTCTTTTTTTCTAGTCTTGAAGTTCCTATTTTTAATTTTTCCAAATATTTTGACCTTCAAATGACGTATTACCTTTCTAATCTTTTTTTTATATCCTCGTTTTCTTATGTAGATTTGTTTTCTTCTGTGTTTCTTGATTTTCTTTTTCCTATAAAATTTGTCCTCATTTTTCTGCTTTAGCCTTGCTACCATAACATCCTTTTTTCTCTTTCTATACTCTTTCCTGGGCAGCTGTTTTTGTTCCTTTACTCTTCCTATTCTGTTATTTTTAAATATTTTGTTGAATTTAATTATGTTTCCTTTGATATTCTTCTTCACCCGTTTATGTATTCGTTGAATTTTCTTATTATTATTCCCTTGTTTTTCATTTATTTTTATTTTCTTCATTTCATTCTTGTTATTTGGTATATTCTTTAAAGTCTCCGAGTTCTGTCTAATTTTCTCCCCCTGTTTTCTAAATTCTTGCGTGATCTTCTGTAACACCTGCGTGTTCTTTATTATCTTTTCTTCCTGTTCTTTTGAAGTTTTTTCTACGATCTGTCCGTGTTCTTTAAAGCGTTCATCCATTACAGTCGAACTATCTACCACCAAACCTCGTACCTCAGTTCTGATTTCCTCGGCTGCTACCATAACTTTCCCATTTATTTCTTTAGTAATCTCCTGCTCAATGTTATTCATTTTTTCTTCATATTTGCAAAAACGTTCTTCTATTCTTGCGACATTCTCTTCTAACTTTTTATTATTCTCATCCAATTTCCGTGTTATATAGTCCTCTATCTTTTTAGCATTTTTCTCCATTTTATTGGTTATTTCTTGGCTATTTTCTTCTATCCTTTTTGCGTTTTCTTCTATTTTGTTGGTGAGACCAGTCATGTTATTATTTATGCCAGTCATCATGTTCATTAGGCGTGCTAGAAAATCTTGCTCTGGTACAGCGGTTGCCACGGGTGTTGCGACGTCTCCAACCTGTTGTGTGGATGTTTCTGCTATTTCTTGGGTACCTTCCATTGTCTTACCTGATCTTAGTTTCATAAATCTTTTGAAGTGGTAATGAATAAATCCCCCAAAATGATAAAAGACTTTGAAAAATAAATTTAATTTTGATTTATTTTACTACAAAGGAAATACATGAGCTTTATTATCGCCCCACGTTGGTTAGCCAAAATACTAAATATTTTGTATTTTAATATAGTTTTAAAAACGTATCTGTCGTGTTGGTTTTTTTTTTAAAATAAAATTTCACTCAAATTATTATTTCTCTAGGATGCTGGGCGCCATATCATTGTGCAATGATAAATTAACCAATATTATTGTTTATTTAGCCTCTAAACAAACAATATTTAAATTTATCTATATTAATGGAACATGAGTTCTCTCTCTCAGAGAGCAGGGTCAAATTAATATGAAACATACACGAAAAGAAAACACATATTCATCAAATTATGGGAACAAATAACGTATATTCATTGGTCTCTGAAACAAATACCTTAAAACTACCTATCTAACTTAAGGCTATTAAATAAATGACATAAATAAATTATACCAACTGGTATTCGGTACAGCACAGTTGACAGTCACTAACCTTTTTAAGTTCTCTGAAAGCGTAAAAGTTCTTTTGTTGATTCACCTAAAGTTTATTTGTCAGTAGTACTACCGCTTTGAAACGAATTTCTTGCAATTTCCACTGCGCAGTTTCAACAAATCCTTAAATAATTCTGGATACACAGCTCCGCTAATACCTCTATTGACGTTGGTCTTGTATGAAATGTTTAACAAATTATAAATATTCCACTCCTTATGGAATCATTCATAAAAATAATCTAAAATTCTCATCTGCCCATATTATTTCTTTCAGAAATTGACAAATGTCAGATCAAAAACTTCTTGCTTTCAAAACTACATGTACATGTACTTACTTACATTTTATACTATTTTAATTTAATTTCTCTCTCCTCTCATTTCCTTTACTTCTTCAACCAATCTTTAACTTTATTAAATTATTATTCTTTTTCTATCCTTTCAAAATTAATAGAAAACTTCTCCTCCTTAATTACTTATTATCCCCCGTGGCAACCACATTCCCTTCTTTTTTTATTGTCCCGATTTTTCACAACACAAATGATTTAAAAGATTTATGAGATTAATACTAACAAACCTAACTTACATAATATAAATATTAATCAAATTGCTTTTAATGAATATAAGTTATTGTGTTTGTTAAAATTTTCACGGCCTCTTTTCATCGTCCCGTTTCTATCCATATGTCCTTTTGCCCATCTTTCATTTAACTTAACCCTTTTTAATGGTTAACATATTTTTATTTTGTATTAATAGATTGCGAAATTGACTGTATTTACCATTGCACAAACGTCTGACGGTGGATAACATAGCAATATATATATATATATATGTATATATGTTATATTAGAAATATACCATGATATATAATATCACCGAGACTGGCTTAACCTTCTCAGACATATCACATTACAAATTGCGTAACAGCTCTTCTCTAATAACCGCTCACGTTAGCTGAGCTTAACATTTCATTCTCAGTAATCTGTTATCATGCTGAATTGCAAATCCAATGTTCTTTGTTTTCCAGGCATTATAAATATTACCCACTGTCATTGTAAACCTCAGTCTTATACTCACATTTGGTCAAATACATTCTAAATTTATTATTGTTTATTATTATACAAAGAGTCAAGCTTGACTCCAATAAGTGAATAAAGTTTTTAAAAAGCTATTTCAAGAATCTACTATCTAACATTGGCGCAGTCGTGGCGGATCTGAAGAACACGCACAGTAGGGGAGCCTAACCAGTGGAAAACATATCGAAAGGAACAAGGAGTTCATCTGGAAAAGGTGCCTAACCTGAAGAAAAGAGCCCCTGGAAAAAGGAGAAATTCCTTAGCTGTCGTGGTGGATCCCAATCCTTTACTCAGAAGAATCTACGTTCACAAAGAAACAATAATAATAATTCAACGAGCAACAAAGCAACATATCAATCAATCGACAAATTAGCAAGTAAGAATTCATCCCTGTCGAGAAGTTGGTGTCTTCGGCAGTGTAGGAGACCTCTGTGGAAGGAATACCTGGTAACGCCCCTGGCAGAGAATACCGCATTGTAACAAAGTTCACGGAGCAGCATTCAACTTCAATCCAGACGTGTGGAATGGAAATTTTAATGTAAGTGGATTTTAAGAATCATCTCGATTATTTTGCATATTTTTCTTATAAAAAAACAATTCAATTTAACGAACAGCAGTTCTAATATTCAAATAATAATTTCATTCAGAAGTAATATAATATTTTATTTAAAATTTATGTGACCTACATAAATAACTATACCGTTCCTATCTTAACATTATTTCTATCGTAATATCATATACTCTTTAAGTACGAACTTATCTACATTTCCTACATAAATAATTATAATCACATACCATTTTTATCTTAACATTATTTTTATCATAATATCATATACCATATAAAGGTTAAGTTTACACCTTACTTGACTGTGAAATAAAATAAAACCCACATGTTCTATACTGTTTAAATGCAAATTGGTATATAAAATTTCAGTGACATTATTCCCAACTAAAAACACTTTTTAAATTAATCCAATTATCCTTGTAATTAAATTTTGAAATATTATAAAATAAACAGCACATTCTTTTACATATAATATAAAATTACCAATTGTCAGTAGCGTACTAGCTCAATTTGAAAAAGTGTTTTAAGTTATTTAATTATCTAAATAATACAAATAAAATGGCTACCACTACAAACGTAAGCAATTCCAATGTAAACAACTCAATCACTGCAAACGAAACTATAAATATTGAACCTTATAGGTTAAACGAAATATTTTCCATAGTGCCCGAATTTGACGGCAACCCCATATTCTTGCAAACATTTATTTCAGCCTGTATAACCGCTCAGGGGATCGCTGTCGACGATCAGCGCATCTTATTAACGCTTCACATAAAAAATAAATTACGCGGAAAAGCCGCAGAATTGATAAATTCACGAAACCCCGTCACTTGGGCGGAAATAAAAAATTTGCTCGAATCACATTTTGGTGACTCTCGTGACTTGACAGCCTTGATACAAGACTTGCAAACAATTCGTCAATTACCCAACGAAACAGCTTTAATATTTGTGTCCAGGTTACAAACACATAATGCAAAAATGCACGCGGCAATACAAAAACAAAGTTTAACTTTAGAGGAAAAAACCGCGCAATCCACTTTAATAGAAAATATGACGTTAACTACTCTTCTCACTGGACTCGAACCAAAATTAGGTCAAATTATTAGGGCTGGTAACCCCGGCAATCTAGATGCAATAAATCGCATCAAACGAGAATTACAATTATCGTATTTCGAATCTCAAAAATTTGGAAATAGAACTTTAAACAAAAATCCCGTTCAAAATCAGCAAAGACGCCCAAATCTCCCACCATTTTGTACATTCTGCAAAAGGAATGGACACAGCTTTAACGAATGCCGCGCGAGGCAAAACCACCAATTTTCACACCCCAATTTCACACCAAACGTCTATTCCAATCAGGCACAAGTTCCTAGACAGCACTTCCAGAGTTTACCTAACCAAACAAATTTTAGACCACAGAATTTCCAAAATTTGCCTAATCAACAACGTAATTATCCACAACAAAACAGGCCCTTAGCTATCAGGCCAAATCCTAACTTCCAGCAGCAGAGACCTTCTGCCATACAACCGAACCCGAATTTTAATCGATTCAATCAACAAAAAACACATCACTTAAATCAAGAACCTTATGATAGTTACTCAGATTACCCAAACCAATACGAAGATTACTCTGCAAATCAGTCCGTAAATTATTCTCCTGATTATCAATCTCAAAATAACGATGACTACGATTTTCAAAATGGACAATATGAGAATTATACTGCTAATTCTCAGCAATACGAGGATTATACTGTTAATCCTCCGGATTTTTGCACAGGCCCGGAGTATTCCACGAATACTCCAACACAACAAACGGACGAGCTAGACCAAATTTCTCATCAAGTCCAAGCGATAAACCTCCAGGACAGTTTCGGCCCAAACCTGAACTTCCCGGAAAACCAATTCATGTAAAAACACCCCGCTACAAACTAAATATCGTAAACTCAAAAAATTTATTTTACATAGAAGACATCACTAAACGTTTCAAAATCTTGATAGACACAGGCGCAGGTATCTCTATATTCAAACCCGAAACGGCAGAAAACTATAAACGTCGATCCCACGAAAATGTAATTATACAAGGTATAACAGACGAAAAAATTAATATCACTGAATCTGCTCTCATACCTTTCAATCCGAATGATCCATACAAAGTTACATTCATAATCTAGATATAGAATTTGACGGACTTTTAGGTGCCGACTTTTTGGACCATTACGATTGCTTAATAGACATTAAAAACAGACAATTAATCACTAATTTCAAAACCGTACCATTGTATCAAGTTACCGATAATATATTAACTACAATCTGGAGCCCGATTAAAAATCAAAATTTAAATGAAACAAAAAACCAAAATGTAATTTCTATCGAACCACGCACAGAAAAGATTTTTAAGCTTAAATGTAATTTACAAGATACCGAAGCTATACTAATAGCCCAGGAAAATGAAAAGGTACGCTTACCGAGCGCCATTGTCAAAATAGACAACAATGGTGAATTTTTGACAACGATAATAAACGCAAACGCGATTCCAAAAACAGTAAACTTCTCGGATCTTAAACTCGAACCCGTTCAAAAATTTAGATCAATATTTAACGTAAATCTTCAAAATCCGGATTCCCAATACATAGACCGAAACTACGAAATAAAAAATCAATTACGCTTAGATCACTTGAACGACGAGGAGAGTGAATTAATTACTCAACTCTGTTTAGACTTTTCAGACATATTTTATCTAGAAGGTGACAACTTGACATTTACCAACGAAATCAAGCATTCAATAGACACTAACGATTCTAAACCAATTTTCACTAAATCTTATCGTTACCCCCAAATTCACAAACAAGAAGTAAAATCACAAGTTTCAAAAATGCTCGACCAAGGCATTATCCAGCCTTCAATTTCTCCCTGGTCCACCCCAGTTTGGGTAGTCCCCAAAAAACTAGACGCTTCTGGTAAACAGAAATGGCGCGTCGTAGTTGACTACCGAAAATTAAACGAAGTAACGATAGGTGATAAATATCCTCTACCTAACATTTCCGACCTTTTGGATCAATTAGGCAAATGCCAATATTTCACGACTTTAGACTTGGCCTCTGGCTTCCATCAAATTGAAATCGATCCCAAAGACATTCAAAAAACCGCTTTCACAGTTGAAAATGGTCATTTTGAATTCGTACGAATGCCTTTTGGACTCAAAAATGCTCCATCAACATTTCAAAGGGTGATGGACAACATTTTACTAGGAATACAAAACGAAAGGTGTCTCGTCTATATGGACGATATCATTATCTACTCCCCTACTATCCATGAACATATTTCTCGATTAACAGAAGTCTTCAAACGTTTACAAAAAGCCAACCTCAAAATTCAGCCAGACAAATGCGAATTCCTTCGCAAAGAAGTCGCCTATTTAGGACATCTTATTACAAAGGATGGTGTAAAACCGAACCCTGCCAAAGTCGAAGCAATTCTAAATTTTCCTCAACCCAAAAATCAGAAATAAATTAAATCTTTTCTAGGTTTAGCAGGCTATTATAGACGTTTCATTCCTAATTTTTCCAAAATTTCAAAACCCTTGACTAAATTGCTACAAAAAGATATACCTTTCAATTTCGACAATGACTGTACAAATTCATTTGAAACCCTAAAACAAACCTTGACAACTACTCCGATATTGATCTACCCCAACTTCGATGAACCTTTTGTCCTAACTACAGACGCTAGTGCATTTGCAATAGGTTCTGTACTTTCACAAGGAAGTATAGGAAAAGATTTGCCAATCGCATACGCATCTCGAACTTTATGCGGCGCGGAAACCAAGTATTCAACCATTGAGCGTGAACTTTTATCTTTGGTCTGGAGTGTAAAGCATTTTAGGCCATATCTATTCGGAAGGAAGTTCAAACTCGTCACCGACCACCGACCACTCACTTGGTTATTTTCTATAAAAGACCCAGGTAGTAGACTAGCGCGTTGGCGCTTAAAACTAGAAGAATACGACTACGAGATAATATACAAACCCGGAAAGATCAATAAAAACGCGGACGCGTTGTCCAGAATAAAAATCAATCACTTTTCAGAATGTTCCAAATTTTATTCAAAAATTCTAGCCGCAAACGAAGACCCAGACGAAGATGAAACCTCAGACAACGACGACGAGATCACTGACGAACAAATTGCCCGAGAATTTGACACATTCTCCCGTCTTTACAAAACCAAATCTCTAATAGACTATTCCAAAATTCAAATCACAAATAAACAACTATTAGATCGAGAAAATAAAAACATCATAACGTTTTTCCAACAAAACAACTTGACAGACCTTCACCATCAAATTATCGAGGATATTTTCGAGGAAAACCCCGAATTCTATAACAATACAATCAATATCGTTTCCAGTAAATCGACCCGACAAAGAAATTATTACATTATCGCTCTACCCTTCGACCCAGAGTCTGTGGTAGAACACTTATTTTTAACATTATATAAACACCGGAACAAATTAGACCTTTCCAAAACTTACCATGTTGAAAACAATCTAGACTTTCCAATTCTCGAAATCCGATCATTTATTTTTGCAGAAAAAGATTTAAAACTAATCATTTGTCAAAATTTATTACGAACTCCCGATGAAGACCAACGTCCGATCATTCTCGACCAGCATCACACCGGAAAAAATAATTTACATCGTGGAATAAACGAAACAATACGTAGAATCAAAAATAAATATAATTGGCAAGGTTTAACAAAAGATGTCGAAAACTTTATAAAAAACTGTGAAACATGTCAAAGAACAAAAGTTTGTCGTAAGAACCTTAATAATCCCTTAGTAATCACCGAAACCCCTAAAACTCCATTTGAGAGAGTTAATATCGATCTATTCGAATTTCCCACGCGAAACTATGCATTAACCATCCGCGACGAGTTAACGAAATTTACTCAAGCTTATGCTGTCCCAGACAAAAGTGCAAAATCGGTTGTAAACACCCTGTTGCTATATTTCCAACACTATGGCACCCCATTAAGAATTCATTGTGATTACGGCGGTGAATTCGATAATAATTTATTAAAAGATCTTTGTACTCTCTACGACATAAAATTAACATACTCCAGCGTAGGACACCCTCAATCCAATGGATCTATCGAACGATTCCATGCCACCCTAGCGGAAATGATCAGAATACATAAAACAGAGAATCCGAACGAACATCCTTTCACAATATTACCATACGCGGTAATATGTTATAACAACTCGGTAAACAAAACTCATGGCTTTACGCCATACGAGCTTATTTTCGGACATACAGCTAACCGACCACCCGAAACCCTTTATAACCAGAAAGACCTGATTACCAAATACGTTAGAGACCTTAACAACCGGATATCCCACTATTACAAAATTGCGCGAAGTCGAACAGAAGCACAAAAAACAAAAAGCCAAAGTTTGATTCGACAAAAACATTCCCGAAAATCGACACACATATAATATTGGCGACAAAGTGTACGTCAAAGAATCACAAATAAAAAACAAATTACAGAACAAATTTAACGGCCCCTTCGAAATTTTAGAAACTTCTCAAAATTCTGCAACATTATTAAATCCGGAAACAAACCAAACGACTAAAGTAAACTTTGACCGAATGAAACCTTATACTGAAAATTAAATTTATTTTCAGGTTTTTCCTGCTGTTCGGATCAGCACTTGCTCAATTTAAAATAACACCAATTAACAATACAATTGGAGTATACTATCACCGAGACACAAACATTGTGATTTCTCACAAGAAATGGACTTTACTGGTACACAAAAACATATCTACCTTTAAGACAGCTTTCGACAAAAACGACAAGATCTTACAGACACTATACAACATGCTCGACCCAACGTATCATTACATGAACGTCTTTTTAGGAGATGTAAAAACTCACCTCAGTTTATTGACTCAAATTTCTCAATCAATACAATCAAAATTTGACGAAATTTACTTTGACACGAAACGATACAAGCGAGGAATACTAAACGGTATTGGAACAATTTTCAAATCAATAACTGGAAATTTAGATGCAGAAGATGGTCAGTATTATTCTGACTGCATCAACAAATTAAATAATGACGAGCACCAACTCGAAAATTTAATCAAAAATCAAATATCTGTCACAACTTCAGTAATCAAAAATTTCAACGCAACCATTCAAAAACTGCAGGTTGATGAAGAAACTTTCAATAAAGATATTGAAGAAATCGAAACTTCAATTCTAGACATGACTAAAGACATAGAAAATATTCACGCAAAATTAAAATTTATAGAAATCTGCGAACAGCTTATGGCAAGCTATCTATTTATCGAAGATAACTTAAACGATATCCTGAATTCTACCACTTTCGCGAGGCTCAAAATAATTCATACATCGATCATAAACCCAAAAGACTTGGTAAATTCGTTACAGGAAATTTCACAGAACCTACAAAGGAACAATTTGCCACTTCCAATCAAATTATCAAAAGTTGCACAGTATTTAGACATTATAGAACTAAAAGCTTTTCAAACAAATTCAGATTTAATATTCGTATTAGACATACCATTGGTAGACCCTCAAACCTACTCAGTATTTCAATTATACCCTATCCCTATTTTGGATAATAGAACTGGCTTATATCATATCTTGTCAACCTCTCAAAAATATATCGCGAGAGATGATGATTCTTTAATGTACTTAACCATCCCGGACCTCAGAGAATGCAAACCACTCTACTTCAACACTAAATTATGTTTAAATCTATTTTCATACCCCATTGATGATAATGCCATTTGCGAAGCCCGTCTCTTCAAGAACCTCAAAACTCTGCCAGGAAGCTGACAGACGTCATTCATCATCAGCCAAGGCTACAACGTCCAAAAGATAGACGAAAATACGTGGTTAGTTATCAACGCAGAACCATTACAGGCAACCATCAATTGTCCAGAAAGAAGTTCGAAAACTGAAGTCATCTACAAAAACTCAATAGTGAAATTACAACCTAATTGTTACGCCTTTATAGGCATCACAAAAATCCAAGCCAGTACCAACGAAGTAACCGACGTAAACGATGACACTCATCCCATCCAAATTCCATTCGAATGCTGCAGCAAAATTCCAAACAACATTAGAGCACCAAACCTTAAACCATTAAAATTAAACAACCTTAACACAGAAGATCTCGAAATTGCCAAACACAAATTGGACCAATATTCCAGAGATCTAGACGATTTAATCAACGAACCATTCGTAACAAAACACATATCCTGGTTCACCTACTTCATCATTGTGCTAATATTTGGACTGTTATTTCTGTACCTATTTTGTAAGTGCAGAACAAAAAGACGAAGACTAGCCATCGATGTTTCTGCATCACCCCCATCTCCACCGAGGCCTAGCAAACCCTACAGGACATTTGCTAACCTATTTCCTTCACGAAGACGACCCACCTTAAGAAGAGAAGACAACGAAGCCGAAGACATAGAACTTACATAAAGACAAACTGTTTTGTGCCTTTTTACTGACTTTTAGTGCTGGACTCTTCAGTGAATTTGATTTCATTTGTTTAATCATTATATTTCATTATTTTTCTATCATTTGTTAATTTCAATTTTATTAACATTTTTAAGTCATTTTCATTCAAACCCATCATGCTTATATTTTATGCTTTCACAGTAAAGCTATATTTTAACCTTGGGAATATTTTATCCCATTTTACAATTCAAACCTAGTATGTTTGTATTTTACGCTTTATTGCCAAAGCTATATTTTAACTCTAACATTTTTATGTTATTTTATTTTTATGAATCAAGCTTATTGTGCTTGCATTTCATATTTTAGACGCTAAGGTTATATTCTGTATTTTAAACCTTACGATTTAACATTTTGTACTCTTTATATTTTTCCAAATTGTACCATTACCTTTTATATACATTTTATATTCATTTCAAAAGTTGCTGCATAAAACACCAACTTTTTTTATAAGGGGGAAGCTGTTATATTAGAAATATACCATGATATATAATATCACCGAGACTGGCTTAACCTTCTCAGACATATCACATTACAAATTGCGTAACAGCTCTTCTCTAATAACCGCTCACGTTAGCTGAGCTTAACATTTCATTCTCAGTAATCTGTTATCATGCTGAATTGCAAATCCAATGTTCTTTGTTCTCCAGACATTATAAATATTACCCACTGTCATTGTAAACCTCAGTCTTATACTCACATTTGGTCAAATACATTCTAAATTTATTATTGTTTATTATTATACAAAGAGTCAAGCTTGACTCCAATAAGTGAATAAAGTTTTTAAAAAGCTATTTCAAGAATCCACTATCTAACATATATATATATGTATATATATATTACATAATATTTGTAGTGTCAAAAAGAAGCAAAATGCTGCCTACTTTCCTTCAAGTTAACATGCAGTAGACAGTGAATAAGTTTAATAAACAAATACGGGGCATAGAAACAGTATAAAAAAATAATATAGCAATGGCTATACGTACCTACGTGACATTAAAAAATTGACATTAAGGTATTCTAATGACATAGCACTATATTGTAGTTATAGAGATAATATAGTAAAAATATAAATAACCTTGATGCATTAAGCATGTATAATAAAAGACGTTATTTACATAATAAAAAATGGTACTTACATGGGAGGGGTGTCCATGTATTCCTGAACGGAGTAACAACAATGGTTTAATAATTGGTTTTTTATATGAATTTTAAATTGGTGATTATTAAGTTTTTTGACTTCAGGTGAAATCCTGTTATATAGTGATAAGTCAAGGGAGTTTTTTTCAGTTATCTGGAGCCTGTGTTTAGAGCCTCTGGGTAAATTGGAAGATCTTGTATTGTGAGTATGGAAATCTGAGTTTTTATTGAAAATTGATGAATTCTTATGAATTTCTAGAAGCGAGTAGTAGATATAGGGAGAAGGTACCGGCATAAGGCCATACCTTTTAAACAGAGGTTTACAGTGGTCTCTGAAACTTGCATTTGAAATTATGCGGACTACTTTTTTCTGAAGCTTAAATACACGAATAGCAGCCGGTGAATTTCCCCATAAAATTATTTCATAACTCAGAAGTAAATGACATACAGAGTAATAAGCATACAAAATTATCATGTTGCTAAACATATTTTTGAGTTGTCTTAGGAGAAATATATTACTCGATAGTTTCTTACATAATATATCTACATGGCATGTCCATTTTAGAGAGCTATCTAGCTAGACTCACTCTAAACATTTGCACACACCCCTCTACATGCGGTGTGCTGCTGGAGAAAGTAACTCTTTGGGTCTTTCCCTTGTTTAATTTTAAATTGTTGGTGGAGAACCACAATTCGGCCTTGGATTCAATATTTTTTTCTATTTCAGCTAAGTTTTCTCTATATTTTGTAAGCTCCAAACCGCGAAAAATTGTTTAAGTCGATTGAAACATCCTATATTTTTTTACATCATTATCATCATCAATGGAACATCCTGTATATTTACACAAAAATTTAAATAGTGGACAAGACTGCGTTGATTATGAAAATTTCATTTTAAATAAAATGGCTATTATGTAATGTCAAAATTTGAAAAAACAATTAAATTTTATGGATTAATTTTGTATTTTTAAAATAAGCCAAATTCAAATATTTGCCATATGAACACCAGATGTAATTATAAAAATAATAGAAAAAAGGGGGTGGTAAATCTTATGAATCACTCTACATGTTTTGCTTGGAGATGATCAGATACGATGAAATAGCTTACCTAAACTGGTATCAACCGAGGAAACAGATTGTGGAACAAATTCTGATCCAGAATCATTGAATGAATCGTTTTCAGAGTCGTGACTATTTAAATTGTCACGAGTAGGAAATACATTTGCCAATTCAGTAATTGTAACTTCATCGGATCTCGTATTTGTCAACTCAGGTATCACCAAACTATCATAGAACATAGTGTTCGTATTATAATCAAGATCAAAATTAGAATGAGAAGTTCCTGCGCTTTGTAAATTTGTAAGATAAGATTGTCCTGCTACCATTGTTGGCTGTTCATCACTAGGTACAAAATTATTATAACTTTCTGCAACTTTCAATTCAATTGAAGGTGTAAGCACATTAGAGTGTATGACAATATCCTTAGCGATACCATGTTTATGTAGAAGATCTGTTGATACGATTTTTTCATTAATGCTTTTATTCTCAATATTGGTATGATCGTTTTGAAAATCTACTACATTAGTGTGTTCAGTTTTTTTAGATAGGTTCTGAAAATTAAAAAAAAAAATGAAAAATAATACAGAGGCGCTAATAGTAGTTTCTGAGTTAATATTTTTATACAGTATGTCCCGCCTCAAGTGGACACATCTTGATATATCTGTTATTATTCAGCAGATCGATTTCAAATTTTTCTCTGTTATGAAACTCTTCAAGGCGCATCTTTTTAAGATTTTCAATATATTTTCAATTGTCACACCAACTCGCTGCGTTCACTCAAAAATGTGATTTTTCTATATTTTACTTAGCATTAGAGATACAGAAATAATTATTAAGAAAAGTTGTTGAGAATCAAAAAATATCCGTAGATACTGAGTTACATCAAAATATGCGTATTTTTCATAAATTTTGCAACTATTCAGGAATTTAATTCTTAACTTATTAGACTTAAGCAAAGGTTGCCGTGGAAACAACAAAATAAGGCAAGTATCATAAACAACATGAAACCTGTACCTGTGTTGTTTAAAATATTCTTCTCTTGCACAATGGCTGAACAGTGGTTGTCTCAATGAAAAAGTTGAGATAATTAGATTTACTGGCGAAAATAACCGTTCTATTAGAGCAGTAACTCGAGAATTTAATGTAAAACATCCATCCAATTAGTTAATCAGTTGTTGTTAAAATATAGGGCAAATTTTATGGCGAGGGTATGGAAATTAAGTCATACCAATATTCGGTAACTTGCCAATCCAGACCTATGTGGATGGAAAACAATGGAAGGAAGTTTATATGCTGCAGTTCCAATTACAAAGCTACCTGCTTCTGAAAGTCTATTGTTTTTAATAAAATGTGGCTGTAAAAAGGGATGCGCCAGCAAAAGTTGAAGTTGCAAAAAAAATTTCTTATGTTGTACCGAAGCTTGTGCATGTTCAGAATTTGAATGTTCCAATATTGAACCAATGCTCATATCTCACATAAATGAGGGTGAATCGGGTTAATCAATATATTTTATGTAAAAACAAAATAGCTTAAGTAGAATACAATTCTTTCAGAAAACTAGCAAAAAATTTCGGTCTGGCTGACAACTGCAAAAACTTTCATAAGACATTGCTAAAAATTTTATATTCATAAAGTATTGTTTTTATCTGTATTTAATATCTAATAAATAATGTTTATTTTTTCTCATATTTTTTTTAAGAAATGATTCGTCGCCAAACTAAGAAAAAAAATTTCAAACTTGGCATATCTAATAAGCACCTGTCTTGAAACGTTTCAAAACTTGTGTTTTTAAATTGCTAGTGTCCATAATAGCTACTGAACTGTGGTTAGGTTCTTTCGATTGAAAAGCGACACGCGCAAGGTTTTTGACGTTTTAAACTATTATTATTTAAATTAAAAGCAAAAGTGAGGACATATTTGAAATCAGCATTATATTCTTTACAACTTATATTTGAAGAGTTTTTCATGTACTACAATAGATTTTCCGCTAAAAGTAAATAACTTATAATAAATTAATTCCGATATTTTCATTTATCTAAGAAATCTACAAAATATCATGACTTTATATGACAGTACTACTTTTTTTTATAAAAGGTGTGCTTAAAATGAGTACTTGCTTTTTTGTTTTTTAAAATCCGTTAAGAAATAACGGAGATAGAATTTGTTCTAAAAATCACTACAAATATCTGCACAAAATTGGTGTTATATATCAATATATTTTTGAGTAAGCCACTGATAACAATTATCATATATTGAGAACGTTTGTTTTGTAGAATACTTATTACACTTACCGAAAATGACATTTTTCAATTTATTTATATCAATATCTTTTAAGTTTACACCTTCGGTATTATCCCATGTTGGTTTCTTCATCTCTAGTTGTTTTAGTCTCATCTTATCTTTCTGACATACCATATCTACCATGCGTTTTCCTCTTGCTGACATGCTGATCTCTGATAAAACATCGTGGTGTTTACTCATGTTACAACTTTTAAAGGAGGAGCTATTTTAATTTTATTGAAAAATTTGGTCATTCGATCAAGTTCTTCAATAAAATTGAAAAAATATCAATACGAAGCAACATTGGATAAATGTGAAAAACAAGTATTGAATAAAAAATTATACAAAACACGAGTGTTAAGGATCGTGAACATAACTTCACATAGGTATCTGAATTATTTGTATTCAAGAATTTTCAATAATTTGGCGTTGTAAGGAAGTGATTTACATATTTCATAAAGGGTTTTTAGTAGAGTCACACAATCCTTAAAAGTCATCTAGAAATATATTCCATAGAACATTGAGAGGTTAAAAGCTACTGAGTATTGTATGTCATTTGGCGTGTACAGGTTATGGACAATATTTGAAAATAAAGATAAATAGCTGTTTTCTTACTACCAACGTTCTTAACTAGCCTAAATCAAAACCATCCACAAATTCGACCCATACATATTGATAAGAATCAGTTATTTGGACCAATTTTCACCTTGAAATCAACTTAGATAACTTTCTAAAGTTTAGAAGGAAATGCGGGTACACTTATGTAGAATAAGTGCAGGGGACAGGTATTTATCTGAGCTAATTCTTTTAAGCTGGGCGACAGTCTGCTAACAAGAAACATAACACAGATTAGACAGCATAATGCCCCATTTCGGATAAAGCACACCCTACCATACCAGACGTTACCGATCTTCCGGCAACCTCTGTAGCCAAACTTCACCAACTATAACTTCAGCTTACCCTATCCACCTTTACTGATATTTCATACCTTTTGAATCTTTAAATCTTTCCTGTCCCCCTCTTCTTTTCTGTTTGTTTCCTTTTATCCCGTTTATTTCTTGTATTCTTCTTGTACATTATTGTCTAAATTCATTTCCATTCAAAAAAATTTTCAACAAAAACAAAATTCTCGAAAAACCAAAAATTTAAAAACTACAGTTTGGGCCAGCCTATGCGCAGCCCAGAGATTTCACACCTCGTGGAAAGCTCCTCGTTTATGTTGAGGTGTCAGCGTCAGTGTTAAAATTACTTGGTGAAAAGTGAAAGTTTTTTTAAAAAATGTGTAGTTCTTAAGTTTTATAAAAATCTGTTTTTTTAGATATATGTAATTTTAATAACCTTTTTAATCTGTTTGTTAGCAGAATGAGTATAGGTTTTAAGTTTTAACTGTTTTTTAGCCAAGCCAGACCCAATCCGTCCGGCCCTGCAATCAACCACCGCGAATCGCGCGGTGGTTGCACGACCGGACCCGGAGTGGGTTCTGGGGAGGCAACTGTAATTAAAATTGAAAATAAAGTTATATTGAATTGAATTGGTATTTATCTGAGCTAATCTAAGATAAACGGATTAAGAAGAACACATTCTAAGTTAGATTTCATGTTTAGCTCACAACCAGTTTACTGGTAGAGAGAAAACACCTAGTATTTCAATTTACAAAGCATTGGCAGCTTCTATTAGTATGAATAAAATTTTACTTCGTCGATCATAATGTAATATATATTTTTTTTAATTTCAAAACATAATGGAAATATATAGACTGTCTATTTTATGGGGACCACACCAAATATCTCGCTTAATATCTATTGTACAAGAAAAAAGTTTTAGAAACAGTTATCCCATTTTCTGTAAGCTATATTTCAATAAAAAGAAATAAAATAATAAAGTAATAAAATTTCAAATTTGTAAATATTAAGACAGAGCGTAAAATTGTCTTTCCAAAGATGTATACATAAAATAAATGCTTGTGGATTTGAAGAAGAGAATTTATTATTGAACGCACTTTTTAGACTACACGACTTGAATATTCTTTCCTATTATTTGGGTTTTCTACCACATATATTATTATCCTCTTCAAAACTTGAACTTGAACATAATTGCAAATTCTAATTGCCTATTATTTTGATACCGCCCTGTCACTATTTTACCTCTTACAGTCATAATTGACATTTGCAAAATAAGAGAGATATTGAATCAAGGATGACCGAGATGTGAATTAGTGTAAACTATGGGAATTTATAATCAAAAATGATACTATTTACAAAATTATAATTTAATTTTTTTAAAAAGCATGTTATTTCCGTGTAAACCGAGTGGTATTTAAAATTTATATGTACTCTTGTTACTTCTCTTTGATAATCAATTAAGAAAATACAAAAATCTGCCATTTAGATTTTTTAAATAAAATTAATTTCTCGGCTATAACCTTTTTCTTGATGCCAAATTGTTTATCTTTTAGCGTCATCGGATTCCTCGGATAAAACTACGCCAGTCTGGCTTTAAAATCAAAAATTTATCTCAAACACTTAATAGCGTTAATAGCTTAATACGTTAACTGGTACATCTTAGACATTGTAAAGAGATATGGGATACTCAGTAGCTTTAGCTTCTTATAATGGAGCGAAGGGTGGCGGTGCCGTATTTAAAAAGATGATTCGTAATTCGACAATTTCTCAATAATTTATATACGTTTAGAGGACACTCGATAGAATGGTACTGGACTATTGAAAACTCAAAAAAAATTCATGTTTGTTTTTCACACAAGAAAACATAGTCTAGTCGATTTTTATCTAAAAGCCTATTAAAACATTTTTTGAATCGGTTCGGGGATGTACGAGAAATTGTCGAATTACGTACACGGCCACTTAATCGCTACGACGCGACGCTTGTTAAAGGAGAAAAACTTTATATTTTATGAAGGTATAATGTAAAGCGACCTTAGCAAAAGTTTTGAAGGAGTTATTCCTCGATAAAATTGATACAACTCCTTTGGTTGATCGTGGCAAAATACACAAACAAAAATGTGAAAAAAGTTGTAAAATAGTTAGAACTATTTTTTCGTTTGGCTCGCCCTACCTCAATAACTAAACAATGAATTGTTATTGTATTTTTATCATATATTATATGTTGCCAATATTTATTAATATGAAGGTTTGATTTTAATATAGAGATAAAGGATACATGCAACTTTTTTATTTGGAACTTTTTTCTAGGATTAGAAGTTTTCGATAAAACCGCAGGTGAATATGGGGAATGCCCCCAAGGATGATGTATCGTGGCAGCATCGTGTAAAGATTAATATTACAATAGCTGTTTTACCAGAACTGTCCTGCACAGTATATACATCTAACATGCGTGGCTTGCCAACGGATTATAACAATTTTTTCCATAACACCATGATTAGGCAAAACTGGCAAAAGTATAACTAAACTAGATACATCGCTTTTTGGTTACAGGTGTCGTTAAAATTTTATCCAGAAGTAAGCAGACTATACGAGAAAATTCTTACTATTTCAAATACCTGCCTTGATATTAATGAATGTCCAATAAAGTTAACTTGTTTTTAAAAAAATATGCTGGTATATTCAGTGAATATAAAATGCAACTCACATATATTAATTACTATTACGCAATTACTCTTAGTTGTGAAAATTAGCAGCGATCACTTTTAAACAATTGACGATACCAAACGTAACAATGCAATTTATATTTTAGGAAAATACATTTTTAACAGTAACCCTTTTAGAAATGCACTTTAACCAATCATCATGCCAAGTTTTAAGTTGAATAGATTATATAAACAACGCCTAAAAAAGTAAAGCCGTAAATTATAACAGATATTCATTTATTCCGGTATAAGAAACAATAATAATTAAGAATATAGATAGCGGAGTAAAAAGTCAAGAAAAAGCCGCTTCCTTCTTGAAAAAAATTTTTTTGAGGTATAACCAGATGCAACTTGCATGACATCCTTAGATTGGTCACTGGACATCCGAAAAGGCCATTTACGACTTTTTTTAATGATACCGATTTTTTTTAAATCAAGAAATGTGTAAAGTTTGTGAAAATTAAAAAACGTAGTTTTTATTACTCACTTCGTCATATCTTCGAAACCGTATGACATATTTTAATGACCTTTTTTTAGCTTGAAAGCAGACACATAAGCGCAGGTGACAGCCTAAGAATTATATTTAAAAAAAATGTTTTATTAAAAAAAATAAAAGACAATCTGATAGATTCGTTTACATTGTAATGACTTTTTCATGAATTGAAAAACTTTCTTATTTAAAGGAATTTTGCCATGGTATCTGCGTATGAATTAAAGGAAAAATATGGGAAAAGTTTTTAAAACAAAAATCAACATTCTGTGGCAAATAGTTTTGTACTTATCGCATTTAAAATTATTAATATTCGCGCGCGCGATTGTGCTTTTCGGTTGCGAGATGAAGGAAGCACACCTAGCGTATCATATACTATAGTGGACAGTGCTTGTCAAATGAGTAACAATATAAATGAAAATGTTTCTTCTTGTTCTAAAACAGGAAATAGTGACCCTGTTTTTGATATACGAAGAATATGTTTAATTTGCAATTCGTCTGGAGTGAGAAAAAGGCAGAAGTTAACTTCTATTCAAACCGGACGCTTTTTTATTTAATTTCATAATTTTTCTCAAAATTCCTTTCTTTGGGATTTTCATTCATCGGTCAAAATAAAGATTTCAACAATGAAATGACAAGTTTTAATTATTGATTTAAACCAATCAGAGCAAGATTACGTGATAATCATGCACTAATTAGTCGCATTAATGCTATTATCGGATAATATAGTGCACGATTATTGATTATGTCAAAAATGACTTATTTAGAAAAGGTGGTCTTTTATAATAATAATAATAATAATAATAATTGGTAAAAATTGGTAACAATTCACAAAAATATCTATTTATACAAATACAAAACATCAGTTAAAAATGTAAAACGACAAACAAACATTGTGAAAATTAACAAACTAGGGATTACAAAAAAAAAAATAGTTTTACAAGAGGGAAACAAAAACAAAGTCATAGAAATATTATTTCTCTTATTAGCTGGCATTCGTGAGATCGCAGTATCAACAGAATAAAATGAATATTTGAGTAGAAGCGATTTAACTTCCCGTTTGAAAAGATGAATAATATCTATTTTTTAATATGAACAGGTAATTTATTAAATAATTTTATCGGCATTACTTTGGGACCTTTTGCAACGATGGATAAAGAGTGAACTGGTATGTTAAAATTATAATTTTCACGTAGATTGCGACTGGTCTCGTATCTGCTATTGAATGTTCAGAGTGTTCTTTTATATAAATTACACAGTTTAAAATGAATGAATGTATAGAATTTTAAATCGTAGTAATGTTCTATTTTAATACGATGATTTTAAAAAAAATATATTATATCTTAAATAAACCTCATTATCACCCGATGTTTTATAGGTTTTATACAAGTCCTTCAAAAATACTCGTCGGTTATCCATGGTTTATTGTTTTTGTTATTAAGTTTAATTTTACATAATTCTAACGGAAAAGCTCTATCCATCAGTTCTAAAAAGGTATTATAAAATATAGTAAAATTAGTCATACAGCTCATATCATCAGTAATAAAACTTCACTTTTCATGAGATAGTAAATATTTGAAATAATTTAAGTTGTCAGCATTATTAAAAAATCGCTTCAGTTGATGAGCACATTGCTCTTCATTAGTATTGAAATTACAAAAAAAGGTAACTAATTGCATGAAATTATCAGATAAATCCGAATATATGATTTTTGGATCTAATAGAGTTTTGTCGATATTAGAAAAAATATTATCAATGATAGTTTTTGATTCACCCTGTATACGAGTAAAATCAGTAATACATTTATTCAAACCAAAACAACGCAATATATTTACATATACATAGATTTCTTGCATTAGTATCCGCAACACAGTTATCAAAATTGAAATCTCCACAAAGAAAAGTGGGATAGTTACTATTGAAAATAGAAAATAATAACTCCTCCGAGTTAGAAATAAAACCTTTTTTTTAATATTTGCGACGCAATTTAAAAGTAAACATCATTTTTATTTGCAAAAATATCTAAAAATACTTATTTTTATTTCTTAGATAACTTTAAAATTTATTCTTGAAATTCTTCAATAAAATACAACATATGCAATAAAAATAAATCGGTAATTTTTAACAAATTTGCGCTTATGCATTTTAAATTAAAAAGGCATTCAAACGAATTTACCAAAAATTACCAACAATTTTTATTGCACTTGTTACATTACTACTGATAATATGGTTTAGTTCTTTATAATCTTTTAACAAAGGCTATCATATCAAAATACAATTTATTTCAAAATTATATTGGTTGACACTTAATCATTGTTTTAATACGGCCTTTGCTTCTTTTATAGTAGCATTTCTTTTTCGGGCACCGGTAAGCACACACGAAAAAAAAATTAAAGCTGCCAAAAAAAGAGAGGACATTTCTATGATTTCCAAGCTATATAGTGGATTTATTCGTCCATGATGTAAAGTACCATAAAAATTGCCCCAGTCAATATATTTCATCAAGAAATATCAAGGCTTGTAATAAGTCGAAAATTAGTCAAAATTGTAAAGTAGCGTCGATCGCTCAGTAGAAACTTTGCACTCAGACAATGAGAACTCAGATCCGTCGAGTTCTACTGAAATAAATTCTGATATGAACCTAAATTATGTTTTTGAAAATGAAATATAAGTTTTGCATAGAACGGCAGGAATCTTAAAAATATATATATACAAAAATTTGAGTACAGTGTAGAGCAAACCTAGCAAACCCAAGAATGCTTTCCAAACACATTGAGAGCGCTGCACGGTGCGATACTTGATGGCGTCTCCAACAAGCAGATCGTTCGCGCGAATATTAATAATTTTAAATGACGATAAGTACAAAACTATTTGCCACAGAAGGTTGATTTTTGTTTTAAAAACTTTTTTTCTTTAATTCATACGCAGATACCATGGCAAAATTCCTTTAAATAAAAAAGTTTTTCAATTCATGAAAAAGTCATTACTAGGTAAACGAAACTATCAGATTATCTTTTATTTTTTCTAATAATTTTTCTTTTATATATATAATTCTTAGGCTGTCATCTGCGCTTATGTGTCTGCTTTCAAACTAAAAAAAGTTCATTAAAATATATCATACAGTTTCAAAGATATGGCGAAGTGAGTAATAAAAAGTACGTTTTTTTAATTTTCGCTAAATTTACACATTTTTTTATTTAAAAAAATTCGGTACCGTTAAAAAAAGTCGTAAATGACCTTTTCAGATGTCCAGTGACCTATCTAATGATGTCATGAAGGTTTCATCTGGTTATACCTCAAAAAAAAATTTGGATACAATTTTATATCGTTTTCGCTCCACTAAGATTGTTATAATATATTATTGCCTTTGTCGCTGACTGACTGAACGATATATTTATTGTGGCAATTTTGCAGTCGTACATATCCAGGGCCATCGAAAGCCACGCCGAGCCCGGGGACTGTGCAGCATCTCGGGCCCACTCATTTAGTTAACAAATTAACAACAAAATGATTGTCAATAACAATTTCTGAACAAAAGTGGCAAAATCCAAGTTAGGGACATTTTGTGAATAATAATACAAACGCAATAAAGAAGGTTTTATGAAAATCCAACCACTTATCCAAAGTTCCAAGTAAAATATTAATTTGAGCGTACCTTCTAATGTTATAAATTGAAAACAAATTTCGTTCGTCACATTAATTGCACAATTCTTAGTAAAAAAGTGATAATGTAGGTACTATTTGCCTAAAATTGATATTTTGCGAGAAAGTTTTAAAAAACGGATTTTTATTTTACACGCTTTTATGTCAATAACACAGGACTACAAAAAGCTAAACAATAACAAACATATTATTGCCTATTTTCTTCCAAATGTTATAATAGTTTCCAAATGAAATTTTTCTATTTTAAATTTTTTTCCGTATAAACCTGAACTGATATTGAAAATTTTATATACGTGTTTTTACTTCCCTTTTATAGTCAATTAAAATTATGCAAACGTCGGTCCTTCTTAATTATTTTAAAAAATCGGTTTTTCACCCATAACTTTTATTATTGTCTATTATTAAACAGCATCGGATTCCACAGAAAAAACTAAGTCAGACTCGATTTTTAACCAAAATTGTATCTCAAAAATTACAGAGAATATCCAGTGTAACACATAAACTGACACACAGTCTATATTTGTTTACCGCTTGGCGCGTATTGTCGAAAAATATGTTGCACTTTTATTCTTAGATTGTTATATCTATCTCTTTAATTTACTAGGTAGATGCCATAAAAGCTTTAACTTACGAAGCAAATTAATACCCCTCTTTTATTTGCAAAAATCAAAAAGCTCTATTTACAACTTATTTTTAATTAAACTGCCCCCCTTTATGTAAGCGACAGATCTATTGTCCACATTATCAGTTAAAAATTATGAATACTTACCAAGTACACTTTTGAGAAAAACTCGTAACAGGACACACTTTCAATTCGCGTTTATTCGAAAACTGAAAAGAAATTGGGGGTTCCTTTGCATTTATACTATTATAAAATTGTTTATTAGTTTTTTAGAATTAGGAACAAAAATAAAAATATCGTATATTATTGTCGGCCTACCAAGAGTTCCTTGGGACGAAATAGAAAAGTCATAAAAATTGTCATATTTTTTAGCACATGTTTGATGATAGCATCGTTGTACTATATTTGGAATTTAAAATGTTTTTGTATCAATACATCAGACAAATACTGAACAAAAAAATTGTCACTGTGCAGTTATAAAGCCATAGAATTTAATGAGACACTGCGAAGTTTATTGCATTATAGGGCAGCTTGCAAATATTCACAAACTATAAACCGTTTGATTCCGTAATTAGAGATAATAAATATAAGACGAATTGTAGGTTCCAACTCCTGTCCTGATGTCGGTTTTAACAAGCTATAAAGTAAGCAGTCGAAATATTTTTTAAATGTTGGGCTCATTAGGACGATTCTATGTCACCTTGAACACATGACGCTGCCTAACGTTTTAAAATATTATCACAGCACTTTCATTAACGCATTCATTTACAAAATCGCCTGCAAATTGAATCGCTTATTTATACAGGTTTTTAATGGACGTCGGCTTGTTTGATAAGACCAAGCCGAATGGTTCACCGGCGTTAATAATTAGTTCGTAAAGTTTTTGTTTCATTTTTAACTGCCCAGTAAATATACTCCCGACATATAAGTAATTAATGTACATTTTTAGTTTATTAGGTTGTTGAAGAGTACCTATTTTAGTTTCTTATTTGAATAGGTCATTTTGCGTAATATAGTACGATTTTCTCTGGAGACATTATTTATTTCTCTATTTCTTTGCCACCTTATTGTCAGCCCAGTTGTTGACAAGCGGTCGGTGCATTTTTATACTACGGAATCCCTTTGATATGCGCGGACCGGCGTTTTTATTTGTTAATAAATATAGGACTTATTTAAAAAAAGAAAGAAATCGAATTACGTCTGCAGAGAAAATCTCACTATGATTACGTATTTTACATATTTCTAGTGATGAATTCTTTACTGAACATACTGAATAATATTATTTGACATCACACATCACTATTTAAGCAAAACAAATTGTTTGCCTTATGATGTTTTTTTTTTTATTAAAGCGCATGATGATTTGGTATCTTCTAATTTGCTAAATATTTTTAATAAGAATGCAAAGCGCTATTGTTACAAAGATCTCTGCCTATGATGCTAAATATCACAAAGGCTGTTATTGTCAGTACATACGCAAAAGAAATATCAAAGCTTGCCAAAATAAGTCTCCCGCTACCACAACTCTCCAATCAATAAAAGACCAAAGTGATACATCAGAATCAGAGACAATCAGCTCTGACTCTGAACCTTCTACCAAAATAAAATCAAGTGAATATTCCCAGACTGTTGAAGAAAACGAAATTCTAATCTTATACAATGCGATGGGTATCTTAAAAAAAAAATTAAAGAGTTTAAAACCCCAAAAAGTTATTTTCCTACTCCAGATAATATAAACCAGAGAGAGATTGATAATCAAGTTTTTAATGCACCTGCTAAAATTTGTATCATGGCATTTTAAAATAAATAATTATCTCGTATTTTTTAAATTCAAATAATAAGTTTTAATGTATAAATATAATGGATTTTAAATAATATCCAACGTAAATAATGATAAGTAAAACCTTCTAAGTGCTTATGAAAATAAAGTGCTATGCGTGTTTATTGGTGTGCATACGTAAAATATTATTTTTGACATATCTTTAAGGTGGGCATATCCAACAGAGAGGGAGAGAGAGAGAGAGCCGATAAAGAAATAATTATTATTTTTGTCCATAACTTTTTTTTTAATACATATATTGGTAAAAAAAGTATAAGACTACCTAAGTAGTACTATGACAGGTGTAGTGATATGAATTTTCACTCAATAATTTCAATTGTTTGCAAAATAATCAGATTTAATTTTATAAATTATGTCAATTTTAGTATTTCGTAAATTTAAATCTAATTATTTCGCATATGTTTGAAATTATTGAGTGAAAATTTATAACATTACTCTTATTATACTTCTACTTAGGTAGTCTTATAGTTTGTTTGCAAAATGTGTTTCAGAATAAAAAGTTATAGTCAAAAACAGTAAATATTTCCCTATCAGACCTCTCTTGGATATTCTCACCTTAAAGCACATTAGAGCTGGGCGAGCGAGGCTTTATGAAGTATCCTGCCCGCAGAAACTTGACTTCAAATAACAATAACTTGAAACGTATAAGTCGTAGAGTACTAAGTTTTTTTCAAAAACTTCCTTGATGTGTTAGCTTCATTTCATAAGCAAGCATACAATATGCCAAATTTCTTAAAACAAAAAAGTTTTTCGCTTACTGAAAAAAGTGCTGCAAGAAAAATAAACGTTAAAGTTTTACCTAATTTTACAAAAAACTGGGTTTTCCATAAAGACTCAATTAATTCAGTGACCTCCGTTCACGTTTCCTTTATCGACCGAAAAGAAAAAAAACTTGATTATCTCAATTAGTTCCGGAGACATCGTGAGAGATGTGTGAAAAAGTAGGAAAAATTAATTTTGAAATATTTATGACATTTTTCATCATAAAAAAAGTTGGACCTCCCAAAATATGTTGTAATTGGCCATTTCAAATGGCGAAGAGCCTAATCTATTATTCTGTGAAGGTCCCATGTGGTTGTACCTTAAAAAAAATTTTTTGAAACATTTTTCTCGCTTTTTCAGTCGACTAATATTTATAAACAATCTGGATAAGATTTATTGATAAATGAAAAAAATATATTTTCTAAATTTGTTAAAATTATATCTTTATATAGATTTGGCAAAAGTAGTTTTATATATCCTGAAGTAAATGAATGCGAGAAAGAAACCAAAAATCGCTTACGTGAAAGCGAGACACAGATGATTATTATATTATCAACGTACCGATAAAAGTTTCTCGATCTCCTGCCTCACCGCGACCGCATTCTACATCATTTGCCATGACAACTCCGCTGCGTTGAACACAAGGCTATAAAAATAAGATTTCACGAAACACGTACCGGACTGGAAGTAGTATGTACGATTTTCTTTTCCTAATTTTTGTTTTGTGTGGAATTATAAAACTACTTTTGCCGAATATGAATTCCTATCTGCTGTTGGTAGTGATATGTAATTAATGTAATTATTATATACAAGAAAAATTGTCAACAACCGGCCGCGCTTCGAAATATACAAATTTACTTTTAATGTACTCAGATATGATAACCTTTTTATACGAGTAACGTCGCGCCGCGCCCTCCGGCCCGGTCATTCGTGAGGGCGAGCCATATTTTCACCTGTGATTTTCTCAAAAACTGCTAATCCTAGAAAAAAAGTTTTAAATAAATAGGTTACTTGTATTCTTTACCTTTATTTCTTCTCAATATGCTTAACTGTTATTTATTTCTTAATATAAAAAAAGTTTCCCGCTGACTATATTAAAACGTAAATTTTCATATTCATACACTTATTAAAATTAAACTTCCATATTAATACATTTTTTTAATAAATATGTGATAAAAGCACAGTATGAATTTGGGACTAATTTATGGTTTCCTTTTTTGAGACAGAGCGAGTGAAACGAAAAAGAATTTCACATTTTTGCCTATATCTTTTGTTTCAATCTACCAAGTAGTGGCTTCCTACGGTATGGTAATCCATCGTGGCGCGAGCTGGAATGCATCAGCCTATTCTATCCAAATTCACAACACAAAAACATAAACGATATTCATGATGCGTGGATTAGAATTCTAGGTGCATTAAAAGACGGCAGCATACCGCTAAAAGAAATCAAAAAGAAAAAGGACATCTTCAAAGTTCATAAAGAACAGGTCATGGGAAGAGCTTAGGCGCAACAAAGCCCGATCCGTGCTTATCCGTAATTGTCCGCGGCGCGGCGTCTGGCCCGTGCTAACATATGCCGTGGGAAGCCACCTTTAGAACGCTATTAAAGATATATATTTGTTATGAAGATAAACAGAACAATAATGTATGTATAGTTGAGTACAATTTTACTGTGGAAATAAAAAATGCAATAAAAATTTTACGGCCTCATTAAAATACCATTACTCTCTGTGCTATCTCGACCGTAAATTGAATTAATTTTAAAGGTTTTAATATGTCGGCTTGTTTGATTACACCATACCGACTGGTTCACCGACATTAATAATGGGCGTTTTTCATTTGTACAGTCAAATTGTACCCGACTATATCTGTATCTTTATTTTTCTTTCTTTTTCAAATTTATGAACATTGAAATGAAAAAGTAAAACGAACTAGAGGTCTATTAATAAGTTTTATAAACACGTATTTCTCCAAAAAATGAATATACCGAAAAATGGAATTTCCAGAGAGGATTTCCTGAATTGCTGCAGGTTTGCGAAATCCGAAAATTCTGAATCCGTTCCCATACGCCTGCTTATGAAAATTAAGAAAATATATTTGGTACCAACATAAACAAAACAATAACCTAGGTTTCTATGGAATTATTTTTCTATTTTCTCTTTTTTTTTTAATTCTGTGTATAAAATATATAAATTAATATATTGATTAATAAATTATAAACAACACATTTATCTTGGTACCAAACAGCTTGTCTTAATTTTCATAAACTGCCGAATGACAATGGATTTGTAATTTTCAAAGTTCTCAGATTTTTCAGACTTCCCAAACCTGCAGCAGTTTAGGAAATCCGCTTTGAAAATTTGATTTTTCGGGCAATTAATTTTATGTAGAAATATATCTTAATAAATCTGAATAATAGACCTCTAGTTCGTTTTACTTTTTGTTTTTCAGTGTTTATAATTTACGTAATAAATTTTAAAAAGGAAAAATAAATCTATAGATGTATAAATTATTGTTCTGTTTATCTTCGTACAAATATTTTTTCTTCTTTTCACAAGCAGTCGAGAAAAAGGATATGCTAAGATTTCGGCATTTCAGTAGTTTGCGTATAATGATTTTGGTTGCTGTAAGATCATTTTGCGCAAATTCCTAACAGTGAAAACCGTTGGTGACTTGTAGAAACAAGCTTTTGTTTACATATTTTTATTCGTTGTTATATAGCGTATCTTCTATTTTAAAATAGATAATTATTACTGTTGCAGCCATATATACCATTAAAAGGAAATACAAACCATATCATACATCAACTTTTCCCTGCAGTAATGTTTTACTCTAAATATTAGTTTTACAAATAACTATTTCTTACTTACCTGCAAATAGAGAACAAGACACATCAATCTACTTAAAGTAACAATGTTGCCAATTTTAAGATGTCACAAAGTGCGGCAAATGAAACAGAATATTGTTACGTGCTTACAATTTTCAGTAAACACTTTGTGGATTCAAATAACTTGCAACAAGAATTTTCACTAACCACTATATTATTAATCACTAAAATTACACTAGTAAATATTTAAAAATCACACAACTAATAACAACTTAATCTAATATAAATTCACTACTTTTAAATCACTATGTACTTTACTTTTCTTCTTAAACTTGTCAACTCTTGTCTAACCTAAAAACTCTCTGTCTGTTTACTGAACTGAACTCTTCTTTATACTTCATTAAACGGTACTGTTCCCCCATCTGCTGGATTCACCTCTTTATATACACCCATAGAAATGTACCAGAACACAATATTCTGGAACCCTCCATAGTTTTCTACTATGTACTAGATGATTGTTCGTCAATTGGCTCATAGACGGCGCCACCCTACTAGTCAGGGAAGTAACTAAGCTTCTGAGGAAAACTTTGAACATGAACTTAATCACATCTTTCCCCGTTAGAGGGCAGCACATAACACTGCCCCCTCCTTAAGCCTGAACGTCCCGGTCAGGCAATTCAGATTTCCCAACATACTTCATACTTCGCCAACCTATCCAAGTGCACGATCTTCATCTTGGACTTCTTACTACGTTGAATTCGGTAAACAACGTCATTAATCCGAGTGATGACTGAATAAGGTCCTTCCCAGGGTGGGTGAAGCTTCGGAGATCTTCCCTTCTTTCGCTGTGGGTTATATAGCCAAACCAGATCGCCCTCCTGGAATCCTGCTGACGTCCCCTTTCGGTCATAGCGAGCCTTCATTCTGTCACTAGCTATGCTAACTTGGTTTCGAACCAACTCGTGGACATTCCTCAGCTGTTGACTAACTTCATCTGCATAGTCATCCACGGACAGTGGCTTCTTATCTGGTGTACCAAACATCAAATCACATGGCAGTCTGATCTCGTGCCCAAATATTACACGAGCCGGTGTCTGTTTAGTAGTCTCATGAATGGCAGCCCTGTATGCCATTAAGAAAAATGGTATATGTCGATCCCAATCTCGCTGGTTCTTGTGAACTACCTTAGAAAGATGTTCCTTCATGGTTTTATTATGTCGTTCCACCATTCCATCTGACTGGGGATTAAGAGGGGTTGTCCGAGTCTTGTGAATGCCCAGCAACTCACAAATTTTCTGAAATACCCCCGACTCAAAGTTTCTCCCTTGATCGGAATGTAGCTCCAGGGGTACACCAAATCGGCATACAAGGTTATCCACGAGAACTCAAGCAACAGTAACTGCTTCCTGATTTGGAATAGCATAGGCTTCCGGCCATTTACTAAAATAGTCCATAGCAACCAGGATGTATTTATTCCCATCATCTGTCACTGGGAATGGGCCCGCTATATCTATAGCAATCCTCTCAAAAGGAGCTCCGACGTTATATTGCTTCATTTGGCCCCTGCTCTTCGTCTGTGGCCCTTTGGTGGCTGCACAAGCCTTGCATTTGCGGCACCAAGCTTCCACATCTTGACGGCTATTGATCCAATAAAATCGTTCCCGTACTTTAGCCAGTGTCTTATTCATACCAAAATGTCCCCCGGACACTCCGTCATGTATTTCCTGAAGTACTTTTGGGATCCGACAGCTGAGTATCACTAGACGCATGGTAACTTCCTTCCCATCTGGACTTTCCCATGCTCTCTTTAATAGTCCATCTACAACCTTAAGGGAGTCCCATTGTGCCCACAATGCCTTCAGCTCCACACTTTTGTCCGAAACATCCTTCCATTTCAGTTGCGTTCCTTTTTCTTTTGCCCTTAACATAGGACCAATTACGCTGTCATCCATTTGTTCTCGTCTTAGAACTTCCTTTGTCCAATCATCTGGAACATCTACCTGAACTGTGTTTACTATTACCGTGCCCTGTGCTTTTTCAACCCGATAGCAGTGCTTGCAGTCATCTTTGCACGGTCTTCTTGACAGAGCATCTGCATTTTTATGAGACTTTCCAGGTCGGTGTTCGATTGTGAGGTCATATTGCTGCAGTCTTTCTATCCAGCGAGCCAGTTGACCTTCTGGAGTTTTCAGCTGCAGTAGCCATTTTAATGCAGCATGGTCGGTCCTGATTTTGAAATGTTGGCCATAGAGGTACTTGTGAAAATGGTCCATGGACTTAACAATGGCCAATAGTTTCTTCCTTGTTACACAATAATTCCTCTCTGGTTTGGACAGTACCTTACTGAAATACTCGATTACTTTTTCCTCTCCATTTTGGACTTGAGATAGTACACATCCAATTGTGGAGTTGCTAGCATCCGTGTCAAGAATATAGAGGCCCTTTTGTTGGGGATATGCTAGCACAGGACTACTGCATAACGCTGCTTTCAGCTTCTTCCATGATGTTTCACACTCCGGTGTCCACTGATATTTAACTTTCTCCTCCGTTAGCTGGTGTAGTGGCTTTGCTATATCTGCAAATCCTTCCACAAAACGTGTATAGTAAGTGCTGAGGCCAAGAAAGCTTCGTAATTCGTGTACATTTGAAGGTCTTGGCCAATCACGCACGGCAGAGATCTTGTCTGTATTCCCTCCGAAGATACGGCATGTCCAAGGAATTTCACTTCTTTGGATTCAACTTTAGGTGTGCATTTCTGATTCTCTCAAATACTTCTTGAAGATTTTCCAAATGTTCCCTGAAGTTTCGTCCCATAACCATTACGTCATCAAGATAAACTAAGCATGTCTTCCAAGTTAGTCCCCGGAGTACAAATTCCATCAATCTTTCAAAAGTAGCTGGCGCATTGCAAAGTCCAAAAGGCATCACGGTGAATTGATATAAACCACTACCTGTTGAGAAGGCAGTCTTTTCCTTGTCGTTAGGGTGAAGTCCCACCTGCCAATACCCACTTCGAAGGTCTAGAGTTGAAAACCATTGTGACCCTGCCAGCGTACTTAATGTATCGTCAATTCGTGGTAGTGGATAGCTGTCTTTCTTCGTAACATCATTCAGCTTCCGGTAGTCGACACAAAATCTCAAAGTTCCGTCCTTCTTGGCAACTAAAACTACCGGTGATGACCAGGGACTGGTTGATTCCTCAATTACTCCATCTTGTAGCATCTTTTGAACCATCGCAGCAGCTTCCTCCTGTTTAGCTAGTGGCAACCTCCTAGGTTGTTGGCGGATTGCGGCTGAATCACCAGTGTCTATCCGATGTTGTACTATATCAGTTTTCGTGAGGATGTCTGTGTTTTTGGCAAATACCGCACTTTCTTTCTCTAAAAACTTGATTGCCTCTCTAAGTTCATCCTCAGATAGGTGTTCAAACTGGGAACTCAACAAAGTCACAACTTCCCTGTCTACACTGGTTGGCGAACATTTCTCCCCTTGTTTCTCACACCTTGCTATCCACTGGACTGGTTCGTAGGATCCTATTGCCTCGCGTTCCTTGAAAGTTACCGAGTGGGAATTTAAATTAGCCACTCTAATTGGAATTTTGTCTTTTGTCCGGGTCAGAGTTCTTGCTAAGATTACGTTTTCTGTCTTAATTGAATCATCTTTTTCAACAAGGCCAACACGGTATCCACCAGAGTTTCCTTCCAGAATGGCCTCGATTATTTGTTCTGAACGAGCAGGAATCTTGATTGTCTCAGCCGTCAGTAGCCTCACTTTTTGAAATCGGTCATTTGCTGTTGACAAAATAAATTCTTCATTTCCAATCTTTAGGACTCGTTCTACCACGTCAAGTATAAATTGATCTTGTACTCCCATAACATCCAGCCCCAAAATGAAATCATCAGTGATGTCAGCCACGATAACTCTATGACTAAAACACAGGCGTCCAAACTGCAGATCTATGTCAACTTCTCCATGAACCCTTACCCTGTCTCCTGTGGCTGTTCGAACGACCAATCCATTTTAGCTTTTATCAACTTTTATTCCTGATAAAACTCCGGGTCGCACTATTGATGACGTGGCACCTGTGTCGATAGTGAAGATACATCTCCGTTTGTTTACATAGCCATCCAACAGCAGACTACTCGGGACTCTTCTAATCTGGGAAACCTGTATCTCTCTGGGGGCACCGTGTTCACCAGCCAGCACAGCCCCCAAGGTGCTGGCTATCTTTAGTTTTCCTGCGGCTCTTCAGTCATTGCGGCATTTACTCTCTCAGGGCTCCGCTGCCGACAGTTTCGCTTAATATGCCCTGGTTTGCCGCACCTTCCTTGACTGTTCATCGCTCTGTTCTCTTTCCTGCTTCCTTGGAGCATCTGGTTTTGTCATCAACTGGCTTATCATTTTGTGCATGTCAGCCATCAAAGATTCCATATTTGATTTTTCTAAACGGTCCTCTTCTTCTACCTTCATGGTTCGTATTCTCGGACGTGCAGTCTCTTTGTAAGCGGCTTCAACCTCGAGGGCATGGATCAAGGCTTCACTACCAGTCTTATCTCGAGATAATCTAAGGACTCGCCTGATCTCCTCGTCTCTTATACCATCAATGAAAGTACCAACCGTTAATTGTTCCTGGAATTCTTTGGGCGCATCCGGGTAAGCCAGGTATGTCAGTCGCTCAACAGCTGCTTCAAAATCTTGTAAACTTTCCCCAGCCTTTTGTGTGCGTGATTTGAGCTGAGTCCGGTATACTTGGGCGAGGTGTTGGTCGCCATATCTTAGATCTAGTGCAGCCTCCAAAACTTTAAAATCCCTTTGCTGCATCACTGGGATGGTCTGAAGCAACTCTGAGGCTTGACCTCTTAATGCTAGCACCAATGCCATAGCTTTGTCTTCGTTACTCCAATTGTTTGCGTATGCCGCTGCCTCAAATTGTCTTTTATAGGTTGACCAAGAAGTTTGACCATCAAAGGAAGGCGGTTGTAATCGAGGACCTGATGATGATAATACCAGCTGGCCTCCCTGTTCTCTTAACAGTCGTTTAAGTCGCTCTACCTCTCCTTCAACTGCACGAAATTTTCCTTCTATATCGGTAACTTTCCCTTCAACGCCAGTAACTTTCCCTTCGACACCAGTAACTTTTTCTTCAACACCAGTAACTTTTTCTTCGACGTCAGTAACTTTTCCTTTGACTTCAGATACTTCCTCTTCAACCTTATTTACTTTCTCCTTGACTTCATTAGTGGCTGACAGGATAGCATCTTGTTGCACCTGTACAATTTTTCTCAATTCTTCCTTTTCTTCTTGACGTCTTTTTTCTTTTTCTTCTTCACGTCTCTCCTGTTCTTGTTTCTCTTCTAGACGTCGTTTTTCTTGTTCTTCTTTCTCTTCTAGACGTCGTTTTTCTTGTTCTTCTTTTTCTTTCTGACGTCGTCTTTCTTTTTCTTCTTGACGTCTTTCTTGTTCTTCTTTTCTGTCTGACGTTTCCTTTCTTTTTCCTCTTCACGTCTCTCTTGTTCTTCTTTTTGGTCTAGCATCATTTTTCTAAACTGCTCGAACATGTCTTGCATTTGTTTTTCAGCAGCCATGCTTCTTGTTTCCATTCAAAAACTAACAAACAACACTAACAAGTCTTATTTAAAGTCTATATCTGGTATACGTCAAATATGTCCACAAAATCCTCACACTAGTACAAATAAGTCTTGTCCAATATCGATATCACTTTCCAGTTTGACTCACTTCACTATCTCCAGTGGTTTCCAAATAGAGCACTATGGAACTTCGTCGAATTCTTCAGAAATTCTGTTGCAATTCCGCTTCTGACACCAATTGTTACGTGCTTACAATTTTCAGTAAACACTTTGTGGATTCAAATAGCTTGCAACAAGAATTTTCACTAACCACTATTTTATTAATCGCTAAAATTACACTAGTAAATATTTAAAAATCACACAACTAATAACAACTTAATCTAATATAAATTCACTACTTTTAAAACACTATGTACTTTACTTTTCTTCTACAAACTGTCTCTGTAACCAGAACTGTACTTAATACTAAACTGAACTGTTCCTTATACTTCACTAAACGGTACTGTTCCCCCATCTGCTGGATTCACCTCTTTATATACACCCATAGAAATGTACCAGAACACAATATTCTGGAACCCTCCATAGTTTTCTACTATGTATTAGATGATTGTTCGTCAATTGGCTCATAGACGGCGCCACCCTGCTAGTCAGGGAAGTAACTAAGCTTCTGAGGAAAACTTTGAACATGAACTTAATCACATCTTTCCCCGTTAGAGGGCAGCACATAACAATATTCACTCTAAAAACTTGGATGTCACATGAACCGCTGACGTTATGACTGTCGTTATACGAAATATACAGCTCCAGCTCACACGCGCGCCGTCTATGCATTATACGCTGGAACTAATTAAACAATTCCATTTTGAAATAACTGTATTTTAGCATCCACTTCAAATTTTTTCTACAACCTTCCACACCCCCTAGAAGACGATTTAATGCATAAAACGTTGTGACATCCGATTTTTGAAGTCACAACGTTAATGGATGTCACAGAGTTAGAAGAAATTTTGCGTTCTGATGTCACAAAGTTGATTGGATAAAACTATATATATATATATATATATATATATATATATATATATATATATTGTTATTATACATGATTTGCAGGAAACAACTACTCAGCGGGCAAATACCCCGACCTGCATTGAATTATACCTTACAAATCATGAAAGATTAGTAGCCAATGTCATTTGTCAATTCCCCGACCAGACACAGACCGGTTTCGAACTTATTAGTTCTCATCAGTATGCCATAGGTCATGGAACAGACAAATGACAGTGGCCAACCTGTTAGTTTTATACAAACTTATATATATATATATATATATTGTTATTATACATGATTTGCAGGAAACAACTACTCAGCGGGCAAATACCCCGACCTGCATTGAATTATACCTTACAAATCATGAAAAATTGGTAGCCAATGTCATTTGTCAACTCCCTGACCAGACATAGACCGGTTTCGAACTTATTAGTTCTCATCAGTATGCCATAGGTCATGGAGCAGACAAATGACAGTGGCCAACCTGCTAGTCTTATACAGTCTGGTGTATAGTAGCATTAGACCACATGAGAGGATTCACTTACCTCTCACCACTATACCATTTACATTAGTCTGTATAAGACTAGCAGGTTGGCCACTGTCATTTGTCTGCTCCATGACCTATGGCATACTGATGAGAACTAATACGTTCGAAACCGGTCTATGTCTGGTCAGGGAGTTGACAAATGACATTGGCTACCAATTTTTCATGATTTGTAAGGTATAATTCAATGCAGGTCGGGGTATTTGCCCGCTGAGTAGTTGTTTCCTGCAAATCATGTATAATAACAGTATATAGGTTAAGTCCACCAAGGGCTGAAGGTCGCCGCTCTCGGTACTTGCAAAATGGCAAGTCGCTATGCACCATGGACACATCTATGATGTCTGGTGTATAGTAGCATTAGACCACATGAGAGGATTCACTTACCTCTCACCACTATACCATTTACATTAGTCTGTATAAGACTAGCAGGTTGGCCACTGTCATTTGTCTGCTCCATGACCTATGGCATACTGATGAGAACTAATAAGTTCGAAACCGGTCCATGTCTGGTCAGAGAGTTGACAAATGACATTGGCTACCAATTTTTCATGATTTGTAAGGTATAATTCAATGCAGGTCGGGGTATTTGCCCGCTGAGTAGTTGTTTCCTGCAAATCATGTATAATAACAATATATATATTATTATGTTTATTTTATTTTTATTGTGTGGTTTAATCTTGAAATGAATCACTAAGTAAATGAAATGAAAGTTAAATTTTATTTAAAAGAATTAAGTGAAATTAAATTATTAGTTGCAAACACTATGAATTCTAAAATTTGAAATAATGAATTTGATATTTATATGAATAACTTAATACCCAGGCGCCAACCATGTCATAACATGGTACTCAATAGTGCAGAGCATGAAAACTGTAATCTCAAAAGCAAGTTCAATCCGTACACTTGACACATAAATTAAAAAACGCTAATAAATAATACAACCTTTAATGGTGTAAGGTGCAAATGGTGAACACACAAATTTACCTATAATTAAAATGCAAACAGTGCAAAAATTGTTATCAAGTCAACACAAGAAAATTGGAGTCACTTGACTCAAATTAAATACACAAATTTACTTATAACTAAAATGCAAACAGTGGGAAAATTGTTATCAAGTCAACACAAGAAAAATTGGAGTCACTTAACTCAAATATTTATTAAGTTCTTTGTTTTTAAAAGTAATTGCACTATACCTTTTATTACGTTAAGTGAAGTTGTACACAAACGGTGATTTATTTGTTGGCTTGAATACCATGCCTCCTATCCTGGACGCCTTGCTGGAAAACTCCACCCTCGCTTTTATTATAACTTCCTTTTATTACTAGCTAAATGGACAAATTAACTGAAAGTCTCAAAATCTAGATTCAAATTTCGTTTTCTTTGAAAAATATTTTGACTTATCTTCCAACTGACAATTATTAGGTAACAATCAATAATAATCCCAAATTTTCTTTCTTTTTTTTTTTACTGTCGCTTGTTACCTTCGCAACGTTCAAAATTTGGCATTTTTGTTTAAACATCTTAAGTCTACATACACAAAGTTTTCCCATGTTATATCATTTATCAGCAAGTAATTTGTAATTAAAACTAGACAGACACGTTATCATGCTCTGCTAAGTCACATGAAATTCCATGACGCTGTTTCATAACTTCAGAATTTAGATATCGCCGGCTATTCCACTCATCCACTCCAAAATTACACCCACTTATAAGTCATACTTATAAAATGTCTTTGCTTCTGCTTTCTCAGATCAAAACCCCATTAAACATTGATATCGCAGCAATATATATATATATATATATAATAAAAATGATCATAATGCTCAAACGTTAATAAACATATTTAGATCTTTTGGTCTCTCGCCTACAACTCAAGAAAACACTAGGAAAAATCACTGTCTAGATAACATTTCTACTAACGTTCATCCTAACGATTATGAAGTAAATATTATTGACACTTTTTTGTCTGACCACTTAGGCATTCATTTAAAAACTAATATTAAAAAAATGAATAACAACTTACGAGTGAGTTATCGACTTTTAAGCGATGAAGGCCTTACCAACTTAAATAATTACCTATTCTACACAAACTGGAACTTTATACATAACATACATCTGGACATCAATAAAAAATTTGAAATGTTTATTGGCGTTATAACTGATGCAATTGATAATTTATTTCCCGTAAAGACAAAAATAGTAAACACTGAGAATCGTCATCGAATTAAGTGGTTCGATAATGAACTGCGAGAAATGAGAAATCGACTTCAATTTTTGCATGAGTATGCAAAAAGAAATCCAACCACGGATAATATTTCTGTACTGAAAAATTTTAAATACTATTATAATTACGAAAACATAAAAGACACTCTCATGATAATTACATAGCTTCACACAACAATCCCCAACAAGCAATGTGGAAACTCATAAATGATAGTAAACCCGGTTCTGTACAAGTTACTGATAAGATTACGTCAAATGATTTCAACAAATACTTTGCTAATGTAGCTGAAAATATAGTGAATGAATTACCACCAAGTAACAATGTCTACACTGATTTTCTGGAAGACTTCGTAACACCTAACATATTCAATTTCGCTATTGTTTCTACAGAATCCATACTTATGACAATAAATAACTTAACAAATAAAAAAAGGAAAGATGTGTATGACATGAGCACAAAAATTATAAAGGCAATCAAATATTCTATATTGGAACCCCTAACGGCATTAATAAATATAAGTATTAGCACCAACATATTCCCAGATTGCTTAAAAATATCAAAGGTTGTTCCCATCTACAAAAAAAATGATATGGACGATCCCACTAATCATAGCCCTATCTCGGTCATACCATCTTTAGCTAAAATCTGAGTTAATTTTAAAAGTTCAGTTAACTACTTATTTTGAGAGTCAAAACCTATTTAATCCAAATCAATTTGGATTTAGGAACAAATTATCAACTACTTTGGCTATAGACAAATTAACAAATATTATTAGCTCAGGCTTTGAACAGAAACAATACATTTGCTCTAAGTTCTTAGATCTAACTAAAGCTTTTGATTGTGTATCACATCAAATCCTCATTAATAAATTGTATTTTTACGGCTTCACCACAGATAGTGTCATGCTAATCGATTCGTACTTGAGTAATAGGCAACAGTATGTTCTTTACAGAAATATCAAATCTGATAAGCTTGGTGTGAATGCTGGTGTCCCATAAGGTTCAGTCCTGGGACCAGTTCTCTTTCTAATTTATATCAATGATTTGCCTCTTTCGATTGATAGTTCTACTTCTGCCATCTTATTTGCTGACGATACAAATCTTACTGAATGTAATATTAACTTAGATGCTTTATTGGAAAGAATGTTGAGAACCGAATCAAAAATACAAAATTGGTTTCTTTCGAACCAACTGAATCTTAATAATTCAAAGACTGAGACAATGGTGTTTGGCCTCAGAAATATGAACCAGATAGAAAATCCAGATTCAGTAAAGTTACTTGGTGTTTACTTGGACTATAAACTATCATGGGAAAATCACACAAACTATATTTGCAAGAAAATTTCAAAAAATATATATCTACTTCGCAGTTTGGCTCATCGGGTATCAACAGAAACTCTCGTCACTGCTTATCGCAGCCTTATTCACTCTGCAATATCTTATGCTATCCTTGTATGGGGGCATGCTAGCTCAGCATCTAGTGTGTTTTCCATGCAGAGACGAGCAATAAGGATAATTGCAGGACTCAAATTTAGAGACGACTGTAAATCCAAACTAATTGATTTGAAAATTTTAAATGTCCCCTGTATATATATTCTGCAATGCTTAATTTACACAAAAAACAACTTAAGCATGTACACTACTCATGACGAATTTCACTCATACCCAACGAGACACTGACATAACTTGGCTATTAACTATTTAAGACTGTCAAAAACTAGAGACGGCACTGCATACTGGGGCCTCAAGTTCTATAATGCTCTACCTCCAGAGATTAAACTCCTTACGGAGATATCATTTAAAAACAGGATTAAGCAGTTTCTTATACGTAATGCTTTTTACTCTATACAGGAATTCTTAAATAGTGACTTAACAAGAATATAATAATCACTTAGCTGAAGATGAAAATGTTTATTATTTCTTTTACTTTGTGTTCAAAATAATTTTATCATTTTTACCTAATTTTATTATATATATATATATGTATATTTAGCTTTTTACAATTTTAGTGTTCTTTAAACTGTTTATATTTGTAATTATATGTATTGCTGTGTTCAAATTTTTTACCTGTGTAAATACTTTTGTATGTTTAACACCAATAAATTATCTTATCTTATATATATATATATATATATATATATATATATATATATATATATTGTAATGATATTCCGAATGGTGTGAAATGAAAAATATATAGATGAAATAGACTGGGTATTGACTAAAATTTGAATTTTGAAAAGTGAAATTTTGTAAATTGTGAAAAATTTAATTTCTTGCCAGGGCGCCAAATCTAAAATTGAATTACCAACTTCAGATTGAATAGAGCACGAGAACTGTGCCCACACTGCAAACAGTTTCTCTTAATCTCAAGAGCAGTTTCTATATATTTAAGTTTGTTACTCAATTTAAAATAACGAAAAGTTATCAAGAAAATATTTATATTACTAAATGACAAATAGAACTGTCTACAGTTAAATGACATACAGAATTCCTTAAAACTAACTAAAATAGAAATTTGTCTTTATTATTTTTGCTCGAGACTTTTGTATATTAAAGCTTTATTTATTTTAAAAGGTACCTTTTTCGCACGCAAATCACTCATTGAGATCGTTCTTTGGTTCAAACTTTTTTCACATTTATAATTCAAATTTGAATTTCCAAACTAGTTTTCCACTACTCGAAAACCTTAACCAATTGATTTATTTTCCTCCTTTTTTTTTCACTTCCAAAATAATCCAATCTCAAAATGTTTTTCTTTTGCCTTATTTCTGCTTCTTTAACTTCTGCTATTAATAAATAATCTCCGTCTACTCAAAAATCTTCCGTATTTATTTTTTCTATATTTTATTCTCCCTCAAAATTCATCATAATCATCTCCCGTCAAAAATTCTCACTTGCTTGATCTTCCTTCACTTTTTTTTGTACTTTTCTAATAATGTTTGTGAATATTGGAAATTATTGTTTATAACTACAATACAATTACTAAACCTTTTCTACTGAGTTTTTATAATTATTCTCAACAGTAGTTTATATTTTAAAAATATCATACCTCACAAAAAAAACTCTAATTACAAATTAACAAATTATACAAATACAAATATTACAAATATTAACAAATATTTCTTAAACTAATGTTATCAATAAATTATCGTTATTTTTCCAATTTTTGTTGACTATTTAACTACCTGCAGTACACACACAGACATACTCCATTCAATCTAAAGTTGAAGGTAGTAGTTATTTCGGTAACGAATGTTATATTGCCATAATATATATGTATATATATACATATATATATATATATATATATATATATATATATATATATATATATATATATATATATATATATATATTATAATTATATAATTGTTTTAATATATATATATATATATATATTAAAACAATTTTTCAGTCGCAAGCTCCTCTATAAAATCCTCATTTTACTATAAAGAACGTAACCAGACTGCAACCAACAGCTACTCTCCGGGATATGTGCCCCGCCGAGCGCTGAATTACAAGTTACAAGCCTGGTGCGTTAAGTGTAATAATCGCATATTACCAACAAAACGCTAATGCTTCGAATGCAACAAACACCAACCGAAAGACTGATCCTACTTAACGAAGCTCTGGTGCCAGTCATCTCACACCACTTGCAGACTGCAGTTTCGAGCTGTTGGCTCTCGTCAGTGCAAGGTAGGCATGTGACGACCGGCACGAGGATCCCTTGACTATTTAGTAGGTACATCTCGGTATCTTTACGATAGCGACATGTAAAATAGTAACCAGGCGCCATCTAGCGGTCCAGTGTCTGCTGCAATCGAAAAATAAATAGCTTGGCATAGTTCAAGCGTGCTTCTAGAGGGCAGAAATATTAAAACTTAATATTTCAGTCGCAAGCTCCTCTATAAAATCCTTATTTTACTATAAGGAATGTAACCAGACCGCAACCAACAGCTACTCTCCGAGCTATGTGCCCCGCCGAGCGCTGAATTACAAGTTACAAGCCTGGCGCGCTAAGTGTAATAATCGCATATTACCAACAAAACGCTAATGCTTCGATTGCAACAAATACCAGCCGAAAGACTGATCCTACTTAAAGAAGCTCTTGTGCCAGCCGTTCCTACCACTTGCAGACTGCAGTTTCGAGCTGTTGGCTCTCGTCAGCGCAAGGTAGGCATGACTGGACCGCTAGATGGCGCGTGCTTACTATTTTATATGTCGCTATCGTAAAGATACTGAGATGTACCAAATAGTCAAGGGATTCTCGTGTCGTTCGTCACATGCCTACTTTGCACTGATGAGAGCCAACAGCTCAAAACTGCAGTATGCAAGTGGTATGGGACGACTGGCACGAGAGCTCCTTTAAGTAGGATCAGTCTTTCGGCTGAATCGAAGCATTAGCGTTTTCTTGGTAATATGCGATTATTACACTTATCGCGCAAAGCTTGTAACTTGTAATTCAGCGCTCGGCGGGGCACATAGCCCGGAGAGTAGCTGTTGGTTGTGGTCTGGTTACATTCCTTATAGTAAAATAAGGATTTTATAGAGGAGCTTGCGACTTAAATATTATGATTTAATATTTCTGTTCTCTAGAAGCACACTTGAACTATGCTAGGCCCAGTCAGGCTATTTATTGCTACGTCAAATTTTAAAACTCAATCTGTCGTAACTAGTTGGTCGTTGTCTGTTGACATAACGGTATTTGCCGGCCGACTAACAGTGGAGATGGTCGGGGTTCTAAATTACTATGATGTATCAGGGCGCCAAGTAAATTTTTCCTCTCCAAATACCAGCTCAAGTACAATGTAACCTTAAATTTACTAAATAAATTACTTAGCGAGACGATAATGAAAAATTCAAATTCAGTTTTATCTTTTAATAACAATAAACAAAGTAACTTTATAACATTCAAGAGTACAATAACGTAGGGGATGGTAGACAAATTCACACAAAAAAAAAAAATATATCTAACTGGGTATACGCGTCTTACGTAAGTGCTTAAACCCCCAACAAATATCATAGATGTTATAATTAGTTGACAGAATATTTTCATAAAATGTTTAGCAAAATTTAAAAAAAAATATATATATATAGGTACAGTGGTGAAATTTTTTTAGTAAAATTTATAATATATTTTTAAGAAAAATTCAATGTATATATGGCGCAAGAAGGATACAAACTGCAGGCAGCAGGGCTTCAGCTTCGGCTCAATTTTCAGGAATGGGCAACTTCCAGCCTATCAATTAACCCAAAAAAAAATGGATGGCTCTCCACAAAAAAGAAATTCCAGTCCAGTAAGGAGAAGTAACATAAGTACGTGTAGACCAGTGAAAAAAAGTTATTCGTTCGTATCAGGAGACAAAAAAAAATCGTATGAAAAACTACGAAATCCTAGACGAAACCGTAGGTGAAAATAAAACCCTAAAAATAAATTTTTACCATTGAACAATTTACTACAAGTGATATTTTGCTAGTTTGAATATAAAAATAAAATAATTACCTCGTTTCGGAGGGTTTCCCTAGAGAAATGTTGTTGACCTTGGATGTCCTTGGCCTCGTGTAAATTTGGCAAAAATGGCTTTTACGTATAGATCCTTCCAATGAAGACAATCGATTTCCAATACCATAAAAATATGCACTCATTCAAACATAAATGGATAACCGAAAAATATAACGTTGCGAATATATCCCAAAATGGTGAAATTACTTGTTTCAAAAATCGCAACGAGCACGTAAAAATACCACTTAATAAATTGCCAAGCGTTCGAGCGAATTACACGTGAAAAGTGACAGACTACCGGAAGACAAAACCTAAGCCAAAAACTATTGTGAAGAAATAAATCTGTGTTACCGATCGTCAGTCGGTTATAGGAATCTACCTATAAACTAATTAAAAGTTATTGGTTTCCTAGCTTAAGAATTACAGAAATAGAGAGCTTAAGTATATGCAACACGCTACACAACAAAATGTATAAAGCCATGCCTATACCTGCAACAATTCCTTACAATTGCGAATTCATATAGACAACTAAATAATAAATATTACGCGTGACGACGGATAACACGAATTCGTTAGACATTAAACGTAAGAGATAAAGTAATGATTTAGAAATTTTTTTAAATAATGTATAAATGTTAAATTGAACTGTAACAACCACCCCCCTTCACAAAGGAATTTACCCCGTAAATTTCTCCAAAAAGAAAAAAACAATGAAAGACGCACACAATAGGTTTATACGCACAACCATCTTAACACTATGAGGCTTAAAATGCTTGGGGTTACCTCACCTCACAGTTAACCCACTTGCAACTAAAACTTGCGGGAGTGTTCTCCTATCTGCCACAGCGGCCACCCTTCCACCAGCAACTAGATGACAGTCACGTCAGAGCACTGCACTGAGGGACTTGACATGGTGTTGACCGACCTCGACCAAGCCAACCAAAACAAAGACCCATGGCAAGCTGATCCCCAGCTCAATGACTGACTCCCTGGCATCCAGTTTGCCATTTAAGACAGCCAGTGAAATGTAACCGCTCCCAGCAAGATCGGAGTCCCTCTAAGCATTCAAAAACAAAAACTAAGTTCAGGGGGCTTTTACCCCACATAGGACAATCCCATGGTGGTAGAATTCTTTTTACAACCCCCTCACCACAGAGGTTAAAAAAAATGACACCTTACTTAGTGGGTTCCAGCCAGCTAAGTAAGTTATAGTAAATCCTAAAATCAAGAAAGAAAACCTAATCAAATACTATAGCTCGCGACACCCTACAGATAGACAGGCACATTAAAATCCAGTAACAGGTAAACAAAATGTTATAATAAATTTAATTACTAGATGAAATTACTGATTAGTAGATCAATGTCCAAAGGGACGTGAAATTAAATAACTTACGGCCATATACGACCTACGACACAAAAAATATTTCACTGTTAGTAGAGACTAAGCGAAAATCCCTTACTAACCCACTACTATGGCAATAACATTCATACTCAAGACAAACAAGAGATCAAGATCTGAAAAGCTTTTATTTTCCAAAAATGATCTATCTAATGGCGGTATATGAAACACCAACCAAGGTAACATATTATAACTATTATACTGGATCTAAGTGCTCGTCTGGTTCTATATAAGGTTTTAAATCCTTAACGTGCCAGCTACCATTACACTCTGTACCAGATAAATCTTCTAAAATATACACGCAATAGCCTATTTTCTTTTTGACTTTATAAGGTCCCTCGAATTTCCCTGCTAGTTTGGCAGTGAAATAATTTGCAGCATCAGACTGTGCATACTTTCGTTTCCAAACTAAGTCACCAATCTTAAATTCAACTTCTCTACGCCGTAAATTATATTTTTCTTGAGATTTATCGTAAGCTTTTTCTAATCGTTCCGCAACTGACGTACGCATTTTCACAAGAGCAGCAAATTTTTCCGACACAGAGGGTGAATTATCATTGTCGTTATCGATATTATTATGTTTATATTCTGAACCATGAATACACATTTCTTTGCCAAAATTTATGAAATATGGCGTTTGACCCGTAACTTCATGACGTGCAGTGCGTAATGCGCAACCTAGTGCACTTAAATTTACGTCCCAGTCTCTTTGATGTTCTTTAATGTAAGCGGACATCATAGTTTTCATTACTCGATTATATCTTTCAGTGGTATTCGGAGCAGGATGATAATTTGGGTTAAAAAGAATTTTTATATCGTATTTTTCAGCAAGATTAGCAAAGTCTTTGCTCGTGAATTGTACTCCGTTATCACAACGAATGATTTGTGGTACACCGAATATATGAAATACTTGTTCTTCTAGTAAAGGAATGAGTTTATTAGCTAAAGCTCGTTTTATCGGGAAAAATAAATTAAATTTACTGAAGTTGTCAGTTACTACGAAAATATGCATATTACCTTTCTTACTTTTGGGTAATGGGCCAAATAAATCCATACTAATAACTTGCCAACAACGGTCAGCTATTACCCTCTTACCCATCAATCCAGCAGGTCGTTTTTGTTCCGGTTTTATTCTCTGGCAAATCTCACACGATCTTACATAATTACTAACGTCAGCTTTCATTTGTGGCCAATAATATAACCGAGCAATACGACTAAAACTTTTGAATATCCCGAGATATCCTGCTGTCTCTAAATCATGGTTATTATGCATAATTTCGCGCCGTTTTTCTTTAGGAACAACTAATTTCCAGAAATCATTGTTACTGCGTAGTTCAGGGAAGTCAAGTTCAGTATATTTATACAATTTATTGTCTAATATCCGCCATTTAGGAAATTTTAAAGGACTGTTTTTGACATTTTCTAACATTTTAAGATACCATTTATCCTGTATTACCTCGACCTTCATGTTACTCACCACAATATCGACATTATCTTTATCTACTATTAAACGTGACAAAGCGTCTGGCACTACATTGTCTTTGCCTTTACGATGAACTACTGTATAGTCAAACTGTTGCAATCTAAGTGCCCATCTACCTAATCTACCCTGTGGATTTTGCAGATTATCCAACCATTGTAAACTATAACAGTCTGTTACTACCGAAAACTTAGCTCCTTCTAAGAAGCAACGCAGCTTTTCTATACTCCACAGCACCGACAATAACTCTCTTTCGACAGCTGAGTACTTACGCTCTTGTTTGGTTAAAGTACGTGATAAATAACAAATAACATGCTCGCTATCTCCGATTTTTTGTGTGAGAACCGAGCCTAATGCAAATGAAGATGCGTCTGTTTGCAATATAAAAGGATACTCAAAATTTGGACACGTTAATATAGGAGCTGATACTAAAGCATTTTTAATATTTCTAAAAGAATTTTCACAATTTTTATCCCAAATAAATTTAGAGCCTTTCTTTAATAAATTAGTTAGCGGAGCTATCAAGTCAGAAAATGCTGGTATGAAACGTCGATACCATGAAACCATACCGATGATTCGACGAACTTCGGTAACTGAGGTAGGAGCAGGCATATTTGAAATGCAGCTAACTTTTTCGGGGTCAACATGTAGACCATCACGATTGACTACGTAACCTAAATATTTTAATTCTGGCCTACAGAAAAAGCATTTTTCACGATTAAGCGTTAATCCAGCTTCATATAGACGTTTAAAAACCTCTGACAAAATTTCAATATGCTTATCAAAATCTGGGGCTATAACGATAATGTCATCTAAGTAGCAAAAAACGAAAGGTTCGAGTTCAGGACCTAATACAGTGTCAATTAGTCTTTGGAATGTAGCAGGTGAATTATGCAATCCAAAAGGAAGGCGAGTAAATTGATACAACCCTCTACCAGGTACTGTAAATGCCGTATATTGTTTACTGTCTTCACTTAAAGAAATTTGCCAAAAAGCGCTTTCAATATCTAAACTGGTTAGATATTTTGCAGAGCTTAATTTTGATAAAATCGAATTTATATACGGTAATGGATAAGCGTCTCTTTCTGTTACTGCATTTAATTTCCTAAAATCAACGCAGAAACGTTGGCTACCATCTTTCTTTGGTACCAATAACACAGGAGAAGACCAACCTGACTTACTATGTTCAACAATACCTTGCTTTAACATTTTATCTAGTTCTTCATCGATAATTTTCTGTTTGAAAGGTGAAACCGGGTAATATCTTTGTTTAATTGGTGGACTAGAAGTAATAATTTTGTGTTTTACCAGGGTGGTACAACCTTTTTTGTCGCCAATTTTAGAAAAATAATCATTCACGACTTTATCCAAGTCTGCTTGTTGTTTATCGCTTAAATTAAATTCAATGGAATTAACTACAGGTACTTCCAAATTTTCGGACGAAAAATACCATTCACCACGTCTCATATCAGGTACTATTCCCATATTAACCCAAAAATTTATACCCAAAACTAAACTGTGCCTCAGCGCTGGTACAACATATAAATCCATAACCTTTACGATATCACGTAATCTAATCGGAATGGTAACTACTCCTATACATTCACATAAATCATTATTAGCTATTGTGCACGAAATATTACAACTATTTAATTTAACACCTAAAGACTGTAAAATTTTCCATCCTGAATTACCTAAAAATGATTTGTTTGCTCCCGAATCCAATAAACCAAAGAAATCTTGACCTAAAATATTTACTTTTAAATATGGACATTCATTGTCACCAACATGTGCTAAAATGTAATCAAGTACAGGGGATAATTTATTTTCAATACAAATGGCCTGGGCATCCGTAGAAGGCAGAATTTGGCCTAGTTCTGTCTTCTTGATCCGTTTCCCGAATTACAGTCAGGGCAAGTGTTCTTAGTGAAGCCTGGTTTATTACATCTAAAACACTTAATGTCTAATCTCATTCTACAATTACGCGCTATATGATTTGGTTTACCACAACGAAAGCAATTTTTAGGTGTTACTTTTTGTACTTGTATTTCATGTACAACTGGTTTATTACTTTGTGGTTTACTAAGTACTGGTAGTTTATAATCTAAGTCAGGTTCACAAGTAAGACTACCTGGAATTGGAGGTATAAATTCATCAATATTCTCTTTAATTTTCTCTATTTTCCTGCACGATTTAACTAACTCATAAGAAGATTCTATATTATCAATGTTAGTGCTTAAACGTTCTTGATAAAAAGGTGCTATATTTTTGCGTAATATTTCCATACGTTTATGCTCTGGTACAGCGTAAGGCATTCTATCAAACAAATTAGACATCGTGGCAATATAAATACCAATAGGTTCATCCCCTTGGGTACGTTTTTCGATTTGACGCCAGAGTTTTTCTGAAGACGGTGTAAATTGCTCCCTCATAAACTGAACTAACTCATCCCAATTAGAAGCGTTTTTCCCAACAAAATGATAAAACTTTAAGGCATCACCTTCAAATAATTGAGAAGCATTATAATATAATTGTTGCTTATTTAAATTATAGGCTTTACTACTATCATCAACACGCTGTAAAAATGCATTAAAACTAAGAAGTCCTTGATCTCCGGAGAATTTTAGACCCCATTTGTGCACAGGTACAGTGTTAAAGTAATTTGGAATTTGTAAAACTCCCGAATTGATATCCAAATTAGGAGACGTTATATTTTCCTCAACTGTATTGCTACCCGTTGCACTATTATTGGCAAGCGTAACATCTTCCGGTTTAGGATCAGATTCAAAACTTTTCGATTTTGAGGTATAATTTGAAACTAGTTCAGTCACATGAGTGAGTGCTCTACAACGTCTTGCAGTTAATGCTTCATCTTTACTCGATATGCGTTCCACTCTTTTTAAGACATGTGTTAATTTGCATTCAATTTTTTTAATTTGAGTAGGTGAACCAGAAAATGAATTAATATCTTCCTCAATATCAAGCAATTTTTTCTCACATTCACTCAACTCTTTCTCAGCATCTAACTTTACTGGACTACGTATGACCGTCCCAGCTTTTTCTAAAATCAAAGCACCACGCAAACATTTTCTTAACGTCTCGACATTACCTATTTCAGAAAGTCCTCTTATACGTAACTCATACTCTAATTCATCTTTCACTAGTCTATCTACGTCAAGCTTAAACCTACCTGCCATTTTTAAATTTTAAATATTTTTTTTTTAAACAAAATCAAATTTATACCAATATATGTCTATGTAAATGAATATTTTGCTTGTTAATACTATTTTTCTCTCTGCCAACTCAACCCTACGTCATGTATTCTTGAATTTCAAAATAAATAAATTGAAAAAAAAAATGTAATATAAACTAAACCACGTTGGTGCGCCAAAACTGCTACGTCAAATTTTAAAACTCAATCTGTCGTAACTAGTTGGTCGTTGTCTGTTGACATAACGGTATTTGCCGGCCGACTAACAGTGGAGATGGTCGGGGTTCTAAATTACTATGATGTATCAGGGCGCCAAGTAAATTTTTCCTCTCCAAATACCAGCTCAAGTACAATGTAACCTTAAATTTACTAAATAAATTACTTAGCGAGACGATAATGAAAAATTCAAATTCAGTTTTATCTTTTAATAACAATAAACAAAGTAACTTTATAACATTCAAGAGTACAATAACGTAGGGGATGGTAGACAAATTCACACAAAAAAAAAAAATATATCTAACTGGGTATACGCGTCTTACGTAAGTGCTTAAACCCCCAACAAATATCATAGATGTTATAATTAGTTGACAGAATATTTTCATAAAATGTTTAGCAAAATTTAAAAAAAAATATATATATATATAGGTACAGTGGTGAAATTTTTTTAGTAAAATTTATAATATATTTTTAAGAAAAATTCAATGTATATATGGCGCAAGAAGGATACAAACTGCAGGCAGCAGGGCTTCAGCTTCGGCTCAATTTTCAGGAATGGGCAACTTCCAGCCTATCAATTAACCCAAAAAAAATGGATGGCTCTCCACAAAAAAGAAATTCCAGTCCAGTAAGGAGAAGTAACATAAGTACGTGTAGACCAGTGAAAAAAAGTTATTCGTTCGTATCAGGAGACAAAAAAAAATCGTATGAAAAACTACGAAATCCTAGACGAAACCGTAGGTGAAAATAAAACCCTAAAAATAAATTTTTACCATTGAACAATTTACTACAAGTGATATTTTGCTAGTTTGAATATAAAAATAAAATAATTACCTCGTTTCGGAGGGTTTCCCTAGAGAAATGTTGTTGACCTTGGATGTCCTTGGCCTCGTGTAAATTTGGCAAAAATGGCTTTTACGTATAGATCCTTCCAATGAAGACAATCGATTTCCAATACCATAAAAATATGCACTCATTCAAACATAAATGGATAACCGAAAAATATAACGTTGCGAATATATCCCAAAATGGTGAAATTACTTGTTTCAAAAATCGCAACGAGCACGTAAAAATACCACTTAATAAATTTCCAAGCGTTCGAGCGAATTACACGTGAAAAGTGACAGACTACCGGAAGACAAAACCTAAGCCAAAAACTATTGTGAAGAAATAAATCTGTGTTACCGATCGTCAGTCGGTTATAGGAATCTACCTATAAACTAATTAAAAGTTATTGGTTTCCTAGCTTAAGAATTACAGAAATAGAGAGCTTAAGTATATGCAACACGCTACACAACAAAATGTATAAAGCCATGCCTATACCTGCAACAATTCCTTACAATTGCGAATTCATATAGACAACTAAATAATAAATATTACGCGTGACGACGGATAACACGAATTCGTTAGACATTAAACGTAAGAGATAAAGTAATGATTTAGAAATTTTTTTAAATAATGTATAAATGTTAAATTGAACTGTAACATTATTTTTCGATTGCAGCAGACATTGGACCGCTAGATGACGCCTGCTTACTATTTTACATGTCGCTATCGTAAAGATACCGAGATGTACCAAATAGTTAAGGGATCCTCGTGTCGTTTCATCACATGCCTACCTTGCACTGGCGAGAGCCAACAGCTCGAAACTGCAGTCTGCAAGTGGTATGGGATGACTGGCGCGAGAGCTCTTTTAAGTAGGATTTATGAAAAAGAACAAACACATGCTTTTTAATCTATGCAGTTACCTTTATGTACTTTAGCTTATGTTTTTATGAACTTCTTCGTTTTCAACAAAAATCTTATGCAATAAATATAAAAGTAATTAAAATTTTTAAGTTACTCTTTCCTACAGTCTCAAATTTGTTGCAAACTTAAATTTCACCCAACTTATAATCTTATCCATTGGCTTTGATGAAAAAAATAACATTATATTATTATATAAATATGTTAAAATCAACGAGCCAGTTAGCTTAGACCTTCCTCAAGTCATTGCTCTTTGAAGAGGACATAGAAACCCCATGTTCAAGCTACTAGTTGTCAAACTTAAGATAACTCATACAGAGTATTCTAAAAATTAGAAGATATGGAATCAACTTTAAGCAAATTACCTATTTTAACATTTTTAAAGGAAATTTTATTTAACAAAGTTTTGCCAATTAAGAAGAAAAGCTTAAATACGGAGTTTAGTTGCAAAATAAGGAAAACCTCTTAAAAAACATTTAAATAAAAATAATGGCATTACTTTATATGAGCTCATCTGCGTATGAAGAATTCCGGAAAAATTAGAAAAACGTGTACTAGTAGGAGGTCTACATGTAGAATAGTGTTCAACTTGGTTGAATAAAACGTAATTTTTTTTTGAAAGTCCTTATTTTGCAACTAAACTCCATATTCCTTCATATGTATAATTTGCTTATATTTTTTAATTCTTAGAATACCCTGTATAATTTTGGTTAAGTTTGACAACTGCTTATGACTTCCTAAGACAAGCAAAACTTTTTACAAAGAATGATTTTTTTTTCGTCAAATCAAAAATAACTAAGTTTACAAGATTCCGATACTCAACTTTTATAGATTCTAGAGCATCCACTTAATTTAAATAAAATAAAATTATACAAAACAAAATCTGTATTTTATCTTATTTTATAATAAAAAAATCTGGATATATTTAACACAATTTCCAAAAGAACCATATTGTCAATTAATATTTGTTGGCCGTGGTCTAAGAATTAATTTACCAGTATCATCACAAGACATGTTGAAATCACTTAATACTTCTCGAGTTCTTGATGTAATGATGGAAGCCGCAATAACTCTCTTATGCACACCAAGAAGTAATATTGTAACTGCAAAATAAAGCTTATATAAATATATTAACAATATTAAAGTAACAGATATTTATTCTTCTTTTATGGGTTTTTCTACCACAAATATCTTCTGATCACAAATTTTACAAAAATAACAAAATTAATCAGTAGGGGGAGTGGGGGCACATTGATACAGGTATCATACCATTTGAAAACATTTACGAAATTCGTTCGCGCACGCATAGATGGCGATACAACATGTAAAGCGGACAAACATTTTCGCGTGGGCTGGGGAACAATTTCACCCGCCAGGTGTAGGTATGTTTCGAGTTCTCTAAAGTAAATTTTTTCAGTAATTTTTCAACTGCGACTTTTTCAAAGTAATGCCTTTAATAAGTATTGTATTTATTTTGAAGGTAAGAAAAAGTGTATATCTAAACGATCAAACGAATTTACCTCAAGTTCGATTGTAATTACATGAACCATCAGAAACAGGTTCTTCCCCTTCTCCTGTATCCTTCAGTTCTGTCGCTTCTACCTTCATTTAGTTTAAATTAATTACATAAACACCACACTTCTGGGGTGGAAAATACATTATATATATATATGAGTAGTGGTGAGAGGTAAGTGAAACCTCTCAAATGGTCAATTGCTACTATACACCATAAATGTCTCTATGGGCGTATAGCGACTTGCGATTCTGCAAGTACCTGAGAGCGGCGACCTTTCAGTCCTAGGTGGACTTAACCTACTGTTATAATATATGATTTGCAGGAAACAACTACTCAGCGGGCAAATACCCCGACCTGCATTGAATTACACCTTACAAATCATTAAAGAATGGTAACCAATATCATTTGTCAACTCCCTGACCAGACATAGACCGGTTTCGAACTTATTAGTTCTCATCAGTATGCCATAGGTCATGGAGCAGACAAATGATAGTGGCCAACCTGCTAGTTTTATACAAACTATAGTAAATTGAGTAGTGGTGAGAGGTAAGTGAAACCTCTCAAATGGTCAATTGCTACTATACACCATAGATGTCTCTATGGGCGTATAGCGACTTGCGATTCTGCAAGTACCTGAGAGCGGCGACCTTTCAGTCCTAGGTGGACTTAACCTACTGTTATAATATATGATTTGCAGGAAACAACTACTCAGCGGGCAAATACCCCGACCTGCATTGAATTACACCTTACAAATCATTAACGAATGGTAACCAATATCATTTGTCAACTCCCTGATCAGACATAGACCGGTTTCGAACTTATTAGTTTTCATCAGTATGCCATAGGTCATGGAGCAGACAAATGATAGTGGCCAACCTGCTAGTTTTATACAAACTATAGTAAATTGAGTAGTGGTGAGAGGTAAGTGAAACCTCTCAAATGGTCAATTGCTACTATATTGCTACTATACACCATATATATATATATGTTGTTTTTTAGGTTTTCAAGGGTGTTAAATGAAGTGTTATTGTACTTCCGGGTGCTCTCCAGCGTCGATGGTCGACACCTGGAGGAGTGACCATCGATGTAACCAAACTGCAACCAACAGCTACTCTCCGGGCTATGTGCCCCGCCGAGCGCTAAATTACAAGTTACAAGCCTGGCGCGTTAAGTGTAATAATCGCATATTACCAACAAAACGTTAATGTTTCGATTGCAACAAACACCAGCCGAAAGATTGATCCTACTTAAAGGAGCTCTCTGCTGCTAGTCGTCCCATACCACTTGCAGACTGCAGTTTCCAGCTGTTGGCTCTTGTCAGTGCAAGGTAGGCATGTGACGAACGTCACAGCTACAGCCAGTCTTTCGGCTGGTGTTTGTTGCAATCGAAGCATTACGTTTTGTTGGTAATATGCGATTATTGCACAACGCGCCAGGCTTATAACTTGTAATTCAGCGCTCGGCGGGGCACATAGTCCGTAGAGTAGCTGTTGGTTGCAGTCTGATTACATTCCCATAGTAAAATAGGGATTTTATAGAGCTTGCTAGTGAAATATCATGTTTTAATATTTCTGCCCTCTAGAAGCACACTTGATATATATATATATATATATATATATATATATATATATATATATATATATATATATATGTTGTTTTTTTAGGTTTTTGCGGGTGTTAAATTAAGTGTTGTTGTACTTCCGGGTGCTCTCCCGCGTCGATGATTGACTCCTCCAGGAGTCACGGTTGTCTAAACGACGTTTTGGCAGAATCTCATCTGCCATCTTCAGGTTCTCACTGAAAGCTGCCTACTGCTGCTTCTTGTGCTGAACGAGTTGTTCAGTTCGAGCACTGACTGCAACCTCAATAAATTTTATGTTTGTATATATATATGAAAAATACTAGGTTCTCGGGTTGAACCGCGTCTGAGATTGTTAATGTCTCGACGTTTCGGCTCCCGTTTTGGAGCCATTTTCAAGAGAAAAAGTGGGTCAAGTAAAAATTGTCAAAGAAAATAATGCTAGGAGTTCATGGAACTGGTTCGATTCCGGGGTCTCAATCTGCCTACTCACCACGATCCGTCTCTAAGGCCTCAACCTGCCTACTCCTTAGAGCGAACTCGCTGGCGGTATCAGACGAAGTGTTATTTATACGAAAGCCGTCTGTGGGTGGGAGAGTGGTGGGGGGTTGTATTGTGGGGCTAGCCTGGAGATCAATGATTTCCAAGCGACTGGAAGACGATGACCGTCATCCCTTTTGTTTAGACAATTGGGACGTTTTTCAATCTCAATTGCTTCGCGGATGATTCGCGGTTTCTGGAAAAATGATGGTGCTATGGTTTTGGTATTATCGAAGTCTATATTATGGCCTGTTAGAAGGCGGTGTTGGGCAAGTGATGATGTGGGATCGGATTTTCTAACTGCAAGACGATGTTCATATATTCTATTGTTAATCCGTCTGTTGGTTTGTCCAATGTAGGTTTGGGGACAGTTTGAGCAAGGTATTTCGTATACACCGTGGGAATCATTAGGTATTTGGTCTTTTGAGGTTCTGATTAAATTGGAAATTGTTTGGTGTGTTGTGAATATGGTTTTTATGTTATTGGATTTCAGGACTTTTGAAATTTTGTCTGTGACACCTTTGATGTAGGGTAGGAAAGCTTTTTGCTGTGGAAGAGTTTCTGTCTGTTGAATTTGGGAAGGATTTTGTGCTTTGTGTATGGATCGCGTTATATGTCCTTTGTCGTAATCGTTTTGTAGAAGTGTTTCTTGTAATGTTTGTAGTTCGGATTGTCTGTTGTGATTGTCTGTTAGTCTGAGGGATCTGGTTACAAGAGTGTTGACAACGGAATTTATTTGTGATGGATGGTGGTGTGATTTTGAGTTAAGGTAACGGTTGGTGTGGGTTGGTTTTCTATACACAGAGTAGGAGAGTTGATTGTTGTTTTGTTTTGTAATGAGGACGTCTAGGAAAGGGAGAGAACAATTGTTTTCGATTTCAATAGTGAACTGGATCTGGGGGTGTATATGATTAATGTGAGACAGGAAGTTGTTTAGAGAATCTCTATCATGTGGCCAGATAACGAAGATGTCATCTACGTATCTTAGCCAGCAAGTAGGCTTCGGTTCGGATGAATTCAGGGCTTGGGTTTCGAAGTTGTTCATGTAGATGTTGGAAAAACGTCCCAATTGTCTAAACAAAAGTATTTTTCATACCAACGACCGCGGAAGCTTCTCGGAACATTTTATTCGCCTCTACGGGGAGGAAATTCATTCTCTGACTAAATCCTATAGTACACTTCTACTTCGTAAAACCAGACTCCTTTGTGACCTTACTTTCCTGAAAGCGTGTCGAGATCATCAAGTCATCCCAAAATCTCTCCAACTTAAATATCACTCCAAGTCTCCCTCTATTTCAAAAATTCTTAACAAAGCAAGTTTTGCCCTACTTCGAAATTCCATACATAACACCAGAACGAACCTCAACACTACCAGCACACGTCTATACAAAACCTATCTACAGATTCACGCTTCCTGTATTCACCCAGTTCTCTGGGACACCTTTGACCGATTATCCAACGACAAAGCCCTACATATCTCAGAACAGAAGACCAACACACAGAAAAACAAACTCTTACAACTCATTACCCAACAGAAACCTAACTCCTCATCCACATTAGATCCTAACAAGGTAGTTCACAACTTTTCTGACTTCTCCATCAGCGATGCCACCCTTCAAGGCTTAGCTAAAGGTTTCAATTTTGCAGTTTCTCCCAAAACTATCTCAGTTGAAACCATTATTTCCCAAGTCGAAGATTCTATATCCCACCTTCCAAACAATCAAGCTGAGGACACCAGACAAGATATCGCTAGAATACTTCGAACTGCCAAACCACCCACTTCTAACCTACCTTCTAGAGAAAGACGAGCCCTAAAAGACCTATATAACAATGACGACCTTATCATTCTCCCAGCTGACAAAGGCAACTCCACTGTCATACTAAACACCTCCGATTACTTAACAAAAATGAACGATTTACTCAATACCCCAGACTACAAACGCATCCAGCGCGATCCCACCACATACTTAGAAAAGAGAACAAAAATCATCATCAACAATTCTGACCTCCATTCAGATATTCGAAAATCCCTCATTCCTCGAGAGAAATCGTCTAGAACTCCTAGAATATATGGCCTTCCTAAAATTCACAAGACCAACATTCCTTTACGACCAATAGTTAGTGCTTTTCGTTCCCCAACTCACAAATTAGCGAGACATCTAGCCCATACTCTACAACCCATTGCTGAACAAGCCCCTTCTTATGTCAAAAATTCTACCAATTTCATTGATCTTCTTCAAAATTACTCTATTTCCCAGAACGACATTCTAATCAGTTTCTATATTGTGTCATTATTCACCAATATCCCACTCACTGAAGCCCTAAACGTTCTCAAAACTAAACACAATATTTCTCCCAGCACTCTGACCCTTCTAGAACATTGTCTGTCCAACACCTATTTTCTCTTTCAAGGCAACTATTACAAAACAAGTGAGAGGAGCTCCAATGGGATCACCTCTGTCCCCCGTCATAGCCAACATCTACATGGACAACTTCGAAACCCAAGCCCTGAATTCATCCGAACTGAAGCCTACTTGCTGGCTAAGATACGTAGATGACATCTTCGTTATCTGGCCACATGGTAGAGATTCTCTAAACAACTTCCTGTCTCACATTAATCATATACACCCTCAGATCCAGTTCACTATTGAAATCGAAAACAATTGTTCTCTCCCTTTCCTAGACGTCCTCATTACAAAACAAAACAACAATCAACTCTCCTACTCTGTGTATAGAAAACCAACCCACACCAACCGTTACCTTAACTCAAAATCACACCACCATCCATCACAAATAAATTCCGTTGTCAACACTCTTGTAACCAGATCCCTCAGACAAACAGACAATCACAACAGACAATCCGAACTACAAACATTACAAGAAACACTTCTACAAAACGATTACGACAAAGGACATATAACGCGATCCATACACAAAGCACAAAATCCTTCCCAAATTCAACAGACAGAAACTCTTCCACAGCAAAAAGCTTTCCTACCCTACATCAAAGGTGTCACAGACAAAATTTCAAAAGTCCTGAAATCCAATAACATAAAAACCATATTCACAACACACCAAACAATTTCCAATTTAATCAGAACCCCAAAAGACCAAATACCTAATGATTCCCATGGTGTATACGAAATACCTTGCTCAAACTGTCCCCAAACCTACATTGGACAAACCAACAGACGGATTAACAATAGAATATATGAACATCGTCTTGCAGTTAGAAAATCCGATCCCACATCATCACTTGCCCAACACCGCCTTCTAACAGGCCATAATATAGACTTCGATAATACCAAAACCATAGCACCATCATTTTTCCAGAAACCGCGAATCATCCGCGAAGCTTTGAGATTGAAAAACGTCCCAATTGTCTAAACAAAAGGGATGACGGTCATCGTCTGCCAGTCGCTTGGAAATCATTGATCTCCAGGCTAGCCCCACAATATTCATCCACACCTCATAATCTTGATAGCAGCCGTTCTGCTCTGATGCCTCCATCAACAGACCCTCAACCCCCAACCACTCTCCCACCCACAGACCAGACAGCTTTCGTATAAATAACACTTCGTCCGATACTGCCAGCGAGTTAGCTCTAAGGAGTAGGCAGGTTGAGGCCTTAGAGACGGATCGTGGTGAGATCTGGGAGTAGGCAGATTGAGACCCCGGAATCGAACCAGTTCCACGAACTCCTAGCATTATTCTCTTTGACAATTTTTACTTGACCCATTTTTTCTCTTGAAAATGGCTCCAAAACGGGAGCCGAAACGTCGAGACATTAACAATCTCAGACGCGGTTCAACCCGAGAACCTAGTATTTTTCATACCAACGACCGCGGAAGCTTCTCGGAACATATATATATATGTATCTATATATATATATCTATATGTGTATATATATATCTATATGTGTATATATATATATACCTATATGTATATATATATATATATACCTATATGTATATATATATATATATATATATGTTATATTAGAAATATACTATGATATATAATATTATCGAGACAGGCTTAACCGTCTCAAACATATCGTATTACATACTGCGTAACAGCTCTTCTCAATAACCGCTCACGCTGCATGAGCATTGTATTTCAATTCTAAGTAATCCTGATTGTGCTGAATCAGCAACACTGTTTCCTTTGTTCTCAAAACATTATAAATATTACCAACAACCTTTTTGTAATCAGTCTTATACTCACTTTCGAATAAACCTCATCTAAATTATTATTGTATTTTCTTAACGAGTCAACGTTGACTCCAGTGTTAAATAAAATAAATGTTTTTAAAAAGTTAAATCTACAATCCACTATCTAACATTGGCGCAGTCGTGGCGGATCTGAAAAACACGCACAGTTCGGGAGCCTAACCAGTAGCAAACATATCCGAGGGAACAAGGAGTCCATCTGAAAAAGGTGCCTAACCGGACGAAAAGAGCTTCTGGAACAAGGAGAACTTCTTAGCTGTGGTGGTGGATCCCAATCCTTCGTTCAGAAGAACCTACATGCTCAAAAGCAAAAGAAGCAAAACAATAATAATTATCAAGAAATACAAGCAACAAAGCAACATTTCAAATCAACACGATTCAACAATTAGCAAGTAAGAATTTCATCCCGTCCCATCGTTGGTGTCTTCGGCATCAAAGGCAACCCTGTGGAAGGAACACCCAGTGACGCCCCTGGCAGAGAGAGACCTTTGGTGAAGCTAAGCTCACGAAGTCGCATTCAACTGGACCACGAGGAATGAAAAATTTAGGGTAAGTCATTTTTGAATCATCTCGCAAACATTTATTTGCAAACAACGACATAATTTTACATTTTATTTTATCAAAATACATTGCATTGCTACATACAGTTCTAATATCTAAAATAGTAATTTTATTTAAACTTGAAACAAAATATCTTGATTATAATTTGTGTGACCTATATAAATAACCGTAATCATACACTGTTCCTATCGTAACATTATTTTTATGGTAATATCATATACTCCTTAAGTGCGAATTTATCTAATTAACTACAATCACATACCATTTTTATCTTAACATTATTTTTATCATAATATCATATATCATATAAAGGTTAAGTTTACGCCTTACTTGACTGTGAAATAAAATAAAACCCACATGTTCTATACTGTTTAAATGCACATTAGTATATAAAATTTCAGTGACATTATTCCCAACTAAAAACACTTTTTAAATTAATCCAATTATCCTTGTAATTAAATTTTGAAATATTATAAAATAAACAGCACATTGTTTTACATATAATAAAAAAAAATTGCCAATTATCAGTAGCGTACTAGCTCAAATTGAAAAGGTGTTTTAAGTTATTCGATTATCTAAATAATATAAATAAAATGGCTACAAACGTAAGCAATTCCAATGCAAACAATTCAATCACGGCGAACGAAACAATAAATATTGAACCTTATAGGTTAAGCGAAATATTTTCCATAGTGCCCGAATTTGACAGCAACCCCATATTCTTGCAAACATTTATTTCAGCTTGCATAACCGCTCAGGGGATCGCTGTTGATGATCAGCGCGTCTTATTAACGCTTCACATAAAAAATAAATTACGCGGAAAAACCGCAGAATTAATAAATTCCCGAAACCCTGCTACATGGGCAGAAATCAAAAGCTTACTTGAAGCTCATTTTGGCGACTCTCGCGACCTGACAGCTTTGATTCAGGATCTGCAGAGGATTCGTCAGTTACCCAACGAAACCGCACTAATATTTGTATCAAGACTACAAACGCACAACGCGAAAATGCACGCAGCAGTGCAAAAGCAGACTCTAACTCTAGAGGAAAAAACTGCTCAATGTAACCTCTTTGAAAATATGACATTGACCACATTATTAACCGGATTAGAACCCAAATTAGGTCAAATCATTAGGGCTGGTAACCCTGGCGACATGTTAGACGCAATAAACCGCATTAAACGTGAATTGCAATTATCCTATTTTGAATCACAAAAATTTTCTAATAGAGTTCCAAATAAAAATCCCATTCAAAACCCACAAAGACGTCCAAACTCCCCACAATTTTGCACCTTCTGCAAAAGAAACGGACACCATTTTAACGAATGCCGCACAAGGCAAAACTATCAATCCCCATCTCCCAATTTCACACCAAATGCTTATTCTAATCAAGCACAGCTTCCAAGGCAACATTTCACATCTAATCATAGACCGCAAAATTTCCAAAATTTCTCTAACCAGCAGCAAAATTATTCTCAACAGAACAGGCCCTCAGCTATCAGGCCAAATCCAAACTTCAACCAACAAAGACCTTCTGCCATCCAACCAAACCCAAATTTCAACAGGTTTAATCAACAAAAGACACATCACCTAAATCAAGAATCTTATGATAACTACACTGATAGCCCAAACCAATATGAAAGTTATCCTGTAAATTATTCTACCAATTATTCTCCCAATTATTCTAACGAAAATGATTATGATTACGATTTTGGAACCCAACAATGTGAGCATTATACTGCTAATTCTCAACCCCAACAGTACGAGAATTATACTGCTAATTCTCAACCTCAACAGCACGAGGATTATACTGCTAATCCTCCGGATTTTTGCATAGGCCCGGAGTATTCCACGAGTACTCCGACACAACAAACGGACGAGCTGGACCAAATTTCTCATCAAGTCCAAGCGATAAACCTCCAGGACAGTTTCGACCCAAACCTGAACTTCCCGGAAAATCAATTCATGTAAAAACACCCCGCTACAAACTAAATATCGTAAACTCCAAAAATTTATTTTACATAGAAGACATCACTAAACGTTTCAAAATCTTGATAGACACAGGCGCAGGTATCTCTATATTCAAACCCGAAACGGCAGAAAACTATAAACGTCGATCCCACGAAAATGTAATTATACAAGGTATAACAGACGAAAAAATTAATATCACTGAATCTGCTCTCATACCTTTCAATCCGAATGATTCATACAAAGTTTACATTCATAATCTAGATATAGAATTTGACGGACTTTTAGGTGCCGACTTTTTGGACCATTACGATTGCTTAATAGACATTAAAAACAGACAATTAATCACTAATTTCAAAACCGTACCATTGTATCAAGTTACCGATAATATATTAACTACACTCTGGAGCCCGATTAAAAATCAAAATTTAAACGAAACAAAAAACCAAAATGTAATTTCTATCGAACCACGCACAGAAAAGATTTTTAAGCTTAAATGTAATTTACAAAATACCGAAGCTATACTAATAGGCCAGGAAAACGAAAAGGTACGTTTACCGAACGCCATTGTCAAAGTAGATAACAATGGTGAATTTTTGACGACAGTAATAAACTCAAATGCAATTCCGAAAACAATAAAATTTTCAAATCTTAAACTTGAACCCGTTCAAAAATTTAGATCAATATTTAACGTAAATCTTCAAAATCCGGATTCCCAATACATAGACAGAAATTACGAAATAAGAAACCAATTACGCTTAGATCACTTGAACGATGAGGAGAGTGAACTAATTACTCAACTCTGTTTAGACTTTTCAGACATATTCTATTTAGAAGGTGACAACTTGACATTTACCAATGAAATCAAACATTCAATAGACACTAACGATTCTAAACCAATTTTCACTAAATCTTATCGTTACCCCCAAATTCATAAACAAGAGGTAAAATCACAAGTCTCGAAAATGCTCGACCAAGGCATTATCCAGCCTTCAATTTCTCCCTGGTCCTCCCCAGTTTGGGTAGTCCCCAAAAAACTAGACGCTTCTGGTAAACAGAAATGGCGCGTCGTAGTTGACTACCGAAAATTAAACGAAGTAACGATAGGTGATAAGTATCCTTTGCCCAACATTTCTGATCTTCTAGACCAATTAGGCAGATGTCAATATTTCACGACTCTAGACTTGGCCTCTGGCTTCCACCAAATTGAAATCGATCCTAAGGACATCCAAAAAACAGCTTTCAAGGTAGAGAATGGCCACTACGAATTTGTACGTATGCCATTCGGTCTAAAAAATGCTCCATCCACTTTCCAGAGGGTCATGGACAATATTCTATTAGGCATCCAAAATGAACGCTGTCTCGTCTACATGGATGATATTATTATTTATTCCCCTACTATCCACGAACATATTTCCCGATTAACAGAAGTCTTCAAACGTCTACAAAAAGCCAACCTCAAAATTCAGCCAGACAAATGCGAATTCCTTCGCAAGGAAGTCGCCTATTTAGGACATCTTATTACAAAGGATGGTGTAAAACCAAACCCTGCCAAAGTCGAAGCAATTCTAAATTTTCCTCAACCCAAAAATCAGAAAGAAATTAAATCTTTTCTAGGTCTAGCAGGCTACTATAGACGCTTCATTCCTAATTTCTCCAAATTTTCAAAACCCTTAACTAAGTTGCTACAAAAAGATATACCTTTCAATTTCGACAATGACTGTACAAATTCATTCGAAACCCTAAAACAAACTTTGACAACTACCCCGATATTGATCTACCCCAACTTTGATGAACCTTTTGTCCTAACTACAGACGCTAGTGCATTTGCAATAGGTTCTGTACTTTCACAAGGAAGTATAGGAAAAGATTTGCCAATCGCATACGCATCTCGAACTTTATGCGGCGCGGAAACTAAGTATTCAACCATTGAGCGTGAACTTTTATCTTTGGTCTGGAGTGTAAAGCATTTTAGGCCATATCTATTCGGAAGGAAGTTCAAACTCGTCACCGACCACCGACCACTCACTTGGTTATTTTCCATAAAAGACCCAGGTAGTAGACTAGCGCGTTGGCGCTTAAAACTCGAAGAATATGACTACGAGATAATATACAAACCCGGAAAGATCAATAAAAACGCGGACGCGTTGTCCAGAATTAAAATCAATCGCTTTTCAGAATGTTCCAAATTTTATTCAAAAATTCTAGCCGCAAACGAAGACTCAAACGAAGACTCAGACGAAGATGAAACCTCAGACAACGACGACGAGATCACTGACGAACAAATTGCCCGAGAATTTGACACATTCTCCCGCCTTTACAAAACCAAATCTCTAATAGACTATTCCAAAATTCAAATCACAAATAAACAACTATTAGATCGAGAAAATAAAAACATCATAACGTTTTTCCAACAAAACAACTTGACAGACCTTGACCATCAAATTATCGAAGATATTTTCGAGGAAAACCCAGAGTTTTATAACAACACAATTAATATCGTTTCCAGTAAATCAACCCGACAAAGAAACTATTACATTATCGCTCTACCCTTCGACCCAGAGTCTGTGGTAGAACACCTATTTTTAACACTGTACAAACATCGAAACAAATTAGACCTTTCCAAAACTTATCACGTTGAAAATAACTTAGACTTTCCCATTCTCGAAATCCTATCATTTATTTTTGCAGAAAAAGACTTAAAACTAATTATTTGTCAAAATTTATTACGAACTCCCGACGAGGACCAACGTCCGATCATTCTCGACCAGCATCACACGGGAAAAAATAATTTACATCGTGGAATAAATGAAACGATACGTAGAATCAAAAATAAATATAATTGGCAAGGCTTAACAAAAGACGTCGAAAATTTTATAAAAAATTGTGAAACATGTCAAAGAACAAAAGTCTGTCGCAAGAACCTCAACAATCCCTTAGTGATTACCGAAACCCCTAAAACTCCATTCGAGAGAGTTAATATTGATCTATTCGAATTTCCCACGCGAAACTATGCATTAACTATCCGCGACGAGTTAACCAAATTTACTCAAGCTTACGCAGTCCCAGACAAGAGCGCAAAATCAGTCGTAAATACCCTGTTGCTTTATTTTCAGCATTATGGTACCCCACTAAGAATTCATTGCGATTATGGCGGTGAATTTGATAATAATTTATTAAAAGACCTTTGTACCCTTTACGACATAAAACTAACATACTCAAGCGTAGGACATCCTCAATCCAACGGATCTATCGAACGATTCCATGCCACCCTAGCAGAAATGATAAGAATACACAAAACCGAAAATCCCAACGAACATCCCTTCACTATATTACCCTATGCGGTGATATGTTACAATAACTCGGTAAACAAAACTCATGGCTTTACGCCATACGAGCTTATTTTCGAACATACAGCTAACCGACCACCTGAAACTCTTTACAACCAAAAAGACCTGATCACCAAATACGTTAGAGACCTAAATAATCGAATATCCCATTATTACAAAATTGCGCGAAGTCGAACAGAAGCACAAAAACAAAAAGCCAAAGTTCGATTCGACAAGAACATTCCCGAAAATAGACACACATATAATATTGGCGACAAAGTGTACGTCAAAGAATCACAAATAAAAAATAAACTGCAAAATAAATTCAACGGTCCCTTTGAAATTACAGAAATCTTTCAAAATTCCGCTACATTACTAAATCTCGAAACAAACCAAACAACCAAAGTAAATTTTGATCGAATGAAACCATATACTGAAGATTAAATTTATTTTCAGGTTTCTCCTGCTGATCGGATCAGCACTTGCTCAATTTAAAATAACACCTATTAACAATACGATCGGAGTATATTATCACCAAGACACGGACATTGTGATTTCTCACAAGAAATGGACTTTACTGGTACACAAAAACATATCTACCTTTAAGACAGCTTTCGACAAAAACGACAAGATCTTACAGACACTATACAACACACTCGACCCAGCATATCATTACATGAACGTCTTTTCAGGAGATGTAAAAACTCACCTTAGCTTATTGACGCAAATTTCCCAATCAATACAATCAAAATTTGACGAAATTTACCTTGACACGAAACGATACAAACGAGGAATAGTAAATGGCATCGGAACGATTTTCAAATCAATAACCGGAAATTTAGACGCAGAAGACGGTCAGTATTATTCTGATTGTATCAACAAATTGAATAATGACGAACACCAACTCGAAAACCTAATTAAAAACCAAATATCCGTTACAACTTCAGTAATCAAAAATTTCAACGCAACTATTCAAAAATTGCAAGTTGACGAAGAAACTTTCAATAAGGATATTAAAGAAATTGAAACCTCAATTTTAGATATGACTAAGGACATAGCAAACGTCCATGCAAAACTGAAATTTATCGAAATCTGCGAACAACTTATGGCAAGTTATTTATTTATCGAGGATAACCTAAACGACATCCTAAATTCCATCACTTTCGCGAGGCTTAAAATAATTCACACGTCAATTATAAATCCAAAGGACTTAGTAAATTCTCTACAGGAAATTTCGCAAAACCTACAAAGGAACAATTTACCGCTTCCAATCAAACTATCAAAGGTTGCACAGTACTTAGACATTATAGAACTAAAAGCTTTTCAAACAAATTCGGATCTAATATTTGTGTTAGACATACCTTTAATAGACCCTCAAACATATTCAGTATTTCAATTATACCCTATTCCTATTTTGGATAATAGAACTGGTTTATATCATGTATTATCAACTTCTCAAAAATATATCGCGAGAGATGATGATTCATTAATGTACATACCTATCTCGAACCTTGAAGAATGCAAACCACTTTATTTCAATACCAAATTATGTCCAAATTTATTTGCATATCCTATTGACAACAATGCCATATGCGAAGCCCGTCTCTTCAAGAACCTCAAAACTCTGCCAGAAAACTGCCAGACGTCATTTATCATCAGCCAAGGCTACAACGTCCAAAAAATAGACGAAAACACATGGTTAGTTATTAACGCAGAACCTCTACAAACAACCATCAACTGTCCAGAAAGAAATTCAAAAACTGAAGTCATCTACAAAAATTCAATAGTAAAATTACAACCAAATTGTTACGCCTTCATAGGCATCACAAAAATTCAAGCCAGTACCAATGAAGTAACCGATGTAAAAGACGACACTCATCCAATCCAAATTCCATTTGAATGTTGTAAACATATTCCAGACAAAATCCGAGCTCCAAATCTTAAACCACTAAAATTAAACAATCTCAATACGGAAGACCTCGAAGTTGCCAAACACAAGATGGACCAATACTCCAGAGATTTAGATGATTTGATCAACGAACCCTTTATAACAAAACACATATCCTGGTTCACCTATTTTATCATTGTGCTAATATTTGGACTGTTATTTCTGTACGTATTTTGTAAGTGCAGAACAAAAAGACGAAGACTAGCCATCGATGTTTCTGCATCACCCCCATCTCCACCGAGGCCTAGCAAACCCTACAGGACATTTGCTAACCTATTTCCTTCACGAAGACGACCTACCTTAAGAAGAGAAGACAACGAAGCCGAAGACATAGAACTTACATAAAGACAAACTGTTTTGTGCCTTTTTACTGACTTTTAGTGCTGGACTCTTCAGTGAATTTTATTTCATTTGTTTAATCATTATATTTCATTATTTTTCTATCATTTGTTAATTTCAATTTTATTAACATTTTTACGTCATTTTCATTCAAACCCATCATGCTTATATTTTATGCTTTCACAGTAAAGCTATATTTTAACCTTAGGAATATTTTATCCTATTTTACAATTCAAACCTAGTATGTTTGTATTTTACGCTTTCTTGCTAAAGCTATATTTTAACTCTAACATTTTTATGTTATTTTATTTTATGAATCAAGCTTATTGTGCTTGCATTTCATATTTTAGACGCTAAGGTTATATTCTGTATTGTAAACCTTACGATTTAACATTTTTGTACTCTTTATATTTTTCCAAATTGCACAATTACCTTTTATATACATTTTATATTCATTTCAAAAGTTGCTGCATAAAACACCAACTTTTTTTATAAGGGGGAAGCTGTTATATTAGAAATATACTATGATATATAATATTATCGAGACAGGCTTAACCTTCTCAAACATATCGTATTACATACTGCGTAACAGCTCTTCTCAATAACCGCTCACGCTGCATGAGCATTGTATTTCAATTCTAAGTAATCCTGATTGTGCTGAATCAGCAACACTGTTTCCTTTGTTCTCAAAACATTATAAATATTACCAACAACCTTTTTGTAATCAGTCTTATACTCACTTTCGAATAAACCTCATCTAAATTATTATTGTATTTTCTTAACGAGTCAACGTTGACTCCAGTGTTAAATAAAATAAATGTTTTTAAAAAGTTAAATCTACAATCCACTATCTAACATATATATATATATATATATATATATATATATATATATATATATGTGTATATATGTTATATTAGAAATATACTATGATATATAATATTATCGAGACAGGCTTAACCTTCTCAAACATATCGTATTACATACTGCGTAACAGCTCTTCTCAATAACCGCTCACGCTGCATGAGCATTGTATTTCAATTCTAAGCAATCCTGATTGTGCTGAATCAGCAACACTGTTTCCTTTGTTCTCAAAACATTATAAATATTACCAACAACCTTTTTGTAATCAGTCTTATACTCACTTTCGAATTAAACACATTCTAAATTATTATTGTATTTTCTTAACGAGTCAACGTTGACTCCAGTGTAACAAATAAAGTTCCTTTTTAAAAAGTTATTCAAACAATCCACTATCTAACATTGGCGCAGTCGTGGCGGATCTGAAAAACACGCACAGTTCGGGAGCCTAACCAGTAGCAAACATATCCGAGGGAACAAGGAGTCCATCTGAAAAAGGTGCCTAACCGGACGAAAAGAGCTTCTGGAACAAGGAGAACTTCTTAGCTGTGGTGGTGGATCCCAATCCTTCGTTCAGAAGAACCTACATGCTCAAAAGCAAAAGAAGCAAAACAATAATAATTATCAAGAAATACAAGCAACAAAGCAACATTTCAAATCAACACGATTCAACAATTAGCAAGTAAGAATTTCATCCCGTCCCATCGTTGGTGTCTTCGGCATCAAAGGCAACCCTGTGGAAGGAACACCCAGTGACGCCCCTGGCAGAGAGAGACCTTTGGTGAAGCTAAGCTCACGAAGTCGCATTCAACTGGACCACGAGGAATGAAAAATTTAGGGTAAGTCATTTTTGAATCGTCTCGCAATTATTGATTTTCAACGACATAATTTTACATTATATTTTATCAAAATACATTGCATTGCTACATACAGTTCTAATATCTAAGGTAGTAATTTTATTTAAACTTGAGACAAAATATCTTGATTATAATTTGTGTGACCTACATAAATAACCGTAATCATACACTGTTCCTATCGTAACATTATTTTATGGTAATATCATATACTCTTTAAGTGCGAATTTATCTAATTAACTGTAATCACGTACCATTGTTATCTTAGCATTTTTATCGTAATATAATATTGCATACCACATAAAAGGTTAAAGTTAAGGCCGTAAGACAAAGCTTATGTTCTACAATACAATATTTAAAGTGCATATCCTTTACAGTAAAATATAAAATTATCAGAGATATACTATTTCCAAACTCAAAACGCTTTTTAAACCAAACGCGTTTTTCGAATTAATCTAGCTATTTTATAATATAAATTTTAAATATTACAGAATAAATTCTTGCACATTTCATATAAAAAATTTCTTATTAAACACCAGTAGCGTACTAACTTAAATTGGAAAAAGGCGTTTTAAGTTATTTAATTATCTAAATATTATAAATAAAATGGCTACCGCTACAAATTCCAATGTAAACAACTCAATCACTACAAATGCCAGCAATTCAATCGCTGCAAACGAAACCATAAATATTGAACCTTATAGGTTAAGCGAAATATTTTCCATAGTGCCCGAATTTGACGGCAACCCCATATTCTTGCAAACATTTATTTCAGCCTGTATAACCGCTCAGGGGATCGCTGTTGATGATCAGCGCATCTTATTAACGCTTCACATAAAAAATAAATTACGCGGAAAAGCCGCAGAATTAATAAATTCCCGAAACCCTGCTACATGGGCAGAAATAAAAAATTTGCTCGAATCACATTTTGGTGACTCTCGTGACTTGACAGCCTTGATACAAGACTTGCAAACAATTCGTCAATTACCTAACGAAACAGCTTTAATATTTGTGTCCAGGTTACAAACACATAATGCAAAAATGCACGCGGCAATACAAAAACAAAGTTTAACTTTAGAGGAAAAAACCGCGCAATCCACTTTAATAGAAAATATGACGTTAACTACTCTACTCACTGGACTCGAACCAAAATTAGGTCAAATTATTAGGGCTGGTAACCCCGACAATATGCTAGATGCAATAAATCGCATCAAACGAGAATTACAACTATCGTATTTCGAATCCCAAAAATTTGGAAATAGAACTTTAAACAAAAATCCCGTTCAAAATCAGCAAAGACGCCCAAATCTCCCACCATTTTGTACATTTTGCAGAAGAAATGGGCACCATGTTAACGAATGCCGCACAAGGCAAAACTATCAGTCTCCATCTCCCAACTTCATACCAAATGCTTATTCTAATCAAGCACAGCCTCCAAGGCCACATTTCCAGAGTGCATCTAACCATAGACCACAAAACTTTCAAAATTTCTCTAAACAGCAACACAATTATTCTCAACAGAACAGGCCCTCAGCTATCAGGCCAAATCCCAACTTCCACCAGCAGAGACCTTCTGCCATACAACCGAACCCGAATTTTAATCGATTCAATCAACAAAAGACACATCACCTAAATCAAGAATCTTATGATAACTACACTGATAGCCCAAACCAATATGAAAATTATCCTGTAAATTATTCTACCAATTATTCTGCCAATTATTCTAACGAAAATGATTATGATTACGATTTTGGAACCCAACAATGTGAGAATTATACTGCTAATTCTCAACCCCAACAGTACGAGAATTATACTACTAATTCTTAATCTCAACAGTACGAGGATTATACTGCTAATCCTCCGGATTTTTGCATAGGCCCGGAGTATTCCACGAGTACTCCAACACAGCAAACGGACGAACTAGACCAAATTTCTCGACAAGTCCAAGCGATAAACCTCCAGGACAGTTTCGACCCAAACCTGAACTTCCCGGAAAACCAATTCATGTAAAAACACCCCGCTACAAACTAAATGTCGTAAATTCCAAAAATCTATTTTACATAAAAGACTTCACAAATCGTTTCAAAATTCTTGTCGACTCAGGTGCAGGTATTTCTGTATTTAAAACCAAAACAGCGGAAAGGTACAAACAAAGATATCCTGAAAACGTAATTATACAGGGTATAACAGGTGAAAAAATTAATATCACCGAATCTGTACTAATACCATTCAATATAAATGACCCATACAAGGTTTATGTTCACGACCTAGATATAGAATTCGATGGACTATTAGGTGCAGACTTTTTAAAATATTATAAGTGTCATGTGGACTTTGAAAATAATCAACTTATTACCAATTTTAAAACCGTACCATTATTCGAGGTGACTGAGGTAACATCAATCAGGAACCACAATAATTCTAACGAAAACAATAATCCAGGTATTAGAATTTCAAACCCAAATTTAAATGTCAAAAACCAAAATGTAATTTCTATCGAACCACGCACAGAAAAGATTTTTAAACTTAAATGCGATTTACAAAATACCGAAGCTATACTAATAGCCCAGGAAAACGAAAAAGTACGTTTACCGAACGCCATTGTCAAAGTAGACAACAATGGTGAATTTTTGACGACAGTAATAAACTCAAATGCAATTCCGAAAACAATAAAATTTTCAAATCTTAAACTTGAACCCGTCCAAAAATTTAGGTCAATATTTAATGTAAATCTTCAAAATCCGGATTCCCAATATATAGACAGAAATTACGAAATAAGAAACCAATTAAGCTTAGATCACTTGAACGATGAGGAGAGTGAACTAATTACTCAACTCTGTTTAGACTTTTCAGACATATTCTATTTAGAAGGTGACAACTTGACATTTACCAATGAAATCAAACATTCAATAGACACTAACGATTCTAAACCAATTTTCACTAAATCTTATCGTTACCCCCAAATTCATAAACAAGAGGTAAAATCACAAGTCTCGAAAATGTTCGACCAAGGCATTATCCAGCCTTCAATTTCTCCCTGGTCCTCCCCAGTTTGGGTAGTCCCCAAAAAACTAGACGCTTCTGGTAAACAGAAATGGCGCGTCGTAGTTGACTACCGAAAATTAAACGAAGTAACGATAGGTGATAAGTATCCTTTGCCCAACATTTCTGAACTTCTAGACCAATTAGGCAGATGTCAATATTTCACGACTCTAGACTTGGCCTCTGGCTTCCACCAAATTGAAATCGATCCTAAGGACATCCAAAAAACAGCTTTCACGGTAGAGAATGGCCACCACGAATTTGTACGTATGCCATTCGGTCTAAAAAATGCTCCATCCACTTTCCAGAGGGTCATGGACAATATTCTATTAGGCATCCAAAATGAACGCTGTCTCGTCTACATGGATGATATTATTATTTATTCCCCTACTATCCACGAACATATTTCCCGATTAACAGAAGTCTTCAAACGTCTACAAAAAGCCAACCTCAAAATTCAGCCAGACAAATGCGAATTCCTTCGCAAGGAAGTCGCCTATTTAGGACATCTTATTACAAAGGATGGTGTAAAACCAAACCCTGCCAAAGTCGAAGCAATTCTAAATTTTCCTCAACCCAAAAATCAGAAAGAAATTAAATCTTTTCTAGGTCTAGCAGGCTACTATAGACGCTTCATTCCTAATTTCTCCAAAATTTCAAAACCCTTAACTAAGTTGCTACAAAAAAATATACCTTTCAATTTCGACAATGACTGTACAAATTCATTCGAAACCCTAAAACAAACTTTGACAACTACCCCGATATTGATCTACCCCAACTTTGATGAACCTTTTGTCCTAACTACAGACGCTAGTGCATTTGCAATAGGTTCTGTACTTTCACAAGGAAGTATAGGAAAAGATTTGCCAATCGCATACGCATCTCGAACTTTATGCGGCGCGGAAACTAAGTATTCAACCATTGAGCGTGAACTTTTATCTTTGGTCTGGAGTGTAAAGCATTTTAGGCCATATCTATTCGGAAGGAAGTTCAAACTCGTCACCGACCACCGACCACTCACTTGGTTATTTTCCATAAAAGACCCAGGTAGTAGACTAGCGCGTTGGCGCTTAAAACTAGAAGAATACGACTACGAGATAATATACAAACCCGGAAAGATCAATAAAAACGCGGACGCGTTGTCCAGAATAAAAATCAATCACTTTTCAGAATGTTCCAAATTTTATTCAAAAATTCTAGCCGCAAACGAAGACTCAAACGAAGACTCAGACGAAGATGAAACCTCAGACAACGACGACGAGATCACTGACGAACAAATTGCCCGAGAATTTGACACATTCTCCCGTCTTTACAAAACCAAATCTCTAATAGATTATTCCAAAATTCAAATCACAAATAAACAACTATTAGATCGAGAAAATAAAAACATCATAATGTTTTTTCAACAAAATAACTTGACAGACCTTCACCATCAAATTATCGAGGATATTTTCGAGGAAAACCCCGAATTCTATAACAATACAATCAATATCGTTTCCAGTAAATCGACCCGACAAAGAAATTATTACATTATCGCTCTACCCTTCGACCCAGAGTCTGTGGTAGAACACTTATTTTTAACATTATATAAACACCGGAACAAATTAGACCTTTCCAAAACTTACCATGTTGAAAACAATCTAGACTTTCCAATTCTCGAAATCCTATCATTTATTTTTGCAGAAAAAGACTTAAAACTAATCATATGTCAAAATTTAGTACGAACTCCCGACGAGGACCAACGTCCGATCATTCTCGACTAGCATCACACCGGAAAAAATAATTTACATCGTGGAATAAATGAAACGATACGTAGAATCAAAAATAAATATAATTGGCAAGGCTTAACAAAAGACGTCGAAAATTTTATAAAAAATTGTGAAACATGTCAAAGAACAAAAGTCTGTCGCAAGAACCTCAACAATCCCTTAGTGATTACCGAAACCCCTAAAACTCCATTTGAGAGAGTTAATATTGATCTATTCGAATTTCCCACGCGAAACTATGCATTAACTATCCGCGACGAGTTAACCAAATTTACTCAAGCTTACGCAGTCCCAGACAAGAGCGCAAAATCAGTCGTAAATACCCTGTTGCTTTATTTTCAGCATTATGGTACCCCACTAAGAATTCATTGCGATTATGGCGGTGAATTTGATAATAATTTATTAAAAGACCTTTGCACCCTTTACGACATAAAACTAACATACTCAAGCGTAGGACATCCTCAATCCAACGGATCTATCGAACGATTCCATGCCACCCTAGCAGAAATGATAAGAATACACAAAACCGAAAATCCCAACGAACATCCCTTTACTATATTACCCTATGCGGTGATATGTTACAATAACTCGGTAAACAAAACTCATGGCTTTACGCCATATGAGCTTATTTTCGGACATACAGCTAACCGACCACCTGAAACTCTTTACAACCAAAAAGACCTGATCACCAAATACGTTAGAGATTTAAATAATCGAATATCCCACTATTACAAAATTGCGCGAAGTCGAACAGAAGCACAAAAACAAAAAGCCAAAGTTCGATTCGACAAGAACATTCCCGAAAATCGACACACATATAATATTGGCGACAAAGTGTACGTCAAAGAATCAGAATCAATAAAAAATAAACTGCAAAATAAATTCAACGGTCCCTTTGAAATTACAGAAATCTTTCAAAATTCCGCTACATTACTAAATCTCGAAACAAACCAAACAACCAAAGTAAATTTTGATCGAATGAAACCATATACTGAAGATTAAATTTATTTTCAGGTTTCTCCTGCTGATCGGATCAGCACTTGCTCAATTTAAAATAACACCTATTAACAATACGATCGGAGTATATTATCACCAAGACACTGACATTGTGATTTCTCACAAGAAATGGACTTTACTGGTACACAAAAACATATCTACCTTTAAGACAGCTTTCGACAAAAACGACAAGATCTTACAGACACTATACAACACACTCGACCCAGCATATCATTACATGAACGTCTTTTCAGGAGATGTAAAAACTCACCTTAGCTTATTGACGCAAATTTCCCAATCAATACAATCAAAATTTGATGAAATTTACCTTGACACGAAACGATACAAACGAGGAATACTAAATGGCATCGGAACGATTTTCAAATCAATAACCGGAAATTTAGACGCAGAAGACGGTCAGTATTATTCTGATTGTATCAACAAATTGAATAATGACGAACACCAACTCGAAAACCTAATTAAAAACTAAATATCCGTTACAACTTCAGTAATCAAAAATTTCAACGCAACTATTCAAAAATTGCAAGTTGACGAAGAAACTTTCAATAAGGATATTAAAGAAATTGAAACCTCAATTTTAGACATGGCTAAGGACATAGAAAACGTCCATGCAAAACTGAAATTTATCGAAATCTGCGAACAACTTATGGCAAGTTATTTATTTATCGAGGATAACCTAAAAGACATCCTAAATTCCATCACTTTCGCGAGGCTTAAAATAATTCACACGTCAATTATAAATCCAAAGGACTTAGTAAATTCTCTACAGGAAATTTCGCAAAACCTACAAAGGAACAATTTACCGCTTCCAATCAAACTATCAAAGGTTGCACAGTACTTAGACATTATAGAACTAAAAGCTTTTCAAACAAATTCGGATCTAATATTTGTGTTAGACATACCTTTAATAGACCCTCAAACATATTCAGTATTTCAATTATACCCTATTCCTATTTTGGATAATAGAACTGGTTTATATCATGTATTATCAACTTCTCAAAAATATATCGCGAGAGATAATGATTCATTAATGTACATACCTATCTCGAACCTTGAAGAATGCAAACCACTTTATTTCAACACCAAATTATGTCCAAATTTATTTGCATATCCTATTGATAACAATGCCATATGCGAAGCCCGTCTCTTCAAGAACCTCAAAACTCTGCCAGAAAACTGCCAGACGTCACTTATCATCAGCCAAGGCTACAACGTCCAAAAAATAGACGAAAACACATGGTTAGTTATTAACGCAGAACCTCTACAAACAACCATCAACTGTCCAGAAAGAAATTCAAAAACTGAAGTCATCTACAAAAATTCAATAGTAAAATTACAACCAAATTGTTACGCCTTCATAGGCATCACAAAAATTCAAGCCAGTACCAATGAAGTAACCGATGTAAAAGACGACACTCATCCAATCCAAATTCCATTTGAATGTTGTAAACATATTCCAGACAAAATCCGAGCTCCAAATCTTAAACCACTAAAATTAAACAACCTCAATACGGAAGACCTCGAAGTTGCCAAACACAAGTTGGACCAATACTCCAGAAATTTAGATGATTTGATCAACGAACCCTTTATAACAAAACACATATCCTGGTTCACCTATTTTATCATTGTGCTAATATTTGGACTGTTATTTCTGTACCTATTTTGTAAGTGCAGAACAAAAAGACGAAGACTAGCCATCGATGTTTCTGCATCACCCCCATCTCCACCGAGGCCTAGCAAACCCTACAGGACATTTGCTAACCTATTTCCTTCACGAAGATGACCTACCTTAAGAAGAGAAGACAACGAAGCCAAAGACATAGAACTTACATAAAGACAAACTGTTTTGTGCCTTTTTACTGACTTTTAGTGCTGGACTCTTCAGTGAATTTTATTTCATTTGTTTAATCATTATATTTCATTATTTTTCTATCATTTGTTAATTTCAATTTTATTAACATTTTTACGTCATTTTCATTCAAACCCATCATGCTTATATTTTATGCTTTCACAGTAAAGCTATATTTTAACCTTGGGAATATTTTATCCCATTTTACAATTCAAACCTAGTATGTTTGTATTTTACGCTTTCTTGCCAAAGCTATATTTTAACTCTAACATTTTTATATTGTCTGAAAGTTATTTGTGGCATTCTACGAATATTCTTTCCTATTATTTGGGTTTTCTACCACATGTACTATTATCCTCTTCAAAACAAATCACCGAATCTACAAAATAATAGAATTATTGGAAAAAAAGCCTCTGCGCCCGTGACGTTTACGCCAAAGGAAAAGTCAGAGGTTATGTTTTGCAAATAATATAAATCGGAATAAACACAAAAATAATGTATTTTGCTGACGTTTCGGAAAGTAATCTCTTTCCGTTTTCAAAGCTATTTTTTGAAGAACTCTTATTTTGCTGTGTATGTCAAATACACAGCTTTAAGATTCTGTTTATGTTATTTCCATAGATACTTACTACTTACACAGAACATAGAACTGATGATATTTTTTAGATAATGTTGAGTTTGTTGAGTTCTTCTTTTAACATTGGTAGCCAGGTTGTACAAATATCTACAGAACAATTCGATACCCACTTATCTTCATTTAATAAGATTATTGCTGATTCTTTAATTTTTCTTTTTTTGGTATCTGTTTCTTTTGTTAAAATTTTTGCCGAGTCCCCCGAATCCCAAAAATACTTTTAAAATACACTTTTTTTATAAGGGGGAAGCTGTTATATTAGAAATATACTATGATATATAATATTATCGAGACAGGCTTAACCTTCTCAAACATATCGTATTACATACTGCGTAACAGCTCTTCTCAATAACCGCTCACGCTGCATGAGCATTGTATTTCAATTCTAAGTAATCCTGATTGTGCTGAATCAGCAACACTGTTTCCTTTGTTCTCAAAACTATAAATATTACCAACAACCTTTTTGTAATCAGTCTTATACTCACTTTCGAATTAAACACATTCTAAATTATTATTGTATTTTCTTAACTATCACCTTACTAAAATTTTATAGAGAGATATTAGGTCCTAACCTAACTCTCGATGGTGGTGTGTCCAAGTTCTTGAGAGAAACGCTGGCTAGCTTACAGCCGGAGCTGGCCGTGCGGTTATTTAGAACTACTCAATATACAACTGAGCAGCTCAGGGCTCCAGTAACCTAAATTGCCCTACGTTTCCAAGTAGTGGCTTAAAGTTCGGTTACAAAACTTCAAGCACCCCAAATAGAAATATATATAATTGGACCACGAAATCGATATCAGGTGTCAATTGCCTTAATTTTCTCCACTGAATATATTTTGAACGCATATTCTACAAAAATAAATGATTCCCAAAGTATATAAAATCTACTTTAATTTTCTACCATTCTGAAATATATATATAAAAAAAAAACATAAAGTTGTAAGCTAATAATAATGAATGCCCGCTCGTGAATGTCTAGGTTGAAATATATATAGATATATAATAAAAAAAAAATATATAGTGGTAAACCAATGATTAAATGTCCGCACGTGATCACGGTTAGCGCACAATACAATTTATTTAAAAAAAAATGACGTAATAATTATATCTGCAAAATGATAGTAAATACCAAAAAAAATTAAATAAATATATTAATACAGGTCAAGATTTTGTCAAGACAAATGAATTAATCACTGAAATTTAGCGCAAGGGCCTAAAAGACGGCCATTCAATTAGTAGCAGACAAAAATGCACTACTAATATGTAATAGATTATTTGGTACACAAATGAATATGAATAAATGCAAAATATTAAAATAGTATATAGAAAATACAGAAAATTCAAAGAAATACAGCTTATCTGCTTAATGTCGTCCTCGCACGAGATTACTGCAAATGGCGGCTCCAATGGTCGATCGTCCAGGACAGCCGGTATACTGCGTCTATTTCAGAAATTCCAAAATAACGAACTGGAACGCAGGAACTTCAATAGGTCTTCTAACGGTGGCTTGATATCAGAAATATCCCAAATTAGAAACCAAAATTACTGCACCAAAAAGTGAAAGAAGCCAGGGAAAAGAAGAAAAGCCCTATAACAAGGATTCACGAAATTACCATTAACCAGTCATTTAAAAGAAGAAAAATGTAATAACTTACGTAGATGGAGGGTGGCTTGAAGTAACCAAAGCTATAGGCAAGAGCTTGGTTGATTACCACGTGTTAATTAGGGGTAACAAATGCCCTCAAATCCAGCAATACAGCCGATATTGTGCGTCGTCCAAAAACTTTACATAAGCACACGGCCACAATATAAACACAATCTTTCTAATTATATCCAAAATGAACACCTCAAAGTGTTAAACATATAGAAAAATGTGAATTGCACTCATTAACACACCAGAAATACGTGCTAACTGACTCGAACTCCTGTTTTTATCCTTCGCTCACAAAAACTTCGCGATAGAATACGAAAAACTATACATGATAATGGCAGAAATATAATGGCAATACCTATTAATTATATATAATATGATGCTTATTTTTACGGATATTCCTTATATTAAGACAAGCTTGATGTATAAAATTGAAAGGATTTAAAATGACCAATACGAAATTTTAAGGTGATTATTTCCTGATTTTCCAAATATACGATTCCGTAGCGCATCGCTGGTTGCATACTTTTAGGCGCTCTAACTCTATAAAATTAACATATAAATCCAAGGAGCGGCATATACAAGGGGTTATATTAAAATTAACTAAATTAAACAAAATTGAAACGTTACAGTCAACGTTGACTCCAGTGTAACAAATAAAGTTCCTTTTTAAAAAGTTATTCAAACAATCCACTATCTAACATATATATATATATTTGTCTTTGTATCAATTTTGTATCAATTTTGCAATTTGCAATTGCAATAATTTAAATGGGTAAAAAAATTGAGCATCTAGGTAATGGTGTCAAAATGCGTCCTTATAATGGACAAAATTACACTCAATGATATTTTCTTCCACCTCCTATGAAAAAGCAAGTCCCTGTATAATGCAGAAACTTTTTCTTGATGTTATTAAAAAATAAGCAAAATTCAATTCCTGTGGTATTTTTCTGAAATTAAAACCTGTAGTTACTGTACTTTAAGATAAAAGCAACATTTGAATGAAAATGTAAAAATTCAGTCTGGTACGGATAAGAAAAAAAATATTAAGATTTTATAAAAATGCTAATATAAATCTCCCATATAATATATAATATAGACAGTGTCAGACTGGGGCACCGGGAAAATGACCGGTAGGCCTTTCCGAAATAAAACAATGTGGACCCTTGCCTTATGTGACATTATTCTGTTTTCAATATTACCATGTTGTTACTTACTTTTTATTTTTCAGTTCTATTAGATGTTTATTTTAAATAGTAAATTGAGTTTCTTTCGTTTCATGTTATATTCTTTGTTAGAATTTTACAGTTTTACCTGAGATCAAAGTTCAAATTTACTTTTATTCTCTAAGAGTTCTTCTTTATATTACCATTATACCATTTTTATTTACTTTTTTACGTACTTTTTTTAATTAATAATTTCATCTTTATTTTTTTTTTGCTGTTAGATATTATTCATTGGTTATTTTAGTCAACCAAACGCAAAGTATATATTTTTTGTATTTATTTTTAAATAATAAGAAAATGTTTTGTTCTGGTTTTCAAATAAAAAGTTATAATGGTTTCTAATCGACTTTCCTCCTTTTTACCCTATTAATTGGATTTTATACTAATTTGTCATGTCACAATTTACTCAATAGTATTACTTGTGATATTGGGAATTTTTCCTAATTTTTTATAAAGATATTAATAAAAGTAATGAGAATTTTGATGTCTTGAAATTTTTATTTGGCATCTAACCACCACCTAACCCGATATGTCTAGATTCATTTTATAAAAGTTGTTTCCTTTGTCTCAAAAGTGTCTTAAGTATCTTTCTGTTTGAAGGTATCTAAATATAATGTTCATTTGCATTTTAGGCAAAAGGCACGTGCATAGAAAAAATCGTAGTTCAGTATTAAAAATTGTTTTTCCTCGTAAAGTGAATTAATCGTAAATTTTACACCATTATGTTTAATATTAACGTTGCTTTTTACAAGGCAATGTGCACTTAAAATTGTCTCCAATAAGAATCAGAGAACATTTTTTTACTGCCCGTGGCCCTTTTAAAATAATTATGCACATGTAATTCATGTGCAGATATTATTAATTATATTCACATAAGTATAGATTATTATATAGTTTAAACGATTTGCTTATTGAAAAAACTAATATCATAAATCGACAGTACACATCTTTCGTTATAAATAATTAAAATAATGGATAAAAGATTGTAATTATTTGCAAAATTTGTACATTTTAATGTATGTATTTTTTTTCTTTTGTTTGCGAACAGTTTAATTTTGATAGGCAGGATATTATAAAACTGTTGAGCAAAAACTTCCCCTCATTACTTCGCTTGTATTTTGTGAACAATTGTAAGTTTCTCTAAACATTAATCAGTAGAAATGTCGAAAATCTTGAATGATCTAAAATTTTTTAATTGAAATATGAGCTGGACAAACGATCTCTCTCAACTAGTGGCAATAAAGCGGTGCTGATAGATCGATTACGACAATCGTTATTAGATGAAGGTAAGAATCCTGACACTTTCATTTTCGAAGATGTTGGTGAAGCTGTAGGTGAGGAAACTGATCTGGAATGTCACAGCACAGCAACGATGATGCAGTTGATTATTCAACGGATGCAGGAACAGAGCCTTCCTTTGGAAAAGTCTGTCAAAAATTCATTGGAAATGAATTTAGACATCCAACAGCAATTTCTTAAGCAGCAGTTAGAAGGTTTAGAGGAAAATCTTACTAAGACAAAAATTTCGTTTAATGAAACCTTGGAGGCAAAAATGAAAGAACAATCCAGAAATGTCTGAGACAATAACTGATGTTGAAAGAAAATGTGACTCTAAAATTATTAATCTCGAAAGCGAATTAGAACAAATGAAGAAGGAATTAGAAAAAGTAAAACATGCTAGGCTTACCTACGAAGCAAATAATAGCGGCAATAGAAAACTGAAAGCTCCATTATTCGATGGCCAAGTATCCTGGGCAATCTATAAATGTCAATTTGAAGCAGCAAGCAAATCTTACGGATGGAGTGACGAAGATAACTATAGCTTTAGTACTGGCACTGCGGGTAACTACAGCAGAACTTTTGCGAACAATTCCTGAGCACATGCAACAGGATTTCAATACATTGGTTCAAGTATTTGACAGGCGTTATGGTATTGAGCACATGCAGCAAGTGTATCGTCTGCAATTGAGGAATCGTATCCAAAAAAGAGGAGAAACACTGCAAGAACTTCAAGCCGATATCGAGCGGTTATCACATCTGTCCTATTCAGGTCAAGACTTAATAAACGAGGCTGCTGTAGATGCGTTTATTAATGCTATTTCTGACCTCGAACTTCAAAGGTATTTAAGGCTTTCAGAAAAAAAAACTACTACTGAAATTCTCGCCTGTGCCCTCGCATATGAAGCTGCTAGCCAAGCATCCAGAAGCACAACAAGAGTAAGAGAACTAACAGCTGAACCTTCTTACACAACTCAACGTCTGAATACCCAGGAAGGAACAAGTTATAGACAACGTCTAAAATGTTGGTAATGCAATATGACGGGACATCTTCAAAGACATTGTATGAAGAGAAAGAGACATTTTGAGACAAGAGGGGCCTACGAAGAGCAACAAGATGAGAGGAATACCCGCCGAGACCATACCTCTTCTCCAGCTTTTCAGGGAAACTCCCAAATGCCAATCTCGTAGGGCAGAGATTGGCTCATAGAATCATACGCCCTAAAAACATCATCAAGATTCAAGTTCAACAGATCCAGAGAGACAAGAATTGTCTTGTTATGGATGGCCGTCTTGATGGACAAAACTGTATTCTCACCATTGATACTGGAGCTGAAAGATCAATTTTAAGAAACGATTTTGTCAAGGAACCATTGATTCATAATGCAGCAGGTTACTCTCTGCGAACTGCAACAGGACAATATGTAGCGGTCAAGGGAGAGGTAGAATTAAAAATTGAAATAGGGGGATTAACATTTGTTCATCCCTTCCTCATAGCAGATATTATTGACGAGTGCATTCTGGGCTATGATTTCATGCGTAGACACGGAATTGTCTTAGATATGGGAGAACGAACTCTTCTGTGCAAGAACGTAGAAATTCCAATGACAGTAAATTCTGAAGCTCAGCCTGCACTGCGAACGGTGGTATGTAAAAACACCTACCTCCCAGGCTACTCCGAATCCGTGGTATGGACAGAATTAGAAGGTAATGCGGAAAATTTACGATTTTGCCTAGTTGAACCAGATCAAAACGTGAAAGGAAACGTCATTATTGGAAAATGTTTAGTGGACACTTCCAATGGTAAATTCCTTCCAATACGTCTCATGAATCTATCTAACAATCAAATCCAATTGAAGAGTGGGCAAGTAATCGGAAAATGTACACCAGCTGCAACTATAACAAAAATCAATTGTGAATATGATACAAATATTAATTTATCATCAATTAAAGTAGATTCAATATTAGTAGAAACTCTTCTAAAAACAAGCAATTTAGGTATTAAAGAGTCTAATGAGGCCCAGAAGTTGATTAATGTGTTTCAAGACATCTTTGCTCTAGGAGAGGAGGATTATGGAAAAACCGACTTGGTTCAACATCGTATTGACACGGGAGATGCCAAGCCGATTAGACAACCACCAATAAGGCTTCCATTGGCGAAGCAACAAGAAGCGGCAGACAACATTAACACTATGAGAAAGCAACAAATCATCGAAGAGTCTCAGAGCCCATGGTCTTCTCCTGTGGTCTTGGTAAAGAAAAATGATGGCAGTACTCGGTTTTGTGTAGATTATAGACGACTAAACGATGTGACGAAAAAGGATAGTTATCCCCTCCCTCGAGTCGATGATACCCTAGATACTTTGTCTGGAGCACGATGGTTCTCAACTTTAGATTTAAAAAGTGGATATTGGCAAGTTAAACTACATCCTGATGGCAAAGATAAAACAGCATTTTCAATAGGAAATGGCCTATGGCAATTTAACGTTATGCCGTTTGGACTATGCAATGCACCGGCAACATTCGAACGACTGATGGAATGCATTTTACGGGGGCTGCATTGGAAAATCTGTCTTGTTTATTTGGATGACATCATTATTATTGGAAAAGACTTTTCAGAACATCTTCAAAATTTAAGAGAAGTATTCTTGCATATAAAAGAAGCACTGTTAAAGCTCAATCCAAAGAAATGTGTGCTCTTCAAAAACGAAGTAAAATATTTGGGACATATTGTATCTTGGGGGTAACTACGGATCCGGAGAAAATTGTCGCTGTTCAAACTTGGCCAACACCTAAAGATAAACATGAACTACTAAGTTTTTTAGGCCTGGCAACTTACTATAGACGATTTGTAAAAAATTTCGCCGACATTGCAAAATGTTTACATCAATTAACTGAAAAGGGGAGGCCCTTTATTTGGACCGAGCAATGCGATGAAGCATTTCAGAAACTTAAGAGGCGGTTGTGCGAGGCTCCAATACTGGCATACCCTGTGCCAGGTAAAACCTTCATACTCGATACAGACGTAAGCAATATGTCCGTCGGCGCAGTACTGTCATAGAAAATAAATGACCAAGAGAAAGTCATAGCTTACTTCAGTAAAGTATTATCAAAAAGCGAAAGAAACTACTGTGTCACCAGACGAGAACTTTTGGCAATGGTGAAATCGACAAAACATTTTCACAAGTACCTTTACGGTCAAAGGTTTATATTACGTACCGACCACGCAGCGCTGAAATGGTTATTACAATTTAAAAACCCTGAAGGACAGCTAGCGAGATGGATAGAAAGACTCCAGAGCTACGATTTTGAAATAATTCACCGTAAAGGAAAAATACATGGGAATGCTGATGCGCTATCTCGACGACCATGTAGCTCAAACTGTAAACACTCTATGAGAATAGAAGAGAAACAGGGAATAGTAGCTATTCAAGGAGTCACCGTGAAACATAATGAAGGATGGAACCATCTGGAATTACAAGCTGCCCAACAAGAAGATAATGATATATCACCATTTCTCACCTGGAAAGAACATTTAGAACGACCACAGTGGATGGAAATAGCGGACCAAAGCCAAATTTTAAAAAAGTTACTGGGCTCAATGAAATTCACTGCATATGGAAAATGGAATACTGATGAGGAAATGGGAAGCTGTGAATGGAAATTCTCATAGGATGCAGATAATTGTGCCTCGATCAAAGGTGGTAGAGGTCTTACAAGAAATTCATGATGGAGTCTCCGGAGGTCATCTAGGAATAAGTAAGATGTTATCAAAAGTCAGAGAAAAATTCTATTGGATTCATATGCGCGATGACGTGGAGAGCTGGTGCCGTCGATGTACACTTTGTGCGACAACCAAAGGACCACATGTGAGGAGTAAAGGCAAAATGCATCAGTACAAAGTAGGAATTCCGTTTGAAAGAATAGCAGCTGATATTGCTGGACCGTTTCCGATGACAGATAATGGGAACAAATACGTGTTTGTAGTATTAGATTACTTCAGTAAGTGGCCTGAGGTATATGCAATACCGAACCAGGAGACGAAAACTGTTGTGGAGCAAATTGTAATGAATTGGGTCAGTCGCTTTGGTGTTCCAAATGAACTTCATTCCGATTAAGGACGTAACTTCGAATCACAAGTTTTCCAAGGAGTGTGCAAATTGTTGGGAATACGCAAAACCAGAACAACGCCATTTCACCCCCAGTCCGATGGCATGGTAGAACGATTTAATAGCACTTTGAATCAACATCTGGTGAAAGTTGTGGATGACCATTAACGGGATTGGGACCAGCATATACCAATATTTCTAATGGCTTACAGGACAGCAATCCATGACTCAATAGGGCATACACCATCTCGGATTCTTTTTGGCCGAGATATTCGTCTGCCCAGTGATTTAATGTTTGGAACTCCAGTAGATAATAATAGTTCAGTAGAGGACTATGTGTCCGATCTTCGTAAGTTATCTGATACTTATAAGATGACCGGGTGTAAAATAAAGGTTGCAAGCGATCGTATGAAAACAAGATACCATCTAAGAGCTAATAGTGCTGGATTTCAAGAAGGTGATACAGTATGGCTATATAATATTCGACGCAAAAAGGGAAAGTCACCAAAACTCCAAAGACACTGGGAACGCCCTTACCGAGTGGTTACTCTAATAAATGATGTAGTGTATAGAATTCAGAGACAACGACGAGGACAGCGGGGAAAAACAAAAATTGTGCACATTGACCGGTTGTCCCCATACAGTGGTACTAATGAAGGAATGTCTGCTATTCGAGACGAACAGCTCTAAGAGGGGGGCAGTGTTACGACGTCAACGGGACGACACCTGTTGACAATTTTTATGCCAGTGGGGAGGAGATAGGTGGCTAAACTGACAGTGGTGACATAATGATATTTTTGATGATTGTTGTAAAATTTACACTAAAATAGTAATTGTTGTCTCCAAGACAGTTGTTTATTGAAATAAAGGTATTACAAGAAGACAGCGTATTTCTAAATCTCCGATCCCTTAGCTCGTAACAATAGGAACAACATAAATATAAGATTTTAAAGGCCCTATAAATATTAATCCAGTGGATTAAGGTCTATAAACAAGGTAGTCCTCCACAACCTATCCATTGATTGGAAGAAAGTTTCATTGAGGTACCCTCGTACGACCATGGAAACAATCTCCATTGGAAGTGGTAAATAGTCTAGAAGAAAATTGGCTTAAGATTGTCAATTAATATTTTGGTGTAGAACAAATTGACCAATTTAAAAATCGTCGACAATACCACCCCAGGTACTAATTACAAAACGTTGTTGGTGCCTCGACTTAATTATTACGTGAGGATTTTCATCAGCCCATAATAGTTATTATGAAAATTTATATTGCCATTCTTATTAAATTCAGCCTCCCCCGTAAATAATAAAGAAGAATATTTCATTCTTCTTTATAGATTATAAACATTTCGAATAAAATGAATTTAAATAAGATACATGATTTTCCTGGGTCCCCTTCTGAGTTTCACATCAAGCTGATTTTAAATGAGAAGGGTATCAAAAACTTGGCAACAACGCGGACGCAAAATTGATACAATAATGGTGGAAACTAGATAAAACTATACACTATGGACGCAATATTGATCTGTGAATATAAGTGTATACTGCTGGAAGCAAAATAATTCCAATTGTGAAAGGATGTAAAATTGATACAAAAATATTAGTCCAATATACAGAAAAAAATAAAATTGAAAAACTTTAAATCTAAGAACGGATTCGCATTTAGCGGCTAGATGTTGGTCAATATACTCTGCAAGAACCTGCAAAAAGTCGTTAATTCTAGGAGACGCATTTCACACCACCTTTTGAAAGGACGCAAAATTGATACAAGAATGTATATATATATATATAAATATATATTCAGGGTTACTGGTAATTCGATACATTCCTTTGGAGATGTGATGGGGCATGAGCTAAGGAGTAAATCTAGCCCTAACATACATTATGCAAAACTCAATAGTTTTTGAGCTATTTCAATTTTTTTGTTTTTCTCAAAAAGTAGATCTTAATGTCTTACAAGTTAATTTCCGAAAAATCTACTTGACATTTTAAAATTTTTTTTTACTGGATTACTTGTCCAATATTATAGATATCCGTTTGGAATGAAAAATATCCGAAAACATTTCAATCACGTGAACATTTAAAATAAAACCTTGTAAAATTTTTTTTTTAAATCAGTTATGAAATTACCTATTAGGTTTTTTCAAAAAAATATTAACGTAGCACGCGTACAAATTATTATAAAAACTTCCTTATTTCAATAGCTATCTAACTAGGTAGAAATGTTTAATGTACCCTTGATAGTTCTAATAAAAAATTAGTAAAGATAATGCTGGTGACGGAATTTATTAAACGACTAATCGTTCATTTTCATTTAAGTCAGTCTGTCCTTGATTTTGACGTTTGTGCATATATGTCATTAACTGACATTCTTATCTCCGTGTCCCTTAAGTTTGTTGGTCTTGTTAAATTAGTTATCGAAGATTTTGATTTTGCTCGTAGTTGTTGTTATTAGTTGTTGTTATTGTATTTTCTGTGCCATGGCCGCGTATGCCAACGCAGAATACGCTGATATCTTGTTTGTCTATGTTTGTCTGGTCGATAGCCGAGTGGGTTAAGGCGCGAGGTGGCAATCGCGATTAATCTCACACGGACATCGCACCACCGGGTTCGAATCCTGGCTCCGGTACTGGCACTGTCGGAGGAAATGGTTGTATGTCCGCGTTTTTTCAATGTGTAACCCTCTTCCGCACAAGCCCTGGCTTCTGGAATTGGGGGTTGTCTAATTTCTGTGGTGTTATTTATTATATTATTATACTGGCGGCAACGCTGCTGAAGCTCGCCGAGAATATGGTCTTTGGTACCCTAACCGCCGCTTACCAAATGCACATGTATTCAGTACGGCATATCGAAATATCGCTGAAACTGGCTCCGTGAAATGTAGAAGAAGTGACGCTGGTGCTCCTCCCGTTCATGAACCAGATGATGAGGAAGAAATATTGAGGTATTTTGAGGAAGACCTAACTATTTCATCTAATAAAGTCGCAAGACTAACCGGAGCGTCACAATGGAAAGTTTGGACTACGATACGTAGAGTTGGATGTCATCCTTACCACTATACCCCTGTCCAAGGCTTGGAGGAAGGTGATCCTGGAAGGAGAGTGGAATTCTGCCGCTTTATATTAAATTCAGATGCAGAAAGTGCAAATTTTTTAACAAGTATTTTATGGACGGACGAGTCGAAATTTAATCGCGAGGGCATAACAAATTTCCACAACTTACATTATTGGGCAGAGGAAAATCCCAAGTTAACACGTGAAACTAGTTTCCAAATGAAGTTTTCTATTAATGTGTGGATGGGAGTCATTGGCCACTATTTAATAGGGCCACACTTTCTTCCTCAAAATTTAAACGGGGAAATCTATGAAATTTTTTTAAGAAATGATCTGGCGGTGATTTTAGAAGATGTTCCTCTCGCCGTCAGACAGCGAATGATGTTTCAGAACGACGGTTGTCCAGCATATTATCGGCTGACAGTACGACAGTTACTTGATCAACGTTTCCCTAACCGTTGGATTGGAAGAGCGGGCCCAATACCTTGGCCAGCGCGAAGCCCTGACTTAACACCCCTTGATTATTACGTATGGGGTCATATGAAGGAGATGGTCTATGCCACACCAGTCAATACTATAGAAAACCTTAGACAAAGGATAGTCGATGCTGCCCAACACATAAGGCATAATCTGACAAGCAGAGTAACAAGGACGGAAATAAGAAGACGCTGCCGTGTCTGTATACGGAATAGGGGCTCCCATTTTGAGCAAGACATATAAAAAATAAAGTACAACTTTGAAATTAATGAAGAATTAAACTCTACTTTTAAAATGTTTTTTACTGTTTATCTAAAAATAAAATTCGTACTACTTGTGTTATTTTTACTAGTATTTTCTTAGAACTATTAAGGGTACATTGAACATTTGTACCTTGTTAGATAACTATTGAAATAAGGCAGTTTTTATAATAATTTATACGCGTGTTACGTTAATATTTTTTTGAAAAAACCTAATAGGTAAATTTCATAGAATTAAAAAAAAAAAAAATTTAAAGTTTTTATTTCAGATGTTCACATGATCGAAATGTTTCCGGATATTTTTCATCCCAAACAGATATCTATAACATTGGACAAGTAATTCAGTAAAAAAAAAATTAAAAATGTCAAATAGACTTTTCGACAATTAACTTTTAGGATATTAAGATCTATTTTTTGAGAAAAACAAAAAAAATTAAATATCTCAAAAACTATTGAGTTTTGCATAATATATGTTAGGGCTAAATTTACTTCTTAGATCATGCCCCATCACATCTCCAAAGGAATGTATCGAATTACCAGTATAACCCTGTATATATATATATATATAAGTGTGCTTCTAGAGATATAGTTCAAGTATGCTTCTAGAGGGCGGAAATATTAAAACATAATATTTCAGCCGCAAACTCCTCTATAAAATCCTTATTTTACTGTAAGGAATTGAATAATGAATTACAAGTTACAAGTCCGAGGGCGTGTCTTTCGTCACATGCCTACCTTGCACTGACAAGAGCCAACAGCTTGAAACTGCAGTCTGCAAGTGGTATGTGACGTCTGGCACGAGAGCTCCTTTAAGTAGGATCAGTCTTTCCGCTGGTGTTTGTTGGAATCGAAGCATTAGCGTTTTGTTGGTAATATGCGATTATTACACTTAACGCGCCAGGCATGTAACTTGTAATTCAGCGCTCGGCGGGGCACATAGCCCGGAGAGTAGCTATTGGTTGCAGTCTGGTTACATTCCTTTTAGTAAAATAAGGATTTTATAGAGGAGTTTGCGACTGAAATATTATGTTTTAATATTTCTGCCCTCTAGAAGCACACTTGAACTATGCTAAGCCCAGTTATTTATTTTTCGATTGCAATAGACACTGCACCGCTAGATGGCGCCTGCTTACTATTTTACATGTCGCTATCGTAAAGATACCGAGATGTACCAAATAGTCAAGGGATCCTCGTGTCGTTCGTCACATGCCTACCTTGCACTCACGAGAGCCAACAGCTTGAAACTGCAGTCTGCAAGTAGTATGGGACAACTGGCACGAGAGCTCCTTTAAGTAGGATCAGTCTTTCGGCTGATGTTTGTTGCAATCGAAGCATTAGCGTTTTGTTGGTAATATGCGATTATTACACTTAACGCGCCAGGCTTGTAACTTGTAATCCAGCGCTCGGCGGGGCTCATAGCCCGGAGAGTAGCTGTTGGTTGCAGTCTGGTTACATTCCTTATAGTAAAATAAGGGTTTTAGGAGTCTGCGACTGAAATATTATGGTTTAATATATATATATATATATATATTTAGTGGTATCTCACGTAGATAACTGAAACGTTCCTTGACAAACTTAGGATCGGATTCTTTCTTAACATATATATTTGGCGGGAAAAACTGCGCAGGAGAATTAGTTACAGACTAATTAATGGTGGTTCAGGTTAGTTAGGAAGACGTATTTTTTAGTTCAGTGTTTGGCTGCATTAGCACGTGGCGCTGTTTTATATACAGTATATTACCATTCATGTCTTCCTTACTAACCTGAACCAATAGGTTTGGCAATAGTGTATTAATGTCTTTGTACTTATAAGAACGTCTGTCTAACATGAAATGTTAGACAGACAAAATCGAAAGGCAAACATTATAATCTACAATGTGAACGAGTCTGATAAAAAAACTCAAGTTGAGCGCAATAATGAAGATAAGGCAACAGCAATGAATATTCTAGAAAGTTTTGATATTGACAAAAATAACTGGAGGGTCTTCAGATTAGGAAAAATTGTAGCTAATAAAGCTCGTCCGATAAAAGTAATCTTGAACTCATCAGAGGATGCTATAAATGTTTTGAAAAATAAGCAACTTATTAAAATCCCTAGTATAAAAATTTTTGGTGATCAAACGGTAGCTCAACGTCAATATTTCCAAAAGGTAAAAGCTGAACTTCAGGAATTTATTACTAAAGGGGATCATTCTAAAACAATTAAGTACATTAATAATAAACCGACTATTGTGAATAAGAGGATAAATACCAATTCAAAAAAGTAGAAGGCGATACTGATATACAACTAAACACAGATATTATATATCTAAACGCTCAAAGCCTGTTAAAACATAAAGATCAAATACAAGGGTGTTTAATATGTTATAATCCTAAAGTAATATTATTAAGTGAAACGAGGACAACAACCGATATTGAATCTGCGGAGCTTAACATAGACAATTACACCCTTGTTCGAAGTGACTCAACGAGTAGGTTTAGTGGAGGTGTTGTAATTTATATTAAAAATAATATTGAGTTCTCTGGCTTCAGAAAATTCATATTGGAAGGAAACTATTGGTGTAATATATTGAAAATTAGCTTGAGTTCCTCAGTATGGTTGATCGGTTGTTTGTATCACTCTCCATCAGCTTCTGATGCAGTATTCTTGGAAGATTTTGAGGATATATGTGATATCGTTGTATTTTGGTCGGCGACTTTAATTTAAACTATTTAAGCAATAATTTTTATGTCAATAAAATGAAAAATCTTTTAACAACCTATGGTATTAGTCAATCAGTTCTTGAACCTACTAGAATTACTAACGATAGTGAAACATTAATAGATTATGTTCTATCGAACCAATGTGATTATGATGTAAAGGTACATTCGTGCCCTAAAATAACAGATCATTCAATAATTTCTATTAATATGTGTAATGTTCATAATGATGAAAATAATTTAGTAAGAAAATATAGAAATTTAAGCGAAAATAGTTTTGATATAATAAAAAATAATTTAATGTTGTGCAACTGGTCATTAAATTCTGTAGATGTAAATTTTATATATAATGAAATTTTAAGTAATTGTGATGAAGTAATTAATAATGTTTCCCCAATACAAGTTTGTAGGTATTTTTTTTTTTTTTTTTTTTTTTTTTTATTAGATACAACCACCCAACAGGTAACCAGTTACAGGGTGGGAACAATTACAATAATAATGTATATAAGGTACAAATATTACAGATCAGTAGAATATAATAAATACAATAAACATAATGTAGAGTTATAGAAAACAGAATAGGTGAAAAAGACAGAGAAAAGATACAATTATCATACAAATAGTATTAAGCTTTTTATACACTAATATTCATGTTACACAGATAATATATTTTTTATCGAGGCAAGGCTACAATTAAATATATCAAGCTCATTTTGCAGCGAATTATAATTTTTACACATAAAATATATGGGTGAAGTTTTTAATAGATTAGTCCGAGGGGTAACGAGATAAAAAGTTTCACGATTTCTACTTTCTATACGAGGTACCCGAAAACATAGTTGTTCCAAAATAGATGAGCAATCAAAGATATTATGAATAATTTTATATAAGAATACCACGGAGTGTGCCATTCTTCTGTTTTGTAGACTCGATATGTGAAACCTTTCTAACATAATGCTTTGTGGGTAACCGATTGTAGGATAGTTGCCATCTTCAACAAAACATAAATACTTAACCAGACGACGCTGGATGTTCTCTATATTGTTTATGTATGTAGCATATCCCGGAGACCATACCAGTGAACAATATTCCAGTTTCGACCGCACAAAGGAAAAATATAACAGTTTCGTAATGTCCGTATTATTAAAACCCTTACAATTCCTAATTACGAACCCTAAGTTTTTTAACGCTGACGATACAGTTAAGTTCATATGCTCATTGAAACTTAGATTTCTGTCAAAAGTAACACCAAGATCTTTAATGATATCAGGTCTTTGTAACTCTTGGTTATTTAAATGGTAATTGTAGGTGACATGAGTGCGGGCTCTACAAAATGTAAACGCGTTGCATTTAGATACATTAAGAGGCAATTGATTTAATATACACCAATGATTTATCTTATCCAAGTTATTCTGCAGCTTATCACAATCAGCCTCAGTTTCAATTACATGATAGATTTTCAAGTCATCTGCGTATAATAGACTTGAAACATCCAGGTCTATAACAATATCGTTAATAAAAATATTAAACAGTAGTGGTCCCAGTACCGATCCCTGAGGAACACCTGAGCTAGCTATAATATCAAAAGACCTGAAACCACGGTATTCTACATACTGTCGCCTGTTTGTTAAATATGAAGTGATTAAATCTAATAATGCTAACGATAATCCGAAATTATTTAGTTTCTGTATCAGAATACCGTGGTCTAAGCGATCAAAAGCTTTGGAAAAATCAGTATAGATAATGTCAACCTGTTTGTTGTCATCCAGTTTTTCGGAAAGATATTGTGTAACACAGGTTAGATTAGTTTCAGTGGATCTACCTGGTACAAATCCATGTTGATTTGTTACGATCTGATTTTGTACGTGCCTGGATAATGACGCATTCAAGGTAAACTCAAAGGCTTTTGCAAAATTGCAAATTATTGTTATTGGCCTATAATTCTCAGCATTATATTTGTTATCTTTCTTATAAACAGGACATAAACGAGAGTATTTCCATACATCAGGGAATACCTGTAACTTCAGGGACAGATTAAAAATTATTTTAAGGGGCAGGGCGAAGACATGTGCACAGTCCTTAACTATAAATGCAGGTATATTGTCTGGACCTTTAGTAAATTTGGGTTTTATCTTCTTAAGCGATTTTAGCACGTCCGATTCCGAAAACGTCGTTATGCATAAATTATTACTGTTTACATCACCACAGGGGGGATATTTATTGCTGTTATTATTAGGATTAAGATAAGCCGATTGAAAAACGGTTCCAAAAGCATCAACAATATTTTGAGGATTTGTGTGTCGAATGTTATTATATGTAATATTATCAGGAATGGCGCTACTATTCCTTTTACTGTTTACATATGACCAAAATTTTTTTGGATCATTTTTTATATTATTTTGAATATTCAATAAATAATTTTCATATGATTGTTTTACGTCCTGCTTTATTTTCTCTCTCATGTTCCTGAATTTATTATAATCATTTTCACTTTTTGTTTGTTTATACTTTCTCCTCTGAATATTTTTTTGCTTTATATCTCTTACAATATCATTTGTGTACCAAGTTGGATATTTGGGTTGTTTGGGAATAGATTTAGGCACAAATTGATCAAAAATTTCAGTTAGTTTAGAGTAAAAAGCAGTGCAAGCCATGTTAACGTCATTTAGTTCAGTTAGAAATGACCAGTTTATCTGAAATAGATTTTCATATAATAGAGGGTAATTGGCTTTTTTAAAGTTATATATTTCCATTAAATTACATGGGAACTTTTCAGGATGAGAATTAGTAATTTTTAGTGATATTTCTAAGGGGGGATGATGTAAATCCTCTATTAATAGACACTCTAATGATCTGTTTACGTCACAATTTGCATTTGACAGTACCAAATCAAGAGTATGCTCATTAGTATTTAGTACATTATTAAATTGTTTGAGGTCAAGGTACTCAGAAAAGTGTTGTACAGCAGCTACACGACTGCTTGGTGCAATATTTTGATTGTTATACTCTGGGACATTAAAATCTCCTATAAAATAAATATTTTCATCGTTTAAATAGTCTAGAGACTCAATACATTCAAAAAGACCTTGGTAGGATGCATACGGTAAATTTGGGGGGATATAAAGGATGAAAATGAAAATATTTTGAAAATGAAAGGTCACTTTAACACCAACGATATCTATTTGAGGAAATATCTCACGTATAAGACTGACATTAAGTTCCTCATAAATATACTTAATATTTAGCGCAATTAGTACACCGCCGCCTTTATTTTTATTAGTTTCCGTAAAGTTCCGGTCACACCGTATGATATTATAATTAGAGGACAATATTTCTGTATTCAGTACTTGCGAGTTTAGCCAAGTCTCTGTGAAAGCATATATATCATAATGGCATGCCATAGAGGCAAGAAATAAGTCTTTTAATTTTGTGTTCAACCCGCGTACATTTTGATAATATATGTTTATGATATGAGTTGGTGAAGAGGCAGTGGTTTCGATTGGGGTTATTGTTATACTCGGATCATTGTTATTTGAAATATTCTTATTTGTTTTCACGCCTAGTTATGCAGAAAATGACATTTTTGCCTTAAACTCATTAATTTTTTGTTTATATACGAAACAGTTGTTGTCCCATGCAGCATGTTCGACATTAAGCTCAAGTTTATTAGTAATAGAGTAATCTAAACAGTTGGGGCACTTTAATGATTTATTATTACAATCTTTTACATTGTGCTCACCAGCACATATTGGGCACCGTATTTTAGATTTACATTGCTCTGATATATGATTAAAACCGCTACATTTGAAGCACCTTCGTATATCAATAGAATCGTAAACATTACATAGATCGAATCCAATAAATAACTTACCTTCTCCCTCAGACAAGATTTTGTTATAGAAATTTACGTCGACTTGCATAATGGCTTGATATATTTTATCATTTTTTTTCGTTGACCACAATTTCAAGATTTTACATTCAAACTTTTCACCTATTAGATGTTTGTTCTGAAACTTGATATATTCAATTAAGTCACTTTCTTCCAGCTTCTCTGACATTCCTACTATTCTCACACGTGGATTTAAGGTTTTAACGTCCTTGATGTCATAATTTTGATTCAGTTTGTTCACAGCGATTTTCCTAAGTTTCGTAACTTCTTCTGCACTAGAACATCCTACTAGGATACCACCATCTTTGATATTTTTTACGCTTGAGATATTAATGTTATTTTTCACAGGGTTTACATTGCTGAGAATATCCGTCTTGGTTTCTGAGTTTTTTTGCGTCTGGTTTTTAGGTTTTATTATGATAGCCGCTTCAGTCTTTACAGCAGAGGAATAGCTTTTTTTAATTTCGACTTTTTTTTCGGCATTTATATCACATATAACTTTGGCAGTAGAGTGAGTTATGTCATTTTTAATGCAGTTAAATTTATCTGTCATTTCTTGCACAAGTATTTTGAATTTTTCTTCCAGCAAAGTTTCCAGGTGTTCGAGATCACAAGTCGGCAATTTTTTTAAACAGTCCTCACATCTCCAGGATAGCGAAGAATATTTGGTCACTGCTGCTAATATTTCGTTTGGTATATCGACACATTGGATATGGTAACACGTTTTACAGAAACCATTGCAAGTAACGGCTGGCTTCTTCGTCGTGATCCCACCATTGCACTTTGCACACTTTTCACTCATTTCACTAATTAATTAATTATTATTGTCAAATGCATTTAGATATGACGCACTTATAAATTTCACGTGGCAATTTGGGAATTCCTTGGGATAATAAACCCACTACCTGCTTGCCCGGCCACTGCTTTAGACACCGATAAATACGTGCGTCTCGTTCGAACGCCTGGGGAATAAAGGTATAAAAATAACTTACCATGGTTTGATAATGAAGTATATTTTAAAATAAAAGAACGTGATTTGTCTTATAAGGCTTTTAAAAAATGTGCAGTTAAAGACAAACAAAGCAAATGGGAAACCTTTAAAAAGCAAAGAAATGAAGTGGTTAATTTATTAAAAATGAAAAAGAATCAATTTTACTATGAAAAAATTGACATGTGTAAAAATAACCCACAACTGATGTGGAAAACTATTAAAAAAATAATAAATGTCAATAACCAAAAATTCCCGAGCTCTGTGCAATTTAATAACGATAATGAACAAAGAATTGTAAGAGACAACTTAGAAATAGCTAATGAATTCAATTACTATTTTGTTGATAGTATTAATCAAATTATTACCAGTATCGATTGTACTGAATCATGGTGTATCAACGATTATAATATGTATCCAAGATTTTTTAAATTTAAATTACTTACTTTAGCTGAACTACGTACAATTATTACTTCATTGGACAACAAATGTAGTGTTTCTGAAATTTTGAATGCAAAAGTTTTGAAACAAGTGTTTGAATCTATTGGCCATGTTATTTTAAATCTTATTAACATGTCTTTGGAAACTGCAAAAATTCCCAGTTTATTAAAAACTATCACGATTGTTCCAGTTCCTAAAGTAACCAATACAATTAATTCAAGTGAATTTAGACCTATAAATACCTTGCCCCCTGTAGAAAAAGTACTGGAAATTGCTGTTTATAACCAGTTACTGGAGCACATCGACAGTAATGACATCTTAATTGCTAATCAATCAGGATTTCGTCAAAAACATTCTTGTGAATCGTCGTTACAGTTTGCGCTTTGCAAATTTAAAATTGATTTAGATAATAATAAATACGTAGTAGCTGTTTTCCTGGACTTAAAAAGAGCATTTGAAACCATTGATCGGAACATATTATTAGCTAAATTAAATAGGTACGGAATAGAGGGCAATGTATATAAATGGTTGTCGGACTACTTGAGTGATAGAAAACAGAAAGTCAGAGTAAATGATTCATTATCTTCTGAAATTGTTAATGATTTTGGAGTTCCTCAGGGCAGTGTCTTAGGACCATTACTTTTTATATTATACCTTAACGATATAAATATCTTTATCGACTGTGAGTTTATAAACTTGTTTGCAGATGATACACTATTAGCCTGTAGTGATTTGAACTTAGAATTAGCATTACAGAAAATGAATGTAATATTGTCCAGGGTTGAAATTTACTTTAAAATCAATATGCTGAAATTAAATATATCTAAAACTAAAGCTATGGTAATAACTACTAAATTCAAATATAATAACCTAAACCTGAATAATATAAGTCTTTCTATTTATAATGAACAAATTGAAATAGTAACAACAGTGAAATATCTTGGGTTCCAATTGGATAATACTCTATCATTTGATGCTCATTTTGAATATATGTATAAGAAAATTTCAAAAAAACTGTATTTCTTTTCTAGAATCGCTAATAATTTATCAACTGAGACTAAGATTACTGTTTATCAGTCTATTATCCAACCACATTTTGATTATTGTTCTTCGGTATTATATCAATTTAATTTAAACAAACTTGCACAATTACAAAAACTTCAAAATCGTGGTATGAGAATTATCTTAAAAACCAACAGTTATACTCCAATTAATATAATGTTAACGACTTTGCAATGGCTTTCTGTTTCTCAAAGATTGTTTTATTTTACCATGATTTTAGTATATAAAATAGTAAATAATTTAGCACCCTCATATTTTCAAAACTATGTTGTTTTTCATTCAGATTTACATAATCATCTTACTCGTAATGGTATGAACATATACATTACCAAAACTAATTATAAAAATAGTATGAATTCTTTGTTTTTTAAAGGTTTTGATCAGTTTAATAAGTTACCAAATCAAATTAAAATGAAGTCATCTGTTGCTGCGTTTAAACGTGAACTAATTAAATATATTAAAAATATGGTCTAAAAATTAAGTTGACAATATTAAAAATGTGATACTATTTATATATAGACTAATCTTTTTTCTTACTACGTTATTTTAAACCTTTTACACAATTGATTTGTAGATTGTATGTTTCTTATATATTGTTTATACTTTCAATATTTAATTGCATGTATTCTTAGTTTTTTTTGTATATTAGAATGTCTATTTCAAATAAAGTTATATATATCTTTAAACCTATACTAGGATGCAATACGTTGAGAGATTTTATTTATAGTTTTACCATGCGTATCTATGTAACCTGTTGGAATATTTTTATAAGATATGAGACAAAATAAAAATCCAAAGCATTATATTATTTTTATTTGTAGCATTTCGATGATTGGGGATTTATTGGAACTTGCGACATTCAATGTAATTAATTTAATTCAATGCAATGTATTCCTAAAAAATTATAAATCTGTTACGAGACCAAATAAAAATTATTTTAAACTTCCTAAAAGATCAGACGACATAAAAAATACAAATAAAAAGCTTTATAAATTTCTATTTGATCAATAATTGAGTTACTGAGATAATACGGCACAAATATATTCATCCGTTTGAAAAAATTCATAAACTGCAACCTTATGTTATCCTGATAATCTCAGAATTATTTTTCTCAGTCCAAGAATGATTTAAGTAAATAATTATAATAATTATTAGTCTTATTTCCATAAGGTATATAGGTGTGAAGTTTTATTCTTTTTTATTCATCAATTCTTTAAAAATAATTTATACCCAAAATTTAAATACCAGATCTTTACATTTTTATAAGGTCTAATATAAGGCCAACAATGGAAAATGGAAAATGGTCCAGTTGATAATTTAGCAATATACTAATGGGTTTTTCATATTTATTTTCATATTTTCTACGAAATTTAGCTTCTATAATTTTCTAAATGTATATGTATTTTAAAATACTAATTATTGTGAAAAATATGCTTTACTATTATGAGATGTTTGGCATTTGTTACTTTTGAATAGTTTACCACAAATTTGTATGCTATGTAATATGACGTTAAATTGACTTAAGTATACAGGGTGATTCACATAAAACTCCCCAGGCAGTTTCCATAATAGCGAAAAAAGGTATTAAATTTCTGTAAAGGCCAGTCGTTACATATTTTTGATGGCTTTATTTTGTCGTTCAAATGTTGCCAATGACAGTGGCGTCCGCTACGTCGCGACGCGATGCCGGAAAGAAAATTTTCGATGACTGGGACTTTGAAAGTATAATATTAAAGTTTCTTTAATACTAATTTTTGTAGCATACACTTTCCTGTTAAAATCAGTGATTTTCGAGATAAATCGACATAACATAAAGTCAAATAAGTTTTTTTAATAATTTGTTTTGACATCAATAAAATATGTACATATGTATGTATTTATTTTTAAAGTAAATGTTTAAAACTGTTTCCTCTTTCATGGATACACATGTTAAACCATTACTTTCAATAACGACCTACTGTGGTAACACTCGCATATATATTTTGTTGTATGGGTCTGCCATATCATCGATTGGTTCGGTGCAAACTAAATTTTTTAGATGTCTCCATAAGAAAATATCTAATGCAGTTAAGTCAGGTGATCGTATTGGCCACCTGATTACTCCATTAGTTCCTACCCATCTATCCATATGTTCGTTGCAAGTGTCTAAATGTTATTCTTAAATTATGTGCCGGTGCCCCGTCTTGATAAAACCAGATTATGTGCCCATCATGAGGAATGTTTCTTAATAAATTTGGCAGCTCCTCTTGCAAGAACCTCCGATATCTACCACAATTTAACGTTTCACGAAATAGATAAGGTCTGACTATGTATCTGTTCAATACTCCACACCATAAATTTACTTTAAAAAGTTTTTAATTTTTGGTTCTTCGTATCTATCTCGGATTATTTTGAGACCAATTCCGAGTGGTTTGTATAGTCACAAGCCCATTACTATGGAAGCGGCTCTCATCGCTCCATGACACATTTTTCAAATAATTTCGATTTTTATTATGTAATACTGACAATTCAACAATAAAATTTATGAAACGCTGAAAATCACCAGGTCGTAAATGATGAACATAGTGAACTTTATACGGACGGTACTTATTTTTCTTTAAAATTATTTGACAAGAGGAGTAGGAAATATTTGTTTCAGACGATAATTTCCGTAAAGACATATTTGGATTATTTACAATACTGTCAATTACTAAAGCAGTATTTGCATCATTTGTAGCCGTCAACTGTTTATTATACTTTAACTTTTCAGAACTTCCGTAATTTTTCAAATTATTGGTTAAAGAAATAAAGATTTTATGGTCTGGCTTAGGCAGATTGGGAAAATGCAAATGGAGTAACCTTTCGGCTTCATGGGAATTTTTTCTACATTCTCTGTAGATCAAAATCATGATTAATTTGTCTTCGTTGATGTACACAACCATTTCTGAATTACCTTGTAATAACAAACGCATTCAAGAACTTAAAAATTGATTATATGTGAACAAACCTCAAAATAAATTACTACGCAACATACTTGACTGTATATTATTAAATTAGACTTAGGACTACTAGTTTATAGAATTAAGAAAACAATACAGGTGTTAATGAAAATTATACTTTAAAAAATAAAAAAATAGGAAATATTAGATAATTTGAAAGACATTGGTCTTTTTAAAAAATGTCATTATAAAATTATATATATATATTATTTGGTTCTTTATCGTGTGTGCTGTTTCAATGTTCCAGCTATCGAAAAATAATTTCGCACTTCAACACCATCTTTGTATAATCATTTAAAAGATGACGAATCACTTTAAACTAAGTACCTATTGTATGTAGCGCCCGCTTTTGAGTGAATTTAAATTTTTTTGCTTGTTAAAAAATATTGAACTGAATAATTTTTTTCGATTTATCTCCAAAACCACTGGTTTTAATAGAAAAGTGTATACTGCAAAAAGTACTTAGAATTAAACAAACTTTAAAATTATACTTTCAAAGTTCCAGTCATCAAAAATTTTCTTTTCGTCGCGGATGCCACTATCATTGACAACATTTTAATACGGAAACTGCCAGGGGAGTTTTATGTGAATCAACCTGTATAGAGGCAATTAGTAACGTGAAAATTGCTTATATAAATATCTTTCTCCTAATTTCAAATTAAATTGTCCTCATTATACTAAAAATTCATATTTAATAAAATATATTTTCTGAATTTAGAGACCCGTAACAATTAATATTGTTTCATTGCTCTATAACAATGTACAATGCCCAATATGTATCGAAGAATACTTATGTTGCTGTGTTTAAACAGAAGTTTTATGATTGTAAAATGACGTAGATCAATTAGTAAATGCTTTAAGTACCACCTTTTTGTAATTTTCCGCCTCGCATATATTTTATTTCCTGGTCGAAGAAATATATCTGGTGTTTATATGATATGTTATACGTAAATAATCCTAATGTTAGCTATTCTTCTAACATGCTGTATACCTAATACACAATAATTTTAAAAAGTGCTAGCTGACAGCAATGCGCGAGAGGTTATGATCTCATTTTTCCAATATTGAAAGAATTATTTATAGTTTATGTTTTAAATAAAGGTAACTTATCAAATTATATAATATTAAATAAATAAACTCAGTGACATTATTGTTATTGCATGTGCCCGGTCAAGAACCTAGGAACCACTAAATACACCTTAAAAAATAAATGAGTGCTTGATACTAACCACTTTAAAAAAAAATATTATTTTAACACTAGTTGAATTTTTATAATTAGCATATTATTACGCACAATACTATTTTATCTAAGCATATAATTTATACATACCAAGAATCACGTATGACTGCTCGCTTAAAAGAATATTTATCAATAACTGAAATATTTTTCGTATTCAAGCTTCTACAAGGAGCTTTTCACAAAAATACTTCTGTTCTGTACTGTGTTAATAAATTGAGATAAATTATTATTAGTACCTATATTGTGTTAAAATTTGCATCCTGTTTCATATATATTCTCTAATCCTGCCAAATCAAGGATATAAACAGTGCAATTATACTTTTTCATACCAATAAATTTTACTGTGAAGTTATAACAACTTCCATTTTAAACCTTAATGCCATGCGAAGAAAAAAATGCCACTTCCTAAATATACTGAATTTTGTAAAAGCAATAAATAATTGTTATTTTGATTAATATTATTTACGTATTAGTTTATGCCAAAAATACCAAAAAGAATTATATTTCAGCATCAATTCCGAAGATATTTTTTTAAGACTTACGGTCATATTTCAATACACACGCTGTATACTAAATATTAGAAAAGCGGTAAATAATTATATATATTTTTATTAATACTATTTACGCATTAGTTTACGCCAAAAATACCAAAACCATAAGATAAATATTAAGAGTTGTTAAATATCGGTTTAATCCAATGTAATTTAAAATAAAATCGAAACACCGATATAAAATTTTTATTAAGTACAAGTGACTGGAATGCTCAAAATACAATGAATGATTTTTAATCCAACAATAGTAAATTAATGTAAAGTCTTCTACTAACCGTTGGTTCATTTGTTATATAAATAAAACTAGATCATACAAATATTACAATATATGGGTGTCTCAGATTTGGCGCCGGACTCTAGTGGACCACACAGTGTTATATATTGTGTCCCTTTAAAATTTAAATACCCCAATTTTGTTTTGTTTATGGGTAACATGTGTAACAAAGAACAGCACTTTAACCATTGACTTTTGTTTTATCTTATCGTCTTACTCTATTCTACTATGAAGTTATAACAGCTACCATTTGAAAACTTAATGCCGAACGAAACAAAAAATTTTACCACTTCTTAAATATTAAATATTATAAGAGCGGTAAATAAATGCCATTTTTATTAATGTTATTTGTGCATTAGTATATGCTCAAAGTAGAATAAAGTCTTTTAAATTCACAATAATAAATTAAAGTCAAGTCTTCGCTGTCGGCCGCTCGACCACCCAGGCTCTTTAAAATTTAAATACCTAAATGGTCTATGGGAAACATGTGCGGCACTTGACATTTGTTTCACCCTCTTTCCAAAAATGTTACCATGTACAAATTATACCATAACTATCCTACGTGTAAAATTTTATTTATATTTAACATATATTTGTAATCTAATTCAATTTGTGATTGAAATTTTGTAATTGTAAAAATATCATTAATAAATAAAGAAAAAGGAGGAAAAACGTGATTCAAGAAATAAATTGTTGCTAGCTATCGTTAAACTTATATTGAAATGTAATATGGTGAGGGTATTTATTTAGAGTTTTACAGTGCGCATCTTTGTATTATAACCTGTTGGAATATTTTGATGCTATGAGACGAAATAAAAAGACAAATTTATACTTTTCTATTTCTAGTTTTTACACATTTTAGGATTTATTTGCGACAATTAATGTATAATCAATTTAATTTCATCCAATATACCTAGTATGAAAAAGTTAGGCATCTGTTACGAAACCAAATAAAAATGATTTTATACTTCCTGAAATAGTAGATGTAGACTTACTGAAAATATATAACACAAGTATATTTGTTCTTTTGAGAAAGTGAATTAGTGAACTATGTTATGTTATTGTTTCATGGTCTCAGTATGGTTTTTCTCAGTCCAGAAACGACTTATGTAAATAGTTGTAATGATCATTACCTACCCTTACTTCTAAGAGGCGTCTTGGAATGAAAGGATAAACAGTCAGAAATTAGGTAGGATTCAAACGGCAAACCCGTGTACAGGCTACTTTTCACTTTTTTTATTCTTCCCGTATCTATACATTTTAAATAAATGCTGGAAATTCCAGTACTATTTTAGTCAAATAATTTGAAATGTATGTAAAGTAAGTATAGGTAACAAACATTGTTGCAAAGAAGTATGTGAAGGCTAAATTTGACCCGTATATTTGTTTAAAAAAAACTTGGATAAAATTAGGGTTAAAACTAGAGAATTTGTATTTCGTTTTTGGGACCCAAATGCATAGAACAATGTTTCTGTTGCTATTTTAACAGAATATGTATGATTGTTAAAAATAAGAGAACTTTCTGTAATTTTTTGCTTTGTATGTAGAAATATAATATTGTCTGGTGTTTATGTAATATGTTATATGTAAATACTCCTAGTGATAGCTATTTTTGTAACATACTGTATATCTATAAAGAGTAATTTATTAGCGTGCAAATATTAAAAAAATAAATTGTGCTAAGCTAACAGCATCACATTCTTCGAATATTGAAAGAATTATTTATAGTTTAAGTTTTTCAAAATGAAGATAACTCCTCAAATTAAAAATCAATTTAATAAGCTCGGCGATACTATTTTTGCACCTGGACGGATGATAACCTATCCGTTTTATGTTCTAGCTAAAATATATTTTAAAGAATAATTTAATGCCGGATACACTATCAAACAAAAATAATCTTTTAATACTGCCTTAAAATGTATTTGATTTTCATAATCGGTATATTTTTAGGCACAATGTAAGTTTTTAAGTATATTACTTAAAATTAAGAATTAAATATTTCATTTCTCATTGCTCACTTAAAAGAATATTTATGAATATTTGGGACTTGCTAATTCTCAACCTCAACAGCACGAGGATTATACTGCTAATCCTCCGGATTTTTGCATAGGCCCGGAGTATTCCACGAGTACTCCAACACAACAAACGGACGAGCTAGACCAAATTTCTCATCAGTCCAAGCGATAAACCTCCAGGACAGTTTTGACCCAAACCTGAGCTTCCCGGAAAACCAATTCATGTAAAAACACCCCGCTACAAACTAAATATCGTAAACTCCAAAAATTTATTTTACATAGAAGACATCACTAAACTTTTCAAAATCTTGATAGACACAGGCGCAGATATCTCTATATTCAAACCCGAAACGGCAGAAAACTATAAACGTCGATCCCACGAAAATGTACAGCTAACACAGGGTACAGGGTATAACAGACGAAAAAATTAATATCACTGAATCTGCTCTCATACCTTTCAATCCGAATGATCCATACAAAGTTTTCATTCATAATCTAGATATAGAATTTGACGGACTTTTAGTGCCGACTTTTTGGACCATTACGATTGCTTAATAGACATTAAAAATAGACAATTAATCACTAATTTCAAAACCGTACCATTGTATCAGGTTACCAATAATATATTAACTACAATCTGGAGCCCGATTAAAAATCAAAATTTAAATGAAACAAAAAACCAAAATGTAATTTCTATCGAACCACGCACAGAAAAGATTTTTAAGCTTAAATGTAATTTACAAGATACCGAAGCTATACTAATAGCCCAGGAAAATGAAAAGGTACGCTTACCGAACGCCATTGTCAAAATAGACAACAATGGTGAATTTTTGACAACGATAATAAACGCAAACGCGATTCCAAAAACAGTAAACTTCTCGGATCTTAAACTCGAACCCGTTCAAAAATTTAGATCAATATTTAACGTAAATCTTCAAAATCCGGATTCCCAATACATAGACCGAAACTACGAAATAAAAAATCAATTACGCTTAGATCACTTGAACGACGAGGAGAGTGAATTAATTACTCAACTCTGTTTAGACTTTTCAGACATGTTTTATCTAGAAGGTGACAACTTGACATTTACCAACGAAATCAAGCATTCAATAGACACTAACGATTCTAAACCAATTTTCACTAAATCTTATCGTTACCCCCAAATTCACAAACAAGAAGTAAAATCACAAGTTTCAAAAATGCTCGACCAAGGCATTATCCAGCCTTCAATTTCTCCCTGGTCCACCCCAGTTTGGGTAGTCCCCAAAAAACTAGACGCTTCTGGTAAACAGAAATGGCGCGTCGTAGTTGACTACCGAAAATTAAACGAAGTAACGATAGGTGATAAGTATCCTTTGCCCAACATTTCCGATCTTCTAGACCAATTAGGCAGATGTCAATATTTCACGACTTTAGACTTGGCCTCTGGCTTCCACCAAATTGAAATCGATCCTAAGGACACCCAAAAAACAGCTTTCACGGTAGAGAATGGCCACTACGAATTTGTACGTATGCCATTCGGTCTAAAAAATGCTCCATCCACTTTCCAGAGGGTCATGGACAATATTCTATTAGGCATCCAAAATGAACGCTGTCTCGTCTACATGGACGATATTATTATTTATTCCCCTACTATCCACGAACATATTTCCCGATTAACAGAAGTCTTCAAACGTCTACAAAAAGCCAACCTCAAAATTCAGCCAGACAAATGCGAATTCCTTCGCAAGGAAGTCGCCTATTTAGGACATCTTATTACAAAGGATGGTGTAAAACCAAACCCTGCCAAAGTCGAAGCAATTCTAAATTTTCCTCAACCCAAAAATCAGAAAGAAATTAAATCTTTTCTAGGTCTAGCAAGCTACTATAGACGCTTCATTCCTAATTTCTCCAAAATTTCAAAACCCTTAACTAAGTTGCTACAAAAAGATATACCTTTCAATTTCGACAATGACTGTACAAATTCATTCGAAACCCTAAAACAAACTTTGACAACTACCCCGATATTGATCTACCCCAACTTTGATGAACCTTTTGTCCTAACTACAGACGCTAGTGCATTTGCAATAGGTTCTGTACTTTCACAAGGAAGTATAGGAAAAGATTTGCCAATCGCATACGCACCTCGAACTTTATGCGGCGCGGAAACTAAGTATTCAACCATTGAGCGTGAACTTTTATCTTTGGTCTGGAGTGTAAAGCATTTTAGGCCATATCTATTCGGAAGGAAGTTCAAACTCGTCACCGACCACCGACCACTCACTTGGTTATTTTCCATAAAAGACCCAGGTAGTAGACTAGCGCGTTGGCGCTTAAAACTAGAAGAATACGACTACGAGATAATATACAAACCCGGAAAGATCAATAAAAACGCGGACGCGTTGTCCAGAATAAAAATCAATCACTTTTCAGAATGTTCCAAATTTTATTCAAAAATTCTAGCCGCAAACGAAGACTCAAACGAAGACTCAGACGAAGATGAAACCTCAGACAACGACGACGAGATCACTGACGAACAAATTGCCCGAGAATTTGACACATTCTCCCGTCTTTACAAAACCAAATCTCTAATAGACTATTCCAAAATTCAAATCACAAATAAACAACTATTAGATCGAGAAAATAAAAACATCATAATGTTTTTTCAACAAAATAACTTGACAGACCTTCACCATCAAATTATCGAGGATATTTTCGAGGAAAACCCCGAATTCTATAACAATACAATCAATATCGTTTCCAGTAAATCGACCCGACAAAGAAATTATTACATTATCGCTCTACCCTTCGACCCAGAGTCTGTGGTAGAACACTTATTTTTAACATTATATAAACACCGGAACAAATTAGACCTTTCCAAAACTTACCATGTTGAAAACAATCTAGACTTTCCAATTCTCAAAATCCTATCATTTATTTTTGCAGAAAAAGACTTAAAACTAATCATATGTCAAAATTTAGTACGAACTCCCGACGAGGACCAACGTCCGATCATTCTCGACTAGCATCACACCGGAAAAAATAATTTACATCGTGGAATAAATGAAACGATACGTAGAATCAAAAATAAATATAATTGGCAAGGCTTAACAAAAGACGTCGAAAATTTTATAAAAAATTGTGAAACATGTCAAAGAACAAAAGTCTGTCGCAAGAACCTCAACAATCCCTTAGTGATTACCGAAACCCCTAAAACTCCATTTGAGAGAGTTAATATTGATCTATTCGAATTTCCCACGCGAAACTATGCATTAACTATCCGCGACGAGTTAACCAAATTTACTCAAGCTTACGCAGTCCCAGACAAGAGCGCAAAATCAGTCGTAAATACCCTGTTGCTTTATTTTCAGCATTATGGTACCCCACTAAGAATTCATTGCGATTATGGCGGTGAATTTGATAATAATTTATTAAAAGACCTTTGCACCCTTTACGACATAAAACTAACATACTCAAGCGTAGGACATCCTCAATCCAACGGATCTATCGAACGATTCCATGCCACCCTAGCAGAAATGATAAGAATACACAAAACCGAAAATCCCAACGAACATCCCTTTACTATATTACCCTATGCGGTGATATGTTACAATAACTCGGTAAACAAAACTCATGGCTTTACGCCATACAAGCTTATTTTCGGACATACAGCTAACCGACCACCTGAAACTCTTTACAACCAAAAAGACCTGATCACCAAATACGTTAGAGATTTAAATAATCGAATATCCCATTATTACAAAATTGCGCGAAGTCGAACAGAAGCACAAAAACAAAAAGCCAAAGTTCGATTCGACGAGAACATTCCCGAAAATCGACACACATATAATATTGGCGACAAAGTGTACGTCAAAGAATCACAAATAAAAAATAAACTGCAAAATAAATTCAACGGTCCCTTTGAAATTACAGAAATCTTTCAAAATTCCGCTACATTACTAAATTTCGAAACAAACCAAACAACCAAAGTAAATTTTGATCGAATAAAACCATATACTGAAGATTAAATTTATTTTCAGGTTTCTCCTGCTGATCGGATCAGCACTTGCTCAATTTAAAATATCACCCATTAACAATACGATCGGAGTATATTATCACCAAGACACGGACATTGTGATTTCTCACAAGAAATGGACTTTACTGGTACACAAAAACATATCTATCTTTAAGACAGCTTTCGACAAAAACGATAAGATCTTACAGACACTATACAACACACTCGACCCAGCATATCATTACATGAACGTCTTTTCAGGAGATGTAAAAACTCACCTTAGCTTATTGACGCAAATTTCCCAATCAATACAATCAAAATTTAACGAAATTTACCTTGACACGAAACGATACAAACGAGGAATACTAAATGGCATCGGAACCATTTTCAAATCAATAACCGGAAATTTAGACGCAGAAGACGGTCAGTATTATTCTGATTGTATCAACAAATTGAATAATGACGAACACCAACTCGAAAACCTAATTAAAAACCAAATATCTGTTACAACTTCAGTAATCAAAAATTTCAACGCAACTATTCAAAAATTGCAAGTTGACGAAGAAACTTTCAATAAGGATATTAAAGAAATTGAAACCTCAATTTTAGACATGACTAAAGACATAGAAAACGTCCATGCAAAACTGAAATTTATCGAAATCTGCGAACAACTTATGGCAAGTTATTTATTTATCGAGGATAACCTAAATGACATCCTAAATTCCATCACTTTCGCGAGGCTTAAAATAATTCACACGTCAATTATAAATCCAAAGGACTTAGTAAATTCTCTACAGGAAATTTCGCAAAACCTACAAAGGAACAATTTACCGCTTCCAATCAAACTATCAAAGGTTGCACAGTACTTAGACATTATAGAACTAAAAGCTTTTCAAACAAATTCGGATCTAATATTTGTGTTAGACATACCTTTAATAGACCCTCAAACATATTCAGTATTTCAATTATACCCTATTCCTATTTTGGATAATAGAACTGGTTTATATCATGTATTATCAACTTCTCAAAAATATATCGCGAGAGATGATGATTCATTAATGTACATACCTATCTCGAACCTTGAAGAATGCAAACCACTTTATTTCAACACCAAATTATGCCCAATTTTATTTGCATATCCTATTGATAACAATGCCATATGCGAAGCCCATTTCTTCAAGAACCTCAAAACTCTGCCAGAAAACTGCCAGACGTCATTTATCATCAGCCAAGGCTACAACGTCCAAAAAATAGACGAAAACACATGGTTAGTTATTAACGCAGAACCTCTACAAACAACCATCAACTGTCCAGAAAGAAATTCAAAACTGAAGTCATCTACAAAAATTCAATAGTAAAATTACAACCAAATTGTTACGCCTTCATAGGCATCACAAAAATTCAAGCCAGTATCAATGAAGTAACCGATGTAAAAGACGACACTCATCCAATCCAAATTCCATTTGAATGTTGTAAACATATTCCAGACAAAATCCGAGCTCCAAATCTTAAACCACTAAAATTAAACAATCTCAATACGGAAGACCTCGAAGTTGCCAAACACAAGTTGGACCAATACTCCAGAGATTTAGATGATTTGATCAACGAACCCTTTATAACAAAACACATATCCTGGTTCACTTATTTTATCATTGTGGTAATATTTGGACTGTTATTTCTGTACCTATTTTGTAAGTGCAGAACAAAAAGACGAAGACTAGCCATCGATGTTTCCGCATCACCCCCATCTCCACCGAGGCCTAGCAAACCCTACAGGACATTTGCTAACCTATTTCCTTCACGAAGACGACCTACCTTAAGAAGAGAAGACAACGAAGCCGAAGACATAGAACTTACCTAAAGACAAACTGTTTTGTGCCTTTTTACTGACTTTTAGTGCTAGACTCTTCAGTGAATTTTATTTCATTTGTTTAATCATTATATTTCATTATTTTTCTATCCTTTGTTAATGTCAATTTTATTAACATTTTTACATCACTTTCATTTAAACTTATCATACTTATATTTTATGCTTTATAGTAAAGCTATATTTTAACCTTGGGAATATTTTATCCCATTTTACAATTCAACTTAGTATGTTTGTATTTTACGCTTTCCTGCTAAAGCTATATTTTAACTCTAACATTTTTATGTTATTTTATTTTCTGAATCAAGCTTATTGTGCTTGCATTTCATATTTTAGACGCTAAGGTTATATTCTGTATTTTAAACCTTACGATTTAACATTTTTGTATCTTTTATATTTTTCCAAATTGGACCATTACCTTTTATACACATTTTATATTCGTTTCAAAAGTTGCTGCATAAACACCTACTGTTTTTATAAGGGGGAAGCTGTTATATTAGAAATATACTATGATATATAATATTATCGAGACAGGCTTAACCTTCTCAAACATATCGTATTACATACTGCGTAACAGCTCTTCTCAATAACCGCTCACGCTGCATGAGCATTGTGTTTCAATTCTCAGTAATGCTGATTGTGCTGAATCAGCAACACTGTTTCCTTTGTTCTCAAAACATTATAAATATCACCAACAACCTTTTTGTAATCAGTCATATACTCATTTTCGACCTAATACATTCTAAATTTATTATTGTTCATTATTGTACCAAGTAAATAAAGTTTTTAAAAAGTGATTTCTACAATACAATATATATATATATATAATGTTCCGAGAAGCTTTCGCGGTCGTTGGTATGAAAAATACTAGATTCTCGGGTTGAACCGCGTCTGAGATTGTTAATGTCTCGACGTTTCGGCTCCCGTTTTGGAGCCATTTTCAAGAAAAAAAGTGTGTCAAGTAAAAATTGTCAAAGAAAATAATGCTAGGAGTTCGTGGAACTGGTATCCCACTCACTGAAGCCCTAAACGTTCTCAAAACTAAACACAATATTTCTCCCAGCACTCTGACCCTTCTAGAACATTGTCTGTCCAACACCTATTTTCTCTTTCAAGGCAACTATTACAAACAAGTGAGAGGAGCTCCAATGGGATCACCTCTGTCCCCCGTCATAGCCAACATCTACATGGACAACTTCGAAACCCAAGCCCTGAATTCATCCGAACTGAAGCCTACTTGCTGGCTAAGATACGTAGATGACATCTTCGTTATCTGGCCACATGGTAGAGATTCTCTAAACAACTTCCTGTCTCACATTAATCATATACACCCTCAGATCCAGTTCACTATTGAAATCGAAAACAATTGTTCTCTCCCTTTCCTAGACGTCCTCATTACAAAACAAAACAACAATCAACTCTCCTACTCTGTGTATAGAAAACCAACCCACACCAACCGTTACCTTAACTCAAAATCACACCACCATCCATCACAAATAAATTCCGTTGTCAACACTCTTGTAACCAGATCCCTCAGACTAACAGACAATCACAACAGACAATCCGAACTACAAACATTACAAGAAGCACTTCTACAAAACGGTTACGACAAAGGACATATAACGCGATCCATACACAAAGCACAAAATCCTCCCCAAATTCAACAGACAGAAACTCTTCCTCAGCAAAAAGCTCTCCTACCCTACAACAAAGGTGTCACAGACAAAATTTCAAAAGTCCTGAAATCCAATAACACAAAAACCATATTCACAACACACCAAACAATTTCCAATTTAATCAGAACCCCAAAAGACCAAATACCTAATGATTCCCATGGTGTATACGAAATACCTTGCTCAAACTGTCCCCAAACCTACATTGGACAAACCAACAGACGGATTAACAATAGAATATATGAACATCGTCTTGCAGTTAGAAAATCCGATGCCACATCATCACTTGCCCAACACCGCCTTCTAACAGGCCATAATATAGACTTCGTTAATACCAAAACCATAGCACCATCATTTTTCCAGAAACCACGAATCATCCGCGAAGCAATTGAGACTGAAAAACGTCCCAATTATCTAAACAAAAGGAATGACGGTCATCGTCTTCCAGTCGCTTGGAAATCATTGATCTCCAGGCTAGCCCCACAATATTCATCCACAGCAGCCGTTCTGCTCTGATGCCTCCATCAACAGACCCTCAACCCCCCACCACTCTCCCACCTACAGACAGCTTTCGTATAAATAACACTTCGTCCGATACTACCAGCGAGTTTGCTCTAAAGAGTAGGCAGGTTGAGGCCTTAGAGACGGATCGTGGTGAGATCTGGGGAGTAGGCAGATGGAGGCCCCGGAATCGAACCAGTTCCACGAACTCCTAGCATTGTTTTCTTTGACAATTTTTACTTGACCCACTTTTTCTCTTGAAAATGGCTCCAAAACTGGAGCCGAAACGTCAAGACATTAACAATCTCAGACGCGGTTCAACCCGAGAACCTAGTATTTTTCATATATATATATATATTGTATTAGAAATATACCATGATATATAATATCACCGAGACAGGCTTAACCTTCTCAGACATATCACATTACAAATTGCGTAACAGCTCTTCTCTAATAACCGCTCACGCTAGCTGAGCTTAACATTTCATTCTCAGTAATCTGTTATCATGCTGAATTGCAAATCCAATGTTCTTTGTTCTCCAGACATTATAAATATTACCCACTGTCATTGTAAACCTCAGTCTTATACTCACTTTCGAATAAACCTCATCTAAATTATTATTGTATTTTCTTAAAGGGTCAACGTTGACTCCAGTGTAACAAATAAAGTTTCTTTTTAAAAAGTTATTCAAACAATCCACTATCTAACATATATATATATATATATATATAAGCCTTCTACCTGGCCAAAAAGCATGGCCTTCAAAAAGATTCGATTTAATACCATAATTACCAAAATCAACCTATAGAATGTAGTTTAGGCAATTGTGTCAAAGAACTCTCTGCATTTATTGAGGAGGTCAAAGAAGTGCTGGTCCTATGTATGTCTGAACATTGGTAAACTGAAGAACAACTGGGAAGTCATCAACATTCAAAACTACAAACTAATCTCTAATGTTTGCCGACCCTTGAAACAACATGGAGGTGTGGCAATTTACTGTGAGCTAGATGTTTGGGCACAACCAATAAGTGACGTTAACAACTTATCAGAAAGTAAAAGTTTCGAGTGTTGTGAAGCTGAAATAAAAATAGTGTTTCAATTTTAATTACATGTATTTATAGATCTCCAGATGGAGATACTGATGTCTTTGTGTATGGATTTAACCATCTATTAGATTTTTTCAGAGAAAGAAACTATTTTTCATAACTGGTGATTTTAATATAAATTTATTTAATTCATGTTCAATTAAAAATGACTTCTTGAACTTGTTATTTTCATATAATGCTTTTGTTACCGTCACCGAATATACTCGTAGAGATTCGTCAAGCCAATTGCATTGACAACATTATCACTAACTTAGAATATGGTTTCAATATCACTAATGTGTTCACTGGCATATCCGATCACTCAGTACGAGTACTAACTATTAATATTGGTAAAAAAATAACATAAACTAATAAAATAAGAGTTTTCTCTAAAACTGCTATAAAAGATTTCTGTGTTGATATTAAGTATGAATATTTTCATACGGTGTATGAAATGCCCCATGTTGATGCAAAATATAATATCTTTATTAACACCTTCTACTGTATTTTAACAAACACTTTCAATTTAGGACAGAAAAACAAGTAATAAATTTGACTCCAATAAATACAACAATCACTGATAGAATGTAAAAACACTATGTTACGATATCAAAATCTCTACTTTAATTCCCTTGAATACAAAAACACATTCATACATTCCAAACAAAAATACAATAATTTATTGAAAGAGTCAAAAATAAAACAGTATGAAGATAGACTCGCAAACTCCAAAAATAAATCGAAAACAAGCTGGGAAATAATATCGGATATGGTGGGGAGCTCTAAACAAGACTGTCAACCCATATACAAAAACATTGGCAATTGTGTAAATGATATGAATAGTTATTTTAACAATCTAGCTTCTGACGCAGCTATTGGACAAATACAAACCTTAAATTACATATGTAACGTACTACTAAACAAAGTGTCAATTGTCTTTGAGCCAGTTACTGTGCCTGAGCTATGGGAGATTCTAAATAAAATTGAACCTAAAAAGAGTTCTGGGTATGATGGTGTCTCAATTTTTATCTTAAGAAAATGCTTCGAATATATTGTTACACCTTTATGTGATATTATAAACAAATCACTTAAAACTGGGGTCTTCCCTAATAACTTAAAATTTTCAGTTATTAAGCCATTACACAAAAAAGCTGTCTATTTGAAAACTATCGTGCAATCCATTTGTTAAGTGTTTTCTCTAAATTCTTTGAAATCGCAGTATATAACAGAATTGTACGTTTCCTTAAACTGTATAACTTATTCAGTGTCTCAACACGGATTTTTAGGAGGTAAAAGTATAGAAACTGCTCTATTTGAAATAACGAATTATATCTACTTTGCGGTGGACGATAATTGCATTGCCCGTAGTATTTTCTTGGATTTATCTAAGGCTTTTGACCTTATCGGCCATAATGTTTTACTGATTAAACTATCTCGCTATGGAGTACGTGACATTCCTTTAAACTGGTTCAGTTCTTACCTAAGTGGTAGCAAACATGTAAAAAATTTTGACAGAAATAATGGGAATTATGTGTATTCAGCACCTTTGGATTCATCCACCGGAGTACCACAGGGCAGCATCCTTGGACCTCTATTATTCTTAATTTTTATCGATAATATCGAATTGCTTATTAAGGATGATTCTTTATTGATCAACTATGCAGATGATACTAATTTTATTATTAAAAGTCCAAACTCATTTTTAGATATAATAAACGATGGCAATGCCATTGTGAAATCTATGGAACTGTGGTGCAATAATAATGGACAAGTCCTAAATCAACAAAAAACAAATGTAGTTCTATTTAAAACTAACCAAGGACTTGACATAACAGACAGTATCAATCTAAATAAACAAAAAATAAAATTTTCAAAATCAGTAAAGTGCTTAGGTACATAGTTAGATGAAACTTTAAGATTCAGAGAACATATCGAATATATAAACAAAAAATTAAGTAAAACCTGCTATGGTTTAAGAATCCTCAATAAATATGCAAACAGCAATATAAATAAAACATTTTATTAGTCGTGTTTTTACCTGCGAATTAGATATGGCATTTTTGGGATAACAGCCCCGAAGCTGTAAACACATTTAAAATTCAAAAAAGGGCAGTGCGTATAATTCAGAAATTACATCCTATTGAGATTTGCCAAGGACAGTTTAGAAACTTAGGATTTTTAACTCTCTCTGGATTGTATATATATGTTAGATAGTGGATTGTAGATTTAACTTTTTAAAAACATTTATTTAGTTTAACACTGGAGTCAACGTTGACTCGTTAAGAAAATACAACAATAATTTAGAAGTAGTTTAATCGAAAGTGAGTATAAGACTGAAGGTACAAATGTCTGTTGGTTATATTTATAACATTAGAGAACAAAGAGTATTGAATTGGCAATTCAGCATGATAAGAGATTACCAAGAAAGAAACATTAAGCTCAGCCAACGTGAGCGGTTATTAGAGAAGAGCTGTTACGCAATCTGTAACATGATATGTTTGAGAAGGTTAAGCCTGTCTCAGTGATATTATATATCATAGTATATTTCTAATATAATAGCTTCCCCCTTATAAAAAAAGTTGGTGTTATGCAGCAACTTTTGAAATGAATATAAAATGTATATAAAAGATAATGGTACAATTTGGAAAATATAAAGAGTATAAAAATATTAAATTGTAAGGTTTAAAATACAGAGCGTCTAAAATATGAAATGCAAGCACAATAAGCTTGATTCATAAAATAATATAACATAAAAATGTTAGAGTTAAAATATAGCTTTAGCAAGAAAGCGTAAAATACAAACATAATAAGTCTGTTGTAAAATGGGATAATATAAAAATATTCCCAGGGTTAAAATATGGCTTTACCGTGAAAGCCTAAAATATAAGCATGATAGGTTTAAATGAAAATGGTATAAAAATGTTAATGCAATTGAAATTAACAAGGGATAAGTAAAATAATGAAATGTAATGATTAAATGAATAAAATATGGTTCACTGAAGAGTCCAGCACTAAAAGTCAGTAAAAGGCACAAAACAGTTCATCTTTATGTAAGTTCTATGTCTTCGGCTTCGTTGTCTTCTCTCCTTAAGGTAGGTCGTCTTCGTGAAGGGAATAGGTTAGCAAATGTCCTGTGGGGTTTGCTAGGCCTAGGTGGAGATGGGGGTGATGCAGAAACATCGATGGCTAGTCTTCGTCTTTTTGTTCTGCACTTACAAAATAGGTACAGAAATAACAGTCCAAATATTAGCACAATGATGAAGTAGGTGAACCAGGATATGTGTTTTGTTACGAATGGTTCGTTGATTAAATCGTCTAGATCTCTGGAATATTGGTCCAATTTGTGTTTGGCAATTTCGAGATCTTCTGTGTTAAGGTTGTTTAATTTTAATGGTTTAAGGTTTGGTGCTCTAATGTTGTTTGGAATTTTGTTGCAGCATTCGAATGGAATTTGGATGGGATGAGTGTCGTTGTTTACGTCGGTTACTTCGTTGGTACTGGCTTGGATTTTTGTGATGCCTATAAAGGCGTAACAATTAGGTTGTAATTTCACTATTGAGTTTTTGTAGATGACTTCAGTTTTCGAACTTCTTTCTGGACAATTGATGGTTGCCTGTAATGGTTCTGCGTTGATAACCAGCCACGTATTTTCGTCTATCTTTTGGACGTTGTATCCTTGGCCGATGATGAATGATGTCTGGCAGCTTCCTGGCAGAGTTTTGAGGTTCTTGAAGAGACGGGCTTCGCAAATGGCATTATCATCAATGGGGTATGAAAATAGATTTAGACATAATTTAGTGTTGAAGTAGAGTGGTTTGCATTCTCTGAGGTCCGGGATGGTTAAGTACATTAAAGAATCATCATCTCTCGCGATATATTTCTGAGAGGTTGACAAGATATGATATAAGCCAGTTCTATTATCCAAAATAGGGATAGGATATAATTGAAATACTGAATAGGTTTGAGGGTCTACTAAAGGTATGTCTAATACGAATATTAAATCTGAATTTGTTTGAAAAGCTTTTAGTTCTATAATGTCTAAATACTGTGCAACTTTTGATAATTTGATTGGAAGTGGCAAATTGTTCCTTTGTAGGTTCTGTGAGATTTCCTGTAACGAATTTACCAAGTCTTTTGGGTTTATGATCGATGTATGAATTATTTTAAGCCTCGCGAAAGTGATAGAATTCAGGATATCATTTAAGTTATCTTCGATAAATAGATAGCTTGCCATAAGCTGTTCGCAGATTTCTACAAATTTTAATTATGCGTGAATATTTTCTATGTCTTTAGTTATGTCTAGAATTGAAGTTTCGATTTCTTTAATATCTTTATTGAAAGTTTCTTCATCAACTTGCAGTTTTTGAATTGTTGCATTGAAATTTTTGATTACTGAAGTTGTGACAGATATTTGATTTTTGATTAAATTTTCGAGTTGAATGAAATGATTAATTTGAAAAGAACATTACTTTTTGAAAGTACCGTTGTCATTAAATTGTTTCGCAATTTATTTTGTCATCTGAGATTATTTTTAGAAGTAGGTGTTATCGTCTGTTTGGTATTGGGTCAATTTTTTGAAACGTGGTTATTGAAACGATTTTTAACATTTCTTTTGTTTTGGTCTCGGACGCTAATTAATACATGCTATTATATAAAATAGTGTACCAATCGTGTATTTAATTTCCTGTATGATCGTCATGTAGTCGGGTATATAACTTATTAGGATAATAATAATGTTTATGATGTATTATCGCAATATTTTAATGTTTCGTTTCGAACGTATGTCACAATAGTTGCTATTCATATGTTGAATAGTTTTAACAGGGTTGTACACTTGGAAAATAACCATGAGGGGTTGCTGTTGTGAAACACAGCGTAGAATGGTATTGCTAGAATAATGTGTGGGTTGAGAAAAATGAATTATTATCGATTTTATTACTGTCATTTATTGTTAATATCATATTTAATTAAGTATTCATTTCTCTTGATTACATAGGGCTTTAAGATTGAGTTTCATAGGGTGGACTGAACTATCTGAATGTTAGAAAACTTCGGGATATTTTTTCTTGCATGACAAATTTTTCTGAGTGGGAAAATTAAACTTACAAAATTTCAATTTCTGGAGTAGCGTTGAAGATGGGTAGTTACCGTGTGTTCATTTGATATGGAGTTGTCAATATAAGAATAAGAGGATTCACTTATTAGTTTATAATGCGAACATAAATGATTGTCATAAGTCTATGCACATTATATTTCCGGGATAGTGAAGAAATTGACTGACGGAATTAGTCAGAAAATTACATAAGTAAGTTTTTTGATGGAAGAACTGTTTGGAATTAAATTCGTGAAATAGTTAGTATTTGTCAGAATTAGGGTGATGTATGTTTCGGATAATAATTCTATGTAAATGTTATGAGAAAATAAATTCCTTTAATTTTAAGAAGTTGGTCAGGGGATGAAAGAATATAAATATTTCTGTTGCATGATTATCGTATCACGAATATAGTGTTGGAATTATAACATAAGGATGTTTACGATTGATTTTGCAATCTTGTGTAGGACAGCGTAAGCTGTGTGAATTTGTCAATTTGTTGTATGTGTCGGTGTGTAGTTTTGTGTGAGAATTCGAATAGGACGATATTGATTTGTCGAATAGTGCTTTTGGGGTTTTGGTGATTACCAAAGGATTGTTAGGATCCTTGCGATTTGGTTTTCGACAAATTTTGCGTTTTTTATAAAACTTTTGGCGTGGTTTGTTAGTTCTTGCCAATTATATTTGTTTTTGATGTAACCTATTTTTGTAACCGGAACCTTATTTATCAGGGGTTCTTGATAGGTGCTGATTAATAGTTGAAGAATTAAAATATAATGATAAATTTTGTATATTGGTCTAGTATAAGTATTCGAAATTTTGAGGTATTATTTTTTTTATATATTTTCTTTTGAAATCTCTAAATTTTTTATTTTTAAAATAATGTTGAGAATAAATGTCTTAACATTGATCCTAAAGAGAAGTAATTCTGTCCGTGTGTGTTTTTGAGTTAATGTTGGTTTTGTTTTACTAAACTACAGAATAATTTCGTAGTTTTCCTTTTAGATGGAAATGTTTTAGTGAAGTTAGTGTATGGAAGTAAGTTCACAATTTTTCGATATAGTAGTTGTGTGAAATTTGTAGTTTTACGTTTTATTTTCGTAATCTACTAGAAGTTTTGTCTCGTGTAAGTATAAAAGTTGTCAAATGGTGTAAGGTGTAGAGTTTGTTTGTAATTTGCATTTTAGAACTTAATCTATTAAGGATTTTGTTTTGTAAAGTCTAGAAAATGTGTTAAATTCTTGGGTAATTTGTTCGTCTTTTAATCTCGTCTTCGTTATCTGAAGTTTCATTCGAATTTCAAATGAATTTTGAATATTTTGAAGAACGATTGATTTTCAGTTCCTGAAATTTCTTTTGTATGTTTGTAAATTTTCAGGGTTTTCGAGTAATTCAATTTTTTTTAATTTGAAAAGGTATGTTCTGAATCTAGGTTCTAATTTAAAGTCTGAAAATTTCTTAATGTATATTATTTAAATTTCTGCCCTTGCTATTAATAATTATCTAATTAACAGCTGTTATTACTTGTGCTTGTAAAGCGTTTATGTTGGTGTAATGAAACATCATAATGAGTACAATGCAATATTGAGGTGTTGGATATCAGGCATTTCTTGTTAAAATGTTTAAGTTCATAAACATACAAGACGTGCTCCTGTGCAAAAGTTCAAGGCACTGTTATCAAAGTAGTACTACTATTATGAATTTCCTTGAATTAAATGTAAATACTTTATGTGTATTTATTTAAATGAACAAAAGTACTTCCTTACAATTAAGGTCTTGTTTCATAGAGTAGAATTTATTACAGGAGAAGAAATTTCCTAGTAATAGAGGAAAGGAATAAAATCATTTACATAAGAAGTGTTTTGATCAATAATTGATCTATGCAGTTAATTGATATATCGTACAATTATTTTTTAAAGATTTTCTAGTAATATTAATTTAGAAAAGTTTGAGAAAAATGGACAATATCTTTAATATAAACTGTTAATTTTAGGTAATAAGTAATAATATTCTAAAAGATTTCGATTAAGTGACTAAAAATTTGTGAGATAATTTTGAAAATTATTTTGGGTTGCAAGTTTTCGCGTGTTTTATTTTGCAGGGTCGGCATATGGTTGAGACGAGAATCGGTATTATCATTTTCAATTAAGTTTAAATATAGATTTGAATTTTTGGACTGGTTCAAATTTTAAGTTTGAAAATTCAACGATTTTTGGAATTGTTTTTTCAGGAGACACAAATGGATTTTGTCGGTACATTTTCCTGATTGTGTGGGGTGTATAGATTTTTCTTTTGTTTTGATTATGCAGGATTGTATGCGTGTTTCTTGAATTATTCTTTACCTTGTTTGTCTTTCGAATTTTCGATTTCCTGAGTATTTTATTACTAATTTTAAATAATGTTTGTGAAATAAACATTTTTCTGTTTAATGCTTTTGGTTTTACTTGTTTCGGATTATTTTTTGGAATGTTTAAATTTAAGTTTATCAATTTAGATTTATCTATAAGGCATGATTTTGTTTTCGAAAGGCTTATTTTTTGTGGGTTAACGTTAGGGGTTACATTTGAAGTTTTTTCTGTTTCTTGTACTTTGCTTTTAAATATTTTTTTGATTCGGTAAAAGTAGAATTTTGATTTTTGTTTTCACAGGACATGTCTAAAAGTTTAGGAATTTTGTCTGTTTGATAGGAGTCTGATTTTTGATAATTTACATTAGATGTTGTCTCGAAAAAATCACTTTGTACGTTTGTCTTTGCAGAGGTGTTAGGTAGGCGTATTTTTTCATGTTTCTGAGCTAGCGGTATAGTGTCAGTGTCACAATAAAATTCAAATACTTCTTCAGTATGTGGTTCGAGAAAATTAAGATTTTGATTAATGATGTTGCCTGAAATGTGATGATTAATATTTTTGTTTGAATTTGTAACTGGTTGTAAGGTTAAATAATCGTTAACTTCAAATAGAGGTATAGTTTCAAAATTGGTAATTAATTGATTATTTCCGAAATCTATCCTACATTTATAATGTTGTAGAAAGTCGTTACCTACAAAGCCATCAAAGTCTGTATCTAAATCGTATACATAAACTTTGTGCGGATCGTTAAAATTGAATGGTATGAGAACAGATTCGGTGGTATTAATTTTTTGACCTGTTACTTGTATATTTAAATTTTCGGGGTATCTTAGATTATAATTTTCTGTTGTTTTGGGTTTGAAAATGGAAATATCTGCACCTGTGTTGATTAAAATATTAAATTTGTTTGTTGGATCTTTCATGAAATACAGGTTTGCTGAACTTACTTTAAATGAATTGTTATATGGTAATTTTACATGAAACATTGTTCTTGGAAATTCAGGTTTGGGTCGAGATTGTCTTTGAGGTTCATTGATAGGACTTGATGAGAAATTTGGTGTAGTTCGTCCGTTTGTTGTGTTGGAGTATTCGTGGAATACTCCGGGCCTATGCAAAAATCCGGAGGATTAACAGTATAATCCTCGTATTGCTGAGAATTAGCAGTATAATTCTCATATTGCTGGGATTGGGAATTAGCAGTATAATGCCCACATTGTCCGTTTGGAAAATCGTAGTCATCATTATTTTGAGATTGATAATCAGGAGAATAATTGGTAGAATAATTTACGGATTGATTTGCAGAGTAATCTTCGTATTGGTTTGGGTAATCTGAATAATTATCATAAGTTTCTTGGTTTAGGTGATGGGTTTTTTGTTGGTTAAATCTATTGAAATTCGGGTTCGGTTGTATGGCAGAAGGTCTCTGCTGGTGGAAGTTAGGATTTGGCCTGATAGCTGAGGGCCTGTTTTGTTGTGGATAATTGCGTTGTTGATTAGAAAAATTTTGGGAATTCTGTGGTCTAAAGTTTGCTTGATTAGGTACACTCTGGAAGTGCTGTCTAGGAGCTTGTGCCTGATTGGAATAGGCGTTTGGTGTGAAATTGGGTTGTGAAAATTGGTGGTTTTGCCTCGTGCGGCATTCGTTAAAGCTGTGCCCATTCCTTTTGCAGAATGTGCAAAATGGTGGGAGATTTGGGCGTCTTTGCTGATTTTGAACGGGACTTCTATTTTGAATTTTATTGGAGAATTTTTGCGATTCGAAGTACGACAATTGCAACTCACGTTTGATGCGATTTATTGCATCTAGCATATCACTAGGATTGCCAGCCCTGATAATTTGCCCTAACTTGGGTTCTAATCCGGTCAGTAAGGTGGTCAATGTCATGTTTTCGATGAGGTTACATTGAGCAGTTCTTTCCTCTAAAGTTAGAGTCTGCTTTTGCACTGCTGCGTGCATTTTCGCGTTGTGCGTTTGTAGTCTTGATACGAATATTAGTGCGGTTTCGTTGGGTAGTTGGTGAATGCGTTGTAAGTCCTGTATAAGGGCTGTCAAGTCGCGGGAGTCACCGAAGTGGGCCTCGAGTAGGCTTTTAATTTCTGCCCAGGTGGCAGGGTTCCTGGAGTTTACTAACTCGGCGGCTTTTCCCCGAAGTTTATTTTTAATGTGCAGAGCAAGTAGAACACGTTGGTCTTCTATAGACATTCCGTTCGCGTAAATACACGCACTAATAAAGGTTTGTAAAAATATCGGATTTCCATCGAATTCTGGGACTATCGAAAAAATCTCACTTAACCTGTAAGGTTCAATATTTATAGTTTCGTTCGCCGTGATTGAATTGTTTGCATTGGAATTGCTTACGTTTGTGGTGGTAGCCATTTTGTTTATATTATTTAGATAATTAAATAACTTAAAACACTTTTTTCAATTTGAGTTAGTACGCTACTGACAATTGGTAATTTTATATTATATGTAAAAGAATGTGCTGTTTATTTTATAATATTTCAAAATTTAATTACAAGGATAATTGGATTAATTTAAAAAGTGTTTTTAGTTGGGAATAATGTCACTGAAATTTTATATACTAATGTGCATTTAAACAGTATAGAACATGTGGGTTTTATTTTATTTCACAGTCAAGTAAGGCGTAAACTTAACCTTTATATGATATATGATATTATGATAAAAATAATGTTAAGATAAAAATGGTATGTGATTATAATTATTTATGTAGGAAATGTAGATAAGTTCGTACTTAAAGAGTATATAATATTACGATAAAACAATGTTAAGATAGAAACGGTATAGTTATTTATGTAGGTCACATAAATTTTAAATAAAATATTATATTACTTCTGAATGAAATTATTATTTGAATATTAGAACTGCTGTTCGTTAAATTGAATTGTTTTTTTATAAGAAAAATATGCAAAATAATCGAGATGATTCTTAAAATCTACTTACATTAAAATTTCCATTCCACACGTCTGGATTGAAGTTGAATGTTGCTCCGTGAACTTTGTTACAATGCGGTCTTCTCTGCCAGGGGCGTTACCAGGTATTCCTTCCACAGAGGTCTCCTACACTGCCGAAGACACCAACTTCTCGACTGGGATGAATTCTTACTTGCTAATTTGTTGCTTTGTTGCTTGTTGAATTATTATTATTGTTTCTTTGTGAACGTAGATTCTTCTGAGTAAAGGATTGGGATCCACCACGACAGCTAAGGAATTTCTCCTTTTTCCAGGGGCTCTTTTCTTCAGGTTAGGCACCTTTTCCAGATGAACTCCTTGTTCCTTCCGATATGTTTTCCACTGGTTAGGCTCCCGAACTGTGCGTGTTCTTCAGATCCGCCACGACTGCGCCAATGTTAGATAGTGGATTGTAGATTTAACTTTTTAAACATTTATTTAGTTTAACACTGGAGTCAACGTTGACTCGTTAAGAAAATACAACAATAATTTAGAAGTAGTTTAATCGAAAGTGAGTATAAGACTGAAGGTACAAATGTCTGTTGGTTATATTTATAACATTAGAGAACAAAGAGTATTGAATTGGCAATTCAGCATGATAAGAGATAATAGTTTTTGAAATATTTAATTTTTTTTGTTTTTCTCAAAAAGTAGATCTTAATGTCCTAAAAGTTAATTTTCGAAAAATCTATTTGACATTTTTAAATTTTTTTTACTGGATTACTTGTCCAATATTATAGATATCCGTTTGGAATGAAAAATATCTGGAAACATTTCGATCATGTGAACATCTGAAATAAAAACTTTAAAAATTTTTTTTTTTTAAATCAGCTATGAAATTTACCTATTAGGTTTTTTCAAAAAAATATTAACGTAACACGGGTATAAATTATAATAAAAACTGCCTTATTTCAATAGCTATCTAAAGGTACAAATGTTCAATGTACCCTTAATAGTTCTAAGAAAATACTAGTAAAAATAACGCAAGTAGTACGAATTTTATTTTTAGATAAACAGTAAAAAACATTTTAAAAGTAGAGTTTAATTCTTCATTAATTTCAAAGTTGTACTTTATCTTTTATATGTCTTGCTCAAAATGGGAGCCCCTATTCCGTATACAGACACGGCAGTGTCTTCTTATTTCCGTCCTTGTTACTCTGGTTGTCAGATTATGCCTTATGTGTTGGGCAGCGTCGACTATCTTTTGTCTAAGGTTTTCTATAGTATTGACTGGTGTGGCATAGACCATCTCCTTCATATGACCCCATACGTAATAATCAAGTGGTGTTAAGTCAGGGCTTCGCGCTGGCCAAGGTATTGGGCCCGCTCTTCCAATCCAACGGTTAGGGAAACGTTGATCAAGTAACTGTCGTACTATCAGCCGATAATGTGCTGGACAACCGTCGTTCTGAAACATCATTCGCTGTCTGACGGCGAGAGGAACATCTTCTAAAATCACCGCCAGATCATTTCTTAAAAAATTTTCATAGATTTCCCCGTTTAAATTTTGAGGAAGAAAGTGTGGCCCTATTAAATAGAGGCCAATGACTCCCATCCACACATTAATAGAAAACTTCATTTGGAAACTAGTTTCACGTGTTAACTTGGGATTTTCCTCTGCCCAATAATATAGGTTGTGGAAATTTGTTATACCCTCGCGATTAAATTTCGACTCGTCCGTCCATAAAATACTTGTTAAAAAATTTGCACTTTCTGCATCTGAATTTAACATAAAGCGGCAGAATTCCACTCTCCTTCCAGGATCACCTTCCTCCAAGCCTTGGACAGGGGTATAGTGGTAAGGATGACATCCAACTCTATGTATCGTAGACCAAACTTTCCATTGTGACACTCCGGTTAGTCTTGCGACTTTATTAGTTGAAATAGTTGGGTCTTCCTCAAAATACCTCAATATTTCTTCCTCATCATCTGGTTCATAAACGGGAGGAGCACCAGCGTCACTTCTTCTACATTTCATGGAGCCAGTTTCAGCGATATTTCGATATGCCGTACTGAATACACGTGCATTTGGTAAGCGGCGGTTAGGGTACCAAAGACCATATTCTCGGCGAGCTGCAGCAGCGTTGCCGCCACAGTATCCATAGACAAACAAGATATCAGCGTATTCTGCGTTGGCATACGCGGCCATGGCACAGAAAATACAATAACAACAACTAATAACAACAACTACGAGCAAAATCAAAATCTTCGATTACTAATTTAACAAGACCAACAAACTTAAGGGACACGGAGATAAGAATGTCAGTTAATGACATATATGCACAAACGTCAAAGTCAAGGACTGACTGACTTAAATGAAAATGAACGATTAGTCGTTTAATAAATTCCGCCACCAGCATTATCTTTACTAATTTTTTATTAGAATTATCAAGGGTACATTAAACATTTCTACCTAGTTAGATAGCTATTGAAATAAGGAAGTTTTTATAATAATTTGTACGAGTGCTACATTAATATTTTTTTTAAAAAACCTAATAGGTAAATTTCATAACTGATTTAAAAAAAAATTAGTTTACAAGTTTTTATTTTAAATGTTCACATGATCGAAATGTTTCCAGATATTTTTCATTCCAAACGAATATCTATAATATTGGACAAGTAATCCAGTAAAAAAAAAAAATTAAATGTCAAGTAGATTTTTCGGAAATTAACTTTTAAGACATTAAGATCTACTTTTTTGAGAAAAATAAAAAAATTGAAATATCTCAAAACCTATTGAGTTTTGCATAATGTATGTTAGGGCTAGATTTACTCCTTAGCTCATGCCCCATCACATCTCCAAAGGAATGTATCGAATTACCAGTAACCCTGTATATATATGAATCTGTAAAATTTGTATATAACAACAAAGGTAGCTTTCTAACTAACCTGATGCCAGGACCATATAATACAAGACATGGCGAACATTATTATTATTATTATTGTTCACATAGATTATCTCTGACGGAAAAAGCCCATATTATGCTAATAAAATTATACAATCATCTTCCTAACCGTTTACAAACTAATAACTCCTTTGATACAATAAAGAAAGATCTAATCTCTTTTCTTTGTGAGCTTGAACCTTACTCTTTAAGTGATTATTTTAACTTTAGAAATAGAACCTAATATCTCATAATATATGTAAATTATTTATTAATGTCCCTTATATAGGCAAATTATTTATTCTTGTTCTTTATATATTTCTGTTTTTTGTTTGTAATTGGCTTATACAATGTTATTCTATTGCGTTAAGTGCAATAAATTATTATTATTATTATGCACAGTATAAAATTTTTAATGTTTGAGCTGAGGATTGTTTTCCAATTCTAAAAATAAATTCAAGCATTTTGCTAGCTTTTTTAGTAATGGTAGATATATGGTTAATGAAACATATCATTGTATCAAACAAAATGCCTAAATCTTTTAGTTCAGTAACCAGTTTTAGAGAAATGTTATTTAAAGTATAAATCGAATAACACAGCTATTCAAGTCTTCCTGAAGTAGCAAATACTCTGATTGATTGCTTATTTCTAAATAAAATTTAAAACATCTGCAAAAAGCAGAAACTTGGAATGTGTTATATAGCCAGTTATATTATTAATAAATAAATTGAAAAGTAAGGGGCCGCAATGGCTACTTTGAGGAACACCAGAGTGAACCTCAATGGTATTAGATACGAAATTATTGATTTTTACCCATTGATTCCGTCCTATTAAAAAGGATTCAATCATGCAAGTAGTGAGCCACTATTTCCCAAAGAACCTAATTTTGATATCAAACGTTTATGATTAACGGTATCAAATGCCTTTGAGAAGTCACTATATATAGAATGAATCTGATGTTTCCTTTCAAATGCATCAGTTATATCACTTTGATAAATAAGTTAGTGAGTGTCGATTTACCCTGACGGAACGCATGCTGTTCATTAACTATAACATTCTTAAATTCCCAAGTTAACAGTTGAGAGACAAAATAATCTAGCATTTTTGGTATACATGACTGTAAACAAATTCACCACGGCTATTAGGTATATTGTTGAGTTGGCACATTTAAAAAAAGTAAAAGTTTCACTAAGTGGAATAGCTGACGAATTAGCAGGACATCTTACAATAACACCAAGCTCATCTTTGGACCAGTGAGCTTCCGGAATATTATAATCACCCAAAATTATAAACTTATGATTAGGGTAATGTCTTCGACAGATGACGCATGTGCATTGTAAACCTCTAGGGCTGCATTAGGCGGGATATAGACTGCACCAAAAATAAACTTGTCCTTATGTTCCACTTCGATGAACTGCTTAATGTTAACTTGCATATTATTATTGTTAATCACTTTAGATTTAAATCTCTTGTGTATGGCTATTAGAACACCACCACCCCTAGTTTTTATGCTTGTTAGCCAAGATTTATCACATCTATGGATTACATTTGGCTTGGTCAATTTTAGTCTATTAGAATCAAAATTAAATTATATAGGTATAGATGGTGTGGTTATTGTGGTTCAAAAATTATTTAAATCATAGAAGTCAGTCAGTCAAGTTCAACAATGAATATTCAAATAGTAGGTTTACAAAAAATGGGGTACCACAAGGCAGTATCCTGGGCCCTATTCTGTTTTCAACATTTATGATCGACATACCACCTATCTTTAGGTTGTCCTCATCACATATGTATGCTGATGATATTCAGATATATAAATATATCTTGTAAGGTGAGTAAAGCAAATGTAAAAGCAACTATTAATAATCTAATTCGGATTTGGAAGCTTTCTCTAAATGGTGTAAGGATAATGGATTACGTATAAACTCCCAAAAATCCGTTGCTATGTGCATAGGAAATGAAGTGTTAAAAAAACAGTTGGATATTGAGAGTTCAAAGGCGGATCCAGCCTTCGAGTCGGGGGGGGGGGGGGGGTCACATAGTCGAGGTTCAGTCAGGACAGGCTCCAATTCGATTATAATAATAAATTTAAATTAAAAAGAAATAGTATTTTATTGTTTTACGTAAAAAAAATTTAATCAAATAACAAAATCAATTTTTCTCTTTTGTCTTCTCGCGAAACGAGTTATGCGTGTCATTCGCCGCGTATGGTATGGCGTACGTATTTGCCATCAGACGAAGTATTTATTTTATTAAATTTATCAATGAGATTAGAAAAATTATCAGTGGTTGATCTAGACACAGCCCAGGGGGGGGGGGGTTCATGACCCCAATGACCCCCCCCCCTGGATCCGCCGCTGTGAGAGTTACGATATTATAGTAAATAATGATACCATCAAATATGTAAAACAAGTTAAAAACTTAGGAGTAATTATTGACAGTTCACTTAATTTTGACGCACATGTAAATAATGTAACAAAACAATCATTCATGACACTAAAGGCATTATACCAATTTAAGCATAGTTTATCGGAAGATGTAAGGATGACCCTAAATAGAATATGGCAGTAATGTCTATTTTAATTTTCTCACAGAATATAACAAAAATAAATTACAACGAATACAAAATGCTTGCATGCGATTCAGCTACTGCATTAATTATAGGGAACATATTACACCCTATATTAATAATATTAAAGAATTAAATGTCAGAAATAGAATGAAATACCTATTTTCAGTATTTACGTTTAAATTACATAAAACAGCCACTCCGATTTATTTATATGAGCTGTTGACGAAACGCTCTGACATTCACGACGTTAACATAAGAAACAATAAATATAACATTCCGCAACACCATACTAGCAAGTTTGAGGGTAGCTTCATTTATGCGGCCACAGTAGTTCTAAATGAAAACTTCCGATTCCTCAATTTAAAAGAGTTTATGTTAAATAAGCAGCTGAGCACATTCAACTGATCCATCTTGTTTGTATTTGTCCCATAACCATTTATTATTTCTTAATGCACTACTATGATTATGATTATATTCATTCTTTTTTGTACCTGCACTTATCTATTACCTTATTTTTATTATGTTAATTTTTTCAGATTACTTAAGTTTTAGTGTAATATTTTTAATTTTTAATTCTTATCATCATATTGTAATAATATTTAATCATTTATAAGATTGTAATTATAATTAGTTATTGTTCATTTCATTAACTGCTAATTTATATTTTATTGTAACTTTTATTAGGTGCGGGGAGGGTTGAAAATCAACTTTGTTGAACCCTTACCTTTTGTGTAACTTTCAATACAATAAATTTTTATTCTATTCCATTCTATAATTGGGAATAAAAATTTCATTACTTGTAAAATTATCCGAAAGCCACGATTCAGTAATAAGCAAAATATCATAGTTGTTCACAAGCACTGCATTCCTAAAATCAACAAATCTCGAACTTAGCCCACCAAAATTATGATAGAAGCATGTATTGTACGTTTTAGTTTTTTGATACAGTAATCTTTGGAATACCTCTAAAATACCTTATCTAAATATCTTTCTCACCAGCAGCAATGCGATCTTTGAGTTCGTCTTTAAGCTTATTATACTATCTCTTTGCATAGGGGTTTGGCCAGCCGAAATGAGAAAGCCAAGGATTCAGAATCCATAGCCCTCATTTGCTGATTGCATTTTAGCTGATTGACTTCCTGACGTAATAGTATAAGTTCACCAGTTAGTTCTTTAATTTGAGTTAAAAACTGCGGTACTCAACTTAAAACCTGTGCAGCATCCATCACATAGAAACAGTAAACTTCGTTTATTCATGGGCATACAACGAAGTTCAGAGGCAGATAAACCTGAGCAATATTCATGAATATATATTTTACAGCTGTCACAAGATAAAAATTTGGAGTCATTTCCAATGTCCGCCTTATTAATTGATTTGGTCGAAATTATGAGATTTATAATGTATGGTTTGCTTTATTTATAAAAACAAGCTATACAATCTTCAACAGATAAATTTTTATAGCAAAGCTTTTTTGTATAGTATTTATTTCCTCTATATTTATCTGTAATTTATATGCAATTATAACATATCACAGGTGGTTAAAACTTTAATATTCATTAAGATCTTGTAGAGTAGAGTTTCCTATTTAAAATGATACAACAATCAATCAAAACACCCAAATATTACTTATACACTACACCAATTAGATAGGAGCAAATTTACAAACATACATTATCTTAGCCAACCATCAAAAATGAAATTCCCAATTGTATTATATTATACAGTGCGAGTTAAAAATATGGAAACACGTGTGACTCATGCTAATAAGATGCCTTGTATATTTTAATATATATTGATTGTTCATTGACAGCTGATTCCAAATATATATAATTTTAGAGGGGTCCACAGGGCGATACAAGAGATAAAACACAAGAAAAATGCCGATAAAGACTACGTGGCAAATAGTCAATGAAATAAGCGGAAGAAAAGACAGACTTGATATACTCAGTTCACAGAGAAAATTGTATCAGCTCTGGAAACTGAAAGCTTGGCGTTAGGATTGTTTCTTGACTTGTCAAAGGCTTATGATACACTAGATCATTTGATAATATTTAAAAAATTACAGCAGTATGGCATAGAAGGAAATGCACTCCGGTGGCTTCAATCATATTTATCGAATAGAAAACAGAGTTTCCATTGCAAAAGATGGAAGGGAGATAAAATCAGACATAGAATCCATTAAGCTGGGCATTCCACAAGGAAGTGTAATAGGTCCTTTGTTGTTTATAATTTATATAAATGATCTGTCAAATGCAACCGTACCTGCCACAGAAGGTTCACTGACCATGTATGCAGATGATGCCAATTTTCAAGTATATGCCACAGATTTTTCCACAATTATTAACTATGGCAAATCTCGTGTTCGACTCAGCAAGCGAGTATTTTATTAAGAATAAATTAATTTTAAACAAAGAAAAAACCAATATTGTGTTATTTAAGACAAATCACGCCAGATTTGAAACACCAAAGGATGTTATAATTAATAATGAAACTTATCAGACATCAAATGTAGTGAAATTTCTAGGAATTAAAATTGACGATAAACTTAACTGGCGTAGCCACATTGACCATCTTTGTATAAAGTTAAATACAATATGTTACAGCATTAGAGTACTGGCTAAATATGTAAACAAACATTGAAACTAGTATATCATGCTAATTTTGAGTCCCACCTACGATATGGTACAATTTTCTATGGTAGCTGCAGTGAATTGGACAGAGTATTCATAATTCAAAAAAGGGTTCTAAGAGTGATGTTGAATTTAGGATACAGAGGGTCATGTAGAGGTAAATTTAAAGACAACAAAATTTTAACAGCTAGTGCAATTTTCATACAAGAATGCCTACTATTTCTTTTTAAAAATAAAAATCTCTTAGAGAATGAGCCTCAACATGAATATAACACAAGAACGTTAAATTACACATATCCAATCCATCGACTGTCACTAACGGAAAAGAGCGCTAGTTATAACTGTTTGAAATTATTCAATAAACTCCCACATAATATACAAAATACTCAAATTCTGGGTGAATTTAAATCCCAAATATATCAGTTGTTACTAAGAGTGGAACCATACAATTTAAATGAGTTCATGACTTACCAAGCATAGATCATACCTCATTATTATGCAATTATTTTAATTTTAATTAAGCCTTGTTAAATGTTTTTAAATTTTTATGTTTTCTTTTAATATCCCAATGTATTTAATATCTTAATGTTGTTAGATATGTTTTTTATCATAATGTTCTTTTATAGTAGGTGCCAATTATATTAAAATATTTATCCCATGTAGTGGGTATTTTGTATGTTTGACGCAAGTTCATTTTATGTTAATGATTGAATGTAACATTCTACGAATAAAGATTATTATTATTATTATATCCCCAGTATACCAGGTTGGAAAACTTCTTTTGTGGTTTTTAAATAAGGACACATGTCGATCTATAATCGAGTATATAATTTGATAGAATTGATCACATAGTTCGTCTAAGTCTGTATAGTTGAGAAGAAACATATACGAAACTGTTTACATTTCCATAATTAGCAGCACAAAAAGTTAAACTGAAGTGTGCCGCTCAAAGTGCCGCGTTTTTTGCTATACCCACAAGCCGACCGGACTCCTAAAGCAAAAAACGCGGCACTTTGAGCAAAACGTTTCAGTTTAACTTTTTGTGCTAATTATGGAAATGTAAACAGTCTCATATATGTTTCTTCCCAACTATAATATGTTCCAATTGATGCCAGTCAACTGCTAGCATTTCATTGTACAACGTTACAAAGTTTGCTTTCCTAAAATGAATCTTGTTTTTTTCATTGATGGGAAAATTCTTAATGTGCTCCACGCTTAATTTAATATCTACATCTACGGCCAGATGATGACTATCCTCTGTCGTCATTGGGTTCTCATCTCTACTAACTTTACAGTGACAGTTTGACAGAATTAAATCCAAAAGCCTACCCTTTTCATTACTAATTATATTGTATTGTTTTAAGTCTAGAAAGTCAATAAAATTTGCAATTAAGTCACTTTTATGATCACCTGCTACTTTACTAGCACTGTTAAATGATGGGATATTAAAATTCCCTACCAAACAATATTCTTGCAATATATAATTTCAAATAATTCAAAAAATTCTAATAGCTTAGTACACATCTACATTAGTTGCAGGAGGAATATATAAAACAAATATAAAAACTGATACAGAGTTTGCTATTAATTTACAATCTACTATATTTATATCCGGCACAAGATGCATAAGATCTGAGAGATCAATGGACTCAATGGACGATACTTGATAGGAAGTTTTGATGGCAACTAATGCTCCACCTCCTCTTGTCAGACTTATATCGCTTCAAAATACTATATCATCCCCATTGAATAATTCAGTGTCACTGATGCTGCTGGTAAGCCATGTTTCAATGAAGCATATAACATCAAACTCAGCTATGGATGAAGCACAATAAATGCATTAATTTTAGTATTTAAACATCTTACATTCTGGTAATATAGGTTAATACCTGTACTGTTGGGCGTAACTAGTTTAAATCAGAAGTATTAGAAGCATGGGACACATGTTCTTCCACACTAACTATTTTAGGCACATTTCTTACATATTTGATTGTTATATTTGATTCGCCATCTGCACGACGCTGAAGTAGCTGCTTTTTGATATCTTTATAGTATTGAATTTGCCTTGGAGTACGGTCTTGAGAAATGGAAATTTTCTTGCTCTGCAAATTCACCTTATTCTTCAAACTAGGGCTTTTCTTTTGTATTTCCTTTGTCTGATGCTCACTATCCAGGATTATCTTGACTGGGCGATGACTCATGTTACTAAATTGCCCCACTCGATGAGAGGAGTAGTTCCCGATGTCTAAGTTAACATCGATTGCCTTAAGCACTTTGTCTACTTCTACTTTGTCAGAGTCTTTGCAGTTTTTGTCCTCAATGCCAAAAATCACTAAATGGTTTCTTCGACTTAATCTCATCAAACATACTCTCACTATCGAGACACTCAGGACTAACCTTGACCTCGGCACAGTTAATTTTAGTCTGGTTATTAATAAAATCCTCCATAACTTTATGTAACTCATTTATCTCATAGCGTAGCACAGGAACTTGACAAAGGCCATCGCGACAGTTTTCACAGATGAACATTAACACCCATTTTTTCAACTGCATGCACTTTAGTTCCGAAGCAGAAATATCGGTGCACTTGGTACATAAAGGTCTTTTGCAACTATCACAATCCCATAGGTCATTTTGATTCTTTGAAGCATATTCCCATTTTCTATTATTATCGTGAAATTTTAGAGCTCCAACCTGGATTATTATTTCGGTTAAAAACAACCACAGTTTTTATCACTTCACTTTTTGCGTCGGACCTCGATATCTCGAGTTCTACGATAGCTAGAAATTTTTTAAAAAATTGCAAGTAAACTAGATAAAAAAGTCTGTAACTGGAAATTATTTTTGAACATACAGGCTGAGCCAAGACGAAATTACAGGACCAAGTGCCTTTTTTTTAAATGGAATGCTATGTATATCAGTACATTTTTTGAAGCCTCTTTCTAGGCTCTATTCATTCGTATATTAGCATTGAATATCTCCCAACCACTTGGATGTAATGAATTCTTTTTGTTGAAATAATGCAATCTGCAGATGGATATTAAAAAAAATCACCACAGTCACAATTATGGGTTTTAAGAAAAACTTATGTGAATACCAGTTACGAGACATCTAATTAATGTTTTTGAATCATTTTCATTTCCTAAAAATGTACAGGGTGGCCAATAATTATTTTTCAATTTTAAATTGAATTTTCTCAATTTTTTCAAATTGAACACCTTGTATATTTTTCGACAATGTGATGTAGAAATGAAAAACGAACATTTTTTTGTAAGTACTTCTCTATAGCTAATTGCAACCAGTTTCGTTTTATAAATAAATAAGTGTTTATTTTTCAATTAAGAACTTTTTAAATTGAATTTTCTCAATTTTTTTCAAATGGAACACCCTGTATATTTTTCAACGATGTGATGTAGAAATGAAAAACGAACATTTTTTGTAAGTACTTCCCTATGCCTAATTGCAACCATTTTCGTTTTAAATAAGTATCAAATTCAAGAATAAACTTAAAAAAAGAGATTCTCTCAAATAATTCATTAGAAAAATTTATAATAGATGTTTGACGTGTTGCCCATTTTGATTGACACGCGTCTTTATGCAATTTTGAAATGAGGCCATTTAGTGGGACCATTTCTTCTAATCCATTGAAATGAATAAATACTATTACCGGTTAAATAATCGGTCCTTCGCTGTAATATTTTTTTGTAAATTTTTTTGCTGTTTTCGTGATTCGACGAGCAATAAAACATCAGTTTGATATAAATTATCATGTACAAAGGAGCAGTTATCATACTTATCGGTGTTACAAATTGTATTGAAATTAAAATATTTGGAATTTTACAATATGAATTTTAATAAAGCGAAACTTGTAGACATGACTTTTGCTTTGGGCGAGTCAGACAGAAATTGTTTACTCGCCAATAGAATTTATCACCAACGTTATCCTGAAAAAAGTATTGCTGATCTTAGCAGCTTCCAAAATCTTGTCGATCGATTTCTGGAAAGTGGAAATGTCGAATATAAAAAAGTGAAAGAATAAAACGTGTTGTAATAATAATAATAGTGGCAGCCGGGCTGAGACGCCAACACTACACTCTAAATCTGGCAGTGTTGCTTACCATCAAGCAGCACTGTATAGATAGGATTCACACACTGATGGCAATAAAGAAGAAGCTGAACAAGCAGTGCGAAGTATAGAACAAAATTCAATGTTCCGTACGACTCCCTCCCGCCTGTTCAAGGAGCCACAATGTGTTGTCGATAATCCACTGAATGTAGAGGATGTTGAAGGATTCTGGAAGGGAATTTATGAAACGACGCGCCCATATGGAGGAAGTCCAGCAGGCACTTGTTGGTACCAAGAACTTTGCTGCTCCTGGCCCAGACGGCATAAACGGTGGAAGAAATTTCCATCCACCCACCGTCGTCTGGCGCGGGTTTTCAACTCTTGGTTGAACGAGGAACAGCAGATTCCGGACTGTTTTGTCGAAGGAAGTACTGTGTTAATTCCCAAGAAGGGAGATCTGTCCGATCCGAGAAATTATAGGCCGATCACAAACAGGTCTGAACTCCTGCTATAAGGTATTATTTACACTATCTTGTACGCTAGGCCACTACGGCATGTTGATCCAGTCTTTCAGCAGATAAATGAGCACGCGGTGCCAAGAAAGACATGGCAGGCTGCAAGGATAACCTGCTGATAGACCGCTGTATTACACAGGACGCTGCGCAATACAAGCAAAATCTATCAATGGCCTGTATTTACTTCCGTAAGGCATTTGACACAACATCATATGAGCTTTTGTTACATTTGCCGCAATGTCTTGCGGTAGCAGCACCACTAGTGAGATGCATAGAACAACTGCTACCGCTCTGGAAAACTCGCTTCACCATAACATCCGATGCACAGCGAGTCACTACAGAGCAGGTAGCATTTAGGAGAGGAGTATTCCAAGGAGACTCCTTGAGTCCTCTCCACTTCTGCATCTCACTGTTGCCTTTATCTGTTCAACTCCACCAAGTCCGCGGATACCAATGCGGTCCACACAGCAACCGGAGGCATACGGTCACCCATTTATTCTACATGGATGATCTTAAACTCTACGCCTCCGGAGAGCAAGAACTGGAAAATGCACTATGGGTGGTCGAACAATATACAGTATTGTATACAATATTTGTTCTATTTTACTTGTTTCTGCTTGCATATTTTTTTACTCATATTTTATTCTCAAAAAATTGTTTCCTTCTTTTTTATTTTTGTTTGTATGTAATGTAGTTAATAAAGTTCTATTCTATTCTATTCCACGCTGGCTATGGGAATGGAATTTGGATTGGCCAAGTGTGCAGTCGTCCACCTCAAGAGAGGAAAATGTGGGGACTTTTTTCTGATGAGGCTCAGTTCGCAGACGGAAGCATCCTGTGACATCTAGATGCAGGAGAGACCTACACATACCTGGGTGTGCAACAACACTACATCCAGGATGTGCAACAAATTAAGGAATCTCTCCACGGCAAGTACAGATGCCTACTCCGGAAGATTTGGTCATCCGAACTTTCGGGGGAAAACAAGGTGTCTTCTACTAATATGCTTGCCGTTCCTGTTCTGCTCTATTCCTTTGAAGTAGTGAGATGGACGGTAGATGAGCTGTGTCAGTTAGACAGAGGTACCCACAAGATGATGAATATTGATAGGAGCATTCATCCAAAATCGTCCGTTTCTCGTGTGTATCTCCCACGTTAGGGGTGGGCCGAGGACTCTTGAGTGTAGTATGAGTAGCCGGGTAGTATGAGTATAGCATGTAACGTCTTTAGGAGCTCAGACCCTCTCCTGCAATTAGTGAGAAATCATGAAAATGCAGGAGTGGGAGCAGGATTATTCAAGGCAGCTAAGAGAGTCGCAGAAGAGTCAGTCACTGAGCTTCCGCCAAATCGTCTGAAAGCCCAGATTAAAGCCGCTGAACAGGAAAATCTGTTTAGACGGCACGTCGATAAATCCATGCACGGTATATTCTATAAGAAAATAGAAACGCTGGGTTTATCGACCAAGCCGAAGTTCGCCTTTTTAAGGTCAGCTGGGCTTAAGTCTGAGACCAAGGGATTCATTGTGGCCTGTCAGGATGGTGTTATTAATACCTTGGTCTACCGAAGCCGTGTGATGGGTATAGGGGTTCCTGATACCAACTGCAGGACCTGCAGTCAGGCATCGGAATCGCTCATGCATTTACTGTCTGCATGCCCAGTATATGCGATTTCGGCCTACATCCACCGCCATAAGGCGGCATTACGAATGCTTTACTATCATCTACGGCACTCGTACGGGGTAGACCAAATACCAGTGCTGCCTTAAGTCCCCGGAGATATTGAGTCCGTTGTCGAGAAGAAGAGGTGCAGAATATACTGGAACTACTTGTTACCGACCATCAGGCTAATTCAAGCCAACAAGCCTGACAAAGTACACCTCGATCATCAGAAAAAGGCCATGTACATCATGCAGTTGTCAGCTCCTGCTGAAACAAACATCGTCTTGAAAGAGGAGCAAAAACGGACTAAGTACCGCGATCTCCGGTACGAGCTCCTAGTGTTGTATCCAGGCTACTCGGTCAAGTTGGTACTCCTTATAATCGGTGTACTCGGAAGTATGAAGCCTACGCTGCTCTCGGAATTACGAACCATACCGGCCTGTCAACACTCGGCCGAATGGCTGGCAGGCCAGATGCAGATAGTGGTTATCCTGGGTTCTCTTCCTCTACTTAGGGCACATGATTTGGAAATCTACGGTCACTAACTCTGCGGGTTGCGGAGAGTGGCCGTAGTTAAGTCGCTTGTGCTTCTGCCGTGGGAATGTCGGAGACACGGTAGAACTGTCCAGTATCGCTCTCGCGAAGCAAAAAAAAAATAATATAGCAGGAGGGGCTGACTTCCATCTATCAAGCCTTTGGTGAGTAACCACACTCCAACTGGAGTGCAAAACCGAACTGGCACCCCTAGTGCACCCGGGAGGGGAAAGCGTCTTCCCCTTTGGTGTCGGTCGTGGGCCTGCTGGGCTAACCACCCATGGACCTAAACTTTGGCTCCAGCAGGTCGAAGACAGAGCCCCCACGATCGACCCCGTGCGGATAAAGGTCAAGGGCAAGGTGGTGGGGCCCAACTGGACAGACCGCACATTGATGACATTGGCAATGTCCAAGGACGCTTTGAGTGGACAGATGAACTGAGGGATGAACTTCTGCATTGCTATGAAAGCAGTGAACCTGCGGGAAGGGGATACATGGCGCGGATGCATGCTCTGTGGTGTGAGAGGCTACCAGAGCATAGCGCCTTCACGCCACAAAATCTGCGTGACTATGTATCCCACCTTCGTAGTAGGGGCTACGTGAGGACTGCTGCTCCTGGACCGATGAATGAGGTGGCTGAAAAAGATACTAATTACTACGCTATTAAAGACGATTTAGCTTTGAAATTTCCTAATGTTTTTTCTGATGTTCTAGGTACATATACTGGGGGCACCTTACAACTAAAGATCGACGAAAAGGCAACACCCAAGTTTTTTAAGGCAAGATCGTTGACATTTGCATTGAGGAATGGAGTGGAGGCAGAATTGGAACGCTTGGTATCGCAGCATATTCTAAGCCCAGTCACATATAGCGAATGGGGAACCCCAATTGTCCCAATAGTAAAAAAGGATGGTACGATTATAATATGTGGTGATTACAAGGTGACGATTAACCCTGTTTTGAATGTTGATAAATACTAGTAGCTTGACTAGTGTGGTATACAGTATTTATAGTTTGCTCCTATTCAGTGTTCAAATTTGTGGTAATTTTTAGAGTAAATTTTTTGAAAAAAGAATGAGGAAAAATAGTGATGGTGATAAAGGCATTGGGCAAAGTAAATTTAAATTAGACAACCCAAAATTTCAAAAAATTAGAAGTTATTAGAAATTATCAAAGGCAGACATAAACAAGATAATAGGTGCTGAAAGCAAAAAAGCTGGAATGGAGACAAAAACCAATATAAAAATAAATAGCGAAAAAAGCAGTGATACTGATGTTCAGATACAAGGTGGTTCAAGAAATGAAAACACAAGTCAACAAATACGAATTGACGATAATATTTCAAATGACCCAAATGGTATTTTTACACCCAGGAAGTCTGTCCAGAGAACACCCCCAGGCAATACATCTAAAGATAAGAACAATGAGGAAAAGGTTGAAGTAGAAATAGGAGAAAAAATTAACAAAAGACTTAGAGCAGAAATAAGCCCAGAGATAATATCCAACACAAAAAGGTTATGTGAACGTTTGAATGCTCAAGAAAAAAATGAACAAAATCTACAAGAAAGTACAATACTAATAAATTAAGAAAAACATGAACTTACAGCCACAGATAAAATTATTTTTGAAGTATTTACTGCACTAGATAATATTAATGAAGTAGCATACAGAGAATATGAAGGGAAACCTAATCTGTCCAAGGAAGATCAAAAATGTATCATAAGTAGTAATAGTTCGATATATAAGGGAAAACGATGTCGTAACCCAAAAAAAGAGAACTGGATCTTGTAAGCGCCTCCTAACGTTGTGAAATGGTTCCTAAAAAAACAATTAATAAATTTTGGTTTAGTGAAGGTTTGCGTGAAAGAACATCTCAACCTTGCCATATGTTTCAATTGTTGTGGATTTGGAAACGTCTCAAAATATGATAACGAAAAAGTATGTTGTCATAAATGCGGAGGGGAACACTTTGGAAACAATTGCGCCGAAGGACAGGAATTAAAATGTCCAAATTGTACAAAAATGAAATATAACGAAAAACGACATTCAGCTAGAGACATAAATTGCCCAGTTTATAAAGCAAGACCAGTTAGATTTAAAAACCATATTAATTACGGAGAACCTTTTTTATAAACAATAAACTATCAGATAATAATAATTCATCAAACACAAAAAGAGCAATTAATTAGCATCATTCATCAAAATGTTCAGTCATTGGGAAATTCCATAGATAAGTTAAATGATATGTTGAAAAATCATACAGACTGCAAGGTTTTATGTGTGTCTGAACACTGGAAATCACATGATCAGATATGTCTTTTGGCAATTGAAGATTTTAAACTAGTCACAAAATTTTGTCGACAAGAACATGGAAATTCAGCAGTATATGTGAGAAAAAACGTGAAATGTAAAGTTAACGACTTATCAGTGAGCGATGTATTTGAGTGTGCGGCAGTGGAAGTTAAATTAGGAAAAGTGGATGCAATAATTGTGTCACTGTATAGGCCACCTACAGGGGACATTGGTATATTTTTAGACAAAATTGAACAGCTTTTGGTACAAATTTTTGAAGAACAAAAATTAATCTTTATAGCAGGAGACTTTAATATCGAACTGATAAAGGAAAATAAAATAAAAACAGAATTAATTTCAATTATGAATTCTTTTAGATTAACACAAACAGTATTTCAAAACACAAGAGTAACCCAAAATACTTCAAGTTGCATTGATAACATATTTACAAATTCAAACTTTGTAGAAATATTAACAATAGAAAATTTTGTATCAGATCACACTGCACAGAAAATAATATTGTTACGTGCTTACAATTTTCAGTAAACACTCCGTGGATTCGAATAACTTGCAACAAGAATTTTCACAAACCACTGATTTATTTAATCACTAAAATTACACTAGTAAATACTTAAAAATCACACAACTAATAATAACTTAATCTAATATGAATTCACTACTTTTAAAACACTATGTACTTTCCTTCCTAAACTTGACAACTTTATCTAACCTAAAAACTCTGTATTGCCTACTTCACTCAACTGAACTCTTCTTCTACAAACTGTCTCTGTAACCAGAACTGTACTGGATACTAAACTGAACTGTTCTTTATACTTCACTAAACTGTACTGTTCCCCCATCTGCTGGATTCACCTCTTTATATACCCACTTGGAATGTCCAGAATATCATTCCATAATTTTCTGGAACCCTATAGAGTTTTCTCTCATGTGACATATGACTGTTCGTCAATTGGCTCATAGATGGCGCCACCCTACTAGTCAGGGAGTAACAGAATAACAGGTACTTAATCACATCTTTCCTCGTTAGAGGGCAGCACATAACACTGCCCCCTCCTTAAGCCTGAACGTCCCGGTCAGGCATTTCAGATACCCCAGTATACTTTGCCAACCTGTCCAGGTGCACGATCTTCATCTTGGACTTCTTTCTACGTTGAATCCTATAAACAACGTCGGAACCTCTATCTTAACTGCCTTCACTTCTGCTATATCCTGCTGCGTTTTTACATTCTCGGCATTCACTTCCTTAGGGCTCCTCTGGCGACAGTACCTCTTGACATGCCCCAATTTGCCGCAATTATAACAGCGGATTACTTTTGTCGGACCTCCAGCACTTCGCTGCTGCTTCGGCTCCTGTTTCGGCGGTTGCGGTTCCTGTTTCAGCTCCGGTCGCGAACTTAATTCGTTTAGTAATTGTCCGACCATTTTCTGTATGTCTGTTAACATAACAATCAATCTCATCTTATCAGAGCGAACTTCCTCTTTCTTTGCAGTGTTTACTTCCCCAGGATTCCGTTCTCGACACTGCCGCATCATATGTCCTGGTTTGCTGCACTGATAACACCGAATCATCTTCCTTGGCTGTCCTTCGCTCTGTTCTCTTTCCTGCTTCCTTGGAGCATCTGGTTTGGTCATCAACTGGCTTATCATTTTGTGCATGTCAGCCATCAAAGATTCCATATTTGATATTTCTAAATGGTCCCCTTCTTCTACTTTCATGGCTCGTACTCTCGGATGTAGAGTCTCTTCATAAGCGGCTTCAACTTCGAGGGCATGGACCAAGGCTTCGCTACCAGTCTTAGCTCGAGATAATCTAAGGACTCGCCTGATCTTCTCGTCTCTTATGCCATCAATGAAAGTATCAACTGTTAACTGTTCCTGGAATTCTTTGGGTGCATCCGGGTAAGCCAGGTATGTCAGTCGCTCAACAGCTGCTTCAAAATCTTGTAAACTTTCCCCAGCCTTTTGTGTGCGTGACTTGAGCTGAGTCCGGTATACTTGGGCGAGGTGTTGGTCGCCATATCTTAGATCTAGCGCAGCCTCCAAAACTTTAAAATCCCGTTGCTGCGTTACTGGGATAGTCTGAAGCAACTCTGAGGCTTGACCTCTTAATGCTAGCACCAATGCCACAGCTTTGTCTTCATTACTCCAATTGTTTGCGTATGCCGCTGCCTCAAATTGTCTTTTATAGGTTGACCAAGAAGTTTGACCATCAAAGGAAGGCGGTTGTAATCGAGGACCTGACGATGATAATACCAGCTGGCCTCCTTGTTCTCTTAACAGTCGCTTAAGTCGCTCTACCTCTCCTTCAACTGCACGAAATTTTCCTTCTATATTGGTAACTTTCCCCTCGACACCAGTAACTTTTTCTTCAACGCCAGTAACTTTTCCTTTGACTTCAGTTACTTCCTCTTCAACCTTATTTACTTTTCCTTTGACATCGTTTACTCCTTCTTCAAGTGTAGTCACTTTTTGTTCAACTTTATCTACTTTTTCCTTGACTTCATTGGTGGCTGACAGGATAGCATCTTGTTGCACCTGTATAATTTTTCTCAATTCTTCTTCACGTCGCTCTTCCTGATCTAGCATCATTTTTCTTAGTTCATCTTTTTCTTCCTGACGTTTTCTTTCTTGTTCTTTTTTCTCTTCTAGACGTTGTTTTTCTTGTTCTTCTTTTTCTTCTTGGCGTCGTTTCTCTTGTTCTTCTTTTTCTGCCTGACGTTTCCTTTCTTTTTCTTCTTCGCGTCTCTCTTGTTCTTCTTTTTGGTCTAGCATCATTTTTCTAAATTGCTCGAACATGTCTTGCATTTGTTTTTCAGCAGCCATGCTTCTTGTTTCCATTCAAAAACTAACAAACAACACTAACAAGTCTTATTTAAAGTCTATATTACTTTCCAGTTCGACTCACTGCATCTCCAGTGGTTTCCAAATAGAACACTATGGAACTTCGTCGAATTCTTCAGAAATTCTGTTGCAATTCCGCTTCTGACACCAATTGTTACGTGCTTACAATTTTCAGTAAACACTCCGTGGATTCGAATAACTTGCAACAAGAATTTTCACAAACCACTGATTTATTTAATCACTAAAATTACACTAGTAAATACTTAAAAATCACACAACTAATAATAACTTAATCTAATATGAATTCACTACTTTTAAAACACTATGTACTTTCCTTCCTAAACTTGACAACTTTATCTAACCTAAAAACTCTGTATTGCCTACTTCACTCAACTGAACTCTTCTTCTACAAACTGTCTCTGTAACCAGAACTGTACTGGATACTAAACTGAACTGTTCTTTATACTTCACTAAACTGTACTGTTCCCCCATCTGCTGGGTTCACCTCTTTATATACCCACTTGGAATGTCCAGAATATCATTCCATAATTTTCTGGAACCCTACAGAGTTTTCTCTCATGTGACATATGACTGTTCGTCAATTGGCTCATAGATGGCGCCACCCTACTAGTCAGGGAGTAACAGAATAACAGGTACTTAATCACATCTTTCCTCGTTAGAGGGCAGCACATAACAATATTTAATATAGAAACTGTGGTAAATAACGATGTTAAATACAAACGCATTTTCTCAGATCGAAATAAATACGATTTTCTGTGCAGCTTAAGAGAGCAGGATTGGTTAAATGTATATAATGCTGATCCCTCAAATGTAAATTTACAATGGAATAATTTTATGTATACCTTTGGGAACTTATTTAATCAGCATTTCCCTTTAAAACTAGTTAGGGAATATGGGAGACACCAACCACCTCATAACACATTGAGAGAGGATGAGCTTAGTGAATGTAAGCAACGGTTAGATATTTTAGTAAATTTATCAAAATATGACGCTTGTTACAAGGAGATCTACTAATATAACGAATACCTACTGTCTGTGATCCCTGAACTTCTAAAGAATCTAGAAATATGCCCTTTCACTAGTAATATAATAGAAAACGGCCAATATATGCATTTACCGCCAGTAACAGTACCAGAAATTTGTGAATTGGCAAAACAAAGCAAAGCAGTAGAATTGATGAAATTCCCAGTAGCATAGTAAGATTTTCAGTAAATGAAATAAGCAGTGTGTTGTGCTATGTGATAAATAACTCTTTTAAGTACGGCATATTTCCAAATAATTTAAAAATAGCCCTTATAAAACCTTTGTATAAAAAGGGTAATTCTGAAATGATGGAGAACTATAGACCAATTAGTTTATTACAAGTTTCTCAAAACTATTTGAATTAATTATGAGTAAGCGTTTATTGATTTTTCTGAACAAGTGCAATTTATTTAGCGAAAATCAACATGGGTATTTAAGGGGTCGCTCAACACAGACAGCAATCTTTCAGTATATTCAAGCAGTTTTGAGACATTTGGAAAATGGTGATTTAGCTCTTGGAATGTTCCTAGACCTTTCAAAGGCCTATGATTGCTTGGATAAAGGGCTACTTATCCATAAGATGGAAATGTATGGAGTAAGGGGAAATGTTTTAAAATGGTTTATTTCATACTTAAATGGTAGACAACAAAGAGTAACTATAACAAAAGGAGGACATAATTATAACTCTAAAATTATGCCAAATAAGGTAGGAATTGCACAAGGGAGTATTCTAGGGCCAATTTTATTCATTGTGTTTGTTAACGACCTGCGATCTGTAACAGATGGACCTGATCAAAGTATAGTCAATTATGCATATGACACTAATTTAGTATTAGGATGTAAAAACATCTCAGATATTTTAATCAATAGCAAAAATTTCCTTGGAAAAGTAAATAATTGGTTCACAAAAAATAAACTGATTATCAATAAATAAAAAACTAATATAATCTTTTTTAGAACAAAACTTTCCAGAATCGAAAAACCAACACATTTAACCATTGAAGATGATAGACGGGACATTACAGAGATCACGAAGTTCTTGGGAATACATATAAATGAATTTCTAGATTGGTCATGTCATATAAACCATTTGTCTAAAAAGTTAAACTCTATCTGTTATGGAATCCGTCTAGTGAGCAAATACATGAATGAGAAAACACTTAAAATTATGTATTTTACAAACTTCGAGTCAGTTATAAGATATGGAATTGTTTTTTGGGGAAGAGATAGTCAAATTCAAAATATATTTGTAATCCAAAAATGTTTAATGAGAATTATAAAGAAAAATGAATATAATGAAACCTGTAGAACTGTATTCAAATCAGAATGCATAATGACAGTTTATGCAGTGTATATATACGAATGTTTAATGTTTCTTTTTTTAAATAGAGAGAGATTTATTACAGCAACACACCATCAACACCATACTAGAACAATATCCCTAAATTACCCCATTCATCGTCTCACATTAACAGAAAAAAGCCCACAGTATATGTACATAAAACTTTTCAATAAATTGCCTGACAATATCAAAATAATACAAAGTCAAAAACTGTTTAAGTCACGTACAAGAAAACTTTTAATTGATCTTGAACCTTATAGTCTTAATGATTTTTTAAATAGTTAAGTACATTTCTAGAATAAGGTGAATATTTTAAAGAATTTTGTTATTTACTTTGGTAGTAGACATCAAGTTGATGTCCTTGCTCTGACGCTTTTTCATTTTATGTTTGTTTATATTATAAGTGTAACGTAATATGAAATAAAGTTTATTATTTTTTTTTTCTTTCTTTTTTAAACTCCGTTTCTCGGGTAACATGGCTATCAAAACGGGCACTAGGCTAAGCTTCAATTCGCCTCAGATGTGCCTCTCAAGAAAGATCTTACAATGTTCGTGGTTTGCAACAATGTGGCTTTTTGCATGATCAGGTAAGTATGTTCTGGTAGGTCTAGAGCGTTTTTCTTTAATGTTTTCGGGACGAGACCAGTAGAGGAGATTATTAAAGGAATTATGGTGGCGTTTTCAAGATTCCAGAGACGTTCTACTTCGTTGGAGAGGGCTTCATATTTATCCATCTTTTCTTCATATTTGCGAGCCAAATTGTGGTTGTTGGGGATGGAAATATCGATTAGGTAAGCCCTTTTTTTCATCTTGTCTATCAAGGTTATATCTGGTCTGTTGTGCATGATGGTTCTGTCTGTTAAAATTCCTTTGTCCCAGTATATTTTGTAGTTGCTGTTTTCCACAACTGGGTTTGGTACGTGCCGGTAATACGCAGTTGTTGCTCTCAGGTATGTATTTTTTTAGCAGTTCTAAATGGACCACATTTGCAACTTGATTGTGTCTGTCAATGTACTTAGTTTTTGCAAGTTTCTCACAGCATGATGTTATGTGGTCAATGTTTTCAACTTGCACATGACACTTTCTGCATTCATCTGTGGGTATGTGTTCCTGAAGAATGTATTTCTGGTAGTTCCGGGTCTTTATCACTTGATCTTGGATTGCGACCATAAAACCTTCGGTCTCTGGGTTTAGACTCCCTTGAGCTAACCACGAGAGTGACGCTCTGATATCGATGTTTTCATCTTGGAGTGCATTATAGTATCTTCCATGTATTTCTTTTCTTTTCCAATCTTCAAGTTTTTGTTGTACGCTTTTTTTTTACAAAAAGCCAGTCACCCTAATCTGTGGCTCCGACCCTCACAGAGGGGAGCTGGTAATAAATACCAATAGCCACTCCCCACGCCCGTGGGGTGAGTGACTACCGGGTCCGTGAATCGTGTGCCCTGAGTAGACGCAATGAACCGAGGACGACAGCCCTCTGCATTCTACCGGCTAAGATCTCTGCCGAATCTCGGCATGCCGGTATGATCTTTAGTTCTGAAAGCAGCGTCTGTCTCATTCCACCGAGGGCTCCTATAATCAGTACCACTATTTTAACAGAATGGCCTGGATAAAGCCTGCGGAGTTCAAAGAGCAAATCTCGATATTTTGTCCGTTTTTCCTCCTCTTTCAAGACAATGTTGCTCTCAGCGGGAGCTGAGAATTCCACGACATACATTGTCTTGAGTTGGTGGTCGAGGAATACTATTTTTTTTTTTTTTTCATTTATTTATTTAAATAGGAACTCCTAATATACATACGAATAAGTTGACACAAATTTACAATAAAACATATACACCAAATATACATTAACAAATTAATTAAAGAAAACTTAGCAACAGTAGTGTAAACAGATATAAAAATACAATAATAAAAATATAATAATATTTATTTATTCCAGTAGACCATGTAACATAATATAGGAAATGTCAGAACATTGCAGATAAAATAAAATTACAAAATTATATTAAGTATGCAATTATGAAATTATAAATGAATAAAAATGCAAAAGTGTATAAGTATAAAAGTGTAGAGACAGAATATTCACATATTTTGAACATTAAAATAATAATAATAATAATGAAAGTACTTTATTGAGCAAAAACCCAAATGGCCATTGACCGAGGTCCTTCAGCCGTTTTACAATAAAATATTGTTTACATTTTATAAATTATATATAATGTGAATAGCAAACAGATATAAGAATGTGAAAAAAAAAAAAACGAAAAAAGTATATGTGTATAGTGATTGACGGTTCTTTATTATGTGGTTCTTAGTTCCTTGATGTGTTCCCACAATGTTTTTTGAGGAAACTTCCTGTAGCCGGTTGTTTGACGATTTCTATTTTTGCAGAGAGGTCGGAGTATTTCCATGTTGTGATCAGCCCTGGCAAATTTAGTGGATAATTTGGATAGTCTCTGTGGAATTGGTTCTGTCTTGGTTATTTGATATAGAAGAGCGTTAGGTGGGTTGTGCAGCGGATTTGTTGGGTGTCGGTATTTGGTAATGGTTCTCAGTGCTGATGTTTCCGCAACGTTGATATTTTTTATTGCTGTTTTTCTGACATTTAGAAAGAGGGGGTGGCCGTATTCTAGTATTGGTCTACATATTGATTTATAAATGTGAGCTGCTGTCTTTTTGCTGATTCCCTCGTTTTTATAGGTCATGCAGCGAAAGTGTTTGCTTCTGGCGATGCATCTTTTCTTTATGTATTTGGTATGGTTGTTGAAGTTCAACTTGTTGTCTAAACTTACGCCCAGGTATTTGACTGTTGACTGAGCAGGGAGAATGTGATGGTTAATGGTAACCGTTGGTGAGTTGTAGTTTATTCCATGGTTAAAGATAATGTACTGGGATTTTGTTGGGTTGGGTTTTAGTCTCCACTTGTTGAACCAGGTCATTGTTCTGTTCATTAGTTCTTGTAATTGGACAACAGTTTTTTCCAGGGTGCGATCATGACTAATTAGAGCCGTGTCATCAGCATACTGTAGAATATATGTATTGGGATTAAAGTATTGTAGGTGTTTTTCAAAGTTGTAGATGTCATAGCAGTAGATGTTGTATAGCAGTGGTGAGAGTGGGGAGCCTTGTGGCAGTCCTTGTTGTGTTTTAAATAATTTTGAGTAACTTGTATTTATTTTAATTCATAGGGTTCTTTCCTTTAAATAATTTTTTATAATGAATATAAGGTACATTGGACAGTTCAGTTGTGCCAACTTATACAACAAACCCTCATGCCATACACTGTCAAACGCTTTGGCAATGTCAATAAGGATTGCTGCGCTATGATATCCTTCAAGTTTTGATGTTTGGATATTTGATGTAAGTATCGTCAGTGGATGTGTGGTGGAGCACTTTTCCCGGAATGCGAACTGATAGTTAGGAATATTGTGACCAATTGCTTCAGAGATCAGTTTTTTAATTATCTGTTCGAGATTTTTTGCCAGCACTGATAACAACACTATAGGGCGATAGTTGTTCACTCTATGGTGATTGGTGTTTGATTTAGGGATGGTGATAACAATACCTTGTTTCCATTGTGTGGGAAAGTACTGGTTGTTAAGACAGTATTCATATATTCTAATTATATATAGATGTACATTGTGTCCTAGTTTTCGAATGATGCTTTTGGATATGTTATCTTTTCCGGGGGCTGTGCTTTTTCCTTTATTTAATATCTCAAAATACGTTTCTTCACTTATTGCCTTATTTTGTCTTTGAAGTTCTTCTGAAAAAAAGTTGTTGGACCAATTTCTTATATCTTCGTAATTTGTCTCATCAAACTGATTGTCATTTTTTATAGTATATGTTTTTTCAAAATGATGAGCAAACAGTTCTGCTTTTTCGAGGTCATTGTTATAGAATTTGCCATTTTCTTCTAGAGTAGTTAAGTATGATGTCTGTTTATACCTGGAGAGTTTTCTGATTTGTTGCCAGTAGTTTTTTCCTTGCTGTTGATTTATTTCATTACAGGCATTTATCCATTTGTGTTCTTTATATTCTCTTATTAATTTTTGGATGTTCTTGTTGTACGCGTTAAGGATCTGGTCTTCCGAGCTTTCGGGGAAAAACAAGGTGTCTGCTACGAATATGCTTGCCATTCCTGTTCTTCTCTACTCCTTTGGAGTAGTGAAGTGGGCAGTAGATGAGCTGCGCCAGTTAGATAGAGATACCCGCAAGATGATGAATATTCACCGTAGTATTCATCCTAAATCGTCCGTTCCTCGAGTGTACCTCCCACGTCAACGGGGGGGGCCGAGGACTCTTGGGCCTGGAGTGTATGCATGGCCGGGTAGTACTGAGTATAGCATGTAACATCCTTAGGAGCTCAGACCCGCTCCTGCAATTAGTGAGAGATCACGGAAATGCAGGTGTGGGTGCAGGATTATTTAAGGCAGCAAAAAGAACCGCAGATGAACTCGGTCTCATATTCGACATCAGGCGAGGAGGCCGGCAAGGTGCCGACCCAGAGTCGGTCACTGAGCCTCCGCCAAATCGTCTAAAAGCCCAGATTAAAGCTGCCGAGCAGGCAAATTTGCTTAGGCAGCATGTCGATAAATTTCTGCATGGTGTTTTCTATAAGAACATAGAAACACTGGGTTTATCAACTAAGCTGACATTTGCCTTTTTGAAGTCAGCTGGGCTTAAGTCGGAGACCGAGGGATTCATTGTAGCCTGCCAAGATGGTATTATTAATACCTTGGTCTACCGAAGCCGTGTGATGGGTGTAGGGGTTCCTGATATCAGCTGCAGGACCTGCCGTCAGGCGCCGGAATCGCTCATGCATTTACTGTCTGCATGCCCAGTATACGCGATTTCGGCCTACATCCACCGCCATAACGCGGCATTACGAGTGCTCTACTACCATCTACGGCACTCGTACGGGGTAGACCAAACACCAGTGCTGCCTTACGTCCCCGGAGATATTGAGTCCGTTGTCGAGAACGAGAGGTGCAGGATATACTGGAACTACTCGTTCCCGACCGTCAGGCTAATTCAAGCCAACAAGCCTGACACCTCGACCACCAAACCAAGGCGATATACGTCATCGAGTTTTCGGCACCCGCTGAAACAAACATCGCCTTGAAAGAGGAGGAAAAACGGACTAAATATCGCGATCTCCGGTACGAGCTCCTAGTACTGTACCCAGGCTACTCAGTCAAGATGGCCGTCCTCATCTTCGGTGTACTCGGAGGTATGAAGCCCACGCTGCTCTCGCAATTGAAGACCATACCGGCCTGTCAGAAATCTGCCGAATGGCTAGCAGGCCAAATGCAGAAAGCAGTTATCCTGGGGTCCCTTCGTCTACTTAGGGCACACGATTCGGGTGTTTACAGCCACTGACCCCACAGATGTGGGGAGTGGCTGTAATTTTAATCATCGGCGCGATTTCCGTGTGGTGTCGGAGGCCACGTAAGTCCTGTCCGGTATTGGGAAACCGGAAAAAAATAATAATAATAGAGAGCACGCACTACAAAAATTGGGATGTTCTACAATTCAATGGGAATATGGTAAATAACAATACACGAGGGGGAAGTCTAGTACAAGTAGACCCGACTCTAAAAATGAAAAAAGAAAATCCTCCGCGAATAAACAACCCCCTTAATGACGCAACCCACTTTTCAATACCATTCCAAGGCGGTAAGTTACACATACTCCTGGTGTACATTCATCCGACATCTAATATTGAAGAAACAATATTCACCAAAGCAGCACTGTACAAATACTGTATAATAATAGGGGACTTCAACGTTAACAGAGCAAAAAATCGTCAACTTCAGACATTCTTAAACAACTCATCCTTCAAAAAAGCAGACACACCTCCAACGTTTCTTATGATGAATAACCCAGACACAACGCCGGATCTATTACTGTACACAAATAATATTGAAAATAATATAAACAAAATCGAAACCCACCCTGACATAGGTTCTGATCATTTGGCAATAGAGGTAAGCATTAAACTTGACAAAATAATAAATGCTGTGGAAGAAGTAGAAAAAATGAACTTCCACAAATGTGACACTGAAAAGGTTAGTATTGCAATAGAAAAATACATAGAAGAAAGTCAACAACTCCCAATTGACGAACAGACAATAAATAGCTTCAATGAAAAATTAACTGAGGCCATAGTACATAACTCTCCTAAAAGAAAGACTAAATTCTACTTGCACGAATTGCCACCATTCATCATCAAACTAATAAGAAATAAAAGAAAAATGTACAGAGACTACTTATCAAATAAAAATGAAGACTACAAAAGACTCCTTAACGCGTACAACAAGAACATCCAAAAATTAATAAGAGAATATAAAGAACACAAATGGATAAATGCCTGTAATGAAATAAATCAACAGCAAGGAAAAAACTACTGGCAACAAATCAGAAAACTCTCCAGATATAAACAGACATCATACATAACTACTCTAGAAGAAAATGGCAAATTCTATAACAATGACCTCGAAAAAGCAGAACTGTTTGCTCATCATTTTGAAAAAACATATACTATAAAAAATGACAATCAGTTTGATGAGACAAATTACGAAGATATAAGAAATTGGTCCAACAACTTTTTTTCAGAAGAACTTCAAAGACAAAATAAGGTAATAAGTGAAGAAACGTATTTTGAGATATTAAATAAAGGAAAAAGCACAGCCCCCGGAAAAGATAACATATCCAAAAGCATCATTCAAAAACTAGGACACAATGTACATCTATATATAATTAGAATATATGAATACTGTCTTAACAACCAGTACTTTCCCACACAATGGAAACAAGGTATTGTTATCACCATCCCTAAATCAAACACCAATCACCATATAGTGAACAACTATCGCCCTATAGTGTTGTTATCAGTGCTGGCAAAAAATCTCGAACAGATAATTAAAAAACTGATCTCTGAAGCAATTGGTCACAATATTCCTAACTATCAGTTCGCATTCCGTGAAAAGTGCTCCACCACACATCCACTGACGATACTTACATCAAATATCCAAACATCAAAACTTGAAGGATATCATAGCGCAGCAATCCTTATTGACATTACCAAAGCGTTTGACAGTGTATGGCATGAGGGTTTGTTGTATAAGTTGGCACAACTGAACTGTCCAATGTACCTTATATTCATTATAAAAAATTATTTAAAGGAAAGAACCCTACGAATTAAAATAAATACAAGTTACTCAAAATTATTTAAAACACAACAAGGACTGCCACAAGGCTCCCCACTCTCACCACTGCTATACAACATCTACTGCTATGACATCTACAACTTTGAAAAACACCTACAATACTTTAATCCCAATACATATATTCTACAGTATGCTGATGACACGGCTCTAATTAGTCATGATCGCACCCTGGAAAAAACTGTTGTCCAATTGCAAGAACTAATGAACAGAACAATGACCTGGTTCAACAAGTGGAGACTAAAACCCAACCCAACAAAATCCCAGTACATTATCTTTAACCATGGAATAAACAACAACTCACCAACGGTTGCCATTAACCATCACATTCTCCCAGCTCAGTCAACAGTCAAATACCTGGGCGTAAGTTTAGACAACAAGTTGAACTTCAACAATCATACCAAATACATAAAGAAAAGATGCATCGCCAGAAGCAAACACTTTCGCTGCATGACCTATAAAAACGAGGGAATCAGCAAAAAGACAGCAGCTCACATTTATAAATCAATATGTAGACCAATACTAGAATACGGCCACCCCCTCTTTCTAAATGTCAGAAAAACAGCAACAAAAAATATCAACGTCGCGGAAACATCAGCACTGAGAACCATTACCAAATACCGACACCCAACAAATCCGCTGCACAACCCACCTAACGCTCTTCTATATCAAATAACCAAGACAGAACCAATTCCACAGAGACTATCCAAATTATCCACTAAGTTTGCCAGGGCTGATCACAACATGGAAATACTCCGACCTCTCTGCAAAAATAGAAATCGTCAAACAACCGGCTACAGGAAGTTTCCTCAAAAAACATTGTGGGAACACATCAAGGAACTAAGAACCACATAATAAAGAACCGTCAATCACTATGCACATATACTTTTTCGTTTTTTTTTTTTTTTCACATTCTTATATCTATTTGCTATTCACATTATATATAATTTATAAAATGTAAACAATATTGTCCCGTCCTTACAATTTTCAGTAAACACTTTGTGGATTCCAAATAACTTGCAACAAGAATTTTCACAAACCACTGATTTATTTAATCACTAAAATTACACTAGCAAATACTTAAAAATCACACAACTAATAATAACTTAATCTAATATAATTTCACTACTTTTAAAACACTAAGCAGTTTACTTTTCTTCTTAAACTTGTCAACTCTTGTCTAACCTAAAAACTCTCTTGTCTGTTTACTTCACTAAACTGCATACTTCACTCAACTGAACTGTTCCCCCATCTGCTGGAGTCACCTCTTTATATACACACTTGGAATCCTTCTAGAATTCTTTTCTAGAATTCTCCATAGTTTTCTACCATGTAATAGATGATTGTTCGTCAATTGGCTCATACACGGCGCCACCCTACTAGTCAGGGAAGTAACTAAGCTTCTGAGGAAAACTTTGAACATGAACTTAATCACATCTTTCCTTGTTAGAGGGCAGCACTGCCCCCTCCTTAAGCCTGAACGTCCCGGTCAGGCAATTCAGATTCCCCAACATACTTCATACTTCGCCAACCTATCCAAGTGCACGATCTTCATCTTGGACTTCTTACTACGTTGAATTCGGTAAACAACGTCATTGATCCGAGTGATGACTGAATACGGTCCTTCCCAGGGTGGGTGAAGCTTCGGAGATTTTCCCTTCTTTCGCTGTGGGTTATATAGCCAAACCAGATCGCCCTCCTTGAATCCTGCTGACGTTCCCTTCCGGTCATAGCGAGCCTTCATTCTGTCACTAGCTATGCTAACTTGGTTTCGAACCAATTCGTGGACATTCCTCAGCTGTTGACTAACTTCGTCTGCGTAGTCATCCACGGACAGTGGCTTCTTATCTGGTGTACCAAACATCAAATCACATGGCAGTCTGATCTCGTGCCCAAATATTACACGAGCCGGTGTCTGTTTAGTCGTCTCATGAATGGCAGCCCTGCATGCCATTAAGAAAAATGGTATATGTCGATCCCAATCTCGCTGGTTCTTGTGAACTACCTTAGAAAGATGTTCCTTCATGGTTTTATTATGTCGTTCCACCATTCCATCTGACTGGGGATGAAGAGGGGTTGTCCGAGTCTTGTGAATGCCCAGCAACTCACAAATTTTCTGAAATACCCCTGACTCAAAGTTTCTCCCTTGATCGGAATGTAGCTCCAGGGGTACACCAAATCGGCATACAAGGTTATCCACGAGAACTCAAGCAACAGTAACTGCTTCCTGATTCGGAATGGCATAGGCTTCCGGCCATTTACTAAAATAGTCCATAGCGACCAGGATGTATTTATTCCCATCATCTGTCACTGGGAATGGGCCCGCTACATCTATAGCAATCCTCTCAAAAGGAGCTCCGACGTTATATTGCTTCATTTGGCCCCTGCTCTTCGTCTGTGGCCCTTTGGTGGCTGCACAAGCCTTGCATTTGCGGCACCAAGCTTCCACATCTTGACGGCTATTGATCCAATAAAATCGTTCCCGTACTTTAGCCAGTGTCTTATTCATACCAAAATGTCCTCCGGACACTCCGTCATGTATTTCCTGAAGTACTTTTGGGATCCGACAGCTGGGTATCACCAGACGCATGGTAACTTCCTTCCCATCTGGACTTTCCCATGCTCTCTTTAATAGCCCATCTACAACCTTAAGGGAGTCCCATTGTGCCCACAATGCCTTCAGCTCCACACTTTTGTCCGAAACATCCTTCCATTTCGGTCGCGTTCCTTTTTCTTTTGCCCTTAACATAGGACCAATTACGCTGTCATCCATTTGTTCTCGTCTTAGAACTTCCTTTGTCCAATCATCTGGAACATCTACCTGAACTGTGTTTACTATTACCGTGCCCTGTGCTTTTTCAACCCGATAGCAGTGCTTGCAGTCATCTTTGCACGGTCTTCTTGACAGAGCATCTGCATTTTTATGAGACTTTCCAGGTCGGTGTTCGATTGTGAGGTCATATTGCTGCAGTCTTTCTATCCAGCGAGCCAGTTGACCTTCTGGAGTTTTCAACTGCAGTAGCCATTTTAATGCAGCATGGTCGGTCCTGATTTTGAAATGTTGGCCATAGAGGTACTTGTGAAAATGGTCCACGGACTTAACAATGGCCAATAGTTCCTTCCTTGTTACACAATAATTCCTCTCTGGTTTGGACAGTACCTTACTGAAATACTCGATTACTTTTTCCTCTCCATTTTGGACTTGAGATAGTACACATCCAATTGCGGAGTTGCTAGCATCCGTGTCAAGAATATAGAGGCCCTTTTGTTGGGGATATGCTAGCACAGGACTACTGCATAACGCTGCTTTCAGCTTCTTCCATGATGTTTCACACTCCGGTGTCCACTGATATTTAACTTTCTCCTCCGTTAGCTGGTGTAGTGGCTTTGCTATATCCGCAAATCCTTCCACAAAACGTCTATAATAAGTGCAGAGGCCAAGAAAGCTTCGTAATTCGTGTACATTTGAAGGTCTCGGCCAATCACGCACGGCAGAGATCTTGTCCGGGTCTGTCTGTATTCCCTCCGAAGATACGACATGTCCAAGGAATTTCACTTCTTTTTGGAATAGTAGACACTTCTTTGGATTCAACTTTAGGTGTGCATTTCTGATTCTCCCAAATACTTCTTGAAGATTTTCCAAATGTTCCCTGAAGTTTCGTCCCATAACCATTACGTCATCAAGATAAACTAAGCACGTCTTCCAAGTTAGTCCTCGGAGTACAAATTCCATCAATCTTTCAAAAGTAGCTGGCGCATTGCAAAGTCCAAAAGGCATCACGGTGAATTGATATAAACCACTACCTGTTGAGAAGGCAGTCTTTTCCTTGTCGTCAGGGTGAAGTCCCACCTGCCAATACCCACTTCGAAGGTCTAGAGTTGAAAACCATCGCGACCCTGCCAGCGTACTTAATGTATCGTCAATTCGTGGTAGTGGATAGCTGTCTTTCTTCGTAACATCATTCAGCTTCCGGTAGTCGACACAAAATCTCAAAGTTCCGTCCTTCTTGGCAACTAAAACTACCGGTGATGACCAGGGACTGGTTGATTCCTCAATTACTCCATCTTGTAGCATCTTTTGAACCATCGCAGCAGCTTCTTCCTGTTTAGCTAGTGGCAACCTCCTAGGTTGTTGGCGGATGGCGGCTGAATCACCAGTGTCTATTCGATGCTGTACTATATCAGTTTTCGTGAGGATGTCTGTGTTTGTGGCAAATACCGTACTTTCTTTTTCCAAAAACTTGATTGCCTCTCTACGTTCATCCTCGGATAGGTGTTCAAACTGGGTACTCAACAAAGTCACAACTTCCCTGTCTACACTGGTTGGCGAACATTTCTCCCCTTGTTCCTCACACCTTGCTATCCACTGGACTGGTTCGTAGGATCCTATTGCCTCGCCTTCCTAGAAAGTTACCGAGTGGGAATTTAAATTAGCCACTCTAATTGGAATTTTGTCTTTTGTCCGGGTCAGAGTTCTTGCTAAGATTACGTTTTCTGTCTTAATTGAAACATCTTTTTCAACAAGGCCAACACGGTATCCACCAGAGTTTCCTTCCAGAATGGCCTCGATTATTTGTTCTGAACGGGCAGGAATCTTGATTGTCTGAGCCGTCAGTAGCCTCACTTTTTGAAATCGGTCATTTGCTGTTGACAAAATAAATTCTTCATTTCCAATCTTTCGGACTCTTTCTACCACGTCAAGTACAAATTGATCTTGTACTCCCATAACATCCAGCCCCAAGATGAAATCATCCGTGATGTCAGCCACAATAACCCTATGACTAAAGCACAGGCGTCCAAACTGCAGATCTAGGTCAACTTCTCCATGAACCCTTACCCTGTCTCCTGTGGCTGTTCGAACGACCAATCCATTTTGGCTTTTATCAACTTTTATTCCTGATAAAAATCCGGGCCGCACTATTGACGACGTGGCACCTGTGTCGATAGCGAAGATACATCTCCTTTTGTTTACATAGCCATCCAAAAGCAGACTACTCGGGACTCTTCTAATCTGGGAAACCCGTATCTCTCTGGGGGCACCGTTTTCACCAGCCAGCACAGCCCCCAAGGTGCTGGCTATCTTTAGTTTTCCTGCGGCTCTTCAGTCGTTGCGGCATTTACTCTCTCAGGGCTCCGCTGCCGACAGTTTCGCTTAATATGCCCTGTTTTGCCGCACTTATAACAACGAATCACCTTCCTTGATTGTTCATCGCTCTGTTCTCTTTCCTGCTTCCTTGGAGCATCTGGTTTTGTCATCAACTGGCTTATCATTTTGTGCATATCAGCCATCAAAGATTCCATATTTGATTTTTCTAAACGGTCCTCTTCTTCTACATTCATGGTTCGTACTCTCGGACGTGCAGTCTCTTTGTAAGCGGCTTCAACCTCGAGGGCATGGATCAAGGCTTCACTACCAGTCTTATCTCGGGATAATCTAAGGACTCGCCTGATCTCCTCATCTCTTATGCCATCGATGAAAGTACCAACTGTTAATTGTTCCTGGAATTCTTTGGGTGCATCCGGGTAAGCCAGGTATGTCAGTCGCTCAACAGCTGCTTCAAAATCTTGTAAAGTTTCCCCAGCCTTTTGTGTGCGTGATTTGAGCTGAGTCCTGTATACCTGGGCGAGGTGTTGGTCGCCATATCTTAGATCTAGTGCAGCTTCCAAAACTTTAAAATCCCGTTGCTGCGTCACTGGGATACTCTGGAGCAACTCTGAGGCTTGGCCCCTTAATGCTAGCACCAATGCCATAGCTTTGTCTTCATTACTCCAATTGTTTGCGTATGCCGCTGCCTCAAATTGTCTTTTATAGGTTGACCAAGAAGTTTGACCATCAAAGGAAGGCGGTTGTAATCGAGGACCTGACGATGATAATACCAGCTGGCCCCCTTGTTCTCTTAACAGTCGCTTAAGTCGTTCTACCTCTCCTTCAACTGCACGAAATTTTTCTTCCATATCAGTAACTTTCCCTTTAACTCCACTAACTTCCCCTTCGACCTTATTTACTTTTCCTTTGACATCACCTACTTCTTCTTCGACTGCGGTCACTTTTCCTTCGACGCCAGTCACTTTTTGTTCAACTTTATCTACTTTTTCCTTGACCTCATTAGTGGCTGACAAGATAGCATCTTGTTGCACCTGTATAATTTTTCTCAATTCTTCCTTTTCTTCTTGTCGTTTTATTTCTTGTTCTACCCTTTCTTCTTGTCGTTTTCTTTCTTGTTCTTCCCTTTCTTCTTGCCGTTTTCTTTCTTGTTCTTCCCTTTCTTCTTGACGCCTTCTTTCTTTTTCTTCTTCACGTCTCTCCTGTTCTTCTTTCTCTCTCTGACGTCGTCTTTCTTTTTCTTCTTGACGTCTCTCTTGTTCTTCTTTCTCTTCTTGGCGTCGTTTCTCTTGCTCTTCCTTTTCTTCTTGGCGTCGTTTCTCTTGTTCCTCTTTTTCCTCTAGCATCATTTTTCTAAATGCGGCGAACATGTCTTGCATTTGTTTTTCAGCAGCCATGCTTCTTGTTTCCATTCAAAAACTAACAAACAACACTAACAAGCCTTATTTACAGTCTATGCCAGGTACAAGTCACACTAACACAAATTAGTCTTGTCTAATGTTTATTACTTCCCAGTTCAACTCACTCCACTATCTCCAGTGGTTTCCAAATAGAACACTATGGAACTTCGTCAAATTCTTCAGAAATTCTGTTGCAATTCCGCTTCTGACACCAATTGTCCCGTCCTTACAATTTTCAGTAAACACTTTGTGGATTCCAGATAAATTGCAACAAGAATTTTCACAAACCACTGATTTATTTAATCACTAAAATTACACTAGCAAATACTTAAAAATCACACAACTAATAATAACTTAATCTAATATAATTTCACTACTTTTAAAACACTAAGCAGTTTACTTTTCTTCTTAAACTTGTCAACTCTTGTCTAACCTAAAAACTCTCTTGTCTGTTTACTTCACTAAACTGCATACTTCACTCAACTGAACTGTTCCCCCATCTGCTGGAGTCACCTCTTTATATACACACTTGGAATCCTTCTAGAATTCTTTTCTAGAATTCTCCATAGTTTTCTACCATGTAATAGATGATTGTTCGTCAATTGGCTCATAGACGGCGCCACCCTACTAGTCAGGGAAGTAACTAAGCTTCTGAGGAAAACTTTGAACATGAACTTAATCACATCTTTCCTTGTTAGAGGGCAGCACATAACAATATTTTATTGTAAAAAGGCTGAAGGACCTCGGTCAATGGCCATTTGGGTTTTTGCTCAATAAAGTACTTTCATTATTATTATTATAAATGCCTGCAATGGTATAACTGCTTACCCAGACACATAAAAGAAATAAAAAGTCTACACCTATTCAAAAAAACAGTCAAGAAGGTATTCATTCAGTTAGAACCATACAGTATGGATGAGATAAATGCCGCTGCCTTCCTGTGAGGGGTTCGGCGGTTCTGGGGTGAGAAGAAATTCTGTGCTAATATAATTCTTTGATTTTAATATGTTTTTTAATAATAATAATAATAATAATAATCTTTATTTCCATCAGACTTTTACAAGTATCGGAATTGTCATGTATATAACATAGAATACACAGAATATATAATACATAAAGAGAAAATGGTACATACAAAATATATATACATAAATATTTAAAAGGAATAAAAAAACATACATACATATATACACGGTTTTTATCTTTCATATTTCACATTAATGTAGTACTAAGGCTCTTGTAATTGTACATTGTTCTTTAATATTACTTTACTTTTCTATTTTTTTTTTTACTATATTTTTACTATTGTAATTTGTAAACGTGAGCTTCTGCTGAACGCTGAAGCTCACATTCACTGACCAGTACAATACAATGTATGTTGTCCCTAGTACGAGAATAAATCTATCTATCTATCTATGTAATTTCAATTTCAAGGTTGCTACGGATTTTCACGTACATGAACAAATTAAATACGTTGGATATTAATGATTATAAGATATTACGTAACGAAATCACTTGGGCTACTGTAGCGTAGCAGATATCGTAGGAACTACTTAACCCGGAAAGTGATGTACGTGCCTACGATAAAATTTCTCTAGCTCAGACTATCTCAGGGCGTTAAGCCCAAGTTTATATAAACTATGATAAATTATTAGTTTACTTACTTAACAACTCACTGAGGTTTCCATATGTAGTGGCTGCAGACGAAATAATGACACTTTCTTTAAAAATGAAATGCACTATATTAAACAATTTACAGATATGGGTTCTCTAGCATGTAACCTGACGATGTTCACAGTTGTGGCCAATTTCACGATTAATAAGTTATAACATTCATAAAATGCTTCGTGTAGCTACACATCGGTTTACAATGTCCTCATAAATTATCATAAATTCTGCCACAAAGGTTTGATTTAAAAGAACCTCCTTAATATAAATGCATAAAATCTTTAAATATGTACAAGTTAAAAATGCAAACGTATGAATTGAAATCCAGCCGAACCACTGAAGGCGGTCCCCGGTAAGTAAAAAAATAAACATAAACACAACACACTTCTTCAGGGTGGTACGATACCGAGTCCGGACGTGGAAGAACTGTAGCCCTACAGAGATGTCTCCGGACACAAGAAATGGACCCAAGGATGGGGTTGATGGTAGCCTCACCAGCCCTGGCACCTTCCACTGTGTGTGGATGCCCCGTCCGTGGAACTCTCACTGACGTGTGTAGAAGCCCCGTCCGTAGAACCCTAAAGATATCACGATTTAATTTACAGAGTCAGAAATACACGTGAAGCGTGCCTAATGTGAGCCATTCTGACATAATCTACAAATGAAACATAATTTACCTCACTGATGAGGGAACAATCCACCAATACTCCAGGAAGCCACAGTCGGATGAATGGGGTCGAGTCCGCCTTTTAAGTTGACACTGTATTTCCAAAGGAAAGCCTGCAAATTTGCGAAACACATGGGTAGAGAACGGGCAAGATGGCGTGAAGAGGTTAGCTTACCTTGTGTAATTTAATATCCTGCTTCCGCAGATAAAATTTACTCACAAACACAAAATATTCCGCTAAACGGAACAACAACAGATTGAGGAAATTTTCTTGTGTTGATAAATCTAAAATCCACCAGGATGCCTTGGATTAAACCGAGGTTCACAGAATTAACAACTAATTAACACGCCGGCACAAATGGTTGCCTACCTGCCCACAATGGTTCCTTCCGTTTGTCTCTCTTGATCACGTGTCGCAAGGGTATCGCCCTCCCGTGGAGAATAGCGAAATGTTACGGACGTAGCCGTTGTTATTATGCGGTCCACGAAACGCTAAAGCGTATGGTGGGTCGCATACGCTAGAGGTCCGTAACAAGGTTTTCAATGTTATAAAAACAGGTTTTTTTAAAACTACCTAAACTGTTCATCGTAGGTACACTAAAATATGTTATCAGTTTTGTAGAGTACTAAATTCTCTACAATTTTTACTTCAAAAATACTTATTATTAACTTAAGTGAAGGTAATATTTGCAAAAGTATGAAGAAAGGTCATATAAACATGTGTCCGGAAATGTTTCCTGAGGGAGTAAGGAACGGGTTGAGCGCTCATTCTTATTCCAATGTCTACACTTCCAATAATTAGAATCGGGCCACAAAATGACTGCAACAACTATTTTAAACTTAAATCAATTTTTGTAAAACCGTTGGTCCTACGACATTTAACAAAGAGGGCCGGGAAGGGGACTTTTTGTTCCATTTTCGTATCAGAATATGGTTCCCTGATCAAAATTGCACAGGGAACCATATTCTCCTACCAAAATTAAAAATAAAATGGAATAAAAAAAATTCATTTGTTAAATACAGAGGGGCCAACAAAACTGTTTTAAAATAGTTGTTGCATGTTCATTTTGTGGTCTGATTTCAAATACTAATCTAAATAAGCTTTGAAAATGTGACCATTGGAATAAGAAGAATGAGTGAGTGAGTTTATAGCCTCTTCCAAACACTCTTACTCCCATAGGAAACATTTGAGGATACATGTTTGTCGGAAATTTATCCATATTTTTTCAAATATTATTGTCACCTAAATTAACACATTCGCTACCGCTTTAAAAATACATGTGCGGCCCCAGGTGCCATCATAATAGTTTTATTTAATTTGAGAAAATATATCACGGTCAATTCTTTGCAAGTGTGCCCGTTTTGGCTGGGACGGCCCTGCTTCATCTTGTGAGCTCATTATTTGTATGTAATAATGGTCTATCTAAAGAAAATTAAAATACTGCACCATTACTATAAAACTGTATAAAACAACAAACACTACCATAAATGTGATCAGTTTTTTCTAAAAAAAGTATGTTTATTCATATTTTTTCAAATATAGACACCCAAGTTAATAATAGGTATTATTTAATGCTAAATAAAAAAAAATGGCGGCAGTCCTTTCAAAGTTAATTATGAAAATAAGTGCAAGATAGGTCTAGTTAAGACTGGGAGTTTTTATAAACACCTGTATATATTTAGATTAAAATATCATTAGAGTTATTGCCTGTTTGCAAATAATAATAAGTGCTTACTAGTAGGTGACTTTAACTTGGATTACTTGTCTCTGAATTCTTATTATGTAAAAAAAATTAAGGATATATTTAATACATATGGCATAACACAACTCATCACAGAACCAACTAGATGTACGTATGATACTGCAACACTCGTTGATTTCGTCCTATCAAATACTAATGATGTTACTTCTATAGTACATATATGCCCCAGAATAACTGATCATTATATTATTTCTGTGAATTTTTCAAACAGGAACTTGCCGGATATAAAATACTGTAAAAAATATAGAAATTTAAATGAACAAAATATACTAAATATTAATTTAAATCTAATCTCATATAATTGGTCACTTAACTCTGTGGACATTGACAATATTTATGATGAAATTACAAATATTTGTGCGAATGCAGTAAACAAGTTTGCTCAGGTACAAAGTTATACAGTTACAAATAAATTACCATGGTTTGATCAGGAAGTGTTCAATAAAATGAAAGTCAGAGATAGAGCTTATAAAGCATTCAAACAGTGCATTAATAATGAGAGAAATGAGCTCTGGCAGTATTATAAAACACAACGAAATGTTGTTGTTAATCTTCTAAAAGAAAAAAAAACTAAATATTACCATGATAAAATTGATAAAAATATAAACAATCCAAAAAAAATGTGGAGAATTTTAAAAAAACTTGTAAATATGAAGAAAGTTGTGTTCAGTTTGAAATTGAAGGTGAATTAAAAATATTTCGAGATAGCATGGACATAGCGGAAAATTTTAATAGATGTGTTAACCGAATTGTTTTGAGTATCGATGTACATATTGCTTGGTCAAATATAAACTATAATTTATATTTGGAATTTAGCGAGTTTTCGGCTTTAACATTGCGGGATTTAGTTGAATTGATCGGATCTTTGGAGGCTAAGTCAGATATATATGAAGTAATAAATGCCAAATTTATAAAAGAGACTGTAGATTCAATAGGTCATGTTTTATTGCACTTCGTCAATACATCTCTTCTATATGGCAGATTTCCCAACAAGTTAAAAACTAGCATAGTACACCCTATCCAAAAAATTACAAATACAATAAAAGCATCTGAATTCAGACCTATAAACACCTTACCTACACCTGAAAAAATCTTAGAACTGGCCGTATACGATCAATTGCTTACACATTTTGAAAAAAATCATATATTAATAAGTAACCAATCAGGCTTTAGACAGAAACATTCTTGCGAAACAGCGTTACAATTAACACTAACAAAATTTAAAAACTATATTGATCTTGATAATTATGTAGTAGCCGTATTTCTAGATTTACGTAGAGCGTTCGAAACTATTGACCGGGATATACTTATTGAAAAGTTAAAAGGCTATGGTATTCAAGGTAATGTGTTAAATTGGATTCGGGAATATTTGTCAAATAGAAAGCAAATAGTCAAAGTTCAAGATTCATTTTCTAGTGAATTGTATAGTAAACATGGAGTACCACAGTGTAGTATCTTGGGTCCCCTCTTATTTATTATATATATAAACGATATTAACTTATTTGTTGATTGTGATCTTATTAATCTGTTCGCAGATGATACATTGTTGGTTTGCAAGGGTCAAAATTTAATGAATGCAATGGATAACAGGAATATTGTCTTGTCCAAAGTGAACGATTATCTTAATATAAATAAATTGAAATTGAATATTGATAAAACAAAAGTAATGATATTAACAAGTAAATTCAAATATAGTAAAATCAATATTAACTACTACAACTTATCAATAAATGGTGTACCTATCGAGTTTGTAACAGAAATGAAGTACTTAGGATTCAATATAGACAATACATTAACATTCTCCAGACATTTTCATTATATATATAAAAAAATATTTAAAAAAATGTACTTTTTCTCTAGAATCTCACAGCATATATCGGCTTCAACAAAAATTACAGTGTATAACACTATTATTAAACCGCATTTTGAATATTGCTCAACTATTATGTATCTTTTTGATCTTAATAAAATTTCTCAACTACAAAAATTGCAAAATCGGGGTATGAGAATTATCCTCAAATGTAACAGATTCACGCCCATAAATACTATGCTGTTAGCTCTAGAATGGCTAAAAGTGTCTGACAAACTGTACTTAAGTGCAATGATCTTTATATATAAAATTGTGAACAAGCTACAACCCAGTTATTTTAACGAATTTATTGTATTTCATAATGAAATCCATGAACACTATACAAGGACAAGAGATAATATTCACTTAAGTCAAGTACACAAAAAAAAGTCTATGAATTCGTTATTCTTCAAAGGGATTGACCAATTTAATAAACTATCTCCTGAAATAAAGAATAGTCCTTCGGTTAAGCTATTCAAATACAAATTGATCGAGAATATTAAACAACGGTGATGCAGTGTCATAGTTGTTAAATCCCTGCCAAGCTTTATATTTCTTTTTCCCATTTGTGTGTTTTTATGTCTCTTTTTATATTAGTATTTTTATGAATATTTTATTTTTAATTTGATATTTGTATTTTCGATACTTGTATCTTTTTGATTTTATATTTGTGTTTTTAATGCATGTGTATTTTTTTTTTTTTTTAGATTTTTAGATGTTATACTTATATTTGTAAATTTTAGCGTAGCTACTTATCAATAATATCCGTATTTGTTATTTTGTACAATGATAGTAGTAAAATAGTGATGCACTTTATAATTAATATTTTTATATATATATTTGTATATTAGGTTCTTTCCTATTTAATAAAGATTACTTACTGTTAACGGATTCTTTTAGAAAGTCAAACAATTCAAAGGACCTCTTAAATCCCCCATACACACTCGAGTTTCGAGTTTATTGGACGAGCATGTTGATAAAAGTAGTTGAAACCTGTCTCAGAGAACATGCTTGAAGGTGTATGAGAATGACGAACATAGTTGGCGGTTGTAATGCTCTGCTCATTATGCGGCTTGCTGATCCCTACCAACACAAACCAACCATCGAACATGTTGGTACATGTATCGTGAACATGGTAATAGTTTCTAGAATTGTGTGAGGGATTTCTTTATTTGTTTTGTTTTAAATGTTTTTTTTAACCGCCTTCCAGGTCATCTGAATGACCCACGTAAGTCTAGGAGATTTAGATTTGTTTGAGTAAAGGATACGAAGCCCTATAGTTTATAGTGGAATCCGAACCACTTCTTGGGAATAATTTATATTTAAAAATTACTTTGCAGTAGGTGGGGCTCGAACCCACTTCACTGGGTATACTCAGAGTGAAAGTTAGACGCACTAACCCACTGAGCTACCATCGTGTAAGTGTGCATCAATTTCTCGTATTCGGTTCTCATTTTTCTTCACAGTAGTGAGGCTCGCGGTTTTAAATTATGAGCTTAAGTTGGTAAGTTCGATGTGAAACTGCCGAGCATGCTTGGTTCAAAGTTGGGTTCAAGGTGATTTCTTCGAGCTAAGCAAGCTTGAGACTGTTTTAGAATCACAGGGTTTTAGAATCACATGGGTTTTTTTATATAAATTAGTAATAGTTTGAAGTTAAAATTTTTTGCAGAGATTTTATGACTATATTATTTTAGCCAGTTCTTCAACCTAAGTAAATAATGGACCTATTATTTCACTTACCAAGTATAATAGTAGACAATATGAAAAATGGATGATTTGTTAATGATTGCGATAATGACACAATTCTTGTTTCAGGGTCTAGTATCCATTGACTAGCTCCTGTTGCAACACATATCGAAACTGCTACAAGTACAACTAAAAAATAAAGTTTCATAAAAAAGAGTTCCGATTTAAAATTATATATAATAATATATATTACTTCTCCATCTCGTCGTTGAAGGATGTAAACAAGCAATAACTTCAGTTAATCGTCGTTCAAAAGCTTTTAAATCTGAAACAATATCTATCTTGTAGGTTATGATTACGTTGTTAAATAACTTTATCTTTTTACCTTCACATGCTGTCTGTTCAAGTGACATGACAATTATTTAACACCTGTCACGCAGAAGTTAACCTACTATTATTAATATATTAAATTAACAAAAATTTAAAAGTATATGAACCAGGGAAATTTCCACAAATGTAATCTGTGGAAATTTCACTATTTGTCAATATGTGCTTTGAATTAGAGATATCTAAAATTTAATTAGATATATGTCTAATTCATTTCAGACATCTGAAATTAATTAGAGATATCTCTAATTCATTTCAGATATCTGAAATTAACTAGAGATATCTGTAATTAAATTAAAAATATTTAAGAGATATTTGTATTCTATTATAAATACCAACTAGATATTTTTATTTCAATTAAAAATATCAAACAGATATTCTAAAATCATTTAAAAATATCTACTAGATATTTTTAATTGAAATAAAAATATCTAGTAAATATTTTTAATTCATTAGAGATATCAGAATGTGGCGCCATCTCTGTACGAGAGGTAAAACATTATGTAATGGTGAGTTTGTCTATAACGATCTATGTAATTTGTTTCTGTGTTGCCAAGTTGCCAGTGTGAGCGTTTATAACCAAAAAGAGGATTAGATAGAGGCGAAGATCCATAAGATAGATAGAAATTTTCAAAATTAAAGTGAAAAAATGGCTTCTAGATAATGAACGTATTCGATTTCATGATATAGTCAATCAAAGAAATACGTAAAACCGAAAAATATTTTTTCCAAAAAATAAATTACTTTTTTATTTTTTCTTACTACTTAGTATATTCGATATAATCTCATCTAGATATCACCTTCAAATATGTATGCTATTTATTTTTTACATGTATCCTATATGTGTATGTATGTGCATGTGTATGTATATGTATATGTGTATATATCCTATATGTATCCTATTTTTATTTCTTCAGTCACGCACAAGCAGTACTCAGCTACTGTTTCAGTGATTGTAACTGTTTGTTTATCTCCAGTAACTATATCTATATATATACTCTGATTATGTAGTACTTGTTTGTTGTATATTTACAGTCTTTGTTGAATATCCTATGCTTTTATTATATATTGTATACTGTAAAATAAACAAATGTTGGGACATTGTATATTGTAATACTGTATTTTAATATTGTGTATGTTCTATTGTAATAATTACTGTTAAATAAACTATATTATTATTATGGCCTTAAGCCGTGCACTTTCTCGGCCGAAGCCGGAAAAAATTCACCGACCCCTTGCGCGCGCCGTTGGGGTTCGGCTCTGTGGGGACCCGGGCCTGTCCCGGGCCCATTGCTGTTGGGGATCGGCTCGGTTAACGGGGATGAGATTCATCACGTCCCATTAATCCGGTGGATATTTCGATTTTCTATCCTTCATCGTTCAGAAACTTTCTGGTAATATGGCATGTCTGGAGAATCACCGTCCTCTGGATAATCTTTGCGATGCCTCTAGGTAGATTAAGTTTCTCCAAATAATTCAAGAACTTCTTCGTCACCACGCCTGTAGCCGAAATTATGATCGGGATAATTCGAACCTCCTCTAATCTCCAAACGTGTTTAAGTTCTATAGCCAAATTCTGATATTTGTTTCTCTTTTCCATCTCCGTTTCCTGCAGGTTGCTGGTTAGGGGGCATCCAATATCAATTATAGTGGCCTTCTTGTCTTTCTTTTTGATCACCAGGATGTCAGGGCGGTTGTGATCCAAGGTTCTATCAGACTGTATTGGTCTATCCCAGTACAGCAATGTTTCCTCGTCTTCTAAAACAGCTTGAGGTGTATATTTATAGAAGGGCGGTGGATTAGTAATGAGTCCTAAGTTAAGTGCCAATTCTCTATGGATGATTTTCGCCACCTCGTTGTGCCTTCCCAAATACATTCCTGTAGCCAAAGCGGGGCAGCCTCCAGTGGCATGTTCGATAGTTTCACCCGCTGCCTTACACTTTCTACACACATCGATCACTCCGGGGATTTTAAGAATGTACTTCTCATAATTCCTAGTACGGATAATGCTATCCTGAATGGCTGTTATGAATCCCTCGGTTTCTAGGTGTAAAATTCCGTCCTTAATCCATAGGAGCGAGGTCTCCTTGTCGATCTCTGGATTGTTTAAGGCATTGGGATATTTTCCGTGGAGTATCTTGTTCTGCCACACTGTTTGAATATCCTCGTTCGTTCGGATCATTATCTCGTGTTGTCGATCTTTGAGGTTTAACGGTGTATATCTGTTGTTATTTTCCACTATTTTCCGAATGAGGACCCTATCTGAATTTTAGAAATAGAGGCGCATGTTCTTCTCTTGCGGTCGGCACATCTTCTGAACACTGCTTAATCCCCTGCCCCCTTGTGTTCTTGGCAGGTATAGTCTTTCAACTGCGCTCTTTGGGTGATGCATTCGAAACTTTGTAAGTGTAGTTCTCGCCATTCTGTCTAGGTCTTCCAGGTCTGTATCCGAGTACTTTAGTATTCCGAATGAGTATGCCAGACAAGGGACAGCATATGTATTGATCGCTGTAATCATGTTCCTAGCGTTGAGTTTAGTATTCAGGAGCTTATTTAGACGTTGTTTGTATTTTTCCCTGAACTTCTTCTTTAGCTGGGTGTGGTCTATCCTTCTATTCTGCAGAATTCCAAGGTACTTGTAAGTTTCTTCTGGCAGCATTTGCTCAAAATCACGGTTATTCTACGGCTGCTGCGTTAATTTTCCCTTTGTGACATGTACTTCGGCACACTTCTCCAGATCAAACTCCATTCTGATATCATCGCTGAAGGTTTTGACATTGGCTACTAGCGCCTTCAATTGTCTTGGATTCTCAGCGTATAGCTTGATGTCATCCATAAATAGTAAAATGGCTGAGCCTCGAGCTTGGTTGCTTGGGATCTATTCGGAAACCGTAGGTGGTGTCATTCAATATTGCTGAGAGGGGATTGAGAGCGAGGCAAAACCATAATGGACTCAGCGAATCCCCCTGGTATATACCTCTTCTAATCTTGATGTTCGAGATACTGCTTCCTCCAATTCTTGTCTGGGACCCGATTCTCAAATGACGATCAAAATTGTCACTTGTGACAAATTGTCGATCACTGATGTCGAGTAACTTGTGATAAACGTATTCTCGAGAGCTCAGGGGGTCGATTCTCAAATGTCACCACACCGATGTCGTGGACGACAAATACCAGTTGTCTATTGAAATGTACATTTCGTTATTCTCTAATGTCGTAGTAGACAATTTTTAATAGACATAATGTAGAGTGGGTATAACCCTTCGACAATCGAATATCGTGATCGACACCATAGATAAGAAAGGATAACAATTGACGTCTCTCTCTACTGTGCTAGGGAGAGAAGTGAAAAACGTTTCTACATCTGTGTTTGTGTGGTTATGTTTAACTCAGCACAGAGATTCTTTTGGTTTTCGCTGTTTAATTATTTATTATTTTCTATCAATTGATGAATGAAGACATAGAAATTTTAAATGTGGAAAATAATGAAGCTGCACTACAAAATCAGAGAAAACCCATGTATATATGAGAACGGCTATCTTGGTATCTTGCCAATTCTAACAAAACAATTTTCTGTGAAATTAATTACATTTCATGATTTGGCTTTTTAGTTTTCTCCATTATTGTTTCCAATTTTTTTTCGATCAAGGTATTGAATTCAGGATCACTTCTATTTCTTCCCATTTTTTTAGCGTCTTTAAATGAAAAATTTGTGGAGAATTTCCCCGAAATTAGAATCTCATATTCTCGACTTTTCAATAAATCTTCATGTTCTTTTGCTGTTGTGAGCAGTAGGACAATTTTTTATTATCTATCTTTGAAAGAATGGAAAGGCCTAACCTCAAGCAAAAAATTAAATACATTCCCCACAGATTTATGTAAGCGTCGGGACTCGGGCACACTCGGAGTCGACACAAAAATGTAGTAAAAATTATCCGAATGCGATGTTGCCACCTGCTAATCATCGAGAAACAATTGTCTACTAAGATTTGTTGTCGCAGAGCTCTCGAGAATACGTTTCATACAAGTTACTCGACATCAGTGATCGACAATTTGTCACAAGTGACAATTTTGATCGTCATTTGAGAATCGGGTCCCAGGATTCTCAAATGGCGATCAAAATTGTCACTTGTGACAAATTGTCGATCACTGATGTCGAGTAACTTGTGATGAACGTATTCTCGAGAGCTGGCGACAACAAATTTTAGTAGACAATTTTTTCTCGATGATTAGTAGGTGGCAACATCGCATTCGAATAATTATCATGTGTCGATTCCGCCGAATGTGAATGTGCCCCGAGTCCCTACGATTACACTTGCGTCTACAGCCCAAACAGTCACAATTTATCCCTCATCATTGCGCCTGCGTTGAAGGAGTTTGACAGTTTCAACAAAATGTTAGGTTAAAGCATAGACGAGTCGTAATCTTAAATCTTTCATGTTTTTGTTTGTGTGTTGACGTGAATACCTAATTTTAAATTATCTACGAAGAACGAGAACACCAAAGAATTTGGAGATTATTTTCATGACAACTACATGAATAATTGTAAATCATGGGCGTATTGTTATCGTTTGCATGCTGGGATCAACACGAATATGCATCTGGAAAGCATGCATAGAACGATAAAGTATCTATATCTAAATGGAAAATTTGTCAAACGCCTAGATAAAGCTATTTATGCATTAATGAAATTTATAAGGGACAGGATTTTTGATAGATTGATTGTTATTAATAAAGGCAAAATTACAAATAAAATCAAGGATATTAGATCCAGACATAAAAGCAGCCTTAAATTAGATCAAAATTTAATTGTATGTTTAAAAGATGGGTGGCAAATACCTTCCTCAAAAACGAATGAGATATATCTAATTAAGCAACTTAAAAATTCATGTGATTGTAAGCTGAAATGTCTTGAATGCAGTACTTGCTTACATGAATTTTCTTGTACTTGCATTGATTCGGCAATAAAGTGGAATTTATGCAAGCATATTCACCTCATAAAGCATCTGCGGCACGTGATCATATGGGCGTGGCTAATTGGCTTGGAGGATAAACAAAGCAGATACCATAACCTAAACGCATTTGGATAGCATTGTGTGAAAAGTTTCAGTTTATTGTGAACGCTATATTTGCTTAGTTTGTGTGCCTATAACAAAAATTTTATTTTAATAATGTTTAGTGATTATTACTACACCTTAGACGCTGAAAGTGCGGTTAGATATAGGGAAAAAATCGCTGTAATTGGTATAGATCCGTACTTGGTAGACATCAAACAATGCAGTAGTGAAATCGAAGATTTTCCCAAGACGATATATCCAGATATTGTTAATTATTTACTATATACTAAGAGTGCGTACACCCATGAAGATTTTAAAGCTTATAAAGGACTTGATGCCTACAAACAAGCTACTTGTGGATGGGTTAAAAATATACATGTAAAGAAAATGTATGAAAACTTCTTGATATTGGGAAGAGTAAGTTACTATAGTTGAGGTTTAAGCATGTCAAGCATTATTCTACTTTTTTACAGGTTATGCATTCCCAAAAACTAAGTGAGCAATTTTTAAAACCGTGGATTGTAACAAAAAGTGATGGTAGTATAATATGCGCTCACTGCAATTGCATGGCAGGGCTAGGCGAAACATGTACTCATGTTTGTGCTGTATTGTTTTACTTAGATGTAGCACATAGAAGGTCTCTTGAAATATCACCGACAGATATAAAAGCTTGCTGGATTGTCCCATCCAAAGCTTCTGAACCAAAGAGAGCTGCCGATATCGATTTTGCAATACCCTCGACGTCCAAATCTAATGTAAATCAACCTTTATATATACGAGAGAAAAAATTAACAGAAGTACCACCTTTAAATAAGGAAGAAATGAATTTAATGTTAATGAATTTAAAAGAAACAAGAAAAGGATGTGTATTGCATGCTATCGTCCCACCATTTTCAGAAGAAATTAAAGAAATGCACAATGAAAGGACCACCCACATGTTCAGTAGCTTATATAAACTTGAATATGAACAAGAAACGTTGGAGAAATTAGTGGAAATTGGTAAGTAATGCCCCTTAAAACATTTAGTGCCCATTCATAATTTAATTATTTCTAGGATCACAGCTGGACTTTCAAATTTCAATAGATTCATGCAAGGAAATTGAAAAGGCAACTAATAAACAGGCTAGTTCAAAGGCATGGTTCAATTATAGAGCGGGTCGTATAACGGCTTCTAAATTTAAAGCCGTTTGCCGAACCAATTTACATAAACCCTCACACTCTTTAATAAAGGCAATATGTTATCCTTTTCGAACAAGATTTAAGACAAAAGCTACAATATATGGGTGTGAGCATGAAAAGGAATCTTTAAATAGTTATACGTCGCATATGGAACATAGTCACGAGGGTTTTGGTGCAGAACCAGTAGGTTTATGTATAAACCCCAGTTTTCCTCATTTTGGAGCTTCACCAGATGGTCTAGTTTCCTGCGATTGTTGTGGATTAGGATGTGTGGAAATAAAATGTCCATATTGTGCTAAAGACTTGGATGTGACAGACATGGAAGTCTTGAAAAAAGTGGGAATACAAAATTTGGATGGGGAAAGCCGCCTGAGTGAAAATCATGCTTATTATTATCAAATACAAATGCAGTTAGGCATCACTAGGTTAGGTTATTGCGACTTTGTTGTTTGGAATAAAAATAAGTTTATTATGGAACGGATATATTTAAATGAGACTTTTTGGGAAGCAGAAAGTAAAACTGCTTCGATGTTCTTCTATAATGTAATAGTACCTGAATTGTTGGGAAAGTTTTACACAAGAGGTAATGAAACTGAACACTGGCCTGCCCCTCAAGAAGAAATTGTTGACTAATGACAATATACCTACTCAATCTTTAAAGTGAAATACCCTCGGAAATACCCTATTAAATTATGCGTTATGTGCTGCGATAATAGTTCTTTGTTTATGAACAGTAATAAATGGTTTCTTTTATTAGTCTGAAATTAATTTTTAAAGGGGTGTTTTATGTAACTACTTCTGCAAAATTTCAAATGTGTGCAAATAGTATATTGTATACCTAGTAGGAAAAGTGTAACATTCCCGGACGACTGTGAAGATTGGTTGTCGAGGCGCAAGCCGAGACAAGCAACACGGAGTTCAGGAATGTGGCTTTTCGTACGAGGTATACATACTATTTTTCCGAAAATCGTTTAAAAAACGAAAGAAATTAAAATCTTGTTTAATTTTGAAAAAGCATGATTAATTTTATTCATAAATAAGTATTGCCATGAAACTCTTAGTAACATTTGTTGCGTAACTATGGAAACGTATTAATATTAAATTGTCAAATTTAACAGAAGTTTTAATCATTTTCGTAGTACATAAATAATAACTGTAAAGAATAGTTATTTATTGTACTAGTGTGTAATTATGCACATTAGTCACGCAAGAAAAAGTTAGCCACGAGACCTAACGGTCTCGTGGCTAATTTTCTTAAGTGACTAATGTGCAATTACACACGTGTGCAATACAAAATTTTATCCAACACTTTCTTTTAATGGAATTTTATTTGAATAATATTTTTTTAAATTTGACAATTCATTTGACAAATTAATTTTTATATTTGTAAAAATCATTGTAATTCGGAAAGTCATGGAATGGTTGCTATGGTGTTGACTGTTATTTATTGTTTACTAGTTTATACACATAAACAACATATAAAAGTAGAAAATAATCATTAGTTGTGAAACAGTTATTTTTCGTTGCCTGGCAATGACTAACTGCAAGAAAATATTGACTTTTGCTTCTAGAAATTTTGTCAGAAATGTCAATATTTACGAACGATTTTCGGAAAAATATATTATTAGACAACTCATTTCAAAGTTATGATACTTTCCTCCTTAATTTAATGGGTGGCACCTGTCCTAACCATAGTTGTTTGTAGATATGTATGTTCGCTTAAATGTAAGTATACATAATTCCCTTCCTGTGTGAAATGGGTTTTCGCATCCCAAACTGATCACGTTATATTTTCATATAAGTGGTATAGGAATAATTTTGTTGATTTCTTGAATTAGTTATTATTCTTAATCTATAAAATGGTTCTATGTTGTATTATTGGATAGTTGTAATTAAAATGAACTAATAAATATTTTATATAAATATATTTTATTGTAAATATGTTAGTTCACAACAAGTATATGTTAATAAACTCATGCATAACATGTAAATATTTTATTTCTGTGCTGTTTGCTAGTTTTAATTTTTTTTGCACGAAAAAGAATAAAAGAATGTTTTAATGTCTCAAAACAGGGAGTAAAACAAATATGTATGCCTATGTCTATAGAATTGAAAGTCGTTGAAAACTAAAGAGCAGGTGCGCAAGGTGCATAAAATAAAATAATAATGAATGTATTTTTCTAGGAGACATTTAATCTAATGGTACTATGGCAGGGCATAAATTAATAAGAGCACAACAGACAACAACAATTTTATCTATTAAAATAAATTGGTCCTCATAGCTTGATTTTTCTTTCAGCATCTGTAATGGTAAAATATCTTTTAAAATCATATATTTTTGACGAAGCATGCCAATTATTCGTTCAACGTGAATTCGAATGTTTGCTGTCTTTCTTGTAGTTTCAATTTCTTTCGCAGATAACTGTTTTCTCCCTTTAGTGAAAGCTGGAGTCACTACTTCAGCAAAACACATTTTTACCGAGTTTGTTATGAGAAATCCTCTATCTGCTATTACAAGATCACCAGGTTGAAGTTTATTTAAGAAGCCACAATCTTCCGTAATAAATTTATCACTCGCTCTACCTCCATAAGCATTTGAAATAAAACAAACAGAACCTTGAGGTGTACTGCCAATTAAAAACTTTATAGTGTGGTGATGCTTATAATTTGACCAAGTTTTAGCAGCTGCTTCTAAATTTGAAGATCGTTCTATAAAAATTTCGAAACAATCAATAATGACTGTAGTCTTATTTCCAAAATTTTCCTGAAAACAACGAGGCATATTTTCCATGATATCTTTACGCTCAGGCCATATAATACAGCTCTAAAAATAATATGTTTTGTTATGAATATATCACTTTTAAGGGTAACCTACTACCTTCAATCGACCATAAAGAATATCAATTGTTCTATAAAATATACGAGCTACTGTTGTATGATGGATGTGAAACCTAAAGCCTAAGTCTTTGAAAGGTAAGTTTAGCCGTAATTTCATTAATGTTAATATAACCTGGGCAAATTTTGAAATAGCACATATATTCGGTAAATATATCTCAATTACATCATACAAACATTTTACGTATTGGAATTCCGGAAGACCTGTATAATATAAGGTAAAATTATTATTCTGTTTAAAGTATTCCATATCATATTTAAATTTATTTACTAATTCCTGTAATTCATAATTTTTTGTATCTCGTTCTAAAATTTCTTTACGTAATTTCTCTATTTCATTTTTTTGTTGTAATATTATATTAGTTTCTGTATCTGCCTCATGTTCAATTTCAGGATTTACAGATTCTGGTGGTGGTCTTTGACCTAATCTGGTTTGCTGAAAAAAGAACTATCTATAAAAAGCATAATATGTTTTCAAAAAGATTTCCCAACCTCTAAAAATAAAATAATTTTCTGAAATGTAAATGTACACATAATCTACTCTAAAATATTTTTTAAAGCACCATACCTACCTATTCAAAAAAGTATAGCAAAGCAAATATTTTAACGTTCGTATCACATATAAAACAAAGGCACAGGAAAGAGCAAAGCATTATCTTCCTAATATTTGAATATCAACCATTTCATAATTGAAAACAAAATAAATCATATTAAACGTGCAACCTACATATTTATTGATGTAGACAAAAAAATCATGCAAAAGCAAAATTTCAAAATTCACTGCAACCTCTACATCGTCTCGTAATCTTTTCCTTTTCTCCATTCTAACAAATCTATCTTTACTAGAAGGTTTTGATAAGCTAATAGATTTATAACCCATATTTAAAGACGGTATCCAGTCTGGGTTATTGTGATTTTCTAACTTTGAAGGTTTACCTAAATATATTTATTTGTCATACTTACGAAACAATAATTTAGGTACATCCATGTATTTATTAGATACGAATAGTGTAAAGTATTACCTGAAATGAAATGTTTGGAGTATATTCTACCATAATCAATCTTTGATTTGGTTAGATCGTCCCTTTTTAAGGCATTTATCCAAGCATTCCGTCTATCACAGGCAAGTTGAGTAAATTGTTTATGATTGTTAAAAACTGAGGGAATTCGAAAAAAACTGACAGCATCTCTCGCCCCGTTGCTTCTACAACCAACTACCATACAAAAACTTGGCATTTTCAGTAAAATGTGAGGAAATAAAAACCCAAATAGATATAAATGTGCCTTGTTTCTGTTATGGTTAAGGTTATGTTATTTATTTGTATATCCTCCAAGCCACGACCTTGAAAAATGTGACGTCACGTGCTGATGCCCTATTGCAAGACTGAGAAAAGGCATTATGGAGATCCAGTCTTCTACTAATGAAATACTTTCAGGTAAATAATTAAAATACTGCTAAAAATGAATGCTTTTCCTTTGTGTCATTTTGCATGGTTTTATCTTAAAATTGTCAAAATTTACGAAAACAGTCAAAAACAAGCAATATATAGAAAAAAATAATAACTTTCACCCTATTTTACCCCCCTCAGCCCACCCCAATTTTAATAAGAAACAATTGGAATTCTCGAGTTATCACGATGACTTTATTTTCCTTTAATTTCTAATAACTATATTACTTTTTTACAGATGATGAAAGTAACACGTTATGTATAATGGACACCTATGAGGAAGATGAAAACAATTTCATTACTGGTGCTTTAAGTAAAGATGCACCTCAAGGTTCTGTTTGTTTTATTTCAAATGCTTATGGAGGTAGAGCGAGTGATAAATTTATTACGGAAGATTGTGGCTTCTTAAATAAACTTCAACCTGGTGATCTTGTAATAGCAGATAGAGGATTTCTCATAACAAACTCGGTTAAAATGTGTTTTGCTGAAGTAGTGACTCCAGCTTTCACTAAAGGGAGAAAACAGTTATCTGCGAAAGAAATTGAAACTACAAGAAAGACAGCAAACATTCGAATTCACGTTGAACGAATAATTGGCATGCTTCGTCAAAAATATATGATTTTAAAAGATATTTTACCATTACAGATGCTGAAAGAAAAATCAAGCTATGAGGACCAATTTATTTTAATAGATAAAATTGTTGTTGTCTGTTGTGCTCTTATTAATTTATGCCCTGCCATAGTACCATTAGATTAAATGTCTCCTAGAAAAATACATTCATTATTATTTTATTTTATGCACCTTGCGCACCTGCTCTTTAGTTTTCAACGACTTTCAATTCTATAGACATAGGCATACATATTTGTTTTACTCCCTGTTTTGAGACATTAAAACATTCTTTTATTCTTTTTCGTGCAAAAAAAATTAAAACTAGCAAACAGCACAGAAATAAAATATTTACATGTTATGCATGAGTTTATTAACATATACTTGTTGTGAACTAACATATTTACAATAAAATATATTTATATAAAATATTTATTAGTTCATTTTAATTACAACTATCCAATAATACAACATAGAACCATTTTATAGATTAAGAATAATAACTAATTCAAGAAATCAACAAAATTATTCCTATACCACTTATATGAAAATATAACGTGATCAGTTTGGGATGCGAAAACCCATTTCACACAGGAAGGGAATTATGTATACTTACATTTAAGCGAACATACATATCTACAAACAACTATGGTTAGGACAGGTGCCACCCATTAAATTAAGGAGGAAAGTATCATAACTTTGAAATGAGTTGTCTAATAATATATTTTTCCGAAAATCGTTCGTAAATATTGACATTTCTGACAAAATTTCTAGAAGCAAAAGTCAATATTTTCTTGCAGTTAGTCATTGCCAGGCAACGAAAAATAACTGTTTCACAACTAATGATTATTTTCTACTTTTATATGTTGTTTATGTGTATAAACTAGTAAACAATAAATAACAGTCAACACCATAGCAACCATTCCATGACTTTCCGAATTACAATGATTTTTACAAATATAAAAATTAATTTGTCAAATGAATTGTCAAATTTAAAAAAATATTATTCAAATAAAATTCCATTAAAAGAAAGTGTTGGATAAAATTTTGTATTGCACACGTGTGTAATTGCACATTAGTCACTTAAGAAAATTAGCCACGAGACCGTTAGGTCTCGTGGCTAACTTTTTCTTGCGTGACTAATGTGCATAATTACACACTAGTACAATAAATAACTATTCTTTACAGTTATTATTTATGTACTACGAAAATGATTAAAACTTCTGTTAAATTTGACAATTTAATATTAATACGTTTCCATAGTTACGCAACAAATGTTACTAAGAGTTTCATGGCAATACTTATTTATGAATAAAATTAATCATGCTTTTTCAAAATTAAACAAGATTTTAATTTCTTTCGTTTTTTAAACGATTTTCGGAAAAATAGTATGTATACCTCGTACGAAAAGCCACATTCCTGAACTCCGTGTTGCTTGTCTCGGCTTGCGCCTCGACAACCAATCTTCACAGTCGTCCGGGAATGTTACACTTTTCCTACTAGGTATACAATATACTATTTGCACACATTTGAAATTTTGCAGAAGTAGTTACATAAAACACCCCTTTAAAAATTAATTTCAGACTAATAAAAGAAACCATTTATTACTGTTCATAAACAAAGAACTATTATCGCAGCACATAACGCATAATTTAATAGGGTATTTCCGAGGGTATTTCACTTTAAAGATTGAGTAGGTATATTGTCATTAGTCAACAATTTCTTCTTGAGGGGCAGGCCAGTGTTCAGTTTCATTACCTCTTGTGTAAAACTTTCCCAACAATTCAGGTACTATTACATTATAGAAGAACATCGAAGCAGTTTTACTTTCTGCTTCCCAAAAAGTCTCATTTAAATATATCCGTTCCATAATAAACTTATTTTTATTCCAAACAACAAAGTCGCAATAACCTAACCTAGTGATGCCTAACTGCATTTGTATTTGATAATAATAAGCATGATTTTCACTCAGGCGGCTTTCCCCATCCAAATTTTGTATTCCCACTTTTTTCAAGACTTCCATGTCTGTCACATCCAAGTCTTTAGCACAATATGGACATTTTATTTCCACACATCCTAATCCACAACAATCGCAGGAAACTAGACCATCTGGTGAAGCTCCAAAATGAGGAAAACTGGGGTTTATACATAAACCTACTGGTTCTGCACCAAAACCCTCGTGACTATGTTCCATATGCGACGTATAACTATTTAAAGATTCCTTTTCATGCTCACACCCATATATTGTAGCTTTTGTCTTAAATCTTGTTCGAAAAGGATAACATATTGCCTTTATTAAAGAGTGTGAGGGTTTATGTAAATTGGTTCGGCAAACGGCTTTAAATTTAGAAGCCGTTATACGACCCGCTCTATAATTGAACCATGCCTTTGAACTAGCCTGTTTATTAGTTGCCTTTTCAATTTCCTTGCATGAATCTATTGAAATTTGAAAGTCCAGCTGTGATCCTAGAAATAATTAAATTATGAATGGGCACTAAATGTTTTAAGGGGCATTACTTACCAATTTCCACTAATTTCTCCAACGTTTCTTGTTCATATTCAAGTTTATATAAGCTACTGAACATGTGGGTGGTCCTTTCATTGTGCATTTCTTTAATTTCTTCTGAAAATGGTGGGACGATAGCATGCAATACACATCCTTTTCTTGTTTCTTTTAAATTCATTAACATTAAATTCATTTCTTCCTTATTTAAAGGTGGTACTTCTGTTAATTTTTTCTCTCGTATATATAAAGGTTGATTTACATTAGATTTGGACGTCGAGGGTATTGCAAAATCGATATCGGCAGCTCTCTTTGGTTCAGAAGCTTTGGATGGGACAATCCAGCAAGCTTTTATATCTGTCGGTGATATTTCAAGAGACCTTCTATGTGCTACATCTAAGTAAAACAATACAGCACAAACATGAGTACATGTTTCGCCTAGCCCTGCCATGCAATTGCAGTGAGCGCATATTATACTACCATCACTTTTTGTTACAATCCACGGTTTTAAAAATTGCTCACTTAGTTTTTGGGAATGCATAACCTGTAAAAAAGTAGAATAATGCTTGACATGCTTAAACCTCAACTATAGTAACTTACTCTTCCCAATATCAAGAAGTTTTCATACATTTTCTTTACATGTATATTTTTAACCCATCCACAAGTAGCTTGTTTGTAGGCATCAAGTCCTTTATAAGCTTTAAAATCTTCATGGGTGTACGCACTCTTAGTATATAGTAAATAATTAACAATATCTGGATATATCGTCTTGGGAAAATCTTCGATTTTACTACTGCATTGTTTGATGTCTACCAAGTACGGATCTATACCAATTACAGCGATTTTTTCCCTATATCTAACCGCACTTTCAGCGTCTAAGGTGTAGTAATAATCACTAAACATTATTAAAATAAAATTTTTGTTATAGGCACACAAACTAAGCAAATATAGCGTTCACAATAAACTGAAACTTTTCACACAATGCTATCCAAATGCGTTTAGGTTATGGTATCTGCTTTGTTTATCCTCCAAGCCAATTAGCCACGCCCATATGATCACGTGCCGCAGATGCTTTTGTTGGATTTTTGACAATTTTTATGTATAAGTATGTATGTGTGGATGTGTATATATATAATTGTATATATGAGTATACATATTATTTTTCTGTACTTGAGATACTGTTCATTTATGATTATGTATATTTATTAATTTTTTAACTTACATTGTATTTTACATTATTTTATGTTTTAGTATTTACACTTTATATTTTATACTACTACCATCCTTATCTTTGAGACGTATGCAAACATTGTTAATGGTATAGCATGAATAAATTTCTATTATATTCCTATATCTATATATTTTGTAATTTTTGAGGATTTTATTATACAGTTTTTTCTATTTAATTATGCATTTTATTTATCAATCGTTTAAAGCAAAACTATGAAATTAACTCTAAATTTGTATTACTTTCTAATGTTAACAATAGATATGAATTGAAAAGCATAAATAGATAATTTATAGAATGTGTATAGTGATATATTATTTTCACAAATATCAATTTTGTTACTCGAGTCGTAGATGGGTAAAAATACACACAAATTGCACTTTTTTTTTGTAATACCGACGGTTACCAGATAATGTATATATTAAAATATAACCAATCTGCTTTATGTACTACAATCCACCAGTACATAAAGTATTTCACTCTAGAATCACATGAATATTAAATGTGCGATTGGTACGATTAATAAAATCCAACCTTAACTTTTTTTGGGGAGTTTAACTTTGTATACACTACAGAACGTGTGTACTAGCAAGTACTTTATGCATGGTAAGTATCACAAAATATTTATCTATCAAGGCTTGTAAGTGAAGTTGTTCGGTTGAGAATACTTTAGAGACGAAGAAATACAGTACAAGCTGAGGTTAATATGTAAAAGAACACGAGGTAAAATTGTGATTTTTATTTGTGATGAATTAGAATTTATCAGATATTTTCCTAGATAGCATTCAGCTGATTAGCCATGTGATTGCGATGGTACTATTTGTATAAATAAAGTGATTATAATTATAAAAATTATTCGAGGATTTTCACATGCCATAAAATGATTTATAGATTTTCAAAAGGTATTATATTGTGCAATAGACTCTTACACTAAGGGCAGTGATCTGAGGTGGCAGCCAATAATTCCTGCGCGTTTCTAGTTCCAGAAAAATTGAATAAGATATCCTGAGAACTGCTTTTTTGGCATAGACGCTTTTATAAGTGCACATGTCACCTGCACGCATGGAATAAGCCAACTTACATGACTAGTAGCACAAAAAATAAATATTTTTTGTACATCATTTCTTTTATTGTTGGACTTGTTACACTCGATCGTCAACTCAACAGATATATCTGTAATTATGAATATTATTTTTATTATATAGGGTACCTAGTGATCACAATAATATTCCTCAGAAAAACTTGTAGATTTAAAAAGTCTTCTGCTTGTTTTGAAATAAACTATTATTACCTAGTTAGTATAACCATTTTTACAAAACGATGAAGATGTGCAAAGTGATTTATTAACCAAGTATTAGAAAAGTTCGTAAGTCACTGTTTAAATAAGTGCGCTAAATATTTTCACGCATGCGCAATAGTGGAGGATAAATTGTGACTGTTTGGGATGTAGACGCGAGTTACGATAACTACATAAATATGGGGGGGAATGTCTTGAATTATATATTTTTCGGTTAGGCCTTTCCATTATTTGAAATATGGATAATAGAAAAATTTCCTACTGCTCACAACAGCAAAAAAACATGTTGATAGATTTATTGAAAAGTGAAGAATATGAAATTCTCCACAAATTTTTCGTTCAAAGATTCCCAAAAAAAAATGGGAAGAAATAGCAACAATCTTGAATTAAGTACCAGGATCGAAAAAAGACTGGAAACAATGGAGAAAAGTAAGTAACCAAATCTTGAAATGTGATTAATTTCACAGAAAATTGTTTTATTAGAGTTGGGCAAGATATACGATCGAAAAAAAAAGAAAAGGAAAGTCGAACAAGTGAAGTATTGTAAAGGTACTGGAGGTGGGCCAAGCTGTTCGAATCAACTAACTGAAGTGGATGAGAAAATTTTAAGTGTTATGAGTGAAGTTGAAATATTAGGAAATCGAGAAATAAATGAGACAGACATCAATTTTGAGTGGGACAACGAAAATGTTATTCCTTCAATCACTACCGAACAGGGCATAGCTGATATGCCACTAAGATATAATGAACGTGAACTATCAGCACAGCAAAGAACTGAAGACTCCAACATAGATGTTATACCAAAAGAAGACCACGTTTATTCTAGAAAAACAGCTAATGTCAAAGAGAACAATAAGGAAAATCAAACAAAAAAGAAAAGGACAGTTGCTAGTCAGACGTTGAAAGAGAGCACAGCTGCTTCCAAAGCTTTGGTAGAAATAGCTAATGAAAAATTAAAATACAAGAAAAAATATTATGATAAAAAAATTGAAATACTTGAAAGACAAGTTTGGGCAATAGAAAATCTTGTAGAAGTAATGAAAAACAAATCCCAATAAGAGCTTTTTGTATAAATTAAGTAGGTACACACTTCAGGAGTGACATTAATTTTTATTTGTTTTTTTCCAGAATATGTAAATTTATTTTTGTATTTTAATATGATGTTTTATATGTATAATCTATTTTTTACTGTCTTAAATAAAGACTGATATTTATTTTAGTTTTTATCCCAGAATATAAGTACGTATAAATTTGTTGTTTTTTTTTTTGTATTTTAAGATGTTTATTATTTATAGGTATAGTTTACTTTTATAAATGAAGACTGATATTTATTTTAGTGTTTTATGGAATATATGAACTTGTTTTTTTTTGTATTATAAGACGTTATTTTTTATATACTATATTTTTTTATTTTAATAGATGTTTTGTTTGATTGTTGTATTTTTGTTCATTTAGCGGGAGGGGACGATATTTCACAAAGCCTATATTTTATAACTTCAAAATTACATGCTTTATTATCTTTACTTGCTTACATTGGCATTTCAGCGTATAGTTCTTTATCAAAAAGAACTGTCAACTGAATATGAAAGCGCCATTGTAGAGTCCTCATCGTACAGGATGCTTTTAGAGCCTTTGCAGCCTAGGGCATCCACTTCATCGTTACCATGAATGCCATCATGTTTTTCACACAGCAGTAATGAAATACAATGACTCCAATGCTCTGTAATATTATTATATAGAAAACCCTCATTGTAAAAAACAATTTTTGTTTATATCATACAAAATAAACTGAATTGGCTTTCCAGAATGGATGTAATATACGGAAAACCAAAACAATTTAACAAACAAGATTTTTTAAACCTGTCAACATAGTAACACATTACTTAAAAGATTTGTTGCTGTGAATCATAACTGATGATTAGAGGGTAGAGGGAAATCCTTTAGATAAAATCAAATTCTTTAAACAAATATATATTTAATCATTATATTTATAAAAATATAAAATATAGGTATTATAATATTCCAACCTATCTGCAAGTGCCTTATATAAATAAGGACTCAACAAATTAAACCAAAACAGCTATTTCCCTTACGAGTGCTGAATTACATGGTAAACTTTAAGCGTATTTTGTCTAAACACGGTTAGCATTAAAATACAATGACTTGGAATGCTCGAATGCTACGAAGAAGATGCGAGGCCTCCTTCATCTCAGGATGTCTCTAACTGCAGACGGGTTTTGACTTAGTTTTGGGTCTCATCAGGGCAGTGCAAGTAATACCTTCAATACGCGGAGTTCCACTATCAATTTGCATTATCAATTTTATTTTTGGTTTGAATTGTTTTGAGACTACTGAGAGATGGCGCTAGTTACGCTCTACTGCGGTGGAACAACTTAACAGTGTCTATGAGATGCGAAGTCCGGGTATTGAAGGTATCACTTGCCCTGCACTGATGAGACCCAAAAATTTGGTCAAAACCGGTCTGCAGTTAGTGACATCCTGAGATGAAGGAGGCCTCGTATTTTCCTCGTAGCATTCTAAGTCATTGTATTTTAGTGCTAACTGTGTTTAGATAAAATATCCATCAAATTTACTATAAAATTCAGTGCTCGTAAGCGGGAATAGCTGTTTTGGTTTAATTTGCTGAGTCCTTATTTATATAAGGCACTTGCAGATAGGTTGGAATATTATATTATAATACCTATATTTTATATTTTTATAAAATTTCCTTCTGCTATAAAATTGCTATATATATATTATAATACTTATTATCTAAAATAATTGATTACTCTTCTTTGCATTTTTCTTCCTTCTACCAGGTGAGGATTAAGCCGAGGGTTATCAATAAATTGATTTTGATCAGGAACATCATTTTCGAAATCTATGTCCAAGTCATTTTCCTCTTCTTCAAGAACCAATTCAACATTGTTCTTAATACACATGTTGTGCAATACAATGCATGAGATTGTTATTTTGGATGCTTTAGTTGGTGAATAATGAAGAACTCTGTGCTTTAAGAGGCACCTAAATCTCATCTTTAACAGTCCATTACATCGCTCTATTGTAGATCTTGCCCGCTTGTGGACTTCATTATAACGTTCCTCTTCTTCAGTTTCCGGATTTGCTAAAGGCGTTAACAACCAAGGACGAAGAGGATACCCAGAATCACCTATAATATAATATACAGTATTCTAATTGCTTATAATATATAATTATTCATTCTATGTTTGCCTTGGATTTTAAATGTAATGCATGATCCAACACAAAACCAAAGATCATATACACTAGATAGTTAATGCTTATGGAGACTCGCCATGCTATTTTTGTATAAAAAAAGTACATATTGATTGTACTATTAAATAAATTAGACATGTGGCTCGTCATCTTTAAAATGTTGTTCAAATCTTTAACATAAGGATTGAGGCCACATAAAAATAAGCAATATATAAATATATATGTACTTACCTAACAAGTAATAACCCTTATTTCCTCTTTCATATATATTTCTTAATGCTGGTTCTATATTACTGTTATTCCATATATGACTGTCATGTGTACTTCCAGGAAATCGTGAATTAACATGTAAAATTTCCATCTTTTCATCGCATACCTAAAATTTGATTTCTTGCATATTTTGTCTTTATTGAAAAGGAAAACAATTGCAAGTCATTTTCATCAGGTTAAAACTAAGTTTCGACCTGCTGATAATTGCCGAGACTAATGGGGGATGAAATTTCACATCATAAATCATGACAATAGGTTTTCACTCAAAGTATATGACTGTATTTACCATTTCAAATAAAGGATTGTAAAGAAACATTTATCGAGCGATAATTTTTCCTGTTGACATACATATGCTCTGGATCAATAGTTTTTGGTGGCACACAATGGCTATATGAGTACAGTCAATACAGCCAATAATACCAGGCATACCGTAATTGTTATGAAATCTACAAAATTACAGAAAATATTAACCAAAACACTGTATATTCCGTATTCCAATAAATTTACCGCATTCTAAATGAATTCAACTGAATTTTCTGGAAATTTTACATAACTATGTAAAATTTCTGGTTTAGAGCCATTGCTATTTCTTGCACACATCGACTTACTGTTGATTGTACGAAGCTCTAGAAGGGATATCTCAAATAAAATAAAATAAAATTCTCAATTATAAGTCGAAATTTTAAAATTCCGCGTTATAACTCGGAATTTTAGATCAAAATTGTGAATTATAAGTCGGAGTTTTAAAATTCCAACTTATAACTCGGAATTTCATTCCAAATTTCCGCATTATAAGTCGGAATTTTAAAATTCCGACTTATAACTCAGAATTTTAAAATTCTCTCGAAATTTTCGAGCTGTCACCACATATTGTTTGTTTCTGTTCGCTTGTGTTTGTGCTCTGCATTAAAACTGGATTTTTCAACTCCTATATCTGGTTGTGATGAGAGAGTAGTGTAACGAGGGTGTTTTAAAACTGGTAAGTAGGTACATTATTTGTAAATTCTTCAATGATTTGAGCATATTATTTTAATACCAAGTAGAACGTTTTAGAGGTCTCCCTAAAAAAATACTATATACATACCTAAGGGGCTCTAATAACCGCCGCAATAGATAGATAGATCATTTTTTTAATATGAGAAAAGTTCATACGGACTTCAGAATTGTAATATCACTTATGGCATAATAGTGTTTAGTTGTTCAGTAGCGGCGCAATGCGGAATACTTGCAAATTGCTATAGAGGTCAAAAAGATCGTATCTTGTATCAACAAAGTACCATGTGTCTCTCTGCAGGTAGGGCAGTGTTGACAATTTCCAATATTCATATATATAGAAGGACCCATCACACTTAAAACTCCCCAGGATCAATTTTTAAATTTTTTTGTATGAAACGTCGAGCACTTCAAATTGTACGTATTTTTAAGTTCCCGCTATGTGCATAAAGAGTGATTCAAAAATATAGTCGGAAAACTGTTATATTAAACTTAATTCCCTTCGATAAAGGTACCTACATTTTAATTAGCTTTAATTTATATGCTATTACATCTTATAGGAAATTGTTTTTCGCTTTCCAGAATAAAATAAAAAATTAACAGTGAAAATAGAAAATCATTTACTGATAGCAATACTATCACTAATACAGAACTATTTTTACATTTGCATAAAAAAAAATTCGTTTCCTGGCGTAAAAGTTTTTTTTATGAAACACGAAAAGTAATTTCCCATAAGATGTAATGGACTTATTAAATAAAAACTGATTAAAACGCTTATCAAAAAACATGAACAAATTTTATGCACAGAGTGAGGTAAATAATATTCAAGGAAAAGAAGTTTGGTATCGAAATAATTTAAACAAAAATGTTTGGATCATTCTGTACATTAAAAAAGAACAGATCTGAGGTGTAAAACCTGTGTATATTTAAGCATAAGTACTTATATACTACAACATATTTATATTTGATTTGCAGATTATCATCTTAATATTTAAAATGGATTCTAGAAACCATCTAATAAAGAAATACTTTGAACTTGGATTGCAACAAAAAGAAATTATTGCACTTCTAAAAAACGTTCATAATATAATGATACATCCAAGAACACTAAAGCGCTTACTAAATAAACATAATTTGTTTAGACGAAAGAATTACACTAACCTTGAGACAGTTACATCTTTCATTCAAGAACAGTTGATGAAATCTGGCCAATTGCATGGATATCGGTGGATGCATGTAAAATGTATTCAGTATGGGTTAACCATTACACGTGATTCTGTAAGAGAAATATTATTGCTTTTGGATCCCAGAGGAGTTGTTCTAAGAAAAAGAAAAAGGCTTCGTCGAAGGCAGTACTGTAATTCAGGCCCCAATATTGTTTGGCATATGGATTCTTATGATAAGTTAAAACCATATGGCATTTGTATCAATGGTGCTATCGATGGTTTTTCGAGGCATATCATATGGTTAAATGCAGGACGCACTTCAAATGATCCAAAAGTAATTGCTGGTTATTATTTGAATGCTATGAAAGTTCTGAGTGGATGTCCAATGACAGTTCGCAGTGATATGGGCACAGAAAATGGGACTGTTGAAAAAATTCAAATTGCTTTAAGGGGATTATTTGTGACAGATGGAAATCATAAGCCAGCATTTCTCTATGGTAGGAGTACTGCCAACCAAAGAATTGAGTCTTGGTGGTCTATTTTACGCAAACAAAGTGCACAATATTGGATGAACTTATTTGAAATTTTAAAATATGAAGGAGTGTTCAATGGCACATTTGTGGATAAATCTTTGATACAATTCTGTTTCTTGAATATGATTCAGGTAAGACATGCTATATTCTGTAGTAAGCTTGGAATGCCTGTGCCATATTCCGGATGACTGGGAACTTTATCCACCAAGCCAAAAAGGCAAGGTAGACGATGCATGTGTGCAAAGTAGCCATTCCAAAGGTATACAGGCTATATTTCTCTGCAACTATAAATTGTTTAGGCCATTAAATTTAAACCATTGTGAATAAGTGAGTATCTCAAGGATTTAACTTCAGGAAAAGAGCTGCCGATCGAATTTGATATTTTTTTGTAAATTGAATATAAATGGGTTTTAGAGGCGTTTTAGGCGTTGAATTTTTTTCTAAAAAGTGATTTCTATGCGCTTTTTACGGGTGGTGCGCCAAGAAAGTAAATAACTTGGAATTGATACAAAATCAAATTCTAAGAAAAAACGTCTTAAACAATTTTTCATAAAAGTCAATAGTTACGTATGGTATAGCGACCTATGTATTGCAATTTTACCTACAAAAAACAAGTACGTTCAAACGCCTTTCAATTAAGAAGTAATAAAATATCCCATTCAGCAAAAAAATATTTTTATTGCATAACTTTTTAATGTTGTATCGAAGAACAACTAAAACTCATTTTAAATATTATTTCTTTAGGTTTCATTTTTGTCATCATCACTTTTGACGTAATGTCATTAGTTTTGAACCAGGAAAATATCGAAATCCGAATTGGCATGTTGACTGTGTGTCTGTTTTTCCGCGATACCCCTTTGAAATAGGTTGTATCCGCCCCTGCCTACAGCAAAAAATTTAAGCCGTTGCGGACATATATATGTTCATAAGAACTTTTCTTCTTAAAATGACCTAAGGAATCTTACCCTGAAATATTAGCAGGCCATTAAGGAACACCCTGTATATAGTTTCAAATTACTTAATTAGTTTCATATATACCGGGAGACATGAAACACTCTGTGACTTTGCTATTTAAAAAGTTAAAATTTTGAATTTTGGGAGAGTTGTATAGTACATAATTGTCCTTATTTTGAGCCTATCAAACATTTCCTTCAACTTCCGGTTTAGGCGGAAGTGACCCGAACTTTGTTATTTTAAATAGTACCCTGTATATTTTTTTTACCTATCTGATTCGTCTTTAAATTCTCCTTTCAACCATTCTTTTATCTTATATATACATATTATCAATATTTTAATTATAACTATTCGCAACTGTCTAGATGAATCTTATATAGGTTGAAAATTATTTATGTTATGCTCTATACTTAATTTATATTTTTTGAATCTGCCCCGACCTTTACGCCACAGAAAATATGTGTGTGTTACTTATATTACATTCATTAATTCGGGACGCTATAAACTATGAGATCATGAGAGACTGCATTTTAAATTATATAAGTGGCACATATTTATACAAGTTGGAAAAAGTAATTTTTTCCGTATTAGTAGTAAAAATTTTCATCGAGGCGAGAACAGAAATAAAAGATATGCCACATGTACGAAAAGAATTATTTTCCTACATGTGGCATAAATATATGTGCAATAACTTGCAAATAAATGCTTAAATTTAACTGCCACTTCCAACAGTACAAAAAGGCTATGTTTCCAATTAAGTTTATGACAGATAATTTTGATTTTAAAGACATTAACTTGGGGCGAGCGTAGGTGCGTCTTTACTATGTACATACTTCGGTATGCGATGTAAAGCAACGACAGGCGCAGTTAGTACTTGGATGGATGACCATTCCAACGGAAACCGCGTCCTCGCCTCACACATCTTCCAGCGGCTTGTATATCAGTGTATGCGCGGAAGATATACAACCTTAGGCGAGGGTTGTATAGGAGATATACCATCCTTCGGAGGGGATGTAAAGCCGTCGGTCCCTTGTCTATTAAATGTTAGGCAAGTAAAAGATTCCTACTCTTCTTAAGGGAAGAGGTTCGGCAAAATTCCTGGTTGAGGGTAGCTCGTCTACAGGCGTCGGTGTTAGGCCTCAGTAGCGGAAATAGACCGACGTTAAATAAATGTATATAAAAAAAAAAAAGACACTAACTTTGTATCTTTTCTTCCCATTTATATTTAAATATTCGAGAATTAAAAAGAAAAAATTCTATTTCCAGGATGAACTGGATCAAGTGACATTGGAGTGGAACACACATAGAATACGGAGCACTAAGAATAACAGAGCTCCTGTAGGTAAACCCATTATGATGTACCAGGTTCCGATTTTATATGGTGGTAAAAATTCATTAATTACAATTCCACAAGATATAATATCTTGTTTAGAAGAAGAATGTACATTTCACAGTACACCTTGCAATGGAGATATGGACATTTTGTGTCAGGAAGTGATTTCAGAGAATGACTTCAAGTCTCAATGTGAAGATCCCTACGATGCAGTTCAGTTGTATCTGAATCTCAGAGAAAAAATTTATAATATAGTTTCTTAAATACCAAAATATTAAAATAAATATTAATAAACGAATAAAATAAATAATAATATACTTATCTACTTGCATTCTTTCAATATTGTTTTCCTCATTTTCCTATCCTCATCATCATTGGTACTACGTAAGATTTGAACGATCTGTTGAAAGGCTTAGAATATACCAGCAAAAATATAGAAACAAACCTTTAGATGAAATCAAGAAATATGTCGTGTTTAAGCAACCTGATTATTTACTGTAAACCAATATGAACAAATAATCAATAAAAGGATAATTGTAATAGTCAACATAAGCTAAAACGTGCCTAAGTACTTCAATTATTTTCTCAGAAGCAGTTAACTGATCTGAATTTCGATTATTGGGGAAATTTAACACCTTCTAATTTTTTTTTAGACTACCTACTAGCTGCACGTATTTCAGCCCTATTAAGTGAACATTGTGTCAAACAATACCGACATTTTATTATTTATGAACTACTCATTTATTTACTATTTTTTAAAATTATTATTTACTGATTTTTGTAATAAAAACTTTAAAAAATTTTAAAATACTAAAATAATACGTTCTGGTCTAGTTTCCTTTTGTAAATAATTTATAAATGAATTCATAAATAAAGTGTAGAATTTCAGGAAAATTAATAAAAACATATTAGATTGTTACCAAGATTTTTTCTAACATTAAAATAAAAAACGTCATAATGTCAATGCTAAAAAATTTATTATATAAAAATAAAAATAAATAGAAATTCTGAAACATAACAGAAAAATGGGTAACTAAACATTGTTTCTCAAAAAAGAAAAAAAGATACATTATGGAACCGGCCATTATAGTTCAAGCTGTGACCGTAGGCTACCATACATGATCACTGTCAGTATTTAACAAATTCAAATCAATAATGCAATATTAACATAAAACAGCTGGTGTGCCTAACTTCCTATGGCCGGAATTGCGGATAAACAACTACTTCGGGTACGCATTTTTTCTTTATCTACATATATATACACATTCAGTTCTAATTTACTCATGCGAAAAATAGCTCACTTTGTTATGCTCGTATCATTTCTATCTGTTATTGCTGGAGATTTACGATTAGAATGCCAATGAGAGGGTGTAATTTTTTTACGTAATTTTATAACATATAAATATCCAACTTTACTTTTTGAATTAATGGACGTATTTTGTGGTATTTTTATTCTTAAGACCTTTTTCCATCTATTATTACGAATGCTCTTCATATATTTTTTTTGTTATCTATATAATATATGAAGCCGACAATTTCTTTGTCTGGAAATGAAAAACTAATTACAGATGGGTGGCAAAATATTTCACATTTGACACAAGTACAGACAATGCTTTCAAAATAAATGGAAAAATAATATGTTGGATATTTTTGTCGAATAAAAAATTTCAAAATTTTGGGTCAGCTGCTAGTGGGTTTCCTTTTCCGGGTATAACAGTTGAAATGCATTATGAATCTCTAGGAATAGTAAATACGAATAGTAGAAGTATAACACATTGAGCTATTTATCGCATAAGTAAATTAGAACTGAATGTGTATATGATGAAGATAAATAAAAGATATGCGTGCCGGAAGTAGTTGATTATTGGAAATTGCTGTCATAGAAAGTTAGGCACACCAGCGGTGTATTAGGTTAATACTCTATCATTGACTTAAACTTGTTTTATATTGACATCTGGTCACATAGAGTGGCCTATTGTTGCCGCTCCATCTATTATACTATATCCATGTACCACATATTTGATTTCAAAATATTGTTGAATTCTAACTTAAACGTTCTGTAAGAGTCATATTGCATCGGTAACAATAAAATGTTGTTGCACGTATGTGCCGTAGGAATATCCTGATTACTAAATTCAGTAGTTACTGAATCACAAGTTATAATATCTGCCCCTGTACAAAATCTTAAAAATCGGGATAATATGTCCATTTCAGCTTCCCTGATATATCTCCTTAAAAAGTTCACTATTCCTTCCTTTCTAGCCTCTAGATTATCGTCAACATAGGGAATATCTCGTATTAATTGAAGAACACTTTTATTTGTTCCTTTGGTATATAGTATTCAAAATATCAATAGAAAATGTATTTTTCAATACAGAAGTCCAACTGCAATATATACAATGATTTTTGTAAAATTTCAGCATGGGCTAATCGTTCAATTACATCTGTTATATTCTCTTTATTAACAAGTTGTTTACATTCTAAATTTGTCAACGCATCCAGAATTTCGGAAGAGTCGACACTATCAAAGTTTACAATAGCTCTGTTTATTACATCCGCATCGAGAGGAGAAATATATTTCATATAGGCATCAGTGAGATTTGCAAATGTTTGGCCAAATACGGCGAACTCTATGAAAGGCCTCGCTAATTTAATAGGAAAATAATTCGTAAGTTTATATCCAACTAAGAGAACCTTAGCCATAGCAGCCCATTTATTCTCTTTGATTAGATAATTAACTTCTGGAATTTTAGTGATGCTACCCACACAAATCCTATCATAAAATTCATTCCAATATTCCGTTAGCGCGTCTCGAAATACGCCACCACCATCGAATGCATTTTCGTTTATCCCATTTGTACCCATAATTTGTATTTCAATTGATGTATTCATATTTTCAATAGCTATGAATTCTTCAGTCATTTCTTCAAATATCTGTCCCCTGTGTAGGATTAGAGTCCTTAAAGAAGACAAAGTTTCTGAATATTGTGCTTCATTATCTGCCCCATTTTGTGTAAAATTATCGAATATTAAAAATTCATTTAAGCTGCTTCCATCAGTATCGAGTAACTCAATAGTGTAAGTACTATCAAAAGAAGTGTCAGCCGGAAATGAAGTTTCATTGAGTTTTGCCTTTTCTTTTGAATAATTTTCAGTATCATTCCTGCAGTCAAATTCTTTTGATACTTTCTCTGGCATGTTAGCTACACTTTCATATTCTTCTTTTTTATCTTCTGTATTATTTAGTTTTTCTCTACATTTTGTCTTTTTATTAATGTTTTTGTTCATTTTTCTGGGTTTCTTGGTTTTCATATCCGTATCAGATGAAGAGTCGCTTTCACTTATTTTATTTGTTGATAAATAAAACCTAAGTGTGGTCAGCCCTGTCATTTTATACATATCTCCTACTGTGAATTTGTTATCGAACATATGTTGTTTGTAATCTAAAAGGTCGTATGTATACTTTGATAATGGACCATATTTCTTTGCGCAAACTCCATTTGGGAAGAACAAGTCCAATGCTTTCTTTAATATATCATCTCTTTTAGCACTTTTTACAATAGGAATGCTTCGCGTTCCCCCTCCATTCCTTTCTCTAATTGGAGTTCCATTCATTATCCAACCTATACTTATAATTCTCGATAATTTTTCAGTTGGTGCCTTATTTTTTTCAGTAGATAATAGTTCCTTATTAACATTTCTTTTACCACCACTGTATTCTTCATAAAACTGACTTCTTCTGATTCGTTCTACTAAACTTGAACGTTCTGACATCTTAGGAGGCTGGTTGTATTTGCAAAACCTAATGACAGCCAATCGATCTCCAATCTTCGGGATATATCTTTGAAGATTTTCTCCCATTTCGACAACTGCTGCCATATCAATCTAAAAAAAAAAACAAGTTTAGTTTGTTTTGTATTACTAATATGAAAATTGGGTCATAAATTATTAAATTATAAACATATCTATCTAATGTAACCAGATACAATTTTATCGGTTTATTTGGGTATAATAGTGGGGTAAACATACTTTTTTTTTTGATATCACAATCATTTATAGTATGATCCTGTTTGGATGGAACTTCAACCATATAGGTACAATAGGTGTTAAAGAAATAATTCAATTTTTCTTATAGTCCTAGTCAATATGTGCAAGGGAAGGAGGTTTGAAAAAGGTTGGCCAGTATTGATTTTCTATTGAAAAGTAGAAAGTTAGAGCATTTAGTCTTAATCCTTAGTTATAATAAATTTTGAAGAGGAGTATTTTGCATTACGCAATGTGTTTCATTTTGTTAAAAATCGCATAGATAAATTTCCAAAAGAACAGTTTCTCTTGGAAAAGACTCTATAAAGAATATAATCCGAGTTTCTCGAGAAAAATCTAGACAAACCTTCAAGGCATTAGTCAAGGAGCATCTATCAGTCTTGATCATATCTTGATTTTGTTTGAGCCCTTTTTTGAATTTTAACTTAGCTTTCTTCTTTTTTATAAATAAATATCTCTTTTATTTTAATGAAAATCGGAAATTATTTCTGACTAAAAAATTGTTAGTACAATTAAAAAAAAAATTAAACCGTCTTCAAAAAAGGGTCTCTGTTTTGCTATCTTACAATTAATTGAACCTTATAATCCCCGCAGGCAAAAATCGCCCATCAATAGATGCCGCTCCCAAATGTCAAATACGCAAAAAGTTGTATTTTTAATAAAGATTAAGACCATGTATATACAGGGTGGTTACTTTTTATATTGAACAGTATTGTTATCTCGCAAGCCATAACAGTTGCAAATAAGTCGGCTAAATGGGAAAAAACTTTCGTATTTTGAAGGCCAATAAAATGAGCCATGGAAATTGAAAATATCCCAATTGATTTCGGAGACATAATGGTGAAATCCGAAATAGCTCGTTTCCTTTCTTTACGCAGCGCTGTTATTACACAAAATATTAAAAAACATTATAGGAATATTTTGGTATACAATTAACTTAGCTATAACGTACCACCACCGCCACCATAAACTTTATTTTTTTAAACATGGACCTGTCATTATAATTATAATAATAATAATAAACACCACAAAAATTAGACAACCCCCAATTTCAGAAGCCTGAAGCTTGTGCGGAAGGGGGTTACACATTGAAAAAACGCGGACATACAACCATTTCCTCCGACAGTGCCGGAGCCGGGATTCGAACCCGATGGCGCGATACCCGTGTGATTGATCGCGATTGCCATTTCGCGTCTTAACCCACGCGGCTATCGGCCAGACTTTCTTATTACAAATATTTAAAGCATTTGAAATTATGAATTCAAGTATATGTCACACTTGACAATTTTTCTACGTTTCGTCAGAAAAATAATCATCATTCATTTTATTGTCGTCATCATTGAGATCTTGGACCTCATGGTAGTAGGTATACTTTGTTTTTTGTAAAACCCCACACAAAATAATCTAAAGAATTTAAACAAGGTGAGCGAGATGACCACCTTTCAAGGCACCCAGAAGAAAAAGGTCTGGATTAACCATGTTAGTGAATGCATTGGATTATTTATAAAATAAGCTTGAAGTGATGAGGAACACCTTTTATTGCTTAAAAATTTTAAATAAAAAAGACAGGTCAGTATTTAAAATAATAAAGTTAATGGAGGCCCTGAAGAAGCGAACCGTCATAATAAAAATTTGAATGCGGTAAGCCACAGCAAAGTTCATTTATAATAAAATATTCCTGTGAAATTTTTAAATATCTTGTATAACAACAGTGCTATGTAAAAATAAAGAAAACAAGTTGTTTCGGATTTTACCGTATATCTTCGAAACCAATCAGAATAATTTCAATTTCTGTAACTCATTTTCATTGGCCTATCTCCTTTAACTGACTTTGTAACTGTTATGGTTTGGGAGATAGCAATACTGTTCAATACAAAAAGTATATATAATAGTATATATAATAGTACCTATTTCACTCCATCGATTAGGAGGATATGAGGGATATCTTATACGACCATTTTCTAAATATTTTGTAATATCACAATTTACCTATCTGATTTTAATTTAAAGGCATCTGTCCTAAATATTTTTACGCTTATAGTGAGCTGGAATGCAAAATTGTTAGTTTAAATTCAATCAAAACGTGGATTGAGAAGTACAGTGAAGAAATTTTATGATTTTCGATATCTGTTGTAAAAATGGGTTTTCTGTAAAAGTAGTATTTAACGCAAAAATGATCTTGAATTCGAATATTTAAAAAAGTGATTTCTGTAAAATTGTTAAAAATATTAATAAACTAAGTATTAAAGGCATAATTTTTAGGAAGTATTGTATATTTTGAAATGAATTGGATTTTGATATTAGTACTGAAATCAAATTGGTAAACGACTTTTACAACAACAACATACAGAAATTTTGTATATAATAATAATAATAATAAAAAACGCCTTTATTAGCCAACTTTGGTTGTATAATTAATTTACAGATTAATGTAATACATTTGGCATAAAAGGCGAAGTTCAAATTTATAATACAATTATAGATTTGTTCTACTACAGAACAAAAAACAAAAGTGTTTCATTCAACCACTCGTCTGGTTATGTTGCTCTCGCAACATCTAGACAATAAATTTTACGCTCGATACGAAACGAATTAATTCTCTACTTGGTATAAATAATAAATACAATAGGTAGAGTACCTAATAACTTCATTTTCACAAATGAGCAAGCAAGAAGCTTTGGGGATTGATCAAGTGATATATGTATATACCTACTAACCTGACAGAAAATTACAACTAAAATAAAATTCTTACATTATTATTATCGATCAGTTATTGATATTATACCTTCTCTAACTTCATTTCGTTTAACTTTTCTTGTGTCACTGCTTCTCTTTCTGTTAAAAACGCCTCTAATTCTGCTTCCATATTGCAAATTGCGAAATTGCACTGAAAGAAACAACAGATGATTTAATAATTTGCGATTAGGTTCGTTTGTTTTGATTCTGACTGGGAACAGTTCCCGTCATGCGCAAAAAGAAATAGTCATGATATTTAAAGTGATAATTTAATAAACTGCGCAAGACGGGAACTGCCCTGAACTGTTCTCAGGCCCCTCTTCCCCACTGGGCACTCTGGGCACATGCCCAGGGCCCCGCGATCGATAGGGGCCCCCTTGTTCCTGCCAGACCACCAAACGATAACCGATATTTATTACCAAAAAACATATTTACTTCGAAAAAATCAAACTCATGTGCCTCATGTTTTTCATACATACATAAATAGTCACGCCTGTTTCCCATAGGGGTAGGCAGGGACTACAGATTTCCATGTAGTGCGCTCCTGGCATACCTTTTTCGCTTCCTCCACACTCATCACTCTTCTCATGCATGCTCGCCTGTTCCGGGTACACCTGACTTCACCTTTCTTTAGAACATCCTTAGTTTGGTCCCTGTGTTCCACAACATTCTTTTTGAAACACTCCCATAGAACATTCATTCCCCATTCGATTTTTTCTGAACGATACCAACTGTACCGCTTTTTAAAACCATGGCTCCACCTAACGTCTTTATCACTAGTCCGAACTCAGCCCGCGACAATTTAAATCTCACTCGGGATATTGCACGGGTAAGCATTGGGGTAAAACTTAAATTTGATTTTCAAGGAGGAAGGGGTGCTCGGATCGCGATTTCCTCGAAATTTTAAAGAGAAAAATGAGAGAAAGACTTCGGGCTGAGAGGGAAAGGTATTATATACTAAGATTTCCAATTTTCAAAAAAAAAATTTAGTTGGAGATTTGAATTCTCGAGTGAGTTATTTTTCTTTAGTTTAGTGGTTTTACACTGTTTTAGATACTTAACTACTTGGCTGAACATACCCACTGTTTAGTACTTAGCAGTCTTACACAAAAATTCATTTTTCTCTCGCTAAGTTACACTTTCAATATTTTATTTATTACAAAATGAAATAAGTAATATTTTACTAGACTGACTTTTAATATCAGAATTAGTGCAATCTCTAATGCAACAATACTTCATTATTTATTATTATTTTTTTATAAATAAAATTAAAAAAATATTTGTTATATTAATTGCTAACGGACTGAGGTTCTAGTTTTCGACAACAGACAGCGCCGAGAACTACTCGCAGGATCCCTATAGTGACGTAAAACTGAACGTGACCGACCGACTTAAAGCGATTCGACGATCGGGAATTCCCTGTACTTGTCTGTTGTGTTATGTTTTGTTTGTAGTTGTTACTGACTGTGCTCTGAGGTGTTCTTTGAATAAATCGTCGTTTGCCTGTTTTGTTTCAGGCGACCATTTTAGGTGTAAAAATAAATACTGAATTATAATATAAAATGTCGAAACGGTCATATCCTAGTGGATCTGAAAAAAGGAAAAAAGCTGTACATCAGAAAGAAGTAATTGAAAAGTTACCAAAATTAACATCATATTTTATTACTACTACTAGAGAAACTTCTGTAAGTAGCAATCAAATAATAAATCTTCCACACGATGAGTCGTGTCGATCACAAATTGCGGAAATTTCTGAATCATCATGTTCTACACCAATTTCTACCAATTTTGGAAAAGAGATTGAATCAGAAAGCGACCGTCCCTACGATGAAAGTGCAACAACTTCGGTGACTTTACCAACACCGACAACTTTGGCAGTTGAACAACAGTTTTCTAATCCAGAAGAAATATTACACGACCCCGCCGATTATTTTCATGAAAATTTTACAGAAGAAAATCGCGAAATTTGGATTCGTAAAGGACCTGTATATTTTCAAAATAAAGATTCTGACTTTTTCGAGGCTTCCAGAATCTACAAAGATGGTAATAAATCAGTAACTAGGTATTTCAACAAAGCATTATTTATTCGCAAATTAAAGAACAATGAAAGCGTCGAAAGAAAATGGTTGCTGTACTCGCCTTCTAAAAACTCTATATTTTGTTTTTCATGCTGCTTATTTAACCCTTCTGATATAAATCTATGCTCTCGGAGTGGATGTAATGATTGGAAGCACATTAATCACATAATTTTAACACATGAAAATAACCCAGCACACAGGCAATCTATGATGACTTATCTGGCACGAAGTAAAGCAGTTGGTAGAGTAGATATAGACTTATTATCTCAACATCAAAAAGAAGTGGATTACTGGAGAAATGTACTTAAACGAATTGTAGTTGTTGTAAAATTTTTGGCATCTAGAGGGCTTCCGTTTCGCGGTGACAATGAAATCCTCGGATCTCCCAACAATGGAAATTATTTGGGATGTGTGGAATTATTGAGTGAATTTGATCCATTTCTTGCGGATCACTTAAAAAAATTTGGGAATCCTGGAAAAGGTAACATTTCTTATTTATCAGCGAATATCTGTAATGAGTTTGTTGACGTAATGGGAAAACAGGTCCTAAAAAAAATTATAAATGAAGTTAAATTAGCAAAATATTTTTCCATTAGCGTTGACAGTACTCCCGATTTGTCTCATGTTGACCAGCTAACTTTTATAATTCGATACGTAAAAGACCGTGTCCGTGTTCCTGTTGAAAGGTTTCTGAAATTTATACCTATTAAAGAGCATAAATCTGAGTATTTAGCGGAAACCATCTTGAATTTTTTAGAGAATCATGATATTCCCATAAAAGATTGCAGAGGACAAAGCTACGACAATGCTTCAAATATGTCGGGGAAGTATACTGGTCTACAAACAAGAATCAAGGAGAAATGTGAATTTGCCACGTTTGTACCATGTGCGGGACATTCACTAAACTTGGTAGGTGTCCATGCTGCTGGGTGTGTATCAGAGGCAACCAAGTTTTTTGAAATGGTTCAGAAAGTGTACAACTTTTTTTCGGGCTCTACCTACCGATGGAATATATTGACAGAACATTTAGGTTCAAAAAAAGTTGTTAAAAGTCTTTAACAAACCAGATGGTCAGCCCGAGCTGATGCAGTAAGCGCCTTGCATGAAGGCCAGAAACAAATTATAGAAGCTTTGATGTCCATTGCAAAAGATACAGAACAGGCACGAGAAACTAGAGACGAAGCCCTCGGTATGTCTAGAAAAATGGAAAAGCTAGAATTTATTATACTAACGGAAATTTGGAGCTCTGTATTGGAAAGAATAAACAAAACAAGTAATTATCTTCAGAAAGAAACAATAACACTGGACGTTGCAACTAATTTGTTTACTTCACTTGATGATTTTATTATTAACCTCAGGGATAAATTTGATTACTTCGAATCATCCGCCAAAGAAAGAAACCCGGAATCTGACTACAAGGACCTATCTCAAAGAACAAGACATAGAAGCTCACGCCAGAGTTTTTTTGATGGCCCTGCGCCATCAGTCCAACTGAAGGGAAAAGAGAAATTCAAAGTAGAAACCTTTCTTCCCATAATTGATACCCTGAGCGTTCATCTAAAACAGCGACTAAGTTCGTATAAGAACATTAGTCGACGTTTTGGTTTATTTTTTCGCTTGAAAACTCTAAATTCCGAAGAGTTGAGACAAAATTGCAAACAATTTGCTGAAATCTGTTATGAAGACGTTAATGAGGAAGAGTTGGCAATGGAATGTCTGCATTTAACAGAATACTTGAAAATTGTTCATAGTGAAAATGAAGGAACTAATAGTATATTGGAAATATATCATCTTTTGAAAGAAAACAAAATTGAAGGCACATTTCCAAATGTAGAAATCGCATTGAGAATCTTTTTAAGCATGATGGTAACTAACTGCAGTGGGGAACGCTCATTCTCCAAATTGAAAAGAATAAAAAATGAATTAAGAAGTACAATGCTTCAAGAGAGATTAAACAGTTTGTCGCTGATGTCAATAGAATGTGATATGCTCAAAAACATAGATTTTGAAGAAGTGATTAACGATTTTGCCCATTTTAAATCTAGAAGGGTACCTCTTCAATCAACAGAGATTTTTAAGCACTAACCTGTGAATGCTAAAAGAGTTACTTTTGTGGATTATATTATATTATCTATTCATTTAATGTGACTGTAATGAAATAAAAATAAATCTAGAACCTTGCTTATCTACTTTCTTTGTCTATTCTAACAAAATAGCGCTCTGTCAAGGTCATAGGGGCCCCAATATCCTAATGTGCCCAGGGCCCCCAACAGGCTAAAGACGGCACTGACTGTTCTTAAATTTGAACCGAAACACAATCATTAGTAGAGGTACCCAAGATATGTAACCATATAGTAGGTAAGATTAATAGGTTATCTCGGTTAGCCACGAAAACCACCATAAACATCAACAGCCAATGAGGAGCTGGTGTGTAATACGCCAGAATGCAGAGTTTTATTCAAAATATTTGTAAGAATTTGTTTACTGTTAAGAAGTAGAGTATTTCTAAAACCTTATGAGCCGTGAAATGTGCAGAAGGCGGAGCTTATTCCGCGGTATAAGTACATTTTGAAAATATTAACTGCGTTATCTACTTAATGCCTCGTTACATAAGTTTGACAAAATGAATTACTTATATGCTTCAATTTAGATGATCATTAGTACTATTATAGTACTGCATATAGTCTTCAGATAATATTTAAAACTTAACAAACAACTGAAAATAACGCAAAACTGGAGATCTGTACACAGCGAGAGCTTGGGATAAACAAAACAATAAATCTAATGTTTTTAGGAAGTCGTGTAATTGAGTCGGCGGCCGAAGTTATGTCTCTGCGCATATGAAGGTCAAACTTCATGAGATTTTGAAATATAAATACCTAAAAATTGCAATTTCCAGAACGCTATGCTTTAGCAACTATTGACTTTTGTGAAAAATTGTATCAGATCTTACTTTATTTAAAATCCGATGTTCTATCGAGTCCAATAGTTATTTATTTTTTAGTACAATATGCTTAAAAAGGGGGTTGAATTCACCCCCTAGATGAAAGGAAACCCCCAAATAGACTAAGTAAAGTTTCGGTCCATTTGTTACAAATTTATAAGAAAAAAAAAAGAAAAAGAAATTCGTTCTGCCTTTCATTTTCCGAAATATTGCATGTTAGATTTCCGATAGTATTATTTACATTGCTGGCCATTTTCATTTGTTTTGGATTAATATTTAAAAAATAATGAAAGAATGATAAATATACCTATATTAATAATAAACACACCACAGAAATTAGACAACCCCAAACTCCGTGTGATTAATCGCGATTGCGACCTCGCGCCTTATCCAACGCGGCTATCATAGTTCAAGTGTGCTTCTAGAGGGCAGAAATATTAAAACATAATATTTCAGTCGCAAGCTCCTCTATAAAATCCTTATTTTACTATAAGGAATGTAACCAGACTGCAACCAACAGCTACTCTCCGGGCTATGTGCTCCGCCGAGTGCTGAATTACAAGTTACAAGTCTAGCGCGTTATGTGTAATAATCGCATATTACCAACAAAATGCTAATGCTTCGATTGCAACAAACACCGAAAGACTGATCCTACTTAAAGGAGCTCTCGTGCCAGTCGTCCCATACCACTTGCAGCCTGCAGTTTCGAGCTGTTGGCTCTCGTTAGTGCAAGGTAGGCATGTGACGAACAACACGAGGATCCCTTGACCATTTAGTACATCTCGGTATTTTTACGATAGCGACATGTCAAATAGTAAGCAGGCGCCATCTAGCGGTCTACTGTCTGTTGCAATCGAAAAATAAATAGCCCGACTGGACTTAGCATAGTTCAATTGTGCTTCTAGAGGGCAGAAATATTAAAACATAATATTTCAGTCGCAAGCCCCTCTATAAAATCTTTATTTTACTATAAAGAACGTAACCAGACTGCAACCAACAGCTACTCTCCGGGCTATGTGCCCTGCCGAGTGCTGAATTATAAGTTACAAGTCTGGCGCGTTAAGTGTAATAATCGCATATATTACCAACAAAACGCTAATGCTTCAATTGCAATAACATATCATATATATTTACTATCTAAAACATCTACAAGGTGACAGTCATTACGACGCCGGAATGAAATTGCCTAATACTACAGCTAAAAAAATGAAAAACCGGTGCTCGCAACCCAACAATTTGTCAATTCGTTTTTCATCAACAGTTCGTATAATAAATAATCCCTCCTTCTATTCGTATTTGTAAGTTGCACTGACCGCATAGGTAGGTGTATAAGGTATTTATATTATTTTTTAGAAAAATCACTAATTCGCTACCAGATTACATAATGGTAATGGGATGATAAAAGAATTTGGGTACTTACCAGTTTAAAATACTTCTGTTACACTGCACTTTTTAGTCCTACAGTACGAGTTGAAAAGTGCGCACTTACCGACATCAACAGAGGTAACAACACGAACGAAAAGTGAGATGGCCTTTACAAAGATCTGAGTTATAATTAGGAATTTTAAAATTCTGTGTTATAACTTGGAATTTTAGATGAAAATTCTGAATTATAAGTCGAAGTTTTAAAATTCCGACTTATAACTCGCAATTTTATTCCAGAATTCCGCATTATAAATCAGAATTTTAAAATTCTACGTTATAACTCGGAATTTTAGATTAAAATTCTGAATTATAAGTCGGAGTCTTAAAATTCCGACTTATAATTGAGAATTTTATTTTATTTTAGATGTCCCTTCTAGAGCTTCGTATGATTGAGAAACACCTAAATATTTATTATTGGCAACAGTATGCTGATAACTTCCAGAGGCGAAAAAATTCAGAGCAACCAACACCTACAATAAAAAAAATGTAAAAAACGTTTTAAACAAACTTTTTAGATTTACTTTTTCTTCCAATGTTAGTCCCGATATACGTTGCCTTTGAGCTACAAACGGTTCAAGTAAAATTATGAGCTCCCTAGTAAGTTCTTTTGTAAGTCTGTATGTTTTTACAAATTTTCTTTCACTCATATTAAAGCCATTGTGATAAACATGGGCTTCTCTCTGATTCTGCAGTGCAGCTTCATTATTTTCTACATTTTCAACTGCATTTAAAATTTCTATTTCTTCGTTCATCATCTTTGTGTAGACAATAATAAATAATTAAAAAGCAAAAACGGAAAAGATCTCTGTACCGATTACCGAATTAAACATAACCACACAAACACATATGTTGAAACGAAACTAGGGCAGTAGAGAGAGCACGTCAATTGTCCTTTTTTATCTATGGTGTCGATCGCGACATTCGATTGACGACGGGTTATACCCCCTGGGGGTCGATTCTCAAATGTCACCACACCGATGTCGTGGACGACAAATACCAGTTGTCTATTGAAATGAACATTTCGTTATTCTCTAATGTCGTAGTAGACAATTCTTAATAGACATAATGTAGAGTGGGTATAATCCGTCGACAATCGAATGTCGTGATCGACACCATAGATAAGAAAGGATAATAATTGACGTGATCTCTCTACTGCGCTAGGGAGAGAAGTGAAAAATGTTTCTACATCCACTGTGCTACATCTGTGTTTGTGTGGTTATGTTTAACTCAGCACAGAGATTTTTTTGGTTTTCGCTGTTTAATTATTTATTATTTTCTACTAATTGATGAATGAAGACATAGAAATTTTAAATGTGGAAAATAATGAAGCTGCACTACAAAATCAGAGAAAACTCATGTATATATATATGAGAGCAGCCATCTTGCCGATTCTAACAAAACAATTTTCTGTGAAATTAATTACATTTCAAGATTTGGCTTTTTAGTTTTCTCCATTGTTTCCAATTTTTTTTCGATCAAGGTATTGAATTCAGGATCACTTCTATTTCTTCCCATTTTTTTAGCGTCTTTAAATGAAAAATTTGTGGAGAATTTCCCCGAAATTAGAATCTCATATTCTCGACTTTTCAATAAATCTATCATGTTCTTTTGCTGTTATGAGCAGTAGGACAATTTTTTATTATCTGTATTTGAAAGAATGGAAAGGCCTAACCTCAAGGAAAAAATTAAATACATTCCCCACATATTTATGTAAGCGTCGGGACTCGGGCACACTCGGAGTCGACACAAAAATGTGGTAAAAATTATCCGAATGCGATGTTGCCACCTGCTAATCATCGAGAAACAATAAAGCATCTGCGGCACGTGATCATATGGGCGTGGCTAATTGGCTTGGAGGATAAACAAAGCAGATACCATAACCTAAACGCATTTGGATAGCATTGTGTGAAAAGTTTCAGTTTATTGTGAACGCTATATTTGCTTAGTTTGTGTGCCTATAACAAAAATTTTATTTTAATAATGTTTAGTGATTATTACTACACCTTAGACGCTGAAAGTGCGGTTAGATATAGGGAAAAAATCGCTGTAATTGGTATAGATCCGTACTTGGTAGACATCAAACAATGCAGTAGTAAAATCGAAGATTTTCCCAAGACGATATATCCAGATATTGTTAATTATTTACTATATACTAAGAGTGCGTACACCCATGAAGATTTTAAAGCTTATAAAGGACTTGATGCCTACAAACAAGCTACTTGTGGATGGGTTAAAAATATACATGTAAAGAAAATGTATGAAAACTTCTTGATATTGGGAAGAGTAAGTTACTATAGTTGAGGTTTAAGCATGTCAAGCATTATTCTCTTTTTTACAGGTTATGCATTCCCAAAAACTAAGTGAGCAATTTTTAAAACCGTGGATTGTAACAAAAAGTGATGGTAGTATAATATGCGCTCACTGCAATTGCATGGCAGGGCTAGGCGAAACATGTACTCATGTTTGTGCTGTATAGAAGGTCTCTTGAAATATGTTCTCATGTTCAATTTCAGGATTTACAGATTCTGGTGGTGGTCTTTGACCTAATCTGGTTTGCTGAAAAAAGAACTATCTATAAAAAGCATAATATGTTTTCAAAAAGATTTCCCAACCTCTAAAAATAAAATAATTTTCTGAAATGTAAATGTACACATAATCTACTCTAAAATATTTTTTAAAGCACCATACCTACCTATTCAAAAAAGTATAGCAAAGCAAATATTTAAACGTTCATATCACATATAAAACAAAGGCACAGGAAAGAGCAAAGCATTATCTTCCTAATATTTGAATATCAACCATTTCATAATTGAAAACAAAATAAATCATATTAAACGTGCAACCTACATATTTATTGATGTAGACAAAAAAATCATGCAAAAGCAAAATTTCAAAATTCACTGCAACCTCTACATCGTCTCGTAATCTTTTCCTTTTCTCCATTCTAACAAATCTATCTTTACTAGAAGGTTTTGATAAGCTAATAGATTTATAACCCATATTTAAAGACGGTATCCAGTCTGGGTTATTGTGATCTTCTAACTTTGAAGGTTTACCTAAATATATTTATTTGTCATACTTACGAAACAATAATTTAGGTACATCCATGTATTTATTAGATACGAATAGTGTAAAGTATTACCTGAAATGAAATGTTTGGAGCATATTCTACCATAATCAATCTTTGATTTGGTTAGATCGTCCCTTTTTAAGGCATTTATCCAAGCATTCCGTCTATCACAGGCAAGTTGAGTAAATTGTTTATGATTGTTAAAAACTGAGGGAATTCGAAAAAAACTGACAGCATCTCTCGCCCCGTTGCTTCCACAACCAACTACCATACAAAAACTTGGCATTTTCAGTAAAATGTGAGGAAATAAAAACCCAAATAGATATAAATGTGCCTTGTTTCTGTTATGGTTAAGGTTATGTTATTTATTTGTATATCCTCCAAGCCACGACCTTGAAAAATGTGACGTCACGTGCAGATGCCCTATTGTCTACTAAGATTTGTTGTCGCAGGGCTCTCGAGAATACGTTTATCACAAGTTACTCGACATCAGTGATCGACAATTTGTCACAAGTGACAATTCTGATCGTCATTTGAGAATCGGGTCCCTGGAGCCCTATTCTTGACCGTGATAGAATAGAACGTTCCCCAGGGAGCGTTCTCCGGTTTGATTCTACTGGCACAGACTACTACTGGCCTTCTATTACGAGCGTTAAACCGTATTCTTGAACAGAAGGTAGGGAAGAAAAGAACAGGGAATAATCCGCACCGTTGCCAAAACTATGAACCAATCGTAGACGGGCATTTTTTGACAACTGTCACCGACAAAAGTCTTATTTTATTTATTTTAAATTTTAACCTCTCCACTTGTATAGACCGAGTATAATAGTATATTTATATTTTATTTATATGCTCAGACTCTCAGACTTCATTTAAAATTTGGTGTCCATTGAGGTTACATTGTGTCTGTATTTTGTGGTTCTGCTTTCAATTTTATCACTAGTGAAGAAAATATTGAATAATGAATATAATTTAAAAAGTAAAATTAATCGAATTTCATCCAAACAAAAGCAAATTCTGTTGGTATTTATAACAAGAAAAAAAATGGGTTACTGGCAAATTGACAGCAAATTACACAAGAGAAAAAATGAAAGGGAATTGGATATGAAATCGACCAATCACAGTTCGTTATTAAGTACATAGGCAACTATTCGTTTTACAAAATTCAAGTTAGTGCGTAAGCTGTCAAAGTAACTGTCAGTGTGTATTCGCACAGTTTGAGCTAGAAAATAATTTAAAATGAGCGATTCCAGTGAAGAATCGATAAACGGTATACCACCTAAAATTTTATTGAAATTATTGTATGCAGACAAAATTTTAGAGATATATTATGACAAAAAAAAAGTAGCTATATTATGTGGGGATTGAACCCATGATTTCTTTTTGTTGCATATAACCGCTAGGCTACTGAAGCTTTTACAAAATGTTTGCGGCTAGAGCATAAGATTTAGCAGAAGCTAAGTTTATATATTAAAATTTGATTGAAACTATTATTTGTAGTTTTTTCTTAATCCGGTCGTAGAAAAAGTATACTGTACAACTCGAGTGGATTATCCATATCGCACTCGAAAGATTGAGGCACTCCGCCTACGGCGTCGTGCTCAAACTTCTTTCTCGTGCGATATGACTATCATATCCACTCTTGTTGCACAAACTACTATTTCGATGTACATTGAAGTCAGGAATTTTGAAGTTCTACTTGTTTTACTACTTAGCAAATAAAGGATTTATTTCACTTTTTTCTGTTGTAGAATGAGGAGCACAAAAATAATAACAAACCCTTGATATGATTATTCCTTGTCTAAAACATCTAGGGAAGAGATGACATCTAAAAGAGAACCAGATATGGACTGCACATCAATATCAGCCAAGAGAAAAAAATTAACCGAGACATCAAGGCTTGAAGGATCTTTAAAAAGCACCGAAAAATTTTTAAACCTAACGGAGTCCAATGTGTAATCTGAAAAAATGTTTCGTGACAGTCATTTAGAAATTTTGCAAAAAGATTTTGTGTCCATATAAACAATAATATTATGAAAAGAAAATTGCTGCCCTACAGGCTATTGGCAATGCTGCCACTCAAATAACTCAAATTGCAGCAGATGTAAGAGACATTAAAAGTAAAGTTATAGAAAATACATACCTACTTATTTATTTGGTAGTAGGTTCTTTGTACATTGAACTTGATAAAGCATTTTCTAATAAATAAATAAATGAGATTTTTTTATTAATGTTTGTAAGATTCAAGCATGAAAATGTCGATTATTATTATAACCTGTCTCTTCTCAGTCCAAAAATATTGTTTTCCATTATTTTTTTCTCGTATCCTGCAATTTCTTGTTACTAAATAAGTATTCATATTTTTGTGATATTTATTAGCACAATTCCGTTTCAGAAGCTAGGCATAAATTAAGTACATAATAAAAAATTCTCAACAATTTCTATTACTTTTATTTCATTTTCGTAACGTAACGACAAACGAGCTTAGTCAAACGAAATAGTTTCACAAATTTATTTTCATTAGAAAGGAGAGTACCAAAAAGGATCCGTGTGAGGAAGAATTTGCCTTTCAATTTCGACGCGTTCTTGAGCATCGGCCACGTTATTTATGATTTATTTCGTCCGATAATATTCCCCGAGGCAGATTTATCTTAATATTAAACGTACTGACGAGTCGGAAATTAGAAAAATATTTCACCAAAAACAAATATTATTAACTACTCTTGATATTTCTAGGTTAGAAAAACAAAAAATGTCGGCGTTCCCTAACAGTTCCCTGCAAATTACCAATAGAAGCATTCAGGGAGCAAATTGACTCGCTGTTCTATCAGTTTTCAGTAGAACGAAATTCAAGAATACCGTTTTGTCAACTTCAATAGAGACACGCCCACTTTCTCTCGATTGTTCTATTCTACTGCCGTCAAGAATAGGGTCCCTGGCGTGTTACAATGGTAGACTTAGATGCATTCATACTCACATCCTAAAATCAGCCTTATTACAGCAACCTGTTTGTTATTTTTTGAAAAAGGTAAGTTAATTTTTACATTGCGGTGTTACGTGTTTACAGTTTTCAGTAAACACTTTGTGGGTTTAAATAACTTGCAACAAGAATTTTCACTAACCACTATTTTATTAATCACTAAAATTACACTAGTAAATACTTAAAAATCACACAACTAATAATAACTTAATCTAATATAAATTCACTACTTTTAAAACACTGTACTTTACTTTTCTTATTAAACTTGTCAACTCACTCTTGTCTAACCTAAAAACTTTCTTTGTATACTTCAATGAACTGAACTGTACTGTCATCTGCTGGATTCACCTCCTTATATACACCCATAGAAATGTACCAGAACAGTATTCCACAATATTCTGGAACCCTACAGAGTTTTCTACCATGTGATAGATGACCGTTCGTCAATTGGCTCATAGACGGCGCCACCCTACTAGTCAGGGAGTAACAGAATAACAGGTTTCCTTTCACCTTGAACAGGGACTTAATCTTTCCTCGTTATAGGGCAGCACATAACAGCGGATATAATTATCGGGCTACAGTGGTTGTGTGAAAATACATTGCAATCTGTTTATTTCAGACACGGCAGGATGTCGTTTGTTGTCGTAGAGTTCGAAGAACATGGCGGCGGTGTGGCAGCAATTTGCAGTGCGTGGTTTACCCCTCTAAAGATAGAGGCGTTCTGGCCTCCATATAAGGAGCAACAGCGTTTTGATAAAGCTTTACGATATGGTGAAATCGCAGACGAGAACAGTTGGAAATTGTATAGTATTTCTAGCATATTTTACGAGACTGGTAAGTGTCTTACATCTACAAATGAAATTTTTTACTTTTACAGTTAAAATTGCAGATGATATTTTAAAAGCGAGGCAGAAAGTAAAAGAAGCCGAAGTAACGTCAAATTTGGAAAGTGAGCAGGAAGCTAATATCAATAAGGACAGCCGACAGAAAGGAAAGCCCAAGATTGTTAGAAAACTATATGATACATCGGATGACGAATATAGTGGAGATATCGATATCGAGGATACGTTGCTAAGGCCTCCACCTATAAAAAAGACTACTTTAATAATAATAATAATAATAATAATAGCAGGTTCAAATCTTTTGCCACTGGATGGTAATGGTATGTAATTACTTAGTACTCATCAAAATATTTTGACATTAAGAATACCTAATTAAAATTAAAAACAATTCTCATAAATCGTTTAATAATATCTGATGAATAAACCATTCCAGAATGACGTCATTGACAGTTCGGCCATATTTGCTGGGAGTAGGTAGTATATGGGGGTTCACCAACACACACACCACACTGCATTTCAAACATAGCCAACGAAGCGCAAAAATTCCTCGCCAGCATAGATTATATGTAAATTGGGAAAGAGAAAGCGTAATTTGAATAACATGTAACACACCGAAAATGTAATAGTTAATATGAAATATTTAATAGATCCTATCAAATATGTCATATCTAATATTTCCTATCAAATATCAAATATTTAATTTCTCCCACCAATTAACGATATTACATCACTCACATTAAAAGTGGAGAGGGAAATCATTACATGAGCCAATTAAAGTTCTTTTTGATGTTTATAATAATAAACATTAACTTATTTATTATCAAATAAAATGAACGTTAGTGAAAGACGAACCGCTTCAAAAGTTTGGGAATCTATCACTTCTCATAAAATGTTAAGATCCCTGTCTAAAATGAGTTTTGAACATATTAAGTATTTACCGAAAAATTATATAAAAACAATAAGTGTTTTTGATTTAGAAATTAACTGGAATTTATTACCTGAATATATTCGAAACGACCCATTAATGAGAAAGTATAAAGCTTGCAATAAACATTACCTATGCAACACTCATAGTGACTGTATCGCTGACCCACCAGGAAGAATAATTAGCTGTAAATCTTGTAGTGAAGAAGATAAAGAAAATTTGGAAAATGCTTAATAGTACAGTTTTTCTATTTCAACTCATTAATATATTCCACGATAAAATAGCATTTCTTCAGCCAAAAATGTAGAAGAGGCTTTTGTGGTGACAGATTTTAGCCCCCCACCCCAACTCACACCGAAATGGCCCCAAAATTGGAGGAAAATGTATCTACAAAACATTAATGATTACAATATTTTCGTAGATGAATCGGACATATACTTAAAAAAATTTAATAAACCTGTACTTTATTATAAATTACGATTAGTTACTACCAATAGAACTGTATTTGATTTTGATTGGTACCATATGATATGGAATCTAGATACGTATAAAAATAATTATTATTTAAGCTTCTTAGTTATGCTAACAATGTTCTGCATAACATTATTTTTTCTAGCACTTTTACTTTCTTTTAATTTTAAGTATTGTAAATATAATTTAACCAGGAATTAACAAATATATGTAATTATCTATATATTTTGTTAATAGATGTTTAAGAAATATTAAACTACACTGAGAGAAAAATCTATTAGCCGTTATTAAAAATTTAATAACCTTTGCATAAAACTTCAATTAAATAGGGGACAGGAAGAGTCATTTGCTATTGTTATTAAAGTCATTTTCCTAAAAACTTCTACTAACGGTTATTAAAGTCCATGGGAATTTCTATAATAACATTTGTGTTACCATCAGTTTCTTTATTTTATTATGGTTATTAAGTGCTTTACCTACTGCTGCAAATTGAACAACTGGTCAGTATTATCATTATTATGCTCAATTTATTAGCGTTTCTTATAAGCACTACAAAATGGCCTTTTAGTCAGTACTAGATAGCTTCATTGGTTTGGCTAAATTAATAGAACTACAGGTATTAAACAATTTAATAGCACATTGATGGGTGGCAACGAATATTTCCTTTTATAGGAAATAGTGGAATATTCTTTATCTTTTGTAGTGTGTATTTTACGACACATTTATTTTTGTAATAACTAATCCCACTCTCGTTGGCTTATATTTTGTTAATTTAATAACAATTACACGAACTAATTACTGGGATGGTGAGCTTGTAGAATAACTTTATACATATGCATTTATACATATGCATCGAGGCCCCACTGCAATAAAGATAATTTATAAGCCATCACTAATAACTTTAACTCCCGTATCCTGTGGGCACTGGAGATACAAGAACACACGAAATACGATAATGATGATGTGATGTGATGGCCGCAACTCGCGAGAGCCGAGGCCTGTCTGTGCGCAATATCGCTACGCACGATTATTTATACAATCAGTACCGATTATTACCGAGAATAAAAAATTAATTCGATGCTTATTTGGTACACATAGTATCCCAATTATTATAGGTAGTGAACTAATAATATTAATTAAGAAATATTTTGTTAGCCCCCTTTAATAGCATCAATTTGATCTTTAATAAAGCTAAAGATGCGTAATAAAGATTATTAAGATAACAGAATATTAGCAGCAACTTTTTTTTATAAAAAATACCGACTTACTGCAATAAAGTATGTTAATTACCATAGCTAGATAGCTGATAACTATAATAATACTGTTTTAGGAAAATGACTTCAATAGTTCTTAGTACTTTAAAATGTTGTAAGTATTAAAGTTATAATAATGGTTACAACATTTTTAATCAGCATTATTAAGATCTTTTTAGCAAGATACTTTAATAGGTCGAATTTTCTCAGTGTATCTTTAAAAATAATTAATTACTTGTTCATTCTTCCACAATAACAGCTACTGACTTTCATACCTTTTCTCTATCACTAAATCAAATAAGATTAATATCATTTTTTTTATTCTCATTTAATAATACTAATAGAAATACAGAGCTGTAATATATGTTTAAGGCTAATATAAGTCAAAATATTATCATGGACTTTATAATAAGTAAAAATTTAATTAAATGTTTATGCTCTCACGATAAGAGTTAATAATTTTTGTATGCACTATCTGTTACTTTATATATACAAGATGATAGCACAAATCAGTTTATTTTATTGCGGTGTAACCTCAAAATTTTATTAATATGTCTAAAGTTAAAAATTTATACGATCTATCTAGTGTGAGTTAAAGATTTACATTATTCGGAAAATGCACCAAATAGTTTTGAGTAGAACCGCTAATAAAAACTATGTAATAACTAAAAGAATGTTTATTAGGTATTATGTATACGCCGTATACTTCCTTGATTAGCATCTAATAACATTATTTATTATGTAGAGCGAGAAAATTCTTATTTCCAATTAAATAAGGTTAATAGAAATATAGAAGTTACAATGTATTATTAAGATTAATTCAAAACAGTTCCACTTCATGATTAGTAAAAAATTAATTAACTGTATATCCCCTTATGACTTTCATATTTTGCATTATGATATATAGGAATTATTTAAAAAATATGGAAATTAGATTTAATACCGCTTAACTAGCTCTATAAATATTCGCGTAATTTATCTACATTATTTATATCAGTATGGATTTTGTCGCGATCAAACAAGCCGCGAATTTTAACTTTAAAAATGTTAAGAAAGTGAGTGATTTGACAATCGGTGAAAAATACGTAATTTATGATATTGATAAGAAGAAGACCTCGATCGGGGATACTATATTAGCAGATTTAGGTAGCTTTTGTGTTTGGTTACCTAAACGTTTTTCAAGTGTTTTTCATGAAGAAGCCATAAGAGATTTTAAAGAAAATTACAAAAATAAAATGTTTTTAGAAGTGATCGAAATTAAATTAATAATGGGGAATCAAAGTGCTTTAATAAATATAGACAAATTAGATTAATACGTGGATTTATAAATTAAGTTAATAATAGATTTAAATATAAGTTTAGTAATATGCTTTCTTGTGAAAATTGTTCGAAAACTTTTACACGAAAGGACTCCCTGAGAAGACATCTGAGTTTATACTGTGGAAAGAACGAATTATTGTGCGAATTTTGTGGATCTGAATTTTCGACTATGGGTTCTCTACACCGTCATCAAAAGAAACGGAAGTCTAGTGATGCTTTGTCAACTTCAGCCTCTAAACAACCTCGATTAAATCAACCATCGGGTATGTACTTTCTTTCTGCTAATGATAATTGCTGTAAATAACTATTATCAAAGAACTTTAAAACATAAATGTAATTTTAAAAAATAAGAAACTATGATCGATAAAAATGTACAAAAAATCAATTGTTATGAATTCATTTAATTTAACTATAATTTTTTTATAAATAACTATTAAGAAAAAACATTATAAAATTATTATAAAATCCAAGAATCCATGATTGACAAAAAATGCACAAAAAATCAGTAAAAAAATTTATATAAAGAAATAACTTTGTATTTACTTTTTATTACAATTTCATAAAATATTTGACAGTATTTTTATTTTTTATAGTTCCTTCAACTAGTGGTGAAGCAAAAAGATATTGTGAAGATTGCAAAATTGATGTCTCGTCACGATTCTTTCAAAATCATCTTAAAAGCAATCAGCATAAAAGCAATGTAATCATCGAATGCGAGGATGGTGTTGAAAAAATAAACTGTGCTTTCAAAAACCGCCTAGCCAGCTGTAGAATTAACAATAACACTAAAATATTAATAGATATTGGAGTTTGGTGACTTTCCTACAGTATGGAAAACTGCTTTAATCAAACCCATACCTAAAGTCTCCAACCCCGCTTCATTTAGTGATCTACGTGCAATAAATATACTACCAATTTTATCAAAATTAGTTGAGAGACTGGTATTCACAATGCTTACTGAATACATTTCATCGGAAGGTATACTACCCTCTGTGCAGTCTGGATTCCGAACGAATCACAGTACTGCTACTGCACTAAGCAAAGTAACTACAGATATTGTGAGTGGGATGGATAAGCCTGAAGCTGCCTGCTTAGTTCTTTTAGACTATAGTAGGGCTTTTGATTTGCTAAACCATGACCTATTGATTGCCAAGCTACACCATTATGGTATCTCCGAAAATGCTTGCTTGTGGTTTTTAAATTACTTATCAGGTAGAATCCAGATTGTTGAAATAGATGGTGTGAGATCGGCACCCTCCAATATGAACCATGGTGTTCCTCAAGGAACTATATTAGGGCCAGTGTTATTCAGTTTGTACACCTCAGATCTACCTCAATCAGTTTTGCATTGCTCAGTTCATCTCTATGCAGACGATACGCAATTAGTAAAAACATTTGAACCGTCACATGCGAGTCGTGATCTTCAGAAGGGCAATACAGATTTGGACAGAATATCAAACTGGTCCAAATCACATGGGCTAAGTTTGAATTCGAAAAAAAGTTGTTACCTAATAATAGGAACTAACTCTGTTAAAAATAAAGTCCATATGTACAACTTTACGACAGTAAATATCTGTGGGGAGATAATACCACAAAACGAATCTGCCAGAAATCTAGGTGTAATTTTTGACACTAACCTAAATTTTGAAAACCATGTTGCCAAAAAACTAGGTATACTATATATGAAACTAAAAACACTGCATAAATTCAAATTTTTATTATCAGAAAAAATTAAAATTATGTTAATTGAATCTCTTCTTTATCCGCCGATTGATTACGGTCTCACAATGTATTACAGCTTTCTCACCATGGAATTTAAAAACAAGTTACAATTGGCACAAAACTCCTGTATCAGATTTGTATATTGTATAAGTAAATTTGACCACATAACGCCAACATATAAGGTAAACTCTCATTTAAAAATTGAGTCTCGATTCATGTTATTGTTTGGGGTATTCTTATTCAAAATTTTAAAGAATAAACAACCAGAGTATTTGTGGAATTATTTAGTTCCTAGGCAGGAGCTACATAATTTAAATCTAAGAAACTTGGTAAGGTTTGATATTCCTCATCATGTTACAAAAAAATTTGAATGTTGTTTTTCATATTTGGCTGTAAAGCTATTAAACTCTGATAGCTACTTCAATTTGATGGAAGGAAAGTCCTTAGTAACTTTTAGGTTAGCCTATAAAAAATATTTGCTAGAGTTGCAGAATGGTGTGACCTAGGTTAGGCTAGGTGCTGTTATGTTCAAATATGTATTTTTGCACTTACTTTCTTGTTCTTGTTTGTCTTAATATTGATGTCAGTTTTAGTGGTGACATGGAAGAACGCCTATGCGAATGTCACCTTTTGTGTATGTGTAAATGTATTTTTATATATAGCACGATAAATATTATTATTATTATTATTATTATATAAAGGAGTTTATGGAAAGCATCAAAGTTAAAGTGTTAGATCTTCTTAAACGTTACAAATATGGGATGAAAATTAATATAGAATTTTATGGACTTTATATTCTGGAAGCTAAAAAAGCAGAGGAAGTTAAATCTTCTAAAATACAAGGTAGTGAGTGAAGGTGATGATTTAGAACAAGTCTACAAACATTTTATAGAAGAACTGCACACAAAAGCTACAGAATTCCAGGAAAGCGATTCTGGTAATATATTTTTTTTAAATTTTGCTACTTACATTTTTCACAAGTTTATTTCATGTTCACTAGATCTTATAATACTGTTTTTCATTGTTAAAGGTTGGGCGTTAAAGAAGATTTTATATCTAGAGCTGAACGTAAATAAGTATAATCCAATCAGGGGTTCGACCTATATCGATTTACCAAAGGAGATTAAAGATAAAAAAGCCGTATTGAATATTCAAAATATGGACAACGAATGTTTCAAATGGGCAGTTCTGGCAAGTCTTGATCCCATCTCCTGGAAGGAACAGCCACATCGAGTTCAACATTACCATCAATTCAGTAATGAGTTAGATTTCTCTGGTATAGTTTTTCCTATAAATTTAAAATCAATATATAAATTTGAGACTCAAAATAATATATCAATTAACGTATATGGATTAGATTTAGTTTACGATGAGGGCAAGCCAAAGTATGAGGTTGTAGGTCCTCTACATTTCACTCGTAACCGTAAACGGAATCACATTAATTTACTTTTAATTAGCGACGATTATGAAAATAATCATTACTGCTTAATTCGTAGCATGTCTAGGTTACTTTCAAAACAATTAAGTAAACATAATGAGAGAAAATATTTATGCGATGGTTGCTTAATGTATTTTAGCACGCAGGAAAAACTAGTAATGCATGAAAAAGAAGATTGTAATCATATATATACAAAATTACCAGAAGCTAAATTAAGACAAGACAAATTTGGACAAAATTCGTTCGGAAATATATTAAAATTCGAGAATTTTGAAAAAAAAATAAAAATACCTTTTGTAGTGTATGCAGATTTTGAATCAATTTTAAAGCCGTTAGATACTTGTGAACCGAGCGATAAAAACTCGTATACTTTGAAAACCCACAAGCATGAAGCATACTCTTTCGCTTATTATATCAAGTGTAATTTTAATGATTCACTCTCTAAATTTGTTACTGTTCGGGGTGAAAACGTATCAAAAATGTTTATTGAAAAATTGGAGGTGGACTGTAAACAAATATATCAAAATTATTTGAAACCTATTTTTCCAATGAAGCCTCTAACATCCGAACAAGAACAAAGTTTTAAAAATAGTTGTCATATATGTGAAAAACCTTTTTTAGAAAATGATGAAATTGTTATTGATCACGATCATTTAACAGGTGACTCTAGAGGAAGAACACACAAAATTTGTAATTAAAATTTTAAAATTCCAAAGTTTATCCCAATATTCACTCACAATTTGTCGGGTTATGATACACATATGTTTTTTTGTGAGTTATCTGATAAAGGGGGTAAGATAGACGTCATTCCACAGAATAAGGAAAGATATATTTCTTTTACAAAACACATCCTAGTCGATAAAATTGAAAAGGAGAATGGCTCAAAACAAAACATATTTTTGAAATTAAGATTTTTAGATTCTTTTAGATTTATGGCTTCAAGTTTAGACAGCCTAAGTAAAAATTTAAATTCGAGTCAGTGTAAAGAAGTAAGAAAATATTTCTCTGATGAAAATAAATTCAGTTTAACTCGACAAAAAGGTGTTTTTCCCTATTCATATGTAGATTCATTAGATAAATTAAATGACACCGAGTTACCGTCACATAAAGATTTTTATGATAAGTTACATAATAAAGACATTACCGAAAAAGATTATAAACGTGCATTAGAAGTTTGGAATCTGTTTGAATGTAAAAATTTAGGTGAATACTCTGATTTGTATTTAAAATCTGATGTATTAATTTTAGCTGACATTTTTGAAAATTTCCGAAATGTTTGCCTGAACACATATGGTTTAGATCCGGCTCAGTATTTTACAGCCCCAGGTTTAAGTTGGGATGCAATGCTCAAAATTACCAATATTGGAGTTATTAACCGATATTGAAATGCACCATTTTTTTAAGAAAGCAATTAGAGGGGGGATTGGCCAATGTAGCGTTAGAAGGGCTGTCGCTAACAATAAATTTTTACCAAATTACGATTCTACTAAATCTAGCTCGTTTATCATGTACTTAGATTCGACAAATTTATATGGGGCCGCAATGGCAGAACCCTTAGGCACCGGGGGGTTTAAGTGGTTGACAAACGATGAAATAGATAAATTAGATTTAGAAAGTATTTCTGATAATTTTGATAAAGGGTATGTTTTAGAAGTAGATCTCACATATCCTGAAATTTTACATGATCTGCATAATGATTTTCCATTTTGTCCCAAATCTATGGTTTCTCCACGAGCTAATGCTAAAATTCGAAAATTAACTCCTAATTTAAATAAAAAAGATAAATATATTATACACTACCGCAATTTAAAGCAAGCTCTAGCTAATGGCTTAGAAATAACTAAAATACATCGAGTGTTAGAGTTTAATCAATCCTGTTGGTTAAAAAAATATATAGATTTAAATATGGAATTGAGAAATAAGGCTAAAAATAAATTTGAAAAGGATTTTTTTAAACTTATGAATAACAGCATTTTTGGGAAAACTATGGAGAATGTAGATAAAAGAGTAGATGTTAAAATAGTAACTCATTGGAAAAATATTGGAAAGAAATTAGGAGCTGAAACTTTGATAGCCAGATCAAATTTTAAAAACTGTTCAATTTTCTCTGAAAATTTAGTTGCTATTCAAATGGAAAAGCTAAAAGTTACTTACAATAAGCCCATATATGTGGGATTTTGTGTTTTAGATTTATCAAAAACTATTATATATGATTTTTATTATAATTTCATCAAACCAAAAATATAATACTAATGTATCCCTACTGTATACAGACACTGACAGTTTAATTATGAAAATTAAAACGGAAAACTTTTATGATGATATGAAAAAAAATTTGGATTACTTTGATACCTCTAATTATAAACCGAATAACCGCCATGATATGCCAATAAATAAATCTGTTTTAGGTAGAATGAAAGACGAGTATTCAGGACATATAATTTGGGAGTTTATCGGTACTGGTGCTAAAAGCTATTGCGTTAAAACAGGGGACAGATATGATTTTTATTCTAATTATCTAAAACCGCATTTTCAACATGACGTTGCACTCATACAAGAAAATGAAGAGTTCTTAATTGTAAAATTAAAAAAAGATATTTTTGAAAGTGATAATTTTCAGGAATTTTTAGATAACTATCTCGGAGAAATAAATTTAGAATTGTTGGAACAACAAGAGGAAAATGGTTTCTCTTGGATAAAAGTAGAGGATAAATTAACGAGGAAAGCAAAAGGCGTGCCAAATTATGTGTCACAAAAACTCACTTTAAATGATTACAAAACCACTACCAAAAATGAAGATCATTACATCTATAGAAAAATGAACACTTTTAGATGTAAGTTACATAACATGTATACAGAGTTGAAAAATAAGGTTGCTTTATCGTATGCAGATGATAAGCGATTTATAATAGCAGGTAAACCTCAAACTTTGGCTTGGGTCATGAAAAAATTCTTGAGAAAAAATAATTATGAAGCCCCATTACTACTTTCACTGTTAAAATATGTAAAAAATACTAAATAAATGACTTATTATCGGATTTCTCTATGTAATATAATTCAAATGTATGTTAATTGATAATTATGTTGTACATGCCTTGTATATATATAAAACTGTAATTCGATTTTATCGTTTAAAAGTATATAGCTCTTCATAAAGAGTTTTTGGCAATTAAAAGAAATATGGAAGAGAATATTTCGTATTGGGTAATACCGAGGGAGCTGTATTATAAATATAGAAATTTGGAAAAATTGTGTGTTAAAAGTGTATGTGACAATTTAAAAACGGCATTTCATGTTCGTTATCTAGATCTACCCATTATCTTAAAAGAAAGAATAAAAGAAGGATTCCATGAATTTAAATGGTATAAGTTTATTCAATTAGACACATCTTCAATAACAGATGAGAACTTTAGTTTTCAAGAGCAATTCCCCAAGTTTACACCAAAACAAATGGGGTACTTATTGTTACGTGCTTACAATTTTCCAGTAAACACTCTGTGGGTTTAAATAATTTGCAACAAGACTTTTCACAAACCACTGATTTATTTAATCACTAAAATTACACTAGTAAATACTTAAAAATCACACAACTAATAATAACTTAATCTAATATGAATTCACTACTTTTAAAACACTATGTACTTTTCTTCCTAAACTTGACAACTTTATCTAACCTAAAAACTCTGTATTGCCTACTTCACTCAACTGAACTCTTCTTCTACAAACTGTCTCTGTAACCAGAACCACAGATTACCCAGAACTGTACTGGATACTAAACTGAACTGTTTATCCTTCACTAAACTGTGCTGTTCTGTTCCCCCATCTGCTGGCTTCACCTCTTTATATACCCACTTGGAATGTCCAGAATATCATTGTAGAACTTTCCAGAAGATACTGGAATTCTCTATAATTTTCTTAGGCACTACTAAATGGTGGTTCGCCAGTTGGCCCACAGATGGCGCCACCCTTCTGGCCAGGGAGTAATTACAACTCTCCTCTCTGTTAGAGGGCAGCACATAACATTATTAAAACGTTCTCCTGAATATCATCACCAACATCCGTTTATACCAGATAATGATGAATTCTTTATAAAAATTGAATATTATTATTTAAACAATAACCTTAACTACTGTTTTTACTGTAAAAATCTAATAGAAACAGTGGATAATGTAAAGGATTTTAGATCTTTATTAAGGTATCACTCAATACCTAACAACCATAATAATAATTGGTTAATAATTAATGATATAATAAATTGGTCGTTATGGTGTAGTAATTGTGTGGTTAGACCATTATTTTCATTTACCAAGATTATTTAGATATTAGTGTTTGAATTTTGTTATAATTTAAAAAATATATTATTTCTGTACGCAGTTACACCGATGTAAAATAAACTGATTTGTCAAAAAATGTGTTTTTTTGTTTTCAAAATGTCAATTTTGAACTAAAATAAGGATACAAAACATAATTATATAAAAATTTATTTCACAAAAAAGTTTTTGTAAAATCTGTACATAGATACACCAATGTAAAATAAACTGATTTGTCAAAAATGTGTTTTTTTTGTTTTCAAAATGTCAATTGTGAATTAAAATAAGGATACAAACATAACTATATAAAAATTTATTTCACAAAGAAGTTTTTGTAACAGTATACTACATTAGATAAAGCACATATACATAAAGATTTTTTATGATTGAAACAAAGCGGAGTTAATAATTTAATAATAGGTCTTTCTTCAAGTTCAATGATGGGTATGGATGAATATTTTCTCAAGTAATCAGCCTTTTCTCTTCCTTTAACATAAACATTGTCTGCTTTTTCTAAAAGTTCGGTAAGAATATTCCCAAAGTGATAAAGTGGTGTGTATCCCTGATTCCAGTCGATGCAATGATGATTTTCTATTAACCATCGAGCCTGTGTTTGCAGATGCCGTGGTAAATTATTCATAGGAAATGGTGGTTTAAAAATATGGTGACACATCCTATATCCATCGTAGGCAGCAAATTCCTTAACTGTAAATTCATTGTTTTCAATTTTAAAACATTGTATATCTATTATTAAATTCATAGTGTGGTGGCCTCTTTCAAAATAATATTGATACTGAAGTATGAGTCCCTTAAGTTATGAGTTTTAAAGTTGCTTAACAATTTTCGTTAGGGAATTGATATAAGTTATTGGCGCTATATCTTTAAATTCTGTAGGTGTGAATATTGGTTCGTTTTCAAGTTTATAATAGTGTTGTCTAAATTTTGCAAACATCTCATATAAGGAAGCATATTTATTTTCTTAAAAAATTTGCTCATATCTTTGGTTACATCATTCCTTCGAGAAGTTTGAAAAGCTACAATAACATGTCTAGGTGTTTCTAGTTTAGTTGTAGTCTTCACCGGCCAGTTATGTCTACCGGTTTCTGTTAATTCAGGAAACTCGACAAGTTCCCAACTTCTGAATCCCACTACTATATCTGCATTCTTATCAATAAGTTTTGTTAATGCTAGCTCTTGCGGAATTCCTACAGAAATGTGGGGTATATTCCAAGATAATTTATTGATTTCTACTTTTGGTACATGGGTGACATCAGTGCTAATTACAGCATTTAAATCATCACTACTACGCAGTAAAACTAATTCTTGTTTAACATTAATTAATATTTTTTTATAGTCTTCAAAAAACCCCATTAGCATTTTAAGGGGGATGCAAATATTAAAACCTCCATTGTTGTCAACTAAAATATTATCCGTTCCTTTCGATTTTGGAAACCATCCTGAATTTTGAAACCTAACACTCTCTCTAGAATTGTATGATAGATATGCCTTTAATGTTGACTTTATACCTACATCTCGCACTGAATCAACCGTGATTCCATTCAACAGATATCGAATTTCCTTAAAAAGAAAGGATATTCCATTGTTTATGAATGTCAGTTTATCACTTGTAGTACCATCACTTTTTGTTAATTTTCCTTCAATATATAGAAAACTTTCGCAGGGTAACGTAAATTTATCAACTTCTTGTATAGGTATTACTATTTCATCATTATAACTTAATTTTGTTGGTAAATAATGTTCATATGTGTGTATTTCAGAACTTACTATTGTATTATCTACATAAAGTTGTTCTGTTACATTTAGTATATCCATTTTGTTATAAATTCAGCTGATATCCAAGAGATTGTAGAAAAAGACGATTTTCAGGTGTTAACTGCTTGGCTATAATTTTACTACTAACGCTTACTTTTTCTTTCTTCTTATTATAATAACACTTTTTTCTTAGCGGTTTTTTAGAAACAACATTAATTATCTTATTGTATCTTATAACCATGATTAAGTATTATTCTTTTTTTATATGTAATCTTACTGTAATGGTTTCACCCCTGAAATTGACGATATCTCCTTCTTGATCTAATATTTTAATAGTTATATTTGTGATAGTTCGAACACAGACTGGGAAATATATAATATTTTGTGGAGATTCCACTATCTTATAGCCAGGTGCTACTGTAGGAAAAAACTCATGAATTATGTGCACAGGCTTTCCATTGAAATAAGATCCAGATGCAATATTACAATCTATACACAACGCGTTTACTTTGATGATTTCCACAGGAGAGTCTGAAGATACTGACGTATTTGCTGGTATTTCTTGATTTTTAAATCCTAGTAATTTACTTCGAATTTTCTCTAAAAATTATTTTTTCTGAACACTTAACTACCGATCTTAACGTATTATTATTGGCTTTAATACTAACAGACACACCTTGTGTACGAAGATGAGAATTTAAATAATCAGCTATATCATTAATTTCATAGGAGCCCGTAGGAATTTCCACATATGGATTATTACTGCCATAATAAAATTTATTATTTTTTTCGTCTATATTAGGAATGACGTTAAATGTTTCAAAATTTGTGAGAGCAATACCGTACTCTACGTCATCTTCTAAATAAATAGATGGGTTGAAATTTGCACTTAAAATTGATCGATTCCCCGTTAGAGCTAGAGTAAAGGACATGTCTTCTTCTTTAAACAAACACATTTAAGATAAGAAAAAATGTTTTATTTACAATTATTATATAGAAATTTTAAACAGAGGTGACCACAGTTTGTGGAATTAAATGATTGTAATTGTTCATAATTATATCTAACATTATTATTGCTACCATCACTGAAAAAGTATGAAATTAATTATAGAGGTGGCCTTAGATTTCCATAACTATCAAAATACATTATATCATTTATAGATTTACTGTATGCAGTCCAATGAGATCCATCATGATTCTCATCATCAAGATTCACAATACCGCATTCATGTTTATTAATCTTTTTTGGTAATTTGTTTCACATAAAAACACCTCTGAAATGTTTCACTTTCAAAACTTTCGCATATTTTACTAAATCGATATTTGATAATGCTCGGCGAGGTAGCTTTATTGGAAGTTTTTTTTATAAGGAGCGAGATATAGACCATAACCTCGTTTATATGGTTTTAAGTATAACCCATTTCCTATCGCTTTTCCCTCCATAGCTAGATTATGTCTCTTTTGTTCTTCCAATTGTTGTTTCGCCGCCTTGGCATCATTTACAGCTTTTACTATTCCAGCAGCCCCTCCTCCTATGCTCCCTAATGCTGCGAAAAGGGGGATTAATGGTAAAAATCCACCACTTTTTGGAATTGGTAATATTCTCTTCTTTGGTTCAATCACCTTCTTCCCAGCTTTTCTTATCGAAGAAAGAGCAATTTTAGATATATTATGTAAATTTGAAGAATTCGTTCCTATGATGTCTTTACGAGCTCTTCTTAAAGCTTCATTAAAATTCATTCCTTTACCTTTTCGATTGCGGCTTTGACGACTCAAACCCATACCTAATTTGCTTTTTATACTCATAACTCCGCTAACACCTAATGCTGCTAATTTTTCTCCAATACCCGCATCGGAAGATTTAAACCTAGCTGATGCTTTATTTGCTAATATTCGATCTGCCATGTTTCTTCTCTCAGTATCCTTAAACTTTGAATATGCTATGTCGTGTTCTTTGCAAGCCTCATCTAAAGGATTTATACCTTTATCACCTCTAGCTAAACGTTCATTTAACTTTGAGCCAGGTCCACAAAAATTGTATGTCAGAATATGAAGTTCTACAGAGAGATTATCGATAAGCTTGTTTAAAAACCCAGAACCTTTCTTCTTAACAACTTGGCGTCGATTAGTTTTACGGGTACCGTGTCGTAGCATTATATATTATTTCAAACAAAGTTGGCTAGTAACTGATAAATATCTATATAAAAGATAATACTTAAATAGATTTGCAAACAGTTGTAGAGAAGAAAGTGTAGAGTTGAAATGAAAATAGAAAAGCAGAAATTCTCTCTACCAATAAAAAATTTTGATGAATCAACAGTGCCCGCTTTCCAGAAACATGGAAATATTTTTTGTGGTGGTTCTAAACGTGCCTTGATAGTGGGTGGTTCGGGGAGCGGCAAGACCAACGTACTAATTAGTTTACTAGAACATCCTAATGGTTTACGATTTGAAAACGTATACATATACTCCAAGTCTTTATATCAACCGAAATACGAATATTTGAGAATTTTGCTTAAACCGCTAACAGAAATTGGATATTACGAATATGAGGGTGGGAGTGAAATAATTTGCCCTCAAAGAATAAAACCGAATTCAGTTGTTGTCTTCGATGATATCGTATGCTGTAATCAGAGTATTATGAGAGATTATTTCTGTTTTGGACGACATAAAAATACAGATTGCTTTTATCTTTCTCAAACGTATTCGGCAGTGCCCAAACAATTAATTCGCGATAACACGAATCTATTAATTATATTTAAACAGGACAATACAAATCTTCGACATATATATCATGATCATGTTAGTACCGATATGACTTTTCAAGAATTTCAAGAAATGTGTACCCTTTGTTGGAACGATAAATACGGATTTATAGTTGTAGATAAAGATTGTGATATAAAATCTGGAAGGTATAGAAAAGGATTTGATAGTTTTATAATTCTTAACTAAAATCCAGTATATCAGTAAATACACCATGAAAGTGAACTAGTTTCTTGTATGAATTTACAGCAAAACATGGATAAAAAATTAGCTAAAGAGTTAGTAAAAACTAGGCAGGCTGTACGAAAAAAGTATCGAGCTCAAACTCAGTTGCAGTTAGAGAAGGGATATAAACCGATAACGGAACCTTTACAAAAATTTCTGGAAAATTTTAAAAGTGAAGTACCATCAACAAAAAGGGAGCTGTATCATACATAAAATCACCAAATAAATCTTTTAAAAGTGCTTCCTCTACTCCTAAAATGACAACAATAAATCCTTTTCATCAATACCTACCGCCGCCGCCGACTCAAGGTGTTACGTTTTTAGAAGATAACTTTTTGAATGACGATGACGAGGACAACGAACACGAAAATAGCAGTGATCTGATAAATGAAGCTGTTGAAAATAGCCGTCAAATCTTACTAAATGAATCAAAATTACCAGGTTATTCTGAATATTTAGAAGAATTTGATCCGCTTCCAAGATACTATATAGATGAATTTATTAAAGACACAGAAAATGAATTTGATCATAAACATGGGTTAATACACGAACCTTCAACCGAAAGGTTTGCAATAGGTGATTCTGAAGTAGAAATTATTGGTAAGGATGTGCGAGTTCAGAATTTAACTTACCCAGGAACCGTTGGACTTTACGAATTACTTTTCAAGAAAAATCCTAAAAGTTACAATAGAACAGACTTAGATCATTATATGGATATATTAAAAAGAACAAATGCCTACCGGAAAAATCATAAGTCAGATGGGCAAATTCAAGGAACCACTTCTGTAAAGTATTTAACGATAATCAAACCATATTTGCAAGAAAAAGGGATAATAAAAACCACTAATAAGAATATTCCTACATCATTTAATAAGCCCCCACCTCCTCCGAATACAAGATATAGAACGCAATCATTTAAGCAGCCAACTAAAGGTGGGGTGTTAAATTTATCAAATAACCCCGTGGATTATGTATACTATGATGACCCCAATGAGCTAGTTGAGAGACTTAAGCTTCCGGTAGCATCTCGACTAGCGGGCCATACTGGACATAATAATGAGATCTTATTTATCGAGGAGGAATTGAGGGAGGCTAAAATAATTAAATAAGTACATGTTGCTAAAAAAAATACTTTAGTAATACTTCAAACATGCCCGTAGATAAATTCGGCAGACACATTAGTAAATATTATTTTGATCGCCTTAAAGAAACACTAGATTTATCGTATGAAACTATTTTAATATTCAGAGGATATGGCGCCACCAGTTCTTTTTCCACAGATCCATCAGCAGTTGGGTATGCCTTTAATTTAGGTCATGGAGCAATAACATATACGTTTCCATTAAAAACAGCAATTATAGGTAGAGTGTCTCAATTTTATCCTTATGATGTAATAGTTCATGTGAATGGTGTAGCTGTGAACCCCATAAATTTGGAGGGTCGAGAATTAAAACAAAATGATTCTCTAATGTTTGTAACATCGAAGAAATCAAAAACTGTAAAGATGTTTATGGAGGTGATTTTAAAGTGTCCAGTTCATAATGAGTAAAGTGAGCAGTATTAAAGAAGAAATTGTGGGTGAGCTGCATAAACCTGCTAGACGAAATTTTAGAAGAAGGCACGTCATAATAAAGGGTTTAAATGACTTGTGGCAAGCTGATTTAGTGGAAATGATCCCTTACGCTAAATTAAATAGAGGTTATAAATATATTTTGGTGGTTATAAATGCTTTTTCAAAATTTGTATGGGCTGAACCGGTGAAGAGTAAAAAGGCAATTGATATTACGAATGCGATGGAAAAAATTCTGTTAAAAGTTAAGAAACCCCCAAAAAATCTTCAAACAGATATGGGGAAGGAATTTTATAACAAGAAATTTCATAAACTAACATCCCGATTCAATATTAACCATTACAGTTCGTATTCGAGTTTAAAGGCTAGCATAGTGGAAAGGGTGAATAGAACTTTAAAGGGTATTATGTGGAAAAAATTTAGCCTACAAGGTAATTATAAATGATTAACTCTACTACCCATCATTGTCTCGAAATATAACGAAACAAAACATCGCACAACTGGATTTAAACCTAAAGATGTGATGGAAAAGCAAGAGAAACAGATACTTGCTACTGCGTATAGTCATCTAAAAATAGTCGATCCGATTCAGAAGTTTAAACTTAACGATTTCGTTAGGGTACGCAAACATCGTTCGATATTTACAAAGGGGTACACACCTAACTGGTCCAATGAAATTTTTAAAATTAAGAAAATTAAATTAAGCAATCCGACTACATATATTTTAGAGGATCAAAATAATGAAGAAATTAGTGGCGGCTTCTATGAAAATGAGTTACTGAAAGTTAAGTATTCAGATATGTATTTAATCGAGAAAGTGATAAGAAGGAAGGGAGGCAGAGTATTGGTTAAATGGCTTGGCTTAGATAAATCACATAATTCATGGATCGATAAGAAAGAAATAGTATAATGTGTGTATTAATAAATTAATTTGGAAATAATATTGTTATGTGCTGCCCTCTAACAGAGAGGAGAGTTGTAATTACTCCCTGGCCAGAAGGGTGGCGCCATCTGTGGGCCAACTGGCGAACCACCATTTAGTAGTGCCTAAGAAAATTCTAGAGAATTCCAGTATATTTGTGGAAAGTTCTACAATGATATTCTGGACATTCCAAGTGGGTATATAAAGAGGTGAAGCCAGCAGATAGAAGAAGAGTACAGTACAGTTTAGTGAAGGATAAACAGTTCAGTTTAGCATCCAGTACAGTTCTGGGTAATCTGTGCTTCTGGTTACAGAAACAGTTTGTAGAGGAACAGTTCAGTTGAGTGAAGTATGCAGTTCAGTGAAGTAAACAGACAAGAGAGTTTTTAGGTTAGACAAGAGTTGACAAGTTTAAGAAGAAAAGTAAAGTGCTTAGTGTTTTAAAAGTAGTGAAATTATATTAGATTAAGTTATTATTAGTTGTGTGATTTTTAAGTATTTGCTAGTGTAATTTTAGTGATTAAATAAATCAGTGGTTTGTGAAAATTCTTGTTGCAAGTTATTTGGAATCCACAAAGTGTTTACTGAAAATTGTAAGGACGTAACAATTGGTGTCAGAAGCGGAATTGCAACAGAATTTCTGAAGAATTCGACGAAGTTCCATAGTGTTCTATTTGGAAACCACTGGAGATATTGAAGTGAGTTGAACTGGAAAGTGATATAGACATTAGACAAGATTTATTTGTGCTAGTGTGAGGAAATTTCTGGGACATTCTGTTTAGAAATTAGTGTAGTTTTTAAGTGGTTTCAACTGAGAAGCGATATAGACTTTAAATAAGATTTGTTCGTGCTGTTTCGAGTTAATTGTTTGGATGGAAACAAGAAGCATGGCTGCCGAAAAGCAAATGCAAGACATGTTCGAGCAATTTAGAAAAATGATGCTAGACCAAAAAGAAGAACAAGAGAGACGCGAAGAAGAAAAAGAAAGGAAACGTCAGGCAGAAAAAGAAGAACAAGAGAGACGCGAAGAAGAAAAAGAAAGGAAACGTCAGGCAGAAAAAGAAGAACAAGAGAAACGACGCCAAGAAGAAAAAGAAGAACAAGAGAAACGACGTCAAGAAGATAAAGAAGAACAAGAAAAACGACGTCTAGAAGAGAAAGAAGAACAAGAAAAGCGACGTCTAGAAGAGAAAGAAGAACAAGAAAAACGACGTCTAGAAGAGAAAGAAGAATTAAGGAAAATTATACAGGGGCAACAAGATGTTATCCTTTCAGCCACTGAAGACCTCAAAAGCGAAATTAAAGAGGATATAGGCAACATAAAGACTGAAGTAAGTGAAATCAAAGGAAAAGTTACTGGCGTCGAAGAAAAAGTTACTGGTGTCGAAGAAAAAGTTACTGGCGTCGAAGAGAAAGTTACCGATATAGAAGGAAAATTTCAGGTAGTTAAGGGGGAGGTAGAACAACTTAAGCGACAGTTAAGAGCGCAAGGAGGCCAGCTAGTATTATCATCGTCAGGCCCTCGATTACAACCGCCTTCCTTTGATGGTCAAACTTCTTGGTCAACCTATAAAAGACAATTTGAGGCAGCGGCATATGCAAACAATTGGAGTAACGAAGACAAAGCTATGGCATTGGTGCTAGCATTAAGAGGTCAAGCCTCAGAGTTGCTTCAGACTATCCCAGTGACGCAGCAACGGGATTTTAAAGTTTTGGAAGCTGCACTAGATCTAAGATATGGCGACCAACACCTCGCCCAAGTATACCGGACTCAGCTCAAATCACGCACACAAAAGGCTGGGGAAAGTTTACAAGATTTTGAAGCAGCTGTTGAGCGACTGACATACCTGGCTTACCCGGATGCACCCAAAGAATTCCAGGAACAATTAATAGTTGGTACTTTCATCGATGGCATAAGAGATGAGGAGATCAGGCGAGTCCTTAGATTAACTCGAGCTAAGACTGGTAGCGAAGCCTTGATCCATGCCCTCGAAGTTGAGGCCGCTTATGAAGAGACTCTACATCCGAGAGTACGAGCCATGAAAGTAGAAGAAGAGAACCATTTAGAAAAGTCAAATATGGAATCTTTGATGGCTGACCTGCACAAAATGATAAGCCAGTTGATGAACAAACCAGATGCTCCAAGGAAGCAGGAAAGAGAACAGAGCGATGGACAGCCAAGGAAGGTGATTCGGTGTTATCAGTGCAGCAAACCAAGACATATGATGCGGCAGTGTCGAGAACGGAATCCTGGGGAAGTAAACACTGCAAAGAAAGAGGAAGTTCGCTCTGATAAGATGAGATTGATTGTTATGTTAACAGACATACAGAAAATGGTCGCACAATTACTAAACGAATTAAGTTCGCGACCGGAGCTGAAACAGGAACCGCAACCGCCGAAACAGGAGCCGAAGCAGCAGCGAAGTGCTGGAGGTCCGACAAAAGTAATCCGCTGTTATAATTGCGGCAAATTGGGGCATGTCAAGAGGTACTGTCGCCAGAGGAGCCCTAAGGAAGTGAATGCCGAGAGTGTAAAAACGCAGCAGGATATAGCAGAAGTGAAGGCAGTTAAGATAGAGGTTCCGAAGGATTGGACAAAGGAAGTTCTAAGAGAGGAACAACTGAATGACGATGAAATTGGACCAATGTTGAAGGCGAAAGAAAAAGGAATCCGCCCGGAATGGAAAGACGTTTCCAGTAAAAGTGTTGGACTGAAGGCTTTATGGGCGCAATGGGATTCACTTAGGGTTATAGATGGCCTATTACGGAGAGCATGGGAGAGCCCGGATGGAAAAAAAGTTACCATGCGGTTGCTGATACCCAGGTGCCGAGTACCAAAAGTACTTCGGGAAGTGCACGAGGGAATATCCAGAGAGCACTTTAGCAGAAATAAGACTTTGGCTAGAGTACGGGAGCGATTTTACTGGGTAAATAGCTGTCAGGATGTAGAGGCTTGGTGTCGCAGTTGCAAGGTTTGTGCAAATGTGGCTGCCAAGAGGTCACCTACAGGGAGTGGTGATCGAATGAAGGCTAGATATGACCGCAATGCCAGTTCAGCAGGATTCAAGGTGGGGGACTCGGTTTGGCTGTATAACCCACAGCGGAGTGAAGAAGGATTCTCGAAGCCTCGCTCACCTTGGGAAGGACCGTATTCTGTCATCACTCGGATCAACGACGTTGTTTATAGGATTCAACGTAGAAAGAAGTCCAAGATGAAGATCGTGCACCTGGACAGGTTGGCAAAGTATACTGGGGTATCTGAAATGCCTGACCGGGACGTTCAGGCTTAAGGAGGGGGCAGTGTTATGTGCTGCCCTCTAACAGAGAGGAGAGTTGTAATTACTCCCTGGCCAGAAGGGTGGCGCCATCTGTGGGCCAACTGGCGAACCACCATTTAGTAGTGCCTAAGAAAATTCTAGAGAATTCCAGTATATTTGTGGAAAGTTCTACAATGATATTCTGGACATTCCAAGTGGGTATATAAAGAGGTGAAGCCAGCAGATAGAAGAAGAGTACAGTACAGTTTAGTGAAGGATAAACAGTTCAGTTTAGCATCCAGTACAGTTCTGGGTAATCTGTGCTTCTGGTTACAGAAACAGTTTGTAGAGGAACAGTTCAGTTGAGTGAAGTATGCAGTTCAGTGAAGTAAACAGACAAGAGAGTTTTTAGGTTAGACAAGAGTTGACAAGTTTAAGAAGAAAAGTAAAGTGCTTAGTGTTTTAAAAGTAGTGAAATTATATTAGATTAAGTTATTATTAGTTGTGTGATTTTTAAGTATTTGCTAGTGTAATTTTAGTGATTAAATAAATCAGTGGTTTGTGAAAATTCTTGTTGCAAGTTATTTGGAATCCACAAAGTGTTTACTGAAAATTGTAAGGACGTAACAATATATCAGTATTTATCTGAGTAGCTGCGAAGTCAGTCTAATGTCGGACTCTGGTATTGAAAATGACTTATTTTCCTCGACATCATCATGCTCATCACCTTATTATTGGAAATATGTAGATGGTATTCTTTTAAAGTATACAGAACAAATTAAACAGGAGAAACAGTTGATTAACGAAGTGAAATATTCATTATCAAATTCTACATTACAAGTCTCGACAGGAATAAGCGCTGCTAGAGGATTTGAACCGTCAGTAAGATTTATCAGCTCAATTGATGTTATTTCGCTTATGGACTTAGATTGGTATGATTTTATTACAAATATTGATATCATGCCGGATAATGACAAAGAAAAGAAGTTTATCGAAACTGCGTTGGAGTTTGAAAATTTCACAATGTCTAGTCAACTATTTATGGATAAACATCTTTTAATATTGAAAAGTGGTGATAGTGTTATTTATCTTGATTATGAGTGTATCAAAGAACTTATTGATATTAAACATTTAATTAATTATAGATTAGAATTTTTAAGACATTTAGATTTTAAGAACTTTTATAATAATACTATACTTTATATGAGCAACATTGATAATTGTAACAAGGAAACGTATATAGATAAATTAAAAAACTTATGTAATTTAAATAAATGTGAACAAAGTTATTGTCTATTAGAGTATTTAGAGTTTAATAAAAATTCAATCCTTATTGATATTGATAAATTACAGATGCATAATGTCAATTAAAATAAACTTTATATAATCACACACTGAGTGTTTTTTTTCCTAATTGATATAACATATTATATATTCAATATATGAATTTATTTCAAATGATATTTGATAGAGAATATTTGATATTTGATAGGAAATATTAGATAAGTATGACATATTTGATAGGATCTATTAAATATTTCATATTAACTATTACATTTTCAGTGTGTCACATGTTATTCAAATTACGCTTTCTCTTTCCCAATTTACATATAATCTATGCTGGCGAGGAATTTTTGCGCTTCGTTGGCTATGTTTGAAATGCTGTGTGGTATGTGTGTTGGTGAACCCCCATATACTACCTACTGCTGGGTGGCATACAAAACCATTTGCGAATGTAAACATTGCAAGTATTTCATCATTAAATTGTTTAATTCTGGTTTAATTGATAAAAAATGCCACATTTTTGTATCGCTGTTAAGTGTTCAATGCGTGCTGAAATAGATAATGCATCGTTTTTCCGATTTCACGCTATCTTAACCAATAGGGGAGGGGGATCATCTTAATACATTGTCTATAGAAAGAAGAAATGCTCGGATTAAGGCTTTGGGACGGGGGCCACTGAGTAAAAGCCACCTAAAACACGGTCGTATTTGTTCAAAACATTTTATAACTGGTAAGTACTTAATTTTTGTACAAAAACTCCTAGGTTTTATAAGGTTAGAATCAAATGATGTATGTGTGATTTTAGGAAAACTAGCTGCTTTAGAGGCTAAAACTACAAATACCCTCCTTTACAAAAGGCCAAACTCAGTTGTATACTATAGATTTGGAAAACACATGAAACATTGCATGTTCATGTAGAAAGAATTATAGGTTTACTCAAAAGAAAATTTAAGATTTCTCATGAAACAATACCCATAAGCATGTTGTCAAAACGAAGAAATTGAGTGCATTGGATAAAATTGTCGTGGTATGTAGTGCAATAATAAACATGTGCCTTCTCAAATACTAAATAATATAAATAAAGAATTATGTATGTGTTTATTAATAAAAAACAATTTTAATTATATATACCTATTTATTTCAATATATTGCACATCAAAAGAATATATATTTTTTATCCACAGTAAAACAAATGTTATTTAATATTCACTTTATTTTAAAATATCCAAGTTCAGGTTCAGTCAAGCAAAAAACCATAAATTAGATACGGACATAAATAGGCGTAAGTTCATTTTTATCTTTCAAAGGGAGGATGTTCCTAAGATCTAAAGAAGGATGTTTCTAGTTTTTTGGTCAATCCATATCCTATATTCGCAACATTTCTGCATTTTGCATGGAAGGTACTGGCCACGGTGTAAATATACTACACCGTGGTACTGGCCGCATGGAAAGTTTTTCTGTAGACGCTGGACCTGGACCACTGTCTTCGATGGTATTTGGACGATCATGCAGGTACAGAATGGCTATATGACTGCATACTTCTGATAAACCAGCCATACATGTACAGTGAACACTGGAAATGCTGGCGTCTTTTAAAATAATAATCCTAACTTGAGGTAACTTTTCCCTCTTTCGTTGAGAGTGTTTAACCTAGAACAAAGATTTAAAAAATGTTAATCAAGTTTAAAACCTTTGTGGCATATCACAATTATATACATTAACATATAAAATCTAATTGTAATATAAAATTACGCATTAACTTTGATTTCTTACCTTCCCAATGACAATAAATGTCTCATTGCTGATTTGTTGTGCCAAAATTCCTTGAGCAGAGCCAGATTCTTAAAGCCTGTAGGCTTGCAAGCTTTTATAAGACTAAAAATGTTGACCAGTATAATAACTATGAGTTAGTATTGAATAATTCACGAAGTCCATCATGGTAATATTATAAATTTCTAGCCTGCTCTCTTCAGGAGGAATTACATACAGGTCAATATTGTCAATAATCTCAATTTTTTTAACATATCTGCACTTAATGTCACCTCTAAGGGTTACATAATATTCACTTCGAGACATCTTGGCGAAAAAATTTGCAAAAAATCACAATAAACCCAATACATAGCACCAAAAACGAATGTAAACATACGGTAAATAATCGCTTTGTGTGCCACCCAGGCAAAATGGTGGATCTGTCAAAGTCACGTGTTCTGGAATGGTGTATTATGTTGTCAAATCCTAACCTAGTTCTTATACTTTCGGAAAGTTTTTATGATCAGATTTGCGATAAATATAGTTTCTAATGTGGTTTTTTCTAGACTTTGACATTAACAATTCTAATATAGGGTATAAAATAGTGCATGTATTAATTTAGCAAATCTTTTATTTAAATATTCACCTATTTTATTTTTTCTCAGCATGCACAAATTCACCACAGTTGCAGCTTCCGTGTACATCAAAATCATCCAATTTGACTTCTCCATCGATCAACAATCTTAGAAGTAACGCTTGTTCTGCAAATATAACAACAATGCATTGTAGCTCTCCAACGACTAGCACGTCGAACCAATTAAGTGTGACTGGTTTGATTGCTGTTTAAATGTGTAATAAATTTTATTAAGTAATTTTCAATTTAAGAGAAACTTGTCGCCTTGGTTTCCCACGTTAAAGAACAGAATGATCAGATACTAGCGTGGATTGCTAAACAAAATAATAGCGGTGTAAATAACACTTGAATTTGGTATACCAGATACACAATTTTCATTTCCGGTACAAACTATTGAAGAATTGGATCAATTGAATGCTTATAGTAGGTATGGCGTTACTTGAGCCTGGGGAAATTTTGATGACCGTGGGAAAATTGAAAATTGCACCTAAAACACAAAAAAATGAAATCGAAGGAAACCTTTGCGGCATACATCAAAGGAAGCCGCTGGACAGGTGTTAATTGAATGTCTACAGGTGTATTCAATCGATAATCAATCAATCAAATTTTTGGCAATTGGCCCACCTTCGAATTATTTTGGCAACTGACTCACCCGAAATATTTTTTTTTTTGGCAACTGATCCGTTTTGGAATATTTTGGCAACTGGCCCACTTTGGAATTTTTGGCAATGGCCCCACCCCCGAAATATTTTTGGCAACTGGCCTACCTTTGGAATATTTGGCAATTCGCTCATCTTAGAATTTTGGCAATTGGCCCACCTTTTGGAATATTTTGACAGCTGGCCCACTTTTGGAATTTTTAACAATTGGCCCACCCCCGAAATATTTTTTTTTGGCAACTGGCCTACCTTTTGGAATATTTGGCAATTCGCTCACTCATCTTAGAATTGTGGCAATTGGCCCACCTTTGGAATATTTGGCCACTGACCCACTTAGGAATATTTGGCAACTGGCCCATCTCGGAATATTTGACAACTGACCTACTACTTACTCCGTTTTATTTTCTATTACCCATTTTCAACGTAGGACCTCGCCATCAATGAGAATAATCTTTATAAGTCTTAGATATATAATTATTAACACTTCAACGCCACCTATCGGCCAACTCACAAACTTTTAATATATTTATTTTATAATTACTAATTGATGACGTCATTTGATCACGTGACAATATTTTTATACAATTTTTAATGAAAAAGCTGCTCTCTGCTGGGAATCGAACTGTTAACCTCTCGATCCATACATAGGCGCATTATCCAACTGCGCTATCTGACTGCTTATAGTTCATGTATTTAAATTCGTAGTCTCCTGTCTCGGGCGAGGTCAAATAGGATATCATAGTGAATAGAAAGAATGTAGAATTTCCACTTAAGGTTTTATCTCATCCAACTGAAATAATTATTTGATTTGTGACAAGCTGTTATGTACAAATTAACATATATCCAAAAGGAAACAAATTCAAATGTAGCATATAAGTGATAATCATTTCGAACAATAGGTCGACACGATTAAAATTTAATCATGGTTATTGTGTTGAATGAAGGAATCGAGGGATATGCATTTTTTAGTATCAACGTAAGCAAAAAGTTCAAGAATCAGATTTGTTACGTATTATTTCTAATATTGTTTTTGTCTACACACGGGCCTTCGTTGTTGTGTACTAAGTTTAATTCCAAATATCCTTTTTCGCTCAAATAAACAAGAGTATATGATAAAATATTTAAGGGTAATATGGGCTCTATGTTTCTAAAATCAACTTCTCGTATTTAGTACCCACTAGATTACACGATGAATAGACGAATAGACAAAGTTTTAAAATCATCTATTTGCATTACTTATTTAGCAGCAGCAATTGTAGATAAGAACCAGACGTGGAATTTTATCTGTTATATAGGTCACAGGTTATGAAACAAGCTAGGAGGAGCATTACATATTATTTCCTTTGTATAGCAATAATTATCTATACTGGCAAAAAGACCAATGATTAATAATTGAAGGATAATATTTAAACACCCTCTTCGTAGCGATATTATAGAAGCATATGTAATACCATAATAAGCCATAACGCACATAAAATAATTTTCACGTAACACTTTTCAGGAAACACTCTGTATATTAAAAATTTATACCTAGGTTAGCACAGTTACAGTATTTACAATAAGAACTATATTATGAGAGTTTTAAAATTAAAGTAAATCAATGCATAAGTAAGCGAACGCATTTGAATGAAGCCATTGTCAACAATTATTGTGCGTTGTAATGATAATATAATTCATATATATTATGCCACTTGTACATCTAACATTTTACAATCATTCTTTTCTTATGATCCATTTATAGTTTTCCAATATAATTTTTCAATAATAGGTATTTAACTTGATTACTCAAGCACATATTTCCAGCTTCAATAGGCGTGGATGTTTCTAACGTACTTCTAACAGTATACCCCTTCAATCCAGTAGCGAATTTAGACACAGTTCGGCAGCAAGTTGGGACGGCAAAATGCAGCAGGAGGTACCGCGAAATGATATATAACAGTGTTTTTTTAAAAGTTTTTTATAAGCAAAATAGTTTTATTTTATTGGTAGTATTGACTTTTCAGGAGCGGCAAATTTGTCTTGGGCGGCACAAAACCAAATATTTCGATGCTTCAATCTTAAATGAAACAGTCTGAAAATAGTATTTTACACAAGAATAATCAACCATCTATAAAATCTGTTAACACCTCCCAATAAAAAATTACTAATTCTAATATATCGTCAAAAATTCAGAGTTAATTATTTAATTTCTGCGCTACATAATAAGGCAATAGGAACATTTTCAGTCTCAATAAAAATGCCAACACCCATAAAATATGCAAGACGTTAATAATAAATCAAATACGTACATTCATAGAGAAGCACCTTGTATTCGGCCATGATAACTATATGTGTTGTTTTGGAAACACATTAATTCTGAAAATAATTTACTCTGCGAGGTCTATCTCAATTCATAGACAGATTTATGCAATAGGAAGGAATAGTGGTAGAGACAAACAATCAAAATTCAAAAGAATGTAAGCAAACAAAAACATTATTCTCAACTGATATTGACAACCACTATTTACGGACATAAGTAAAAATATTATAGAAATATAGATAATAAACCCCTATTAAATAATATTGTTAAAATGTAATACTTTACATTTCACAAGTATCTTAGGGTAAAATAAAACAATCCACCTATTACAGAGTTCAGCGTGTCAGGTAGGTTAGGTTAGGTTGAAATGTGAGTGGGTCTATACCTCCACTGCGACTGCTTGTGGCTCACTCCTAATTTATATTTCACCCAATAGGTTCAGCCTTTTAATAAAGCTAATAACTTTGTTGGGTGAGAGATTGTCCAAGTCCTCAGGCAAAAGCTGACCTTTGCCAAATAGTGAGAACCGGGTTCTTTCTGCAGCAGGACAAGTGCACAGGACATGCCTTGCCGTTTCATCTTCCTCTAGACACAGACGGCATTCGGCGTTTTCCACCAGTCCAAGTCTGTGTAAATGATGATTTAATCTACAGTGCCCAGTATATAGGCCGATTAGAGTACTTAGGTGTAACCTGTTCAACTCTAGCAGTTTTTTAGCTCTTGATTTCAAAGGATTTGTAATAAACTCCTTCGAATGAACTAATCCTGGTAGTTCCTGCCAGTGGTAGAGAGTCTTGCTCTCGGCCCAGTCTAGGATATTTGTTTTGGCAGTGCTTGAAGATATGCCAAGAACTGGTTCTGGTCCTATAAATTTTGATGCCACACCCTCTCTAGCTAGGCAATCGGCAATTTCATTGCCCTCCAGCCCAGAGTGGCCAGGCACCCAGACCAGAGTCAGTTTGTTGTTCTTACCCAATTGGGTTAGAGCTTTTTGGCAGTTCCACACTGTTTTAGAATTACAGCGATAGGATCTAAGAGCTTTAAGGGCTGCTTGGCTGTCTGAGAAGATTTTTATTGATCTGTGTCTGGGGTGGGTTGATTCCAGCCTCCGTACACACAGTTCAATGGCATATATTTCAGCCTGAAAAATTGTCGCGATATCACCCAGGCTCGAAGTTATTCTTACCTTTGAGCAGCAACTGTAAACTCCAGCTCCTGTTCCTTCAGGAGTTTTGGAACCGTCTGTATACCAACAGCTGTCTGCCTTCTGTAGGTCGGTTTTATTCCGATCCCACTCATCTCTTTCAGGAAATAGGATGTTGAAAGGCAGCTCATGGTTGGTTCTGGAAGGCATAACATCAGAAGGCATACCTAGGATGCTGTGACTGTTTAGGTCATCAATCAATCCGTTGCGTTCCTTGATGATAGCCTGCGGCATATTGATTGCCGATTGTTGGAGTCTATATGTTGCCCACCTAGCTTCTCTCTCCAAGTAAATATGGAGAGGTGGTAAGTCTAGGAGGATTTCCAAAGCAGCTGACGGTGTGGTGCTTATAGCACCAGTTATTGCCAGGCATGCTAGTCTCTGTAAACCAGAGAGTTTGGCTTTGGCCGACTGTTGTAGCCCTTTCGACCACCAAACTATGGAGCCATACGTTATCATTGGTCTAATGACCGTAACGTATATCCAATATATTTGTTGGGGACCCATACCCCAGGATTTTCCACAAATTCTACGGCATGTCCACAGGGACAGCCTTGCTTTGAGGATTATCTTTTCCAGGTGGGAATTCCAGTTGAGTGATCTATCCAGCGTAATGCCTAGATATTTCACCTCATCCGAAAATGGAATGGTTTCACCTAGTAAGGAAGGCGGTTCTAAGTTATCCAGCTTCCTTTTCCTGGTGAAGGGTACTATTACAGTTTTGCGGGGATTGACAGACATCTGTTCCCTCTCACACCAGATCTGCACTGTATCTAGTACCTCTTGAAGGGTATGAGAGAATGCCTCTTCAGATTTACCTTTAACCATGATGACTAGGTCGTCTGCATATGCCAGAATCTCGGGCTTCCCACAGAGATAAAATGGCCAGCAGGTCATCCACAAGTAGTGACTACAGAAGGGGGGAAAGAACCCCACCTTGTGTGCACCCTCTCGCGGCCCTGAAGCTGACCGTTTCCCCCTGTAAAGTTGTCGTTATGATTCTGTTTTCCAGCATAGCTTGGATCCAGTCAGTTATGGTTAGCTCGATTCCTCTAGCAGCTGCCGCTGTGTATAAGGAATCCGGCAGTGCATTATTAAATGCTCCTTCAATGTCGAGAAAAACAGCCACTGCAATCTCTTTTTCCTGAAGGGATTGAGTGATTTTCCCGACTAGGTTATTAAGTGCTAGTTCTGTTGATTTGCCTGGCTGGTAAACATACTGGTGGGCATTAAGGGGATGAATGCTCAGGATGTTCCCCCTAATGTATCCATCCAGCACTTTTTCCAGGCCTTTCAACAGAAATGATGTCAGGCTAATGGGTCTTAGCGATTTAGGGTCCGGTTCTGTCCGCCCCATTTTTGGTATGTATACCACTTTAACCGCCGCCCAACTGGATGGTATATGATTCCACACCAGACTAGCTCTGTAAAGTCTGATGAGGAATGGTAGTAGTATCTCCAGTCCGCTTTGCAACAGCGCTGGAAAAATACCGTCCTCACCAGGCGATTTGAGTGGTTGGAAAGATTTAATTGCCCACTCAATCGTTGTTGCTGTGATAACTTTTTTAGCTACCAACCAATCATTTTTACAGGGTCGTTTATACCGGCACCTCGATAGTGGCAGCTGTTGGTTATCTGGCAGAATCGAACTTCCTGGGAAGTGGTTCTGTGCTAGAAGCTCTAGGGTTTCCTTTCCAGATTCGGTGAACAAGCTATCTGTTCGTTTTACTGTTCCAAACTCCCATACCGGTTCTCTGGAAATGATCTTGTGGATTCTAGTACTGCAATTCAATTCAATTCAACACAACTTTATTAAAATTAATGAGTATATAACATGTATAAGCAACAATTGTATAAAAACGAACAAAAAACTAAACCTAAACTCCTTTTAACATTGTAAATAAAAATAGGTGATTTGATAAAAAAATGCTTAAAAAAGAAAGCTTAACATTAACAAGAGCACTAAAACTTTGGCTTTCGCCGTTTGTACTGCAAGGTGCATCAGTGATGTTCTCGCAAAACCTCCTCCAAGATTCCCTTTTTGCTTTCCTAATTTCTTTATTATAGTCTGTTAAAGCAGATCTATAGTGTTCCCAATTGCCCGAAGCTTTAGCTCGATTGAAGAGACGTCGAACTTCTTTTCTCATTTTATCTAATGTTTTGTTCCACCAAGATGCCCCTCTGTTGTCTTTTTTAGACTTTAGTGGAGAATTTTCATGATATGCTGAAATGATTGCACTGCGGATCTGTTCCATTGCGATTTCTATTTCATCATGATTCCTGATTGTGGTGAGAGCGGACTCCAGATGCGACTGGAGAGATTGTTTATACCCTTCCCAGTCTGTGCATCTAGGATCTCGGTACGTCACCATAGGTCTTGGACCGACTTCTATATTAAATAGAATATGTCTGTGATCTGAACATGAAGGTTCAGAGGATACCTGCCAGTCAGTTATCTTATTGCTCACAAAAGTTGAGCTGATTGTTAAATCTAGTACCTCTTTCCTATTTCTAGTAATAAAGGTTGGTTCGGCTCCAATGTTATTCACAATTAGTTCCTCACCTAAAATATAATCAAAAAGTGACTCACCTCTATGGTTGATATCTGTGCTTCCCCATGCTGTATGGTGGGAGTTTGCATCACATCCAATTACGAGGTGAATATTGTTCCTCTTGCTGTAGGTGACTAATGACCTAACTACTGCCGGAGGAGGTTGATCCGCACTTCTATCACCCGGGAAGTAAGCTGAGCAGATTATTATGGCCAATCTGCCCCCCTCCACTGGTACTGATATATGGATAGCTACAACATCCTGGGTGCAGTAACCTGAGAGCATAAAATACTCAATGTTATTTCTGACCAGGATACAGGCTCTAGGTCTTTCTCCAGAGCCAATAGATATTACCTTGCCAGAAGTATTGCCTAGTCCGTTTACTCGGCCTGAGGTGGTTGTCCAAGGTTCCTGAATAAGAGCAATATCGATTTGCTCTTCCTTGAATCTTTTGCCAAGGACGTATGTAGCGCCCTTGGCATGTTGTAAATTCGCTTGCAGGCACCTGATGTTGGTGATCATCAGGCGGGAATGGGGATTTAGGATAAAGTGAGAAAGGAGCTGGTAAAGTTAAGGAGTAAAGGAAAGGGTTGGTTGGGTTAGGAGGTTTGCGAGGGGGTCTGGGCGAATTGTTTTTTCCCTTTGGAAGGTGGTTTTGATCCGCTTTTCTTCAGGGAAGGTTTATTCGGGAGGATCCTTTCCTTCCCGATTGATCGGGGCTTAGCACCCTCTTTGGGGAATGGTTTAGGTCCGCTCCCCTCAGCTGTTGCTTGCGCCGCCGATGTTTGAGGGGTGGATGTTTTCCCCACCCTGACTTTTGGTCGGAATTGTACCTGACCAAAGCCAAAGTAGGGTCTGTACCCCATCCCCTTCAGTGCAGACATAGACATCTCATCTACTGAGAATGTCCATATCTGCCCAGAACCTGTTGGTTCCCGGTGTAGTATTACCCACTCCCGGGTATTTAGACCATGGTTCATTTTCCTCAGCCTAGTTAGTACTATCTCGGATGACAGCTGACTTCCAGCATCATCCGGGATATAAGCCACACAGACGTGTGGCTTGGGAAGTTCCTGCCCCTGCACAAACTTCAAACGAGCTCCATCCCATGGTCGAAAGGACTTTGTCGTCACCTCCAACCATGAGACGCTCGCCTGGTCTGCACAGGTTATTAGGAGATATCCAGGCCGTTGTGAGCAGTTCTGGAATCTCACCTGAGGACCGCCTTCTGGGATTTGTTCTACAGCTTTCAAGATTGATTGCTGCAGAGCGCCCAATTGGGTGTTATCCAAGGCCGCCTCAGGGCAATCAGAGTGGATAATGCCCGCTCTGATACCCTGTGTGACGGCCTTGAAAGAAGGTTTAACAGTTTCGCCTTCCCGTGGCTTTTTTGCCAGCTGGGGGGGCGAGCTGCCATCTGATCCAGGGCGTTTCCCCGTTTCAGCACGCGCAGAGGTGGTTTGTTGTCCTTCCTCTGGCGGTTGGTTGGTTTCACAGCCCTCGGCTATAGATTTCAAGGCGGATTGGTAGGATACCCCGCTCTTGAGTAAGCGTTTAAGGCGCCTTTGTTTAGAACCTGGCAAACGCTTACGTTTCAGGGAGAGATTGCCCAAAGCTTTCTCTTCTCCTGAATTGCTTTCTTCCTCAGACACAGGAGTTGGTCCCTTTGACGGTCCTGCCTCCTGATCTGACGGAATCGGGCATGGTTATGGAGTTGGATTATTCCTACCTCCATTTTTTCTTCAATATGAAGATCGGGGGTTGGACCCCCCTCGTTGGGTTTGTTTAGGTTACTAGTATCATCCATACAGTTCCCACGAGTAGCTAGGGAATAAAGTCCACCACGGTAGAGCCCTGCATTGCCGTGGTAAGGCAAAGCACTCCGGAAGATTGCCCTGTTTTCCGGAGGCCCCATTCATGACACCAATCACCCCAGTGCCATTTATCCTCTTGCACGGGTCGCGCAACACCTAGGATTAGGGGGAAGTTATCAACCTGCCTTGTCTAGATCCGCCATGTTTAGCCGTACGCAGGGTCACCTCGAGCAGGATACGACCTAAGGTCGCGCACGGACGGTCTTGAGAAGAGCTTCCTTGAGGATGGACCGGTTCCTCTCAGCTGTTCCCCTGGAGTTAGTGGCTTGTGGCTAACTCCTTACCCCCGTGTCAGGTCAAGTCAAGTTTTACTATAGTTTCTTCGATTATGTTCCCCAGAACCTAAAATTGTCTAGAGGGCGTATTTCGCATCAGATCAGAACGGAATTTGGCAAGCCATTACTTTGAATCCATATCTCGGTTAAGTTCGAAGATGGGCCAAATTGCCTTTTTCGTTTTAAAATGGCGGCAGTTCAAAGTCCCAATATTTTATTTCGAATCTAATATGTGATGCATCGTTGGATAGTGTTCATATAGCCTTACAACTTTTGTCTAAAACATTTTTGCTAAAACGCGCAAGAAAAAATCGCGGCGGTTCAAAGTCTTAATTAACTGAAATTTAATTGCAAAAAATGTAGAAACTTTGAACTAATAGAGATCTTACAGAAAACAATAACTGACAAAGAGAAAATTATAAGTGTTCAAGAAGCTATAATTAATTTACTAAAAGAAAAAATTGAAAATGTAGAAAAAACCAAGAATCTTTCTTATGCCAATGTTTTACAGCAAAAAATTCCAATTACCAATACAATGAAAACCAATATTCCAAAGATAATCGTTAAGCCAAAAAAACAATAATCATCAGAGCAAACTAAGAGAGACATAGATTTAAATATCCATCCTGCTGAACTTAAAATTGGTATTGCTGATATAAAGCCAACAAAGCTTGGTAATATGATAATTAAATGTCAAACCAAAAGTGAATTAGAAATTCTAAAACAGGCCCTTGATAATAAATTAAAAAATAAATACGATATTGAACTGAGCAAATTACGACAACCACGAATAAAAATTGTAAAAGTTACCCAAGACTATACACAGGAAGAAATTGAAAATTATCTAAAAAAACAAAATAACTTAAATTTTATTCGTAAAAACAGAAACGGAACAAAAACGATTATATGTGACTGTCCCTAATGTATTTCACCAGATAATGAATTTGAAAAAAATATGTTTAGGCTGGGAAAGATACATGGTCTACGAAGATTTAAGTATACCAAAATGTTATAACTGTCAGGGATATTTTCATAAAAAAAGTGAATGCAGGAATAAAATAGTATGCCCTAGATGCTCAGAAGAACATGAAGAAAGTATGTGCTGTAAACAAAAAAAATTCTGTAAAAATTGTGAATTATCAAATGAAAAATACAATACTAACTACGCCACTGACCATCAAAACAGCAGTCCTGAATGTCCAGTACTAAAATTCCACATAGATGTGCTCAAGAGCAAGATAAACTATATAGAGTGAAATAAACATAGGTTGCTCCTCTATTTTTATTGACCTTAGTATATATATATAGATTCTTTTTTTGCTATTACTTTTTAATATTCATACTTAGTTAATTTCATGGTGAACTAAACATATTAAATGAAATTGAAAATGAGGAAATTAATGCTTCAATAAATATAGACCCTAAGATATGATATATTCGGTTATAATAAATTTTGTACTAATGTAGCCCCTAAAAAAAATATACTTAAGATTCTTCACATAAACATTAGAAGTGCCCAAAAAAATTTTGATATGTTTTTAACGTTCCTTGAAACCTTTCAAATGAAAAATTTGGATGTAATAATTTTTGGTGAAACTCGGTGCATTTCCAATATAAATAATTTTACAATTCCTAGTTTCCAAACTCTTTATAATAATAGCATGATCAATCAAAATGATGGAATACTTATATTTATTAGAGACTATATTAACTATAAGATAAATCATACTGTTCTACCCTTAACCAATGTAACGATAACTGATATCACCTTCAAAAAATTTAACATAGAATTTTCAATCATGCCTTCTTATAGATCTCCCTCCATAAATGATAACTTGTTCTTGACCGACCTAGAAGCCTATTTCACCAAATTAAAAAGTAATAGAATAGATATATTCATAGGAGATATAAATTTTGATATACTTAACCCCACACGGGCTTCAATTAATAGTTACTTGTCTATGTTGAGTTTTTTTGGTTTCAAGCCATACATAAATTCATATACTAGAGTAACTCCGGACAGTAGCTCTTGTATTGATCATATTTTCATAAGAAAGAATGTTGAAATGAGCAATTTATTACTCGATGCATTGGTTATAGATACAGATATTACTGACCACTTCCCGATCTACTTAAATGTTAGTCTTGATGACAATAGTAATGAGAAAAAAGGTATTAAACAAAAAACCATTACCAAATTTGATGGTAAAAAATTTGAAAAATGATTAGTTCACTACAATGGGATAATATTATTTCATTAAGTGATCCTGAATTGGCCTATCAAAAATTTATTGATATTTTTATGTCCTTACATGAAGTTTGTACCACCACCAAATCAGTACCATGTAGGAAATACAAGAAACTTAAACCATGGATTACAAATGGCATAATCAAGTCAATTAAGCATAGAGATAAACTAAAAACACTAGTTTTAAGAAATAAAAATAATATTAACTTACTTCAAGAGTATAAAAATTATAGAAACAGACTCAATGGAATCATACAAAAGGCAAAAAACAGCTATTACACTAACCAAATTAATGAAAACCTTAAGAATATAAAAAAAATCTATGAGATAATCTCTGACGCTGCCAATGAAACTAAAAATAAAACTAACAACAATTTAACCATTCTTGATAATAATAACACACAATTCCCAAATGATACTGAAATGGCAAATTTTTGCAATAATTATTTTGTAAATATAGGCGTGAACATGGCTTCAGTGATAAAGGAACCTATTTCTAAAGTTAATATAGTTTATCCTAACTTAATGAATTCTATGGCCTTAAATCCGGTATCGAGTAATGAATTAATTATGCATATCAACCCTTTAAAAAATAATAGTGCACCAGGCATAGATAGCATAACATCAAAACTTATTAAAAAGTTCCATATATACATTCTTGATCCTCTAGTTCATATTATAATCTTATTTTTGTAACAGGCAAAGTTCCCTCTTCATTTAAGATGTCGATTGTAACACCAATATTTAAAAAGGGCTGCAAAACTAATATTACAAACTATCGTCCAATCAGTGTTATTTCTACATTTGCAAAAATATTTGAAAAGTACCTAAAAAAAAGGTTACTTGATTATCTTACTTCAACCAATTTATTAAATGATAACCAATTCGGGTTTATGAAAGGGATCAGTACAAATGATGCTATGTTCAAACTCATAAATAATATAAAAAATTGCCTCGATAATAACCAAAAGGGCATTGCAGTCTTTTTAGATCTAGCAAAGGCCTTCGACACTGTACCCCATACAATGCTCATTGACATTCTTGAGCATAATGGTATCAGGGATACGGTGTTGGAAGTCTTCAAGAATTATTTAGCTGATAGGAAACAAATGGTTAAAATTAGAAACATATTTAGTGACCCTCTGGATATTAAGATTGGTATACCACAAGGGACAGTACTCGGTCCAATTCTTTTTATTACTTATATAAATTCACTGCTGAATTTAAATATAAATGGCACCTCAATATCATATGCAGATGATACTGTTTTATTCTTTGAGGATAAAACATGGGAAAATGTGAAAAATAAGGTGATAAAAGGCTTAGAAAGAGTCAAATGTTGGCTTGACCAAAATAAATTAACTTTAAATTCTAATAAAACATTCTACACTGCATATTCTATAACTGATGCAAATAGACCGAATTTTAATTACATTAAATTAAACGAATCTGACCTTACTATTAAAGAAAGTAACTCTATAAAATATCAAGGCATCACAATTGACAAGAATTTAAAATGGATCGACCATATACATGATTTAACCAACAAAATTAGGCGTTTAATTCATAAGTTCTACTTAATACGTAATATTTTAACTAAAAAATTGTTAATTCAAATATACAAGTCTTTAGTGGAAGCACTACTTAGATATGGTATCATTGTTTGGGGGGGGGCTCTATAACAATGCTTTGAAACAATTGAATGTGGTCCAAAACCAAGGTTTGTAAAGTAAGATAGGTAGCATGGTAACTTGAACGGAATGGAGGGATTACGATGAAGGCGGCCATCTTGCGCGTCATCATGCCTACTGAAACTTAATTGTACGTATGCATCTTTTGAGACGTTGCGCTTATTTATTGAGTTATTTCGAAATATTTGTTGTTTTTGTGTTTATAATCGTGCAGTTATTGTTATTTAGTGTATAATCTAATTGACAATTACTGTTAAAGACAAAAGACTCATAGTATATAGAAGTTTGTAACCTGTGTATTTACAGATGACATAATTTTAAGGTAAACAGTTTTTATTATTTTCCGTTCATAATAATAAACAAATAACAATGTTACATACAATTATTAGTTGACTGGAGGAAAGGTTTGTAGTGTAGCTGTTTACAAAAACAACTCAAAAAAGGCAAAAGAGAGTGGTGAGATGTTGATGTTTTTTTCCTTCCCTGAAATAATTACTCAATACAGGAAATAAATTTATTTTCATATGATACAAAGAAATATTAGAAAAAACCAATGAGTGACTTTTTCTTATTAATTGCTGTGTCTAATATGACATGATAAAATATAAGGCCCTCTTGTTAAGTTTTATTAATAAATTATTGTATGCACATCTAATTCTAATAAAAAATTTGCATTAACATTTTTTAATACTACATATAATTGTAAAGGTTGGCCTGGGGAAAAATTTCCACTCAGCACGTCATAAAATAAGAAACTTTTCTAACTAACTCTTTTCGTTAGGGCGAAAATTAGTATCATGTATGTTTCTTCATCTATCTTATAACTCATTAAATTCGCTAAGAATTATATAAAGCAATGTAATCAAGACTGAAAGTCTCGGGCAAGAAATTGCACACAAGATTGAAATAACCTACTTCAGTCCCTTGATATAAAATGTACTTCTTTAACTGCATACATTAATTAGTTATAAATTTGATATATAGTAATGTCAATTTTAAATTCCAAGGAAAACGTTATCGATGTTAATAATCATTAATCAAAAAAGTCAATTTATTAATTTGTGCTTGTACATTAAAAAATACAAAATACGGAATTCAAATTCATAAATAATTATACTTCCATACTAATGGTTTGAATGCCAGAAATTCGAATGAGCAGGCAGAGTGACGCGTTCCCGCATTTTAAATAGCGATCTCTGATTGGTCGAAAATTACCATGCTACCTATCTTACTTCACAAACCTTTGGTCCAAAACTATATTTTGCGAATTATCTTCTTCAAAGATAGACTGTACTCAAGCAACCTTCTATATAATGAATCAATACTAAATGTCCGATGTTTATATTATCTCAATATTTGTATATTTTACTTTAAATCGATAAACAAAAATTTAGTGAACCACTGTTATCAAACCAGACAAAATGTTAACAATATTATGGTTATACCATTTAGAAAATACGATGCCAACCAACGCTTTGCTTCAATCTTAGCACCAAAAATTTATAACCTCCTGCCTCATGAAATAAGAACAATAAGTAACTAAATACAATTTTTTTGTTAAAAAATGTTAAACTTTTATATATCAAAATAGGGACTACATTAATAATAACCTCTTATAAAAATTTGTAACTATTTCTTACACTATTTTACTCTCTTCATCTTCAACTCCTCTATTATTTTCTCCTATTCCTGCTTACTTTAAATAATCTTAATAATAATGTAATTGTAAAATAATATAGTTGTAAAATAAATAAGATTGGTAGCACTGTGTGTTACTAATAGGGATTTAGGGACAGTGTGGTTGGATACGGAAGTGGAGAAAGTCATTATAATTCCTGCGATTGTAGTGGTAGCATATTATGTGATTTGGCGTGTGTTAAAAATCGAAATCAAATAAAATATTATAAGTCAGAGTGTGTTTTAATATATCTAATACTGAAAGAGGGCTGTATAGAACATGGCGGAGTCGAAAAGGCAAAGAATCTAAATTATTGAACGAAGTTAAGTGAGGTTAACCACGTGGTGGAAAACTGCAAAATAATTCGTCATGGAAGCGTCCACGGCAAAAATTCCAAAACCTATGTTGTTGGAAGGTAATATACCTGAAAATTTTAGAAAATTTAAACAACAGTTGTTAATATATTTAACGGCAACTGGGTTAAGTGAGAAAAGTGAGAAACAGAGGGTGGCCATACTCCTAAATATAATAGGAGAGAAATGTCTAGAAATATTTAACAATTTTACGTTATCTGATGAAGATAGAAAAAAATTGATAAAGTGTTGAATGAATTTGAAAAATACATGCTGCCGAAGAAATATTTAATGTATGAAAGATTTGTATTATATACAAGGGGGCAAGAAGACAGAGAGCCGATAGACAATTATGTAAACAGTATTAAAAAACTGGTCAAGAGTTGTGAGTTCAAGGATGAAAATGAAATGGTACGAGATAGGCTAGTACTAGGAATTAGAGATAAAAAGCTACAGGAAAAATTAATAAATATAGATGAGTTAAGTTTAACAAAAGCTATAGAAACCTGCCGATTATATGAGACAATGAAAGGCCAGTTAAAAAATATGATGGAGAAAAGTGAAACTGATGTGGATGTAATAACAGTAATAACAAAGAAGGAAAACGATAATTCTGGAAAAGCTTTGAGTAAGAGGAGAGAGTTAAAAGGAAAAGAAGAAAAGAAAATGTTTAAGTGTACAAAATGTCATACGAATCATGGTATCAACGAATGCCCGGCATATGAGAAAAAATGTCACAGATGTGGAAAGTTTAATCACTATAAAGTGGCGTGTAAAGTGACGCTGGTAAAAGAAGTTACATTGGATGGCGACGAGGAACGAGACGATGAAGAAATTTTTTTAAATCTTGATTCGGTAAAGTGGTGTAATAAAACCGTGAGTGAGGTCACTTGGTATGAAAATGTAATTATTAATAATAAAAATGTAAAATTTAAGTTAGATACGGGGTGTGAGGTAAATTTATTACCCATTGAAATTTTGAACAAAGTAAATAAAAAATGTAAAATAGTGTTACGTGTTTACAATTTTCAGTAAACACTCCGTGGGTTTAAATAACTTGCAACAAGAATTTTCACAAACCACTGATTTATTTAATCACTAAAATTACACTAGTAAATATTTAAAAATCACACAACTAATAATAACTTAATCTAACATGAATTCACTACTTTTAAAACACTATGTACTTTTCTTCCTATACACTTGTCAACTTTTGTCTAACCTAAAAACTATCTGTCTGTTTACTTCACTGAACTGCGGCGGGATTCTAAGATGCTATCGTATCGAGTCGATACGATACTAGTGATTCTTGAAACACTATCGTATCGTATTTTTGACACTTACTCGATAGAATTTCCTCGATACCAACGTAGCTGTCGTATCAGTAATACGATATATGCCTCTCTTTTTAATATATGTGCCATCTTTCTTTATTTTCGTTAGTTGACGCGTTGACGTCATTTAAATATATTTGAGGCATAGTTCGAGAACTATTTTACATTTTGATAATTAATTCATATGATAAATAAATGTATGTATATGGCGCTACTTATGGAATTTTTTAAATATTTATTTATTTTAGAATGCTGCCAATATTTCATCAAGAAATTTTACAACAAAATCGCCAAGATATCCGTCGGTTAAGATTGAATAGAAACGAATTAAGAAACCAATCAAATCCGTTTAATTTACCTGACCGACGATTTATTGAACTATATCGATTATCTAAAACCCTTGTTAGAACACTAATAAATATAGTAACACCACTATTAAGAAGTCCACTCATATCTGGCGGTGTATCCATAGAAAATAAGATATTTTGCGCTTTACGTTTTTATGCTACTGGTAGTTATCAGAGGGGTTTAGGGGAAGAATACAATATTTCGTTAAGCCAAACTGTAGTCCATCGAGCTGTACATGAGATAACCCGAGCTATAGTGCAATCGATGGCGGCAGATTACATTAAATTTCCAGCATCGATGGACGAAAGAAACCGAATAAAGTTTCGTTTTATGGAAAAATGGAGTTTTCCAGGAATAATTGGTGCAATCGATTGCACTCACATTGCTATTCTAAAGCCACGAAATGACGAACACAATTTTATTAACAGGAAAGGGTTCCACTCCCTTAATTGTCAAATTATTTGTGACGACAATTTAATCATAAATAATGTATTAGCCAATTATGGAGGGTCAACTCATGATTCTTTCATTTGGAGGCATTCTTTAATTAAAAACTATATGCAGGATCTGTACAATCATGATGAAAAATCTTGGTAAATAGGAGACTCAGGTTACCCTCTCCAACCCTACCTCATGACACCCTTTTTAAATCCTTTTGAGGGCTCGCCAGAATCAAAATACAATCATGCTCATATAAGAGCAAGGAATTGTATAGAAAGGTGTATAGGTGTACTTAAAATTAGGTTCAGATGTCTGTTGAAGGAATGGTCCCTTAGATATGCCCCACAATTTGTAACCGACTTACTAAAAGCTTGTGTCATTTTACATAATTTATGTGTTAATGAGGGGGTTCCATTACTTGAAGAAGCAGTAGAAGATATTCAACAGGCAATTGATTTTGACTTACTACCAATAAACGAGCCAAGGCAACTAGTACTGGCTGGGTTAGCAGTACGAGATACTATTGTAGAACAGTATTATCGATAAAGTGTTCGATGTTCCCTCTCTTTATATCGCCCTCTACCTCATGTTCTTTAACCAGTCCGTCGTTATAGATAAATTAAAACTATTTGCTCATTTGAATGTATTAAATAATGAATGAAATGTTAACATTTATAGGTATATAGGTACCTAAATATAAAACTAACTAAGTAACTATTCCAATTATTATTATTCATAAAATACAAATGTATGCTGTAAAAGTATCTATTTCCTAACAGATAAAGCTTAATATTGCCTTAAATCTTAAATTATCCATTACAAATATTTTGAAGAAGATTCTGTTGAGCTTGTAAGATCTGGAAAAGTATATGTAGGTATAATTTTTCAATAACTAATAAACTAATTTTATTTATACCTGAACAAGATTATAATTTAACTGCCTAATTTCTGCAGTCATTTCTTTCAATTCTTTGGAAACTTCTTCTAAAGAGGTTTTCAAAGTCGTTTTTATATCACTAAGTTCGTTCAATGTTTCTCTGTATTCTTGTAAATATTCAACAGCCTGTCTTTTACATGCAGGCTGTTGATTATTTATTGATCTTTTTTTAATATTAATTCCTGGCGTGAATTCAAGCGATGCTGTAAATATTTGGGAATCTGTTACACTATTTATAGTAGATTCTGAAGGCACTCCGCATTCAGGTTCATTTAAGCCTATAAAATTTTCACCTAGTATGTCCAGTATCCTCATTTCTATATCAGAGAAGTCCTTTTCCTCCTCTGAAATTCCTCCACCGGTTTTATTCATATTTTTTTTTAAACTTGCTGCCTTTCTTTTTAAATTATATTTAAAGTCACTCCATGTCTAAAAAGTATATATGAATTGAAATTAAAGAATTAAAATGAAATGTTGAACAGAGCTCCAGTTATTATAGTTTAATTACTTTCTGCCATTTATCGGTAGCCTTACTACCGAAACCAAGAGCATTCAACTTTTTAGCAGTTTCGTCCCATAATTGCTTGTAAAGTTCTCGTCCCTTAGGCCCCACAAACTTTCCAGTTGCTATGACTGGACTTGCCTCCATCGCCTCCAACAAAATGTGCCAATGGGCCTCACGTACTTTAAAAGACATATCTAAAATAATTCAATATAGTTTTTCTGTTTTAAAAAAATGTTGGTTCAATCTCTCACTTTTAGAAATACAAATAATTAAATTCAAAATTCAAATATGACCCGGTACTGCCAACTGCCAAAATTTGACATCACTGGACAAAATTTCTTTTCTCATTGGATAAATTCCGACGATACCCGAAAGATTTACTCGATAGCAACTTAGAATTCCAACCACGTATCGTATCGTATTTCGCTGCTATCGTATCGAGCTCGATACGATAGCAACTTAGAATCCCGCTGCTGAACTGTATTGCCTACTTCACTCAACTGAACTCTTCTTCTACAAACTGTCTCTGTAACCAGAACCACAGATTACCCAGAATTGTACTGGATACTAAACTGAACTGTTCCTTATATTCCACTAAACTGTACTGTTCTCCATCTGCTGGATTCCCCTCTTTATATACACACTTGGAATTTCCAGAACTCTATTTCTAGAATTCTCCATAGTTTTCTACTATGTACTAGATGACTGTTCGTCAATTGGCTCATAGATGGCGCCACCCTACTAGTCAGGGAGTAACAGAATAACAGGTACTTAATCACATCTTTCCTCGTTAGAGGGCAGCACATAACACTGCCCCCTCCTTAAGCCTAAACGTCCCGGTCAGGCATTTCAGATACCCCAGTATACTTTGCCAACCTGTCCAGGTGCACGATCTTCATCTTGGACTTCTTTCTACGTTGAATCCTATAAACAACGTCGTTGATCCGAGTGATGACAGAATACGGTCCTTCCCAAGGTGAGCGAGGCTTCGAGAATCCTTCTTCACTCCGCTGTGGGTTATACAGCCAAACCGAGTCCCCCACCTTGAATCCTGCTGAACTGGCATTGCGGTCATATCTAGCCTTCATTCGATCACCACTCCCTGTAGGTGACCTCTTGGCAGCCACATTCGCACAAACCTTGCAACTGCGACACCAAGCCTCTACATCCTGACAGCTATTTACCCAGTAAAATCGCTCCCGTACTCTAGCCAAAGTCTTATTTCTGCTAAAGTGCTCTCTGGATATTCCCTCGTGCACTTCCCGAAGTACTTTTGGTACTCGGCACCTGGGTATCAGCAACCGCATGGTAACTTCTTTCCCATCCGGGCTCTCCCATGCTCTCCGTAATAGTCCATCTATAACCCTAAGGGAATCCCATTGCGCCCATAAAGCCTTCAGTCCAACACTTTTAGTGGAAACGTCCTTCCATTCAGGGCGGATTCCTTTTTCTTTTGCCTTCAACATTGGTCCAATTTCATCGTCATTCAGTTGTTCCTCTCTTAGAACTTCCTTTGTCCAATCCTTCGGAACCTCTATCTTAACTGCCTTCACTTCTGCTATATCCTGCTGCGTTTTTACATTCTCGGCATTCACTTCCTTAGGGCTCCTCTGGCGACAGTACCTCTTGACATGCCCCAATTTGCCGCAATTATAACAGCGGATTACTTTTGTCGGACCTCCAGCACTTCGCTGCTGCTTCGGCTCCTGTTTCGGCGGTTGCGGTTCCTGTTTCAGCTCCGGTCGCGAACTTAATTCGTTTAGTAATTGTGCGACCACATTTTCTGTATGTCTGTTAACATAACAATCAATCTCATCTTATCAGAGCGAACTTCCTCTTTCTTTGCAGTGTTTACTTCCCCAGGATTCCGTTCTCGACACTGCCGCATCATATGTCCTGGTTTGCTGCACTGATAACACCGAATCACCTTCCTTGGCTGTCCTTCGCTCTGTTCTCTTTCCTGCTTCCTTGGAGCATCTGGTTTGGTCATCATTTTGGCTTATCATTTTGTGCATATCAGCCATCAAAGATTTCATATTTGAATTTTCTAAACGGTCCTCTTCTTCTACCTTCATGGTTCGTACTCTCGGACGTGCAGTCTCTTTGTAAGCGGCTTGAACCTCGAGGGCATGGATCAAGGCTTCACTACCAGTCTTATCTCGGGATAATCGAAGGACTCGCCTGATCTCCTCATCTCTTATGCCATCGATGAAAGTACCAACTGTTAATTGTTCCTGGAATTCTTTGGGTGCATCCAGGTAAGCCAGGTATGTCAGTCGCTCAACAGCTGCTTCAAAATCTTGTAAACTTTCCCCAGCCTTTTGTGTGCATGATTTGAGCTGAGTCCTGTATACTTGGGCAAGGTGTTGGTCGCCATATCTTAGATTTAGTGCAGCTTCCAAAACTTTAAAATCCCGTTGCTGCGTCACTGGGATACTCTGAAGCAACTCTGAGGCTTGGCCCCTTAATGCTAGCACCAATGCCATAGCTTTGTCTTCATTACTCCAATTGTTTGCGTATGCCGCTGCCTCAAATTGTCTTTTATAGGTTGACCAAGAAGTTTGACCATCAAAGGAAGGCGGTTGTAATCGAGGACCTGACGATGATAATACCAGCTGGCCTCCTTGTTCTCTTAACAGTCGCTTAAGTCGCTCTACCTCTCCTTCAACTGCACGAAATTTTCCTTCTATATCGGTAACTTTCCCTTCGACGCCAGTAACTTTCCCTTCGACACCAGTAACTTTTTCTTCAACGCCAGTAACTTTTCCTTTGACTTCAGTTACTTCCTCTTCAACCTTATTTACTTTTCCTTTGATATCGCTTACTCCTTCAAGTGTAGTCACTTTTCCTTCGACGCCAGTCACTTTTTGTTCAACTTTATCTACTTTTTCCTTGACTTCATTGGTGGCTGACAGGATAGCATCTTGTTGCACCTGTATAATTTTTCTCAATTCTTCTTGCCGTCTTTCTTATTCTTCTTCATTCCTCTTGGCGTCGTTTCTCTTGCTCTTCCTTTTCTTCTTGACGTTGTTTCTCTTGCTCTTCTTTTTCTTCTTGACGTCGTTTTTCTTGTTCTTCTTTTTCTGCCTGACGTTTCCTTTCTTTTTCTTCTTCGCGTCTCTCTTGTTCTTCTTTTTGGTCTAGCATCATTTTTCTAAATTGCTCGAACATGTCTTGCATTTGTTTTTCAGCAGCCATACTTCTTGTTTCCATTCAAAAACTAACAAACAACACTAACAAGTCTTATTTAAAGTCTATATCTGGTATACGTCAAATATGTCCACAAAATCCTCACACTAGCACAAATAAGTCTTGTCCAATATCGATATCACTTTCCAGTTCGACTCACTTCACTATCTCCAGTGGTTTCCAAATAGAACACTATGGAACTTCGTCGAATTCTTCAGAAATTCTGTTGCAATCCCACTTCTGACACCAATTGTTACTTGTTTACAATTTTCAGTAAACACTCCGTGGGTTTAAATAACTTGCAACAAGAATTTTCACAAACCACTGATTTATTTAATCACTAAAATTACACTAGTAAATATTTAAAAATCACACAACTAATAATAACTTAATCTAACATGAATTCACTACTTTTAAAACACTATGTACTTTTCTTCCTATACACTTGTCAACTTTTGTCTAACCTAAAAACTATCTGTCTGTTTACTTCACTGAACTGAACTGTATTGCCTACTTCACTCAACTGAACTCTTCTTCTACAAACTGTCTCTGTAACCAGAACCACAGATTACCCAGAACTGTACTGGATACTAAACTGAACTGTTCCTTATACTTCACTAAACTGTACTGTTCTCCATCTGCTGGATTCCCCTCTTTATATACACACTTGGAATTTCGCCACCCTACTAGTCAGGGAGTAACAGAATAACAGGTACTTAATCACATCTTTCCTCGTTAGAGGGCAGCACATAACAATAGTTAAATCAGGTATCATTTTAGAGGCTTATGGTGGTTCAAAACTAAAACCATTAGGTATGGTTACATTAAATTGTAAAATCAGAGACAAACAAAGGACTGAAAATTTTATAATTGTAAACCATGTTAAAGCCACAGCGTTGTTAGGCTTAGTAACATGTTTTATTTTTGGTCTAATTAATAGAGTGGATGAAATTGATAGTGATAACATAGATGTACAGAATTTTCTAAAATTAAATAAAGATATGTTTACAGGTACAGGAAAATTTGAAAATAAATGTAAATTGTATGTGAAACCAGGGGCAATACCAGTTGTTCGCCTACCGAGAAGAGTTCCTTTGGCAATACATGACAAATTGAAATCTACCTTACGTGACATGGAAAAAGGAAAAATAATAGAGAAAGTTAATAGTCCGGTGGAATGGGCAAGCAATTTAGTTATTGTGGAAAAGCCAAACAAAAATTTAAGAATATGTTTAGATCCGGCTGAGTTAAACAAATTATTAAAGCGTGAGTATTTTCTAATACCAACCATTACAGAAATTCGTGCTAAATTAACAGGTAAATCTTGGTTCACTGTACTTGATTTGAAAGATGGGTTTTACCATATAGAGTTAGATGAAAAGTCATCAAATTTATGTACGTTCAGTTCTCCGTTTGGGTATTATAAGTTTTTAAGGTTACCTTTCGGACTAAGCGTGGCACCGGAAATATTTCAAAAAATTAACACCGAGTATTTTGGTGACATAAGAGGTGTTATTGTTTATTTTGATGACTTGCTTGTTTGTGCATCCACTGAACAAGAACATGATAAAATTTTAAGTGAAGTTATTAGTAAAGCACGTAAATTTAATATTAAATTCAACCCTAATAAAATTCAATATAAAGTAAGATCGGTTAAATATTTGGGTCACGTATTTAATAAGGGGGGCATTCAGCCTGACGATGAGAGGGTTAAACCGGTAAAAAAATCTATCATCTCCAAAATTAAAAAAGGATGTTCAGAAAATACTGGGATTATTTAATTACTTTAGGAATTTTATACCAAATCTGTCTGAGGTATCGGCACCATTAAGAAAGTTATTAAAGAAAGATGTTGAATTCTCATGGTCAAAGCAACATGAAATTTGTTTTGAAAAAATGAAAAGTCTATTGTGTGAAGCTCCGGTATTAGCAAACTTTGATGATTCAAAGGAAATAACAATACATACAGACGCATCGAAAGATGGAATAGGTTGTTGTTTGCTTCAAGACAACAAACCAGTATTTTTGCATCTAGGAGTTTAACCGAAAGTGAAAGAAATTGGGCTCAAATAGAAAAAGAGTATTTAGCAATGGCCGTAGCCGTGCAAAAATTTCATTATTACATATACGGCCGTAAAGTAACGTTGTGGACTGATCACAAACCTCTTGTGCCCATTATGAAGAAGAATATAGCAGATATAGTTTCACCTAGATTGCAAAGAATTAAATTACTCTTAACTAAGTATGAAATAGATGTTAAGTATATGCCAGGTAAAAATTTATTTGTTGCAGACTTGCTGTCAAGAAATTTTTTAAAAGGTAATGTTGAAGATGACTCAACTATGCTGGATGTTGTACATAGCATCACATCTGTTATAAATATATCAAGTGATGAAAAAGTTATATTCCAAGTTGAGACTGAGTTAGATCCTATATTAAAATCGGTGAAATATTATTGCAGTACAAGTTGGCCAAAAAATTTCAAAACTGAAAATGAATTATTGAATTATTATTATGCTATTAGAGACGATCTATGTGTTGTTGAGGATATATTACTGTTTAAAAATAGAGTAGTAGTCCCACCTAAGTTAAGACTAGAAATGTTAACAGTTAGCGCATGAAAGTCATTTTGGCATAAATAAAACTGTAAGTAGAGCCAAATCTAGCTTATATTGGCCTAAAATGTCAGAGGATATTCAAAAATGTATAAACAAGTGCAAAATTTGTGAAAAAAATAAACCAGATAACATTAAGGAACCCTTGTTAAATCATGAAATTCCAAATAGACCGTACTCTAAATTAGCATCAGACATTTGTCAATATGAAAACAAAAATTATTTAATAATATTTGACTATTTTAGTAAGTGGTTAGAAATAATACCAATAGCTGACAAAACTAGCGAACAACTAATTTCTAAGTTTAAAAACAATTTTGCAACCCATGGGATACCAGACATAATTGTAGCTGACAATATGCCATATTCGTCTTACAAGTTCAGTAAATTTGCAGATCAAATGGGGTTCAAAATAATAACAAGTAGTCCTCGTTATCCTAAGAGTAATGGTCAAGCTGAAAGCGGAGTAAAGATAGCAAAAAATATACTTAAAAAGGGTTGTGATCTAGATATTGCTTTGTTAAATAATAGAAATACACAAATAACAGGTGTAGGGTATACACCATCGCAACTGTTAATGAGTCGAATTGCTAAAACAAAATTACCTATAAGTGAAACTGTGCTCGAAGAGAGAAGTAGTCATAGTTATAGTCAGGTACATAATAAATTAGTTAACAAGCAGTATTTGGCAAAACAATACTATGACAGATCGACAAGAGAAAAATCACATTTTGATGAAGGGCAAAACTTACAATGAAAATGGGAAAAAATTGGGAGCCAGCTAAAGTTATCAAGACGTGCAAAGAACCAAGATCGTACCTTGTTAAGCATGAAAAGGGTCAGGTATATAGACGTAATAGCTCTCATTTACGACAATCATTAAATACACCTAATTTTGACAAATATGCCGATTGCGAAATTCCAGTTAATAACGACAAATTAAGAAGAAGCGAAAATGCCATAACAAAAGGCGATACTGATGTTGTGCCTGGTCATTACGATACAATAGATAGTTCTTCAACTTCAAAAGGTACTCGTAATAGCAGTAGAATAAGAAAATTGCCTACTAAATTAAGTGATTATGTTTTAGATATGTAATAATAATTAAACGTAAAGAGGGGGATGTTATATAGTTGTAAAATAAATAAGATTGGTAGCACTGTGTGTTACTAATAGGGATTTAGGGACAGTGTGGTTGGATACGGAAGTGGAGAAAGTCATTATAATTCCTGCGATTGTAATGGTAGCATATGTGATTTGGCATGTGTTAAAAATCGAAATCAAATAAAATATTATAAGTCAGAGTGTGTTTTAATATATCTAATACTGAAAGAGGGCTGTATAGAACAATATTCTGTCTAATATTGCACATACAGGTGTTTACTCACCTAGGTGCACCTTAAATTTTTTATTTTTTTTAATTCTATTATTTTGTATTGTAATTTGCAATTTGTAATTCGCAAATTGTAATTTGTAATTGTAATTTTAATATAAATAAAGTAGAACAATTCTGAAAATTTTATTTCGACTCAAATATGTACATGCAATACATCGTTGGATAGTACTTATTTTGACCTATAACTTTTATTTAAAACATTTTTGCTAGAACACAGAAAAATTTTAAATATCGTGATTTAAGTACATTTTGAAGACTACCTATGTGGCTATAGTCTATAAATGACACTAAATTGAAATTGGGTTGCTCTAATAAAGATATACTTATTTACTAAAATAATAGAGATCTAAAGCAGTGCAGAACGATATAAGACGAGAATCTATCAAAATGCAAAACCGCTATAAAAAAAATCATAAAAATTTCCAGGAACACACTGTACATTAATTTAGTTTTTAGAAAATCGAGTATAAGATTTGTGATAAACTTTATGTGTGCCTAAAACTAGGAATTTCTCAAATAATATAAATAATATCATTCCGGTTATCAGTTAAGAGCATATAGGTAATCTGAACTTTTTATTTATCTCGTTGTATAATAAAGAGCTACTGTTCAAAATGTTTTGTAAGAATAATCAAATATCTGCAATTCTGCACGATATCAGACGGGGGCATGTTGATACGTCCATTACCATAATGTAGTTGTGAACGTTAGTCGCAAATAAATTATATAAAAATGTCTGTAAAAATTAATTTGGAGTCGCAGAATCCTCAGATAAGACTAGTGTTTGTGTTAATATTGGTGCGTGTGTGGATTAAAAAACATTGCTGGTAAGTGTAACAAATTTTCAATCTTTTTTAAAAATTCATATTAGGATAAAAGTAGCAGTAATTTGATAATGGTGAGAGTAAGCTTAGTTTGAATACTATTTTACTTTTCTCAAGGGATATTTCAATATTCTATACTAATTTTCATTCATTTTATTGTTGTGTTCTGCCGATTCTCGACTGATATACTAGAGTCTCAAAACAGTACTAAATTTTAAATGTACAGGGGCTATATCTTTATTATTAATCTATATTAATTTATTTAAAATAAGTGGATATTTCTTTATATACAAGTGACTGACAATATTTTAGAGGTGTGCAGGGACTGCAACTTTAACTATTTTAATGACAAGCTTAAATTTTATTACAAAAATCCTCATTTTTTATTTTAAAGTGTATGGTAAACTTTATTACAAGGTCTAGACTTTGAAAATTCTTATTTATTATTATGCACAAATTCGTAGACTTGATATTTTAAGCTATTATATACATAGATTTTTCATAAACTTGTATTATGTTCGACCTAATTTCCTGAAAAACTAATTTACGTAAAAACTATAAAAACAGATGCGATTTGTAGGCTTCTGACTTTTTTCTAGCTCATGTAATTTGTTTTTAGATAAATAAAATACGTTTTACTTGATTGTTTCATTTTAGAATCTCATAATAACATTAGAACTTAGATCTCATGTTATCATAACCACTACATTTTTATTCTAGAAATATTTTACATGTTTCTGTTTTAGGTATTTGTGTGACTAAATTAATAAAAACGGCCATGACTGAATTAATGAGGAGGGGATATGTTAATGTTAGGTGTTTCCGAGATATTTTTTTATGGTAAGTTAAAAAACTTCTTTTTTTTTACTAACAAACTTCGAGATCGTATAAACTGTAGTTGGGACAAGATGTTTTAAATCTAACCAAAAAAACAGTCGGTTGTAACGTGGAATAATATCTAACCGTAAATTCTTAATAAAATTTACAGTAACATTGTCTACGCAACATTCAGGAAAAATATATAAATTACGCGTTTAGATGAAAATTAGGTTAGAGAGGCAATAGAATTTACCATATACCTATCAATGCAAAGCACATAGATATTTATTATACGGAATTTTTCCTCCAAGTCATGTATTTCAGTTTCAAGATGTTAGACTCTTTGATTTTAAGAGCCATTAAAATATATACTGAATATACGAGAAATGATAATATCTTTTATTGAAAGCAGTTCTATTTTTACATTTTTCTAATAAAGAAGCATAGGTACATAGAAAAATAATGAAACTAGATTTTTTCATAGAGGTTTTCAAAGAGAGACAGAGATCATCGAAGCACAGATTATGTACCTAATGATATGTAAACCAATGTATTCACTTTTATAGATTTATTCTTCTAATCTGGTAACGATGTGTTGTATCTCAGAATTTAAGCAGATGTTACAAAATTATCCAAATTCTAAAATTGATTTATAAATATAGGGGTGTGTTAAAATTCCAACTTAAAGTATACATATTATTAATTTAAAATGAATTCAGTTTCATACAGGAAAAAAAAAGCAAAGATAATATAAATGTGATAGGACAGTTTAAAATATTGTTTAATATTTATTGAAACCTGCATTATAAATTTTTTACCTTCTCTGTCAATTACGAGATCTCATTTTACTATTTTTCCTATATTTTGATTTTAAGTCAAATAGTAGTATTCTTATGGGGTACTCTTATATTTATAGGACCTATATATTTTATTTAAGGGGAACGATAGTTGTGGTTAAGGCTATCACAGACAACTCGGTATAAGACCATAGCATAGGAGTATAAGCATTTCAGTCAATCACAGGCAGTATGAGGAACACTATGTTTATTTCTTATAGTAACAACTTATTATTCCATGATATAACCCCACAAATGTCAAGGTATTGTATTGGTGAAAAATACTTATTAAAATCTGTTACCATAGCATATCGATCTACTTTCTCATTGAAAATTACTGTCATCAAAAAATTTAGAGTGAACAAACAAATTGTGTTATTTAATTGCAGTGTTACATAATAAAACTGTAGGTAATAGAAACAATAATTTTATAATTTCATCCTCAACAAACATTTACCAAGCTGGAAAGTTTAATTTTGTATGGTTTCTTTGTAACTACAATCAACTGCTTGTGATTTTAATAAATTTGCACAGGTTATTAAATCGTCCATGATTCTAGTATTGACACTCAATAATCTTATTTCTATAGTTGTAATTCATCATATGCTGAAGAGTAAGTAAAGATGGTGGATAGTATAGATGTGTGTTTAGAAAGGCTGTGTGGATTTTGCAAAAAACCTGTAGTCTTGAAAAAAGTGAAATGCATAAAGTGCGAAACTTACTTGCATAAAAGTTGTTCTATCAAAAAAACTAAAAAATGTTGTGACAAACCAACTCTTGAAGATGATAACCTGCAAATTGAAGCACAAGAAGAAATGGAGGTGCTAGCAGACCCCATAATAGAAGAATCAATAAGTAGAGAAAATGAACTTTTAAAAATAATAAACAAAGAATTAAACGAACATGTAAAATTACTTAAAGATAAAGTGAAATATCTAGAAATTGAAAACTATAATTTAAAAGAAAAATATGAATCAACGGGTACTACGTATAGAAATGCAATACAAAAAGAGATAGTAGAAGCAGTAAGAAATGAACAAACTTGTTTCCTAGAAAATAAATTTAAATGTCTTTCAAGCGAAATAGATAATTTAAAAATTAAAATACATGAATTAAATGTAAATGGAAATCTGAGAAAAAATTATGTACAACAAAAAAATGATAACAAACAAAAACCATTAAAACCAGTGACTCCAAAACAACAAACAAACAAACAAATGATTTCAACCACAACAAATCATAAACCAGTAACACCAAAACAAAGTACAAGTGATTTAGAAAATATGCAGACATGTAATGAATTCAATAATAAACTTAACCACAACTCCTGAACCAAATCATTGTGAAAATAAAAATGATATTTTGAAATATCAAAGCACAAATCAAGATGGCTGGCAGACAGTAATTAGAAGACATAAGAGAACTTTTAAAAGGAATATAGGCGAATCAGATGAAGATGCTGAAAATTTTAAAGGAATAAAACCCAAAGTGTGGCTTTACCTATATAGAGTAGCAAGATGTAACCGAAGAGGATATAAGGTTATTTATAAAAAGGAAGAGTGAAATTCCAGATGACCTAGAAATTATAGTGAAAAAATTAACATTAGAAAATACTCACTTTTAACACTTATGGTAGCAACCGACTTTAAATATAAGGAAAACCTTTATAATCCGAAATTCTGGCCGAAAGGTGTAGGATACAAGCGTTTTGATTTTAAACGATACAATGGAAATAATAAACAACAAATTGATTTGAAAAAACCGAACTCTTTTTTAGAAGTATAAATACATACGAGCAAATCACAAAACAAAATAAAACATAAAGGAAAGCAAACAAACGAAAAAGTTCATCTTAGTATATATTATCAAAATATACAATGCATTACAAATAAAGTAAGTGAGATAACACTGTTTTTGGAAGAAACTCATAATCGCTATGATGTATTGGCCTTTACTGAACATTGGCTAAAGAATAATCAAGTAAATGCCACGAAAATTAACAACTTCCGTCTTGCTTCTAGTTTTGTGAGACAATCATCAATACATGGGGGCAGCTGTATATAAATTCGAAATAATATGGAATTTAGTGAACCTGTTCAACTGAAAGAGAAAAGTCAAGAATTAATAATTGAATGCAGTGCTGTTGAAATTAAATCAAAAATAAAAATTATTAACATATATCGACCTCCATTGGGGGATTTTGACTCATTTATGATAATTCTCGAGGACATGCTAACGTCTCTCATAAAATCTACAACAACTGATCACATTATTATTCTATGTGGAGATTTTAACCTTGATTTACAAAACAAGAAACACACCAAAGTAAAACTGTTCTTAGATCTTTTATCAACATTTGATCTGAAACCTACTATAAATGAACCAACAAGAGTAAGTACCACAGAAACAACAATAGATAATATATTTATTAATACTATGGAATATGAGAGTAAATTCTCAAAAATGGATTATCGGATCACTTTGGGCTTGAGATACATTTTAGTGTCAACACTCTTAAAAATAAAAAATTGAATGACTATGTAGTAAGCAGGCTCATTGTTGACGATCAGCTACCACATTTCAAGGAAAAAATTAATAACATCAGTTGGACTGAGATAATAATAGACAAAAATGCAAACTTAAGCACTAGTAGATTTATTAAAATATTTCAGGAACTGCTTAATGAGATATTTCCCAAAAAGTTGCATAAGATAAACTTGCATAAAAAAGCCATTTGGATAAACGAAGACTTGAAAACGCGAACCAAAATGAAAAGACAGTTATATGAAGAAATGCTTAAGGGAAAAGTAACGAAAGAAACTTATACAGAATATAGCAGAAATCTTAAAAAAGATATTGAAGAAACTAAAAGAAACTCACATTCGAATTACGTCCTAAACTCAAATAACAGAACTAAAGCAACATGGGATCTAGTTAGAAACATCACAGGAAAGGATAATTATGAACGATTTGAGTTAGAAAATATACACAAATGCGATGACCAAAAAAGTAAAACGGAAACACTAAATGAAGTAAATAACTATTATATAAGAGTAAGTGAGGAAGTTGGTGAATACTCCAGAAGAAACTTAAGGTATGTTCAAAAAAATAATAATACAATGGTTTTGCATGAAACGACTCCAACAGAAATCTACAATATAATAATTTCTCTAAAAGATACGGCAGCCGTAGGAGCTGATGACATTCCAACAAAGCTATTAAAATATTGTGCTAATGAAATATGTACGCCTTTATCAGAAATAATTAATATGTGTTTTAGTTTAGCCATATTTCCAGACGATCTCAAGAAAATAATAATAAAACCAGTTTTTAAAAAAGGCAGTAAGAACGATATTTCAAACTATAGGCCTCTTGCTCTAATCTCTATTATTGCCAAAATATTTGAAAAAGCACTACTCAATCGAATGCTGGATTTCACAGAAAAGTATAAAATAATAACAGAAATGCAAAGTGCTTATATAAAGGGAAGATCGACAGTCAGGGCAGTATATTTGGGAATATGCAATATACTGGAAGCTATAAGTAATAAAGAAAAAGTCGTTGAACTTTTCTTGGACTTATCAAAGGCTTTTGATAGCGTAGACCATGCGATACTTTTAGACAAAATAGAAATAATGGGCTTCAGAGGAAATATATATGAAATCATAAAATCATATCTGCACAAAAGTGAACAATGTGTTATGGTAAACGACTCTGGTCAATATCTATATTCGGATTGGGTCATGGTTGAAAGAGGCGTGCCCCAAGGCTCAATTCTAGGTCCAATTTTGTTTCTACTTTACATAAATGACCTACCAAATATTAGTAAGCATCTTATAAATTTATTTGCAGATGATACTTCATTAGTAATTAGAGCTAACTCTAACGAAGAATTAATAACGGAAGTCTCAACCTCACTTGACATTTTAAATGAATGGTATACCAGGAACAATCAAACTAAATATTGATAAAACTCACCTAATAAGATTCAGTCTAAAGAAAGAGTTACCACTGTGTATTGACTATTGCGATCAGATGCTGACATCCACGGATCACACAAAATTTCTGGGTATCGTAATTGATCCACAGCTAAACTGGAAGCATCATATAGAATACCTAGCTGGAAAGATTAGTTCATTTACTTATGCCTTACGCATGATAACTAAATCCGTAAATGAGGCAGCAGCTCTGGCCTCTTATTATGCCTACGTTAACTCTAGGATCAAATATGGGATTATCTTCTGGGGAAATTCAGTAGAAGCCAACAGAATTTTCAAATTGCAAAAAACATGTATAAGAAGTATTTTTCATTTAAAACGAACTGACACATGTCGTATATTATTTAAACAAAAATGCATACTTACCCTTCCGTGTCTTTATGTATATGAGAGTGCCTGTTTTGTGAAAAACAATTACGTAGAATTTATCAGGAGATACGAAACAGATCATTTATATAATACACGCGACTATACAAATGCAAAACTACGCATACCACAGACTACCTATAGTCAAGTGCAAAGGAATGTCGTAACACAATTGATAAAAATCTACAATCATCTACCAAATAATTACAAAGACTTACCTTCTAAACATTTTAAGAAAAAATTAATGAACTTTTTGATTAGTGAAACATTTTATTCTGTGTCTGATTTTTTTAATTATGAATTTTAAATTGTTGTTTAATGATATTTGTTTTTACATACATATGCATACATATGTGCATTTATCTATATTTTACTTTAGTTTATATCTATTTTACACCTGTGACTTGTTTTACGCCTGTTTGGCATTATGAAATAAAGTGATATTATTATTATTATTATTTGCATGATATGGGTACGATAAACCTTCTCTTATTGGTATATAGGAGTTGAATTGGAGTAATATTAGTAGTCGAATTAGTCTACTGACTGTAGATGGACAATCTTTGTTAAACATTTATACGAGAATATTTTTATGTAGATTACTGTATTATACATGCATCGGTGTGTTATCGGAGTGATGCTTAATATTTTTACAGAGTCGTTATTAGTTTTATCATCTAAAGAGGAGGGGAAGGGAGAAAAACAATATGTTATTTAGAATATTTTTCTCTATTTTGGTAATAATGAATACAATCAATTATAGAGTTTTTGTACAATTTCTTAAACTACACGTTGATTTATATTTTAAATGATTAGTACAATAAGGTACATATATATAATAAAATTAGACACATCTATCATATTTTCTACGTTGATAACGTTAGGCATGGATGAAGAGAGGCTTATCCCAGCTTACTTTCAAGAAACTTTTTGTTTTGATGTCCTTTTTGCGTATACCAAATCAGTATTCAACAAGTGATTTCGTAATATATTATCCAGTATTTTATAGGCTACGTAACCGCAATCATATTCAAGCCGTGATGAAAATTCTCTAAATATTTTATCTGCTGTCACAATTGATTGCCTAAGATGTCGATAGGATATAGGACATAGTTATCTTGGCCTGTGACGCTGGTAGAGAGGGCAGTAAATTTATTTAATAATTCCCATTTCACGTAAAGTATTTATATGTGCATCATATTTCAAACCCAGGCGAATATTCATACGAATCACATCGACGATGGTATTTGGATCCGTGTTTTCATTCCAGTCCAATACACGACCATCAGAGGGCGTTTTTTGATATTTACGGACTGGATTTACAACATTTGGTGGTTCTTCATCATCGCTGTTTATGTTTTCATTCCGTCCTAGTCCATACTCTTTTTCTTCTTCTTTATCCTCGTCTTCTTCTACCTCTTGTAGTGGAAACAATTTTGATATAATATTTCTAGATTTACAACTATTCCTATCATCATTTGAGTCAACAGCTTCGTTTGGGTCGATATTTTCATACCAATTCAATCTATGATCGAATCCTAGCCTAGAACTTCTTGCTAATTTTGCATTTGATTGTAGAGATATTTTTTCTTGTTCAGCTGTCTTAGACTGTTTCGAAGGAGAGGTGGATGCTGGGTTTTCGGTGGCGTGCACTCTTTGAACATGACTTTCTAAGTTGTCTTTTCTATTAAATGTTTTATTACATAGACCGCATTGGAAGGAGAGGATCTTATGGATATTAGTATGACGACTTAAACCACTAGCCCAAGCGAATATTTTACTACAAAAATTACAGGTATACATGTTTACTACCTTACTGTATAACATCAAATGGCTAATAAACGAGGAGTCATCCTTATTATATCCGTTTAGTTTACCCTTATTATATCCTTAGTTTACCCTTATTATATCCTTTCACATCCTATTTTTACCCTTCTTTTATCCTTATCATATGCATATTTTTACTCTTATGTTATCCTTATATCCTTATTTACCCTTATTATATCCTTATTTTATTCTTATTTACCTATTTACCCTTTTACCGTTATTATATCCTTATTTTATTCTTATATACTTATTTATCCTTATTTTATCCTTAGTTTCCCTTACTTTATCCTTAGTTACCCTTACTGTATCCTTATTTTATCCTTATTACAGCCCTATTATTTCCTTATTTTACCCTTACTTTATCCTTATTGTATCCTTATTTTTACCCTTATTTTATCCTTATTACAGCCTTATTATATCCTTATTTTACCCTCATTTTTCCCTTATCATAGTCTTATACACCATTATATATACTTATTATATCCTTATTTTATCCTTAAACATGTTTATGAGGATTACATTACTTCATACATGACTTTTAGATAACTCAAAAAAACTGAGTGCTGAATGTTGGAATGACAAATATGGGATATTGGTAAAAGTTAAAGTTAAAGATTTTGATTTAACAAGGGTCGCTATCGTAAAGGATTCGATCAGTATATATGCATTAATGACAAATATGGGTTATTGACAAAAGTTAAACTCCACGATGGGTTAGGTTGGCTAAATGTGTGCACCTTGTCAATTTGGTTATGTTAATAGGGGTATGGGTAATACGTTGTGTTAATAGTAATAGTTATACCACGATAGGTTAGGTTGGCTAGATGGTAGATAGATAAATGTTATCTAGCCTATCTATATAAAATAAGGGTAAATAAGGATATAAGGATAAAATAAGGATAACATAAGAGCAAAAATAAGCATATGATAAGGATAAAAGAAGGGTAAAAATAGGATGTGAAAGGATATAATAAGGGTAAACTAAGGTTATGATAAGGGTAAATTAAGGATATAATAAGGGTAAACTAAAAGGATATAATAAGGATGACTCCTCGTTTATTAGCCATTTGATGTTATACAGTAAGGTAGTAAACATGTATACCTGTAATTTTTGTAGTAAAATATTCGCCTGGGCTAGTGGTTTAAGTCGTCATACTAATATCCATAAGATCCTCTCCTTCCAATGCGGTCTATGTAATAAAACATTTAATAGAAAAGACAACTTAGAAAGTCATGTTCAAAGAGTGCACGCCACCGAAAACCCAGCATCCACCTCTCCTTCGAAACAGTCTAAGACAGCTGAACAAGAAAAAATATCTCTACAATCAAATGCAAAGTTAGCAAGAAGTTCTAGGCTAGGATTCGATCATAGATTGAATTGGTATGAAAATATCGACCCAAACGAAGCTGTTGACTCAAATGATGATAGGAATAGTTGTAAATCTAGAAATATTATATCAAAATTGTTTCTACTACAAGAGGTAGAAGAAGACGAGGATACAGAAGAAGAAAAAGAGTATGGACTAGGACGGAATGAAAACATAAACAGCGATGATGAAGAACCACCAAATGTTGTAAATCCAGTCCGTAAATATCAAAAAACGCCCTCTGATGGTCGTGTATTGGACTGGAATGAAAACACGGATCCAAATACCATCGTCGATGTGATTCGTATGAATATTCGCCTGGGTTTGAAATATGATGCACATATAAATACTTTACGTGAAATGGGAATTATTAAATAAATTTACTGCCCTCTATACCAGCGTCACAGGCCAAGATAACTATGTCCTATATCCTATCGACATCTTAGGCAATCAATTGTGACAGCAGATAAAATATTTAGAGAATTTTCATCACGGCTTGAATATGATTGCGGTTACGTAGCCTATAAAATACTGGATAATATATTACGAAATCACTTGTTGAATACTGATTTGGTATACGCAAAAAGGACATCAAAACAAAAAGTTTCTTGAAAGTAAGCTGGGATAAGCCTCTCTTCATCCATACCTAACGTTATCAACGTAGAGAATATGATAGATGTGTCTAATTTTATTATATATATGTACCTTATTGTACTAATCATTTAAAATATAAATCAACATGTAGTTTAAGAAATTGTACAAAAACTCTATAATTGATTGTATTCATTATTACCAAAATAAATAAAAATATTCTAAATAACATATTGTTTTTCTCCCTTCCCTTCCCCTCCTCTTTAGATGATAAAACTAATAACGGCTCTGTAAAAATATTAAGCATCACTCCGATAACACACCGATACATGTATAATACAGTAATCTACATAAAAATATTCTCGTATAAATGTTTAACAAATATTGTCCATCTACAGTCAGTAGACTAATTCGACTACTAATATTACTCCAATTCAACTCCTATATACCGATAAGAGGAGGTTTATCGTACCCATATCATGCAAATAATATGATGAATTACAACTATAGAAATAAGATTATTGAATGTCAATACTAGAATCATGAACGATTTAATAACCTGTGCAAATTTATTAAAATCACAAGTAGTTGATTGTAGTTACAAAGAAATCATACAAAATTAAACTTTCCAGCTTGGTAAATGTTTGTTGAGGATGAAATTATAAAATTATTGTTTCTATTACCTACAGTGTTATTATGTAACACTGCAATTAAATAATACAATTTGTTTGTTCACTCTAAATTTTTTGATGACATTATAGTAATTTTCAATGAGAAAGTAATCGATATGCTATGGTAACAGATTTTAATAAGTATTTTTCACCAACACAATACCTTGACATTTGTGGGGTTATATCATGGAATAATAAGTTGTTACTATAAGAAATAACATAGTGTTCCTCATACTGCCTGTGATTGACTGAAATGCTTATACTCCTATGCTATGGTCTTATACCGAGTTGTCTGTGATAGCCTTAACCACAACTATCGTTCCCCTTAAATAATTACATATCATTAGGTACATAATCTGTGCTTCGATGATCTCTGTCTCTCTTTGAAAACCTCTATGAAAAAATCTAGTTTCATTATTTTTCTATGTACCTATGCTTCTTTATTAGAAAAATGTAAAAATAGAACTGTTTTCAATAAAAGATATTATCATTTCTCGTATTTTCAGTATATATTTTAATGACTCTTAAAATCAAAGGGTCTAACATCTTGAAACTGAAATACATGACTTGGAGGAAAAATTCCATATAATAAATATCTATGTGCTTTGCATTGATAGGTATATGGTAAATTCTATTGCCTCTCTAACCTAATTTTCATCTACTTTTTCTTATATGATATTCAGAAAAATGTTTAACGCCCATATAAAGTCGAGGCAAGAATTCAAACGATGCACGTCACGAGTGATCTCATTAAAGAAATTTTAATACTACATAATTTTTAATCATTAATTACGTTAAAAAGAGTAATTCTTGACACCCAGTTATTAAGATTTTTTAGAAATAGGTACAGTTTAATGGGGCTTCATGATTCTTAGCAGTATTGTCTTATTTATAAAATCGATCTGTGACGTGCATCGCTTGAATTCTTGCCTCGACTTTATCTGTAAACTGGGTGTATTTCGTTAGAAAATAAAACTTCAAAATAGCATATTAAAATTTCTATAGGATGTAAAATTATTAGAATCCTAACGTTTGTTCCCTATTGAGCTTTTCATTTTGATATGTAGAAAAAATGAGAATGTGTAGAAAAATTATTTTCATATATATTAGAGGATAGTTAGTAAATTATCGTACGATAGCCCATAGGCCTTTTCACGTGTCACGGTTTTCGGTTTTAAACGCGTAATTTATATATTTTTCCTGAATGTTGCGTAGATAATATTACTGTAAATTTTATTAAGAATTTACGGTTAGATATTATTCCACGTTACGACCGACTGTTTTTTTGGTTAGATTTAAAACATCTTGTCCCAACCACAGTTTATACGATCTCGAAGTTTGTTAGTAAAAAAAAAGAAGTTTTTTAACTTACCATAAAAAAATATCTCGGAAACGCCTAACATTAACATATCCCCTCCTCATTAATTCAGTCATGGCCGTTTTTATTAATTTAGTCACACAAATACCTAAAACAGAAACATGTAAAATATTTCTAGAATAAAAATGTAGTGGTTATGATAACATGAGATCTAAGTTCTAACGTTATTATGAGATTCTAAAATGAAACGATCAAGTAAAACGTATTTTATTTATCTAAAAACAAATTACATGAGCTAGAAAAAAGTCGGAAGCCTACAAATCGCATCTGTTTTTATAGTTTTTGCGTAAATTAGTTTTTCAGGAAATTAGGTCGAACATAATACAAGTTTATGAAAAATCTATGTATATAATAGCTTAAAATATCAAGTCTACGAATTTGTGCATAATAATAAATAAGAATTTTCAAAGCCTAGACCATACACTTTAAAATAAAAAATGAGGACTTTTGTAATAAAATTTAAGCTTGTCATTAAAATAGTTAAAGTTGCAGTCCCTACACACCTCTAAAATATTGTCAGTCACTTGTATATAAAGAAATATCCACTTACTTTAAATAAATTTTCCAGTTTCAATAATAAAGATATAGCCCCTGTACATTTAAAATTTAGCACTGTTTTGAAATTCTAGTATATCAGTCGAGAATCGGCAGAACACAACAATAAAATGAATGAAAATTAGTATAGAATACTGAAATATCCCTTGAGAAAAGTAAAATAGTATTCAAACTAAGCTTACTCGCTCCATTATCAAATTACTGCTACTTTTATCCTAATATGAATTTTTTAAAAAGATTGAAAATTTGTTACACTTACCAGCAATGTTTTTTAATCCATACGCACCAATATTAACACAAACACTAGTCTTATCTGAGGATTCTGCGACTCCAAATTAATTTTTACAGACATTTTTATAAAATTTATTTGCGACTAACGTTCACAACTACATTATGGTCATGGACGTATCAACATGCCTCCGTCTGATATCGTGCAGAATTGCAGATATTTGATTATTCTTACAAAATATTTTGAACAGTAGCTCTTTATTATACAACTAGATAAATAAAAAGTTTAGATTACCTATATGCTCTTAACTGATAACCGGAATGATATTATTTATATTATTTGAGAAATTCCTAGTTTTAGGCACACATAAAGTTTATCACAAATCTTATACTCGATTTTCTAAAAACTAAATTAATGTACAGTGTGTTCCTGGAAATTTTTATGATTTTTTTTATAGCGGTTTTGCATTTTGATAGATTCTCGTCTTATATCGTTCTGCACTGCTTTAGATCTCTATTATTTTAGTAAATAAGTATATCTTTATTAGAGCAGCCCAATTTCAATTTAGTGTCATTTATAGACTATAGTCATGTAGGTAGTCTTCAAAATGTACTTAAATCACGCTTTTTAAAATTTTTCTGTGTTCTAGCAAAAATGTTTTAAATAAAAGTTATAGGTCAAGATAAGTACTATCCAACGATGTATCGCATGTATATATTTGATTCGAAATAAAATTTTCAGAATTAAGACTTTCAACCGCCGCGATTTTTTCTTGCGCGTTTTAGCAAAAATATTTTAGACAAAAGTTGTAAGGCTATATGAACACTATCCAACGATGTATCACATATTAGATTCGAAATAAAATATTGGAACTTTGAACTGCCGCCATTTTAAAAAGAAGAAGGCAATGAGGTAGTATCAGCTGACGTCACAACCGAGCTGCAACTTCAGTTCAGTGGATAGATAAGTTTTTGCGACATTTACGGTCATTTAGTTATCCCAAATTTTAAAGAATTTCAGAGCTTTTTTTGTGTAAAATTAACAGTTAGTGTTTCCTTTTACTAATACGTTTGGTGATTTGTTGAACTGACTTTAATTTTGTGTTTTATTTGTGTTTTTTAACCGACTTTTTTTTTCCGTACTGTCAACAGGTTTTTATTTTCGAAATGGTGAGTTAATTTTAGCAATTAGGATTGTTAAATTCATTGCAATTTGATCTATACACTTCATTTCAGGAGTCACCAAATTATATTTTTAAGTTAGAGTATATTAATGGCGTTGATCCATATAGTTTAAAAGTGGCAGATTTGACAGCATCTTTAGATGATATCCCAAAGATTTCTAAAAGTGTGGTGATGAATTATTTATTATTTCGAACGAGCCCTATGACCAATGATGAAATTAGAGCATGTAAAAGTTTAGATGCCTTTGCCCAGCTTGCCTGTAAATGGATAGAATCTCTGGGGGCAAAAAAAATTAGCAAACGATATCTCATTGTTGGTAAAGTAAGTGTAGATCTGTATGCAATTTAACGTTTATTACCAAAGTATATTACTTTTGTCTGCAATGTTTAATCACAAATTACTGTTTTTCAAGCATTAGAATATTAAAATGGGTTAAGGATGAATATAATTTTTGTTTTAGGTTCGGCATTCTCAGAGACTGTCAGAAGCAACACTTAAGCCTTGGATTGTTGTATGAGGATACGTCTGTGACGGATGTATTGGCTTATTGAATAGAACTCAGTAACAAGAACATTGATATGGCTGTAGTATTAAAAAACAAGGCCAGATGCTTAGAGTATGCAGTGCGCTTTGGCATTTTACAAAGATTTTTATGTAATCCATACATTTGTAAATTATGCAGTTATGACATTTAAAAAGTTAATGGCTTTATATAATGTATATACAGATGTATGTTTCCTAAGTTTACATGTAGAATATGTTAATAAAAACAACAAAATCACAATGTATTGCTACAAAGTAAAGTATTTTGCTCTATGCTGCTCTATCAACATTTAATATATTCATCGTTTTTTCTTCCTGAATTTAAAAATGTTCAGATAGATTGAAAATCCAACCAAGTTTTTCAAAAAGTTAGGGTTTTATTTTTCATTCTTCCATGTATTTTGCATTGTTTAGTACACTCAGTTTAAAATCTGATTTGATCTTAAAACCCACCTTCATTTATCAACCCAAAACTATGTCTATTCGCACGTTACTGGAGGATGTAATTAATAACCATATAACTACATATTAAATCAGTTTTATTTGTGTTATTAACAATACTTTTTTACACAAGTCAATATAATAGAATACATGTTAAAATAATGTGTAAAGCATACTAAAAAAAACGTTACATATCACCTTAAGAACAATCTACACTTTAAGTGAAATCTTAAGAACATTTATGCATCCTATTTTGACTAAATAGGCAAATTCACTGTCAACATTGCAATATCTTATAAATGATGTAAAAACTATCGTATAGGTACCCATGACAAAATGTTTGGAACATATTCTTGCATTTTTTATTTTCGATTCGAGAAAATCATCTTTACAGAATGCTGCTGGGCTGAGTACGTATTTCTATTCTTGCAAGCTCTACTTGTCGTCTGGTTTGAGCAGATGGAAATCCCAAAAATCTAACTGTTCTTTTTCGATTCCATCGATTAGTGCATACAACAACAGCCGTCGTCGACATTCTGTTTCTAAAATGGTAACAAATTCAAACTCATTAGAAACTTTTGAGCTTGAAGTACAACCCTGCCAAAAATGCTCATAGAAACATAAAAATAAAGCTATAAGGTTCTATGAGACCGATAACATTTTTTGAATGAAATTAGTCGATTTCACATACAGTCATATTAATAACCATAAAAATCCCAAATTCTTCCTCAGTAATGACGGGAAGTCGTTGTTCAATAGAATGGCATAGAAACTCATATGTAAAACTGTTTCATCATCTACATAGATCCTCTCTATAAAGTATATATTTTAAATTACTTTGGAGACATTTCTATATGCCATTTTTGGCAGGGAATTAATAATATTGTCAGAAAATATAAATTTCACAGCAATGGATATTAATCTTTTATAAAACCATCAATATTAGTAAATAGAAATTACTACTACCTAACCTATTATATCCTATGTCAATATTGGCTTATACCAAATCTATGAATACATACATTAAATGAATATTTAAGCAAATAAGTCAAATAATATACCTACTTAACAAAAAAAACCGAAAAACTAAATTATTAGCGTTATTAATGCTTATATTTACAATTTACGATTTAACAGGGATGTTAACATACCTGACAACAAATTTTTCTTTTCCAATAATAGCACTGATACGATATGTATCGAAATTTCTTTCACACTAGGCTTTTAAAAAAACCTTAATAAATGTCTCCACACAAATTTGTTATTAAAATTATGCACCACTAATTTTAGAATTGATCACAAACTAAGACTTGCTCCTATGTCAAACTCTTCAACTATTCACTTAACCGTTTTCAAGCTGTCAAATGATGACGTCACTGATACTACCTCATTTGGCCCATCTTTGGCCAAATGGATTCAAAGTAATGGCTTGTCAAATTCCGTTTTGATCTGATGCGAAATACGCGCTCTAGACAGTTTTAGGTTCTGGGGAACATAATCGAAGAAACTATAGTAAAACTTACCTGACACGCTGAACTCTGTAATAGGTGGATTGTTTTATTTTACCCTAAGATACTTGTGAAATGTAAAGTATTACATTTTAACAATATTATTTAATAGGGGTTTATTATCTATATTTCTATAATATTTTTACTTATCTCCGTAAATAGTGGTCGTCAATGTCAGTTGAGAATAATGTTTTTGTTTGCTTACATTCTTTTGAATTTTGATTGTTTGTCTCTACCACTATTATTCCTTCCTATTGCATAAATCTGTCTATGAATTGAGATAGACCTCGCAGAGTAAATTATTTTCAGGATTAATGTGTTTCCAAAACAATGCAACACATATAGTTATCATGGCCGAATACAAGGTGCTTCTCTATGAATGTACGTATTTGATTTATTATTTGTGAGTTTGCACTTGTGTAATTTCAATAAAGATTCAGTAGGTATCTTGTAAATACGTATATTATTAGCATTTAGGTAACACACATTGACACACATGGCAGCGTACATATAAAGACAAGTAGGGACAAAGTTTTAAATTCCTTTGTTCTCAATTATTAAGTGGTAAATGACCCTGAAAAGTCCGCCGTTCGATTTTGGCGGGTTGTTCAATCACTCGTCAACAAATGTCGCACCAAGAAAATTGCAATAACTAAAAGCGTTCGTAACTTACGCAACTATTTTACTATTACACAATAAATCAAACAATAATAGCAACCGTACATAACAAAATAGAATACAAAACTGATGTCAGATATCAGACGTTTGAAAATCAGCTAACAGAAACAGAAAATATAGCCGCGATATCTATCCTAAAGTAGAGTTACCCACTAGTCACGACGATGTAGATAATACAGGAATCTTATAAACGCCAGGCCAAACTCGTGCATGCTTACTCACTAATTCAGCAGTTTGTCCCTACTTGTCTTTATACGTATGCTGCACATGGGAACTTAAAAACGACATTTCATTCAACTAACTAACAGAAACATTGCTGCCAACTTAAAGTAACTAAAAACCCCAAGACACAGAAATGTTCTCTAACACCCCCCTGCAATTCTGTGTTATTTGCAAAAACTCTGAATACTTAACCTATTTCTAAAATAAACAAATAATAAGACCATTACTTATTCAACATTCATCAATTTTCTAAAGAATTTAAATTTTGTGCTTGCTAACGGTTTTGTTAGAATGTCTGCTTGTTGCTGATCTGTACTGAGATATTTTAAAACATTTTTTCTTTCTTTTACACAATCTCTTACAAAATAATGTTTAATATCGATATGTTTGGATCTTTTCGTTTCTAATGTTGACGCCACTTTTATACATGATTGGTTGTCCTCGTATATTATTATGGGATAAACGTTAATTTTTAATATTTCTGATAACATTTGAGCAATAAATAGATTCTCAGTTATGCAGGCAGACAAAGCTAAATATTCTGATTCCGTACTTGAGAGTGACACCACATTTTGTTTTTTTGTCTTCCAATAAACTACATTACTATTAATTTTAATTAAGTGACCTGTCATACTTTTCCTATCTGTAGGATCACTGCATAATCTGCATCTACATACGATGTTATATTAATATTTGTGTCTTTACTTTTATAAATTTAAGCCTAGGCTTCTCTTCTCTTTCAAGTATCTCAAAACACTTTTAAGGTAAGCAAAATGAGTATCAGTGTAATTATTCTGAAATTGACTAAAATACAATATACTAAAACTTAAATCAGGTCTGCTACCTAACATAATATACATCAGGCAGCCAATCAGCTCTTTATAAGGTAATTTTTCATTTTTAATTTCATTTACATTGCCTAAAACAGGTTGTAATGGTATTTCTGACATTTTACAATTATTCATGTTAAATTTATTCAAAACTTTCTTGATTAACCCTATTTGACTTATGAAGAGCTCATTATCAATCTTTTCAATTTCTAAAAATGTCAACTTTTTATTCGTGTATTCTTTAATTTTGAATCTTTCAGCCACATTATCTTTTATATTGTTCAAATCGTGTATATCTTTTGAAAGCAAAATTAAATCATCCACGTACATCAATAGGTAAGTAGTATTTGCCTTAAAGTACAAACAAGGATCTTTTATGGAATGTTGAAACCCGAGAGAAATCAAGAAATCGTGAAACAACGAGTTCCAACATTTTGGGGCTTGTTTTAAGCCATATAGGGATTTTAAAAGCTTACATATCATTGGTTGATTACCTTCTAACCCTTCGGGTTGGTACATATAAACGGGTTGTTCCAATATTCCATACAAGAACGCTGACTTAATATCTAGTTGTTGTACATAAAAATCTTCTTGCACATACAGAGATAACAAAATTCGAATTGTGACCATACGAGCCACAGGCGCATATACGTCATCACTCAACACGCACTGTCGAAACCCGCGAGCCACCAATCGAGCCTTTTTCACTAACACACCGTTAACTTCCTTTTCTTTAAACACCCATTTCGAATCTATCACTTTTACATCTTTTGGACGTTCCACCAATATCCAAACTTTGTTTTCTTTCATCGAATCTAGTTCATCCTCTATCGCTTTCTTCCATCCATCATCTTTGATTGCTTCCTCATAATTTTGGGGTATTTCCATTGGTAAATTTCCAGCTGACAGTGCTGTTATCAAATTTATTTCAGAATCACAATAATCATTATCTTTCAAGTCATATTCCTCAAAACGCTTTGGGATTCTCTTAACTCTTTCACTCTTAAATTTATATTTTCTATTTCACTTTCCTTATTCTGTTCTTTATTTTTCTGTGCTTCTTTCTTATTTTGTGGTTTTTCCTTTTCCTGTGTTTCTGTATCCCCTTGCTCTTCTTCATTTTCAATAATCACTGTATTTTCGTTAATTTTTGCTTCATTAAAAATCACATTCCTTGCACGAACTACATTCCTGTCAATGAGGTAGTATCAGTGACGTCATCATTTGACAGCCTGAAAACGGTTAAGTGGATTGTTGAAGAATTTGACATAAGAGCAAGTCTTAGTTTGTGATCAATTCTAAAATTAGTGGTGCATAATTTTAATAACAAATTTGTGTGGAGACATTTATTAAGGTTTTTTTAAAAGCCTAGTGTGAAAGAAATTTCGATACATATCGTATCAGTGCTATTATTGGAAAAGAAAAATTTGTTGTCAGGTATGTTAACATCCCTGTTAAATCGTAAATTGTAAATATAAGCATTAATAACGCTAATAATTTAGTTTTTCGGTTTTTTCTGTTAAGTAGGTATATTGTATGACTCATTTGCTTAAATATTCATTTAATGTATGTATTCATAGATTTGGTATAAGCCAATATTGACATAGGATATAATAGGTTAGGTAGTAGCAATTTCTATTTACTAATATTGATGGTTTTATAAAATATTAATATCCATTGCTGTGAAATTTATATTTTCTGACAATATTATTAATTCCCTGCCAAAAATGGCATATAGAAATATCTCAAAAGTAATTTAAAATATATACTTTATGGAGAGGATCTATGTAGATGATGAAACAGTTTTACATATGAGTTTCTATGCCATTCTATTGCACAACGACTTCCCGTCATACTGAGGAAGAATATCTCTTGGGATTTTTATGGTTAATAATATGAAAGTATGTGAAATCGACTAATTTCTGAACATTTTTAAATTCAGGAAGAAAAAAACGATGAATATATTAAATGTAGATAGAGCAAAATACTTTATTTTATAGCAATACATAGTGGTTTTGTTGTTTTTATTAACATATTCTATATGTAAACTTAGGAAACATACATCTGTATATACATTATATAAAGCCATTAACTTCTTAAATATCATAACTGCATAATTTACAAATGTATAGATTACATAAAAAATCTTTGTGGAATGCCAAAGCGCATTGCATACTCTAAGCATCTGGTCTTGTTTTTTAATACTACAGCCATATCAATGTTTTTGTTACTGAGTTCTATTCAATAAGCCAATACATCCGTCACAGACGTATCCTCATACAACAATCCAAGGCTTAAGTGTTGCTTCTGACACTCTCTGAGAATGCCGAACCTAAAACAAAAATTATATTCATCCTTAACCCATTTTAATAATATTCAAATGCTTGAAAAACAGTAATTTGTGATTAAACATTGCAGACAAAAGTAATATACTTTGATAATAAACGTTAAATTTCATACAGATCTACACTTACTTTACCAACAATGAGATATCGTTTGCTAATTTTTTTTGCCCCTAGAGATTCTATCCATTTACAGGCAAGCTGGGCAAAGGCATCTAAACTTTTTCATGCTCTAATTTCATCATTGGTCATAGGGCTCGTTCGAAATAATAAATAATCCATCACCACACTTTTAGAAATCTTTGGGATATCATCTAAAGATGCTGTCAAATCTGCCACTTTTAAACTATATGGATCAACGCCATTAATATACTCTATAACTTAAAAATATAATTTGGTGACTCCTGAAATGAAGTGTATAGATCAAATTTCAATGAATTTAACAATCCTAATTACTAAAATTAACTCACCATTTCGAAAATAAAAACCTGTTGACAGAACGGAAAAAAAAAGTCGGTTAAAAAACACAAATAAAACACAAAATTAAAGTCAGTTCAACAAATCACCAAACGTATTAGTAAAAGTAAACACTAACTGTTAATTTTACACAAAAAAAGCTTTTAAAAAACCTCTGAAATTCTTTAAAATTTGGGATAACTAAATGACCGTAAATGTCGCAAAAACTTATCTATCCACTGAACTGAAGTTGCAGCTCGGTTGTGACGTCAGCTGATACTACCTCATGGATTCTATAGTCTGTAACCATTATCAGTATATCCGATCATTATCATTTTCTGGCTTTTTCTGTCTAATTTCGAGTTTCTGTCTTCTTTGGATATTAAATTGTAAGCTACACAGCCAAATAATTTTATCTTGTCTAAATTGGGTTTATGTCCATACCATATTTCTGCTGGTGTTCTCTTATCCGGTAAGGTCGAAGGTCTGTTCATCAAATACACAGCTACTCTAACTGCCTCTCCCCAAAACTCTTTGTCCAGCTTTGAATCGAATATAAGGCACCTCGCTTTTTCCATTATACTTCTATTAAGCCTTTCAGCCACCCCATTTTATTCTGGGTATCTAGGTACCGTGTACTGTATTTTTATGCCTTGCTTTCTGCAAAAGTCTTGAAATTCTTTGGAAGAATATTCTCCTCCATTATCACATCTAATACGCTCAATTTTTCTGCCAAATTTTGCTTCAACTAAAGAAATATACTCTTTACACTTCTCCATAACCTCACCTTTTTCAGTTATCAGATAACAAATACAAAAATGTGAAAAATGATCTATGAATGTTACGTAATATTTTTTACCATCATGTGTAGTTGGCTTAATGGGGCCATGTTGAGATTGCAGTGATAATTAACGATGTTACAAGACAAACCGTTTAGTTGAGAACTGTCATTTATTAATATTTTTTATATCAAACTACTTGAAAGGTTAAGTTACAATACACAGCATAGATATACAAAACAGATAGATGGATAGTAAACCTAAGAGTCGAGAACTCTAGCACCATTTACACAGGGCCGTTCCTAGGTGTACAGCCGCCTGCGTGCTGAGCAATTTTTCGCCGCCCCCCACCCTCACCTTGACAATGGGAAAAATATTTAAACTAGCATACATAATAGTACAATAAATCTAGATCAATTTTTCACATCTTTTGGATTTTATTTCTCAGGGGATAATTTTATGATCAATCGATGTGGAAAAATGTCAGGGACAACATACTGAAATGTTTAAAACTTGGGTGTTGTAGCAATTTTGTAAATAATAATAAATAATAAATAAACACCACGGAAGGGGTTACACATTGAAAAAACGTGGACATACATCCATTTCCTCCGACAGTGCCAGTGCCGGATTCAGGATTCGAACCCGGTGGCGCGATACCCGTGTGATTAATCGCGATTGCCACCTCGCGCCTTAACCCATTCGACTATCAACAAATTGGCCTTGCTCGACTTTAACGCGGCACGACGGCTATAAAATACTTCTAATAATTAAAAATATATATATATCACGTTGTAGAGAAAGAAATTCTCTACAATTTTGATGCGGGAAGTACCCCTCTACGATGCTTAATTTTTGTTTTAATCAATTTTTTAAGATTTTTTGCCAAGTTGTGTTCGTTTGGTTAGCCGACCGTTGTCGCCACGCCCTTTTTTGACATGGCGGAACCGCACGTGCTGCGCGCGCATCCAGAAGTACTGAATACGCTGGAACTACAGTCAATGTCGCAAAAGGGCGTGGCGACAAAAGTCAGCTGACCAAACGAAAACAACATGTCAGAAAAATCTAAAAAAATTGGTTTAAACAAAAATTAAGCATCGTAGATGGGTATTTCCCATATCAAAATTGTAGAGAATTTCTTTCTTTACAACGTGATATATATATTTTTTAATTATTTTATAGCCGTCGTACCGCGTTAAAGTCGAGCAAGGTTAATTTGTTGAGAGTTTTTATTTATTTACAAAATTGCTACAACACCCAAGTCTTAAACATTTCAGTATGTTGTGCCTGACATTTTTCCACATCGATTGGTCATAAAATTATCCCCTGACAAATAAAATCCAAACGATAGATTAATTTTATTAATAGTCCAAGTAAGGACTTCCTGAGACAAAAAAAAACTACACAAAAACTTTACATCATTATTATCGCCGCGAGCCACCGGCGGCATGCCTAATAACAAGCGATCAAACGAATCGCCGCACATTAAAAACGAGCGAGATGGTCGAGGGTCGGTCGAGGTAGCACAAAGAGTAATGGTATTTTAATGAGGTCGTAAAATTTTTGTTACGTTTTTTCTGTCTCAGTTTATTCCTACTTGAACTATACTATAAGTGCTTTATTCAAATTTATAATGAGAAATTTAAAATACAATGAATTTGTTGTGTTAAGGCATTTTATAAACATATATCGGATTCGCAATTCCTAATATAAAATTTTAGAGTGGCGCTTTACGAGCTTTTTTTGCAGCAAACTCGGCTATGACTTTGGCATAATCAGGCGCAGTTGGCTTTGCGCCGCGTCGGCATCTCTGCTGATACTGACAAGTGACAATTCGCCCGGTGGCGCGGAGCACGGCGCGGACGCGTAATTGGTTGCGCTGTTCTATTTTCAACCGCAGTCGGCCGCCCCTAAAATCGGCCGCCTGCGTGCGGGCACGCACTGCACGCCTGGTAGGAACGGCCCTGCATTTACATGTTCTAATCACAAATAATAACATCCTCACTTGATTTGAACAGAGTTCTTCATCAAGCACTTAAACCTAATAAACTAGAACATTTGTTAAGCTTAGTGCCTGTAACTGATTTAGTTAGCATGTCCGCAGGCATTTCGACTGAGGGCAAGTGCATTAATTTAATCTTGCCTTCCGTAATCTTTTCTCTCAGAAAGTGATGCCTGGTGTCTATATGTTTTGTGCGAGCACTAAAATTCGCGGTTTCACTTAATTGAATGGCACTTCGATTGTCACAGTGAATTAATATCGGATGTTCAGTTTTCAAGCCGATCTCACTTGCAAGTCCACGTAACCACAAAGCTTCTTGTGTAGCACTAGATAAGGCCATATATTCAGCTTCCGTGGTGGACAAGGCTACCGATGGTTGGCGCTTGTTATTCCAGCTGATGGCTCCTCCTTGCAACGTATCCTGTGGTGGAATGCCGTTCATCTAAATCGTTTGCCCAGTCAGCATCGCAGATACCTTGTATCTCAGGATTCTTGTCCTTGCTGAACTCCAGCTTGTAGTCGATGGTAGCTTTTAAATATCGCAGTATTCGTTTTACTGCAGTCCAGTGCGTCTTCCCAGGATCTTGATTGAAACGAGAAACCATGCTTATTGCATGTGCTAAGTCTGGTCTTGTACCTTGGCAGGCATACATTATGGATCCAACGGCACTTTGATAAGGGTGTTTCGCCATCTCATCCCTTTCGCTTTGTGTCTTCGGAGACATGTCCTTAGTAAGTCTGAGTCCAGGTTCTAAGGGCGTTCGTGCAGGATTACAGTTAGACATCCCAAATCTTTGAAGCACGTCGGCTATGTATTTCGATTGGTTAAGCCAAATCTTACCTTGTTCACGATCCCTGGTAATTTCGATTCCTAAGCAGTTCTTTGCCTCTCCTAGGTCTTTCATTTCATATTCTTTCATTAACTCCTGTTTCAGTTGTGTTTTATGCTTCGTGGAGTTAGTAAATAAAAGAAGATCATCAACGTATACGGCAATTATTATTATAGAGCCCTCGTATATATTTACATCGTACTAATCCCATACGTATCAATGTTTCATTAAGTTTTTCATTCCAGGCTCTGCTGCCTTGTTTAAGCCCATAAATTGCCTTATTTAATTTGCATACCTTAGTTTCACTTCCAGGCTGTTCGAAGCCTTCTGGATGTTCTAGATAAATTTATTCTTTCAAGTCACCGTGAAGGAAAGCTGTAACCACATCCAAATGTTCGATGTCCAAGTCCATTTTTGTAGCTAATGCGAACAAGAGACGGATGGATGTATACCTCACTACGGGGGCATAAGTTTCTTCGTAATCCAGACCTCTTCGTTGTGAATAGTCTTTGGCTACGAGCCTAGCCTTGTGACGTGTGCTTCCATCTGCAGCGTTGGTTTTTATTTTGAAAACCCATTTACATTTAATGGCCCTTTTACCCGCAGGAAGGTCCTGTAAAGTCCACGTTTTATTTTTAATTAATGATTGCAACTCAGATGTCATGGCGTCCATCCATTTAGTACCATCTGGTCTATCCACGGCTTCGTTGTAAGTAACTGGATCATGACTCTGTACGACTACTGAGTACGTCACATAATCGTCAAAATTTCGTGGCTTATGTGGCCTGCTGGACCTGCGTATAATAAGTGGATCTACATTTTGATCTGCTAGTTCGTCGCCTGAATTTTCTGCATCGGTTATTTCATCTTTTAGCTCGGAACCATATTCCTCACTTGCTTCGGTGTCGATGGAATCGACTAACGGCAGCATCATGATAGGTTCGGATGGCTCTACCTCATTAGAAGTTTGACTGGTTTCTACAAAAGTAATGTCACGACTTTTAATTACCTTTTTCGATGTAGGATCCCAGAGTCGATATCCTTTAGAATCTGCACAATAACCGAGAAGAACACATTCAATGCTCTTTGCATCCCATTTCTTACGGAGTTGACTCGGGACGTGCACTAGTGCCTTGCATCCAAATATGCGTAAATGGCTGAGATCAGGCTTTTGGTTGGTCCAAATCTCCTCCGGAGTGCATCCATCGAGTCGCTGGTTTGGTGCATGATTCACCAGGTAGGCAGCAGTGGCGACCGCCTCTGCCCAGAATATTATGTCCAGCTTCGCGTCTAAGAGCATACACTTAGCTTTCTCCACTAGCGTACGATTCATTCTCTCGGCAGTTCCGTTCTGTTGTGGGTTGTATGGAATGGTGGTTTGGTGTTGAATTCCTGCTGTGCGCATGATATCCTTCATCTTATGATTAACATACTCGGTGCCATTATCGCTCCTCAAACATTTAATATGTCTGCCTGTTTGTTTTTCTACGAATGTCTTGAATTCAAGGAAGTATCTGGTACTTGATCCTTGGTTGCCAGAAAATAAACAAATACTTTTCTTGAGTGATCATCCATGAAGGTGATCATATACTTAGCTCCTCCAATTGAGTTATTTTCCATAGGACCACATAAATCGGTGTGGATTAAGTCTAGTATTCCTCTGGCTATTTTATTTTGAGGTTCGTAAGGAACTTTAGTTTGCTTACCTTTAGTGCATGTGATGCAAATCTCCCTTTTTTCGTCTTTAAAATTTACTCCTATGGCAGCGTGATTACGGAGGTCGCACATGAATTTTCTATTCATATGCCCTAGGCGTCTGTGCCATATATTTTCATCTACTAACGGTGCAGGACGGGGTGTCTGTTCCTCCACTGAATTCAGCTTATACGTATTGTTCACTGCAGATCCTGAAGCGATTAATTCATTATTTCGGTCCAATATTTGACACTCAGGTCCCTCAAAAATAACTTTGTTACCCTTCTTGGCAATCTGACTCACGGAGAGCAAATCCGACGAAATCCCAGGAACATATAGGACATTTTTTGCCAACACATCCTCTGTCATACCATTATGACCGACCTTTAACATGATATCTCCTGTTCCCTCGACAGGTAGTCGTTGATCGTTGGCGACGACGATCTCCTTCTTTGATCCTGATGGGTTGAGCTCCCTAAACCAGTGACGATTCTTCGTCATATGTGCTGATGCACCAGAATCTATCAGCCAGTCCTTCTGGTTTGTCGTGTTACTTGACTGGAGAGCGAAGAATGCTCTTAAGTCTGACACTTCGCAGTTATTGGCCTTTGACTGTTTCTCTTTCTCTTTACGTTGTCTACAGTCCACTGCGCGATGACCCTGCTTGTTGCACTCGAAACAACGCAGTGACTTTCATTTTGCCTGCTTGTTTGGAAATTTTGCGTTTGGTGATTTGGAATAGAATGCCTTGTGATCCGTGGGCGATCTCGAACTTTTTTCCTATTTCACATCTTGGAGTAATTTTGTTTTAATGGCATCTCCTGTTATAGGTGTACCCGAATTTTCGAGGTCCATTATCATTGGTTTATATTCGTTTGGAAGTCCTGCCAATAGTAAAGTACCGATCCACTCTTCACTAATTTTGAAACCGATACCATTTAATTTATGTGCGGTTGTGATTACCGTATTCACGTAATCATTAACGGATTCGCAATGCGTAAGTTGCGTGGTAATTAAAGTACGGAGCAGTCCTACGCGTCGAGTAAGTCCACTATCCTCAAATGCAGAATTGAGTTTATCCCACGCATCTTTTGCAGTTTGGGTGTCCTGCACGTGCACATAGTTTATTGGATCCAACGAGAGGATAATTTTTGAATGTGCACGTATGATTTTTCGCGCATCGTTCGATATAGCTTCATCAGCAGGAATTTCAACTGTATCCCATAAATCTTCATGTTGCAAATATGCTTTCATTGCAAACTTCCATGTGGAATAGTTCTCACGTCCTTTTAACTTTTCTATCGGCGGCAACGTGCTTACGGAATTTATGTTCGCCATGTTGTCGGAAAAGTTCTTAACACGTTCTCGGTTTTTACTTCAGCGTATTTCACGCACGATGAACTATAAAAAATACTTATTTCGGTGTAACTATACTTTCACGGTCGTTAATTCGCGGTAACACTGGGCACATGACCTGTTGAGATTGCAGTGATAATTAACGATGTTACAAGAGTTGAGAACTGTCATTTATTAATATTTTTTATATCAAACTACTTGAAAGGTTAAGTTACAATACACAGCATAGATATACAAAACAGATAGATGGATAGTAAACCTAAGAGTCGAGAACTCTAGCACCATTTACATGTTCTAATCACAAATAATAACAGGCCACATACATCACTCGATATAACCTCCAAAATTCGCTTAGCTTTTCTATCATCTTCCAAAGGTTTAAAAGGTAGTCTAGTTTGTTTGCCTCCTAGACATATTTCACATATACCTGGTACTGGATATCTAGAGCTATGTCCCATTCTTCTGTGAGTCAAAATAATTTCATCTGTTGTAATATTCGCTTTCTTTCCTGTGTCTAAAACTTTCAGCGTTGCTATATACAAGTTACCACAAAGTTCACCTTGTAGTATCACTTTTGTTTCTTTCATTATAAACACTTTTGTTTTTAAAAAGTACTTCCAGGCCACCTTGTTCTAGTTTATCACATGCTAAAACGTTTTTCATGACGATTTTCTGTCCACTGTCATTTTCCAATTGTAGATCACCCTGTCTTTTTGCTTCAACACACTCACCAAGTTCTGCTACTTTTATTTTATGATTCACTGTGATAACATTGTTTAGAAATACAGAAAATTCAGTGTTTATCAAGTGATTCGTTGCACCACTGTCTAGCACAAATTTTATTTCCATATCACGACTTGGTTTTCCATAACAAATATTGTCATTTATTGATGTCATAAATGTGATTTCTTCGTCATCTTGATCTGTCATATTTGCTTGTCTTCCACTTGCTCCGTTTCTACCTTGAGTATTTATCGAAGTGTTCATTTGACTGCTTCAAGCAATATTTCGACACTGACTACGTTTATGTCCAATAATTCCACAACCATGACAACGAAAAGGAAAAGATTCTTGTTCTGGCCTTGATTTTGTGTTTCTATTTTTATTTGTCCTTTATTTGTCCAATTTTTTTGTTTATATCCTGGAAATACTATGTCACTATTATCAGTACTTTCATGTTTACTTTTATTTTGTCTAGTTTCTTCCATAAGCAGTTTGTTTTTAACAAAATCTAGTGTGACCTTTGTCTCATCTTGGCAAAACATAACATCAATCGCAGTTGTTACAGCTTGATATGTTTCAGGCATTGTAGATAGTAACTGAGATACGATTTCACTATCCTGAATATTTCCTCCAGCACTTTTTAGTTCGCATACGGTTTGGTCAAATTTGGTTAGAAATATATTCAGCGGCGTTTTTTTTGAATATTTTAAGCTTCGCAATTTCCTTTGTAACTGTACTTGAGTTGAAATTCCTTTCTTTAAGTAGGTATCTTGTAGGATTTTCATTATTTCTTTTGCAGTTTTCTTCGTCTTCACCATTTCTAGAACATTGTCAGATAAGCACTGCACCATTATATTTCTTACTTTAATATCGTCCTTTTTAAACGTCTCTAACTGAGCATTTTCTGTTGGCGGATCTTGTGATAATACATTTAAAACATTGTTTTGTTCTAATATTAGCTTGACCCGGAATTCCCAATTAGAAAAATTACTTCCATCAAAAGGTTTGATGTTCGCCATTTGGTTTAGTGACGCCGCCATTTTTTGTTTTTTTTTCTTGTACCAATCTTGTGTCAATATGAAGTCATTTTTTATACTAATTTGACGTCAATACTAGGTCATTGACGTCGTTTTCGACGTCATTTTACCTGTGACAAATCGCCGTCTATTTAGCGTCATTTAGACGTCATTCTGACTATCCGAATGACGTGATTAGTGATAAAATTATATGTAAAATTGACGTCACTTTCACGACAGTGTGCTACCTGGGCACTCCCTGCCAAAAATTTCATCCCGCCCATTTTTTGAAATACTGCACACCCAAGGTTTATAAACTCTAAAATGTAATGAAGATAGGTACAGACCATGGAGCACTAATAGGAGAGGAACGTTATCCTATCCTTTCAAAAGTTGTGACCAGCTAAAAGCGGTACTACACAGTAAGCTAAGTGATCTCTTCGAGCGAGGCGCCTAGTATAATTACGATCGAACATCACAGGTAAGTTCGTTTGATCGTAAAATTTTAGCAAAATACTGTTATAAGACTTGTCCTATTTTTTTGCTCAAGACTGTACCAAACCTTGGACCGTACCAGCGTTCGACGTTCGTAGCTTTCGGGCCACATTCTTGGCGGGCAATTCAAAAGCGTTTTAACCCATTTCTTTGGCGTAGTCAAAATATTTTATATTACATTGGTGGTTTTATCCTTGAAAAAATGTTGGTTAAGAATTCGTGTGGACATTGCCAACAAATTTTAATTAAACATAACTATTCGGTAAATATAAATGATTATGCGAGTTTTTACTAAATTTGTTTCAAGAGGTAAATTATGCTTTCCTTCTCTAGTGGTCCTTGAAATTATAAAATATTGCGAAAAAGCTTTCAAAGCATTGGGATATATGGGAAAACTTGATTTTAAAAAACGGATCCTAAGTGTGGTATTGCAACATTTTGTTACTAAAATAAAAACAATGTTCCTACCACCCACCCAGTTGTTAGCATTTCGGAACACTTGCACGAAGTGCAAATTATTAAATATATTGTAACGTTTGTTGTCTATTCTTTATTGAGGTGGGTTTCTATGAAAACACAATATCTTGGCACTACTTTAATATCACAGATCACTGTTCATTTACATTTATACAATATAATACAAGATCGGGGTAGCTCTCTCTACACGTGTACATCCCAACATGCCATGCTCGACTAGTGCTAGTAGTGCTACACACAAGCGTCTAGCCTCTGGGAAGCAACTTTTATTCCCAGGAGTGCGTTCAAAGCGCACGGCGAGTGCATACTATTTGCACGGTCAAATTCAACGTCGGGTGGAAATAGGTGACGCGCACGTGACGTCACATTCTTGGAGGATAAACAAAACAAATACTAACCTTAATATTTTTTGGCTTGTTTACATGTGAAAAAACTTTTCTTGTGTATTATTATATTATTTGTTTGTACATTAATGATATTTTGATAAAATATTAAGGTAAGAGTGTTATAAATACTTATTTATTCAAAAATTAAAATATTCTAACAATTGATTGCAGAAACATGGACATAAGTAGTTATTTACAGCTTGATAAAATTCATCAGGATTTCAAAAACATTGCTGTTGGGTATAGATAGATCTAAACACACTTCGTTTAGAAGATTGTTTTGCAGATATAGAAGACTTTCCCTAAATATTATGTTCTGACATAGCACTGTATTTTGTATATTCTAACAGTGCTTTTACGATGGATGAAATGAAAGCATACAAAAAGCTGTGTGGTTGGGTGAAAAAAAATTGCATAAAGCAGTTCGATTCAAACGTTTTAGTTTTGGAAAAAGTACGTATTGTACCCTTAGACCATGAATGGTCTAAGATTATCTACAATTATCCTGTTTATTTAATAAAATATTTTTTATAAAATTTTGTTTCATTTAAACATTTACCTACTCTTATTTATCACAAGTTAAATCCGAGTGCGGAGAAAACATTATTTTAATTAAGATCATATTTTTGTGAATATTCATATTCAAGTTATTAGTAATAATGTTTTTGGTTGAGTAATAATTGGTTGAATAAGGCATATATATTTTCTTTCTCAGCACCTAGATTAAAATTTTATGTAACCAAAATTATATAATCGATCAATAAACAACTTTTTAAATGTACTGCTTTTCTAACCAATACAGAGTCAAATTAACACAATAAGGTGACAGTTCGGTCTATTAAAGAAAGATGACATTAGGAAAGATATCTTTAGAAATTCTATAATATATGTATCTTATATTTACGATGATTGAAATCATTGGAACTCCTCATGCTCATTTTTCCACCTAATTTAAAATACAAAAAATATATTTTCTTAGAAAGGTACCTACATTATGCGTAAGCGAATTTATACTTACTGTATAATTAACCACAAAAGATTGATGGTATAAATTTATTAAAACTATATTGTATTCATATGGAAATAAAATAAAAACCTATATCATATAATAAAATTTAAAAAATATAAATATTTATGTACTTATTTTATAAACTTGATATCAGTGTAGGTAGAGGTATATAAAAATTTATAGCTACATATAACAAAAATTTCATATTTATTTAATTAATAGGGCTGCTGTAATATTTTGAGTTTCTTCGCGAGTTGGCTTTCTGTAGGCATTCCGTTTAGAATCAATTTTCTTTTTTGTGGAAACAAATTTCCTCTGCTTTGTTACGGTTCAGTTTCTGAACACGTAACGATTTATATATCAATTCAGTACGCTATCTCGTACTCACTCTGTATATGGCAGCGCCAAATTAACATCCGCGATGGGTGTATTGTTGGTTGCCCAGCATTCGATACGAAAACGAGTAAAATTAAAATAAAATTCTACCCGACGATTGTGCTGGAACGCAGTGATAAGTTTTTCTGAGGAGGCCGCAAAAAAAAGGAGATAAGGGAGAAAGAAAGAAATTCAGGAACGAGGTTGTCGAGTTCGAGGAAGAGAGAGTTGGATGTTACGCCTTTTGTATAGTTTTATATATATTGTGGCCCAATTTTGGGGATTTTTGGCGTGATCCAGGGGAGAGCAGGAATAATTAGTGGTTGATGTATTATTCTGTTCCGAAAGCAGTCGGCTAGATCTGGAAATCTCTTCTTGTCCTTTCTGAGAGTGAGACCACTGAAAAACCGTTTAATAACTTCAAGTAAGTCCAATAATCTTTCTACCATTCTGATTACTTCGATAATCTTCCTTATGTTCTTATGAGAGTTATCTGATATCATACCTGCTTGCAGGGTTTTTTTGGCACCCCCGAAGTTGCCAGCGTTGAGCGGTGTATATACGAGGGGCAATAACGAGGTATTGAGCGAAGTCGTTCCAGGCCAGGGTGGATGCTGAGACCGCGAGGCCGGCGTGGACAGGCAAAGAACAGCTAAGCATACGCTTTTATTCATTTCTAAAAATTGGTTTTCCCATCGATGTTTTGATCCTTTTCCCGAACACCGTCAGTGAGCAGTACGACTTAATGCGTTATTAACCTTTTTTTAGGCAGGGAAATTAATTCCCAAATAATTTAGCAACCTTACCTCAATGGGATTAAGTGAGACATTTTAGCCCTTCGTATTGTTTTTGTGAACGTCTTGTACACCTTCGTGCAATAACTTTACATTGTTTTTTTATCTATATTAATGTCATATACCTACCTGCATGTTCAGAGAGACACACAAAGTTTGGTCATTAATATGTTTGTCATTTAGCCATGTAATATGTGTACAATTTTGTGTATTTTTTTGTATATATAGATAATTTTGTCCCCTTTACATTTTTTTTATAACTGCTTAGTTTATAGTGCGTTGTTTATTTAATATTAATTGCCTTATCATTCTGGTCAGTAGACTATTCAACATATTTTCACCAAATTTAATGTAAAATTCGTATCTCGTTGTGCTGTATTTTAATCTAACATTTTGTTATACAGAAGGCACAAAAATATCTCTGTACTAAACAGTACATATATGTATGTTATATTGTAGCCGACATACCAACTTTTGGAATAAATTGGTGAAAATCACGACATCTTTTATATTGCGCAAACCACCATCACTACCCAATTCATCATATTCACCCTTAAAAGCGAACCACGACCCCCGCAAGAATCCAGCTAGCCAGTGTGCCTATCTCCTCTTATATAAGTTTTCCTGGCTCCAGAGTAGGCACACTATAAATAAATATTTGTAACCGACCACCGTACGGGGTGAGTAACTTAAACCCCGATCCACCTATAACAACAGGACCTTGACGCGAGCCGGAATTGTCGGGTTACAATGGCGCCCTTATAAACTTTTAACGGTGATATGGTGTTGGGTAATGAACGGTTTTTTTGTCTCTAAACAGTTAGAAATATAAATAAGTTAATTTTCATTTAGGTTTTAACATTTTTTTTGTATAGAATTAACCCCCATATGCATCCTTTTTTAAAGTGTTATACATTATTCTTCGTGTTTGTGTTATAACTATTTATGTCTGCTTGTGTGTGCAAGCGACGCATTCTTTTTTAGCTTAATTACCTTTTACAACCACTTTTTTGTAGTCATAAGGAAAAAAACGCGTATACGGTTACTTTCGTGTCAGATAGGTAAATTTACAGCCTAGGTTATTTTATTTTAATAATTATTTGGAATCTCTTATCACGGAATCTTTTAAAACCTTATTTAAATTATTTTGAACATTTATTGGGTTTACATGTTATACCTGGTGGCCCAGGAAATATTGTACAGGAAAATTTGTAGTTATAAAAAAAAAATTCTCGTTTATATCTGGATATATCACGATACAAATACGAATTTTTCAATATAATTTTGCATGATATACAGAGTAGATCACAAAAGCGACTACAAAAATCGTAATTTATAGTTAATAATTTTGCATTCGTATTTACACAGGTTACTAATTTATTCCCAATTAGGCAATCAACTACGTAAATATATACAGGGTGGCTAATAAAAAGCTCCAATATACAAAAATAGTTATCAATTTAACATATTGCTGTGTTTACATTTTAGGAATGCCACAAGTTAATTATAATTAAGCTATTGTCTTTTATGATAATATACTGAATGTTCGAAACCTGAGTCAGAACATATTTATGAAATCCTTGCATTTTAAATTGATTTTGACATCGTATGAAACGATTTCTGCGATTGTTGTATATACAGGGATAGTCCGAAAATTCACTAACCCATTGTGAAGCATTCCGAGTAAATGTTGCCACAGTTTTACGTTATACAGAGTGATTTGATTAAATTTTTCGCAACATTCTTAGTATATGAGGGTGTCTAAAGGTGATTGTAATTTATTGCAGATATCTACGTCACAATTTAGTACCCCATATTTCTTTTTTTCTGCTATTGTTGATTGTGTATGTCAATTATATACCTTAGTAAGAGGTGAACATTGGTAAGCTGTGGTATTTTTATAAACTACTAGCCTCATGTGCATTAAAGTTTTTAGTTAATTGTAACTTATCCTTTAGAAGGAAAACATAGTTTTAAAAGTTGGGAGTCATTTACCTAATTTTTTTTATACGTGTAGAGTTGTTTATTTGCAGCCAATTTACTGCAGGCTACCACTTATCCTTTTGTTTATATGTTATTGCCACAACTTGGTCCTGTAGGTTGGAGATTCTAGTTTTATGCTTTTATTTTTGTTAGGTTGGTTCTGTTTTTTTGTAGGTAAGGGGGGGGAAGTGCCTTGTAGCACTTATTACTTTAGTTACAGTTACACAGTTTTTCTCTCTACAGTTTATAGGTAGATATATATGTGTATATAGGCGCGCGCATCTGCCCTTGATACAACATTTCAATTATAATTTTTCTTTGTATACTATATTGGAACTTGCGTTTAAAATATGGAGGTCAATCGATTGAGACGCGATGAGTTACAATACGAGTTACGGGTTCGAGGTGTGCCGGACAACGGTACAGTCGAGGAACTGCGTATGCGATTGAGGCCTTATATACAGTTGGAGAGGGTAGGAGGAATTTCAACGCCTTTAAGCATAACGCTAAATTCGGCTTCGGAAATTGATATCTGCTCAAAAAAATTAGATCACATAGTTGAGGCCCTTGATAACTTTGACAAGGAGAACGCGAACAACGAATATAGTAAAATTATGGCTCGAATGTTACATATAGGTGGACGTTTGCAGCGCATAAACGATAATGAGTGGAAGGATGCGAGGGATATGCTAATGATACGCTGCTCCGAACTTAGTCAAAGTTTGGAGGCGATAATGACCAAGCCTTCACTCCAGCAGCCGGTTCACCCAGATCAGCCTATAAATGATCAGGAGATACCAGAGACAAAAGTCTCTTGAAAATGACAGAGGGTTTCAACCATCGTTAGCCATGTCTCAAGTTGATAAAACGGCCATCTTGAATAAAGAGGACCGATCTACCTACCTTCCACAGCAATCACTCTTAGCGGCGATTTCATACGAAAATAAAGAAAGTTCATGTCTAAGCGGGGACGATGACGCCGTGGTCCGGGAAATTGGTGGAACCCAAATGAATGCTAACCTGCGAGAAAACCAAATATTTTCGTCTGGACTTGGTCCAGCGGGAACCAATAATAATAGGCGGGTTTCCTTTCAACAACCCTTACTGAACTCGAATAATCTAAATAATTCGGGCGGCAACAGAGTACGGGTCCCGATGGTCAATAGCAGCCTACTAAATGCACAGTTAGGGGTCCATCCCGTAGAATATAGCGGTCAAACAATGTTTAATCCTATAATTCGACATTCAGGTAGCGACGGTTTTAATTTAAACAACGATATGGGTACGTTTAACTCGAATTTGGGCACGATTGGCTCTAATGTTGGTGATATAAACTCTAACGTTACGTCACAGCCTTTGTCTGCTTTTGATAACAAGTTTCGGGGTTTAACGTTGAATAATGCCAACGCAAACGCCCAATATGGCCCAGTGCCGCACTTGGCCGATCAACCGCGTATCTTTAGAATAGTATCTGATTGGAAGTTGAAATTTGACGGTAGAGGTAATGTTAATGATTTTATTGGAAGAGTTAACGAATTACGGAGGGCTTGTGGTGTGACAAAACATCAGCTACTACAATGTGCGAGCATCTTATTCGAGGGTTCTGCTAGGAATTTTTATTTGGGCGTTAGGGACCGTACAACGACTTGGGATGAAATGATAGGAGAATTGCGAAATGTCTATTCAACTGGAGACCCGGACAGGGACATTTGGCACGATATTCGAGCTAGATCCCAAGGAGAACTGGAACCTGTAATAGTATATATCTATACTATGGAGGGACTCTTTAATAAGTTAATATATAAACCCAGGGAAGAAAAACGAGTTAAAATAATTCGAGAACGCCTTCTACCACGAATTTTCCGTGACTTAGTATTTCAACAAACAAACACCGTGTCTGAATTGATACAGGTGTGTCGAACTATTGAGAATAATATTAGGCATCGGCAGCGTTTTGTACCCCCTCCAACGAATTTAAATATGGTGTCGGAGATCGAACTTATGTACCGTCCCGATTTCTATCGCAACTCCGGTCCTCGACATCACCGTATCAATACGATACAAACGGTTTATGATTCACCTTCGCCTGTGGTTACGGAGGTACTTGATCACGATCATAGTGCAGCAACCGAACCTTATCAGATCGCACAACCGGTTGGGAGTCGACCTGAATTGGTTACACCCGACCACATCCAGACGTCTGCCAGTCAACCGAGTTCGATCAGTGCGATTCACGCAAATTCTGCCGCGTCTACAAATGTTGCTGGACAAACGCGCACAGGGAATGCGATCGTTCAAGAGTCTCGGGGCCCGATGACGTGTTTTAATTGTAGAAAACCCGGTCACATAAATAGGTTCTGTCCTCAACCTTTGGTCAAGCGATGCTACGGCTGTGGTAGGGACAACTTCACTAAAAGGACCTGCCCCGAATGTTCGTTAAACTTCAACGCAGGTCGCCATTAGACCGAGTCGTAGACCTGCACTCATCACCATCGGTCAAATTTAAATCAGAAGTCGACATTCGTATCCAGGGGAAGTTAGATTTCATTCTGGAAAATGTCGAAGGTGACGAAAGGCCTTACCTAGAGGTCAGTGTCATGGGGAAGAAATTCTTAGGATTGCTAGATACCGGAGCCTCGCGATGCGTAGTAGGCAAGGAAGGGATAGATCGTTTTCGGAAACTGGGATTGAAGCTAGGTTTATCAACGGTTAGTTCTTGTAGTGTGGCTGATGGGAAAGTCTGTGAGGTAATGGGTTGTTACGAAGTACCTTTTGTATTGGAGAATCGGGCTAGGATTATCAAGGTGCTGGCTCTGCCGGAATTGCCACACTTACTTGTGCTCGGCATAGACTTTTTCCGAATAATGGGAATCGTACCTGACTTTCGTCACAATCACTGGACCTTCGCGGCGTCACCTAGTCAACCACAAATTGCCACGTTGACCGATAATTCTCAACTCACCCCAATGCAAACGGACCGACTCAATAATCTGATTAGTGAGATATTTTCTGATATGCCAGAAAGTTTAGGATGTATTACTTTAGTTAAACATAACATTAAGACTAAGTCTGATCCTATCAGGCAGAGGTACTATCCGATGTCTCCGGCATTACAAGTTCACGTTAATACGGAATTAGACGAAATGTTACGTCAAGGCATAGTGGAGCCATCCTCTTCCCCGTGGTCGTCTCCAATCGTCATGGTAAAGAAGAAGGATGGGAGCTACCGCTTTTGTGTTGACTTTAGAAAATTAAATAAAGTAACCGAGCGAGACGCCTACCCTTTGCCAAACATCACACACACTTTGGATAAGCTACGGGATGCGCGATATTTAACGTCGCTGGACATAAAGAGCGCGTACTGGCAAGTTCCATTAACTGAGGAAGCCAAACCGTTGACTGCGTTTATTGTATCCGGCAGAGGCCTGTTCCAATTTCGCAGAATGCCCATGGGCTTGCATAATTCCAGTGCGACGTGGCAGAGGTTTGTTGACAGCATTCTTGGAGTAAGTTTGGAGCCCTATGTTTTCGTGTACCTAGACGATATAGTAATCGTAACCCAGGATTTCGAAAAGCACTTAGAGATTCTTCGCGAAGTCTTTAAGAGACTTCAAGAGGCTGGGCTTACGGTTAGTAAAACCAAATGTCATTTTTGTCGCCGGGAACTAAAATATCTTGGATACGTTGTTGATGAAGAAGGTCTTCACGTCGACCCCGATAGGGTCTCGGCCATCCTTAATTTACCCATTCCCAAAAACGTAAGAGAAGTTCGTCGGGTTCTTGGCATAACAAGTTGGTACCGGAGGTTTATATCAAACTTTGCTACGGTGGTGGCACCGATAAATAACTTGTTGCGCAAAAATTCCAAATTTCTTTGGACAGACACTTGTACAGCTGCTTTTGAGAAAATAAAAGAATTCTTAGTTACGGCTCCGGTGATGAACTGCCCTGACTTCTCACGTCAGTTCAGTATTCAAACGGATGCAAGTGACTATGGCCTTGGCGCAGTTTTGGTTCAGGAATACCCAGAGGGTGAACGAGTTATAAGTTATATAAGCCGTTCACTGAATAAGAACGAACGCAAGTTTAGTACAACCGAAAAAGAATGTCTTGCCGTGCTATGGGCCATCGAAAAATTTCGGCCCTATGTCGAGGCGACACATTTTAAAGTCATCACGGACCACTTCGCCCTAAAGTGGTTGAACACTATCACCGGTCCGACGGGGAGACTAGCACGCTGGAGCGTTAAACTCCAACAATATGATTTTGAAGTAATTCATCGCCGGGGGAAGGATAACGTCGTTCCTGACGCGCTCTCTAGGGCGGTACCAGTAATTGACGAACTTGTCGCCATTTCTGATATGTTCTCAGAGACGAAAGACACTTGGTATTGTAAAATGCGAGAGGCCGTTGCCCGAGATCCGTTAAACTATCCATTGTGGCGTTTACAAGATGGAAACCTACTTAAGAAAGTCCCGGACAGGACACCTATCAGGAATTCAGGTACAGACTGGAAACTGGTGGTTCCGAAAGACCACCGCCGTAAGATATTATCGACCAATCATGACCTACCCACGGCGGGACACTGCGGCATATATAAAACATATCATCGCATTTTGCGACAATATTTTTGGCCTAAAATGAAATACGATGTCACTCGTTACGTACGAAATTGTCAAGTTTGTCTGGAACAAAAACCGGAGCAGAAGGCACCCGCGGGTCTTTTGTCAGGTCGGCCCGATGTGGTTAAACCTTGGGATACTATCTCTCTAGATCTAGTAGGACCTCTGCCCAAGAGTCCGTCAGGCCACATGTATATACTGAGTGTCTCAGACTATTTCAGCAAATTTTGCATATTTCAACCGCTGCGTTCAGCAACTGCTAAAAATATCACGAAGATCCTAGAGGACCATGTGTTTCTCTTATTTGGCGTTCCCCGCAGACTAATTGTCGATAACGGGAAACAACTTACTGGTAAGGTTTTCAGCAAACTAGCTAAAACATATGGTATCGAAGTTGTCTATACGCCATTTTATCACCCTCAGGGCAATCCTTGCGAGAGACAACATCGTACTTTAGGCACAATGTTAAGAGGCTACGTCAAGGATAACCACCGCGCATGGGAGTCGAATTTGCAGAAGGTAGCATGTGCCATACGCACAGCAAAGCATGAGAGCACAGGACAGTCACCGTATTTTGTCAACTTCGGCACGGAAATGAAGGTACACGGAGATGATCATAGAATATCCGATGTTTTATCTGGCACCGACGAAAAGGCTGGTAAGGTCGAGTTTACGAAGTTATTCGAAGACGTCCGAAAGAGGTTAGACAAGGCGTTTGAAAAAAGTCGAGTCACGTACAATCTGCGGCGTCGCGACGCGCGATACGAAATCGGTGATCATGTCTGGCGCAAGAATTATCCACAATCCGATGCAGCACAATATTTTACAGCTAAGTTTGCACCTAAATTTCTGGGACCATTCGTGATTAAGAAACGAATAAATCCCTGGTCGTACGAACTAAAAGATTTAAGCGGAAAATCTGCTGGTACTTGGAACGTTAAGGACTTGAAACCAGATACTTCCGTACCCCTTAGCCCAGGTTCCAATTAGTAGGGTTTTGTCTTAATCTAGCACATATTGTGAATTTCAGATTAGTAGTTTAACTGTGGGTAACTGTGTCATTTATTGTGGGGAATTATTTAGTGTGTAGTTTGTCTTTTATGTAGTTAGAAGTTTATTTCGTCCAGGGCTAATTCCAATGACGATGTTATATAGAGCGATTGCAGGATCGGTTGACATTTTGCTGTTTGGGTTATTGGTTACTTCGAACCGTCTGAAAGACGGGATACTAAATGTCTCTGATAGGAATTTGTGTCGTGTCGCGATGTTTTGTTTGATTTAGGTAGAAAAGTAGTCGATACAAAGAAACGCCTATGGGCGGATAATCGCAATATAGCCTCCATGCTCAACTGGATTAGCGTAGTTATAGTTGATTGGTTTTAAGTAGATTAAGGTGATCATTGCTCTTGTGTCTCGTGTGGGAAAAAAAAATTCGTTCGAATTTTTTTTCCGCAGGTAAGGGGGGAATGTTACGGTTCAGTTTCTGAACACGTAACGATTTATATATCAATTCAGTACGCTATCTCGTACTCACTCTGTATATGGCAGCGCCAAATTAACATCCGCGATGGGTGTATTGTTGGTTGCCCAGCATTCGATACGAAAACGAGTAAAATTAAAATAAAATTCTACCCGACGATTGTGCTGGAACGCAGTGATAAGTTTTTCTGAGGAGGCCGCAAAAAAAGGAGATAAGGGAGAAAGAAAGAAATTCAGGAACGAGGTTGTCGAGTTCGAGGAAGAGAGAGTTGGATGTTACGCCTTTTGTATAGTTTTATATATATTGTGGCCCAATTTTGGGGATTTTTGGCGTGATCCAGGGGAGAGCAGGAATAATTAGTGGTTGATGTATTATTCTGTTCCGAAAGCAGTTGGCTAGATCTGGAAATCTCTTCTTGTCCTTTCTGAGAGTGAGACCACTGAAAAACCGTTTAATAACTTCAAGTAAGTCCAATAATCTTTCTACCATTCTGATTACTTCGATAATCTTCCTTATGTTCTTATGAGAGTTATCTGATATCATACCTGCTTGCAGGGTTTTTTTGGCACCCCCGAAGTTGCCAGCGTTGAGCGGTGTATATACGAGGGGCAATAACGAGGTATTGAGCGAAGTCGTTCCAGGCCAGGGTGGATGCTGAGACCGCGAGGCCGGCGTGGACAGGCAAAGAACAGCTAAGCATACGCTTTTATTCATTTCTAAAAATTGGTTTTCCCATCGATGTTTTGATCCTTTTCCCGAACACCGTCAGTGAGCAGTACGACTTAATGCGTTATTAACCTTTTTTTAGGCAGGGAAATTAATTCCCAAATAATTTAGCAACCTTACCTCAACGGGATTAAGTGAGACATTTTAGCCCTTCGTATTGTTTTTGTGAACGTCTTGTACACCTTCGTGCAATAACTTTACATTGTTTTTTTATCTATATTAATGTCATATACCTACCTGCATGTTCAGAGAGACACACAAAGTTTGGTCATTAATATGTTTGTCATTTAGCCATGTAATATGTGTACAATTTTGTGTATTTTTTTGTATATATAGATAATTTTGTCCCCTTTACATTTTTTTTATAACTGCTTAGTTTATAGTGCGTTGTTTATTTAATATTAATTGCCTTATCATTCTGGTCAGTAGACTATTCAACATATTTTCACCAAATTTAATGTAAAATTCGTATCTCGTTGTGCTGTATTTTAATCTAACATTTTGTTATACAGAAGGCACAAAAATATCTCTGTACTAAACAGTACATATATGTATGTTATATTGTAGCCGACATACCAACTTTTGGAATAAATTGGTGAAAATCACGACATCTTTTATATTGCGCAAACCACCATCACTACCCAATTCATCATATTCACCCTTAAAAGCGAACCACAACCCCCGCAAGAATCCAGCTAGCCAGTGTGCCTATCTCCTCTTATATAAGTTTTCCTGGCTCCAGAGTAGGCACACTATAAATAAATATTTGTAACCGACCACCGTACGGGGTGAGTAACTTAAACCCCGATCCACCTATAACAACAGGACCTTGACGCGAGCCGGAATTGTCGGGTTACAGCTTGTCAATCTTTTTGTTATTGGGAATTTTGCAAACATTATGTTGAAGGCTACTAGCTGCATTCAAAGAAGCCAGAGTGGGAGGAATTGGAGCAATGCACTTTTTGACTACATCAAGTTCAGATTGTAAAGTCATTGAATCGACTTTGTTGATAAGTTCTTGCAATGCTTCTTTTATTATAGTTTTTTCCATTACCAAAGAGGTTGACGTGGATGATTTTGAACTTAGATCTGGTAAAATGTAATGGGATTCGTCCTGACTATTTTCAACAATGACCAAATTGTCGTTCTCTTCATTTGATTCATCTAAATCATAAAGAAATGTAATTAGTACAATAATAAAGCGTACAATTGAATGTTAAAAGTAAAATAACAATGAAAACATGCACCACATTTGAATGGCAATATTAGGTCCGTGTTTATGTAACAATCCTAAATTAAACGTAATATTTCAGTCATAATCTCCTCTATAAAGTCCTTATTTTACTATAAGAAATATAACCAGACTACAACCAACAGCTACTCTCTGGGCTATGTGCCCCGCCGAGCGCTGAATTACGAATTACAAGCCTGGCGCTTTAAGTGTAATAATTACATATTACCAACAGAACGCTAATGCTTCAATTGCAACAAATATATATTACGATTAATATTCTGCCCTCTAGAAGCACACTTGAACAATCCTAAATTAGTCAGAACCTAATATTTAAGCATAGGAGTGGACTAAAGTTTGGCATAATTTATTGTCTGTAAAACATCTTAAATAATATATACTTGTACACGTGTAGATTTATGGTGTATGAATATTTTAATTAAAATATGAACAAGTTATAAAAATATAAGTAGACGAATTTATACCTGGTATTTGGGAACATCCTCCACTTGCCAATGATTTACACAAGAGATGAATATGTTTGCACATATTATATTTAATTGACAAATCATGGCAAGAACAGATGAATTTATGCAAACAAGCACTACAGTCAGTGCAAACCAAATGGCACTCGCAATTATCTTTCACTTGACGAATTAAATATAAATCAGTCTTCTTTTCAGATGCCACATTCCAGCCATTTTCACATGAAATAACTAAATTCAAGTCTAGTGTCATGCTAGTTTTATGTCTAGATCGAATTGCTGACAACTTAGAAGAAAGTTTCCCTTTGTTTAGCGTTATCAATCTTTCTATGCATTTATCTCGCACCAAATGCATTATGGCATTAATGCCTTTATCCAGTCTTTTAACATGTTTGCCCTTTAAATAAGTATATTTAAGGGTACGGTGCATTCTCTCTAAATGCATGTTAGTATTGATTCCTGCTCCTACTCTGAAACAATATGCCCAACAGGGCGTGTTGGGCATGTATTTCTTATTAAAGTACTTGCCAAATTCTTGCGTTTCATTATCTGCATTTATGAGTCTATTAAACTCAATAAGCATTTTGTCAAATGCATTCTTGTCTGTTTCTTGTAGAATGGCTCTCAAAGTCTTATACACAGTAACCTACAATGGAACTTAGTAATAAAACCATCATAAAATATATGGAATAAAAACACTATTACCCGTTTTTCAGTAGTCTTGATAAGTTATTTCGCCATGCACGATCGACGTGCCAGGTACAAAAGAGTCTGTAACAAATTATAAAGTTAAAAATACAAATTATTATAAAGTAAAAAATGCGCGCAATTAATAAAACCTAACTATTGGGTTTTTTACCTTTGCTTCGGGAGAGACATTACTTCTTTCCAGGCATTGAAGAATGTATCAGCCATATCTGACACAAAAACATTACAGACAATATCACCACCAATGCGAGTTTTGATACTATTAAAGAATATCTTAAAAACGTCTGTGTCTGATCGATTTGATATCATAAATCCACAAGGAAACCCTTCTCGCATATCATCAACAACTAACAGTGTGGTAAGCTCAAAATTGTAGCTATTTGTTCCATGTGTTTCATCGATACAAACACAATCTGAACCGTATTTTTTTAAAATTTCACACTGAGCATTCGTCATAATAATTAAAATAAAATCACTTTCTTTCAAAGTAGGATATTCATTATTTATACTGCCTTGAGGTTTGTAAAATAGAATTGCCTGGCCTTTTTCTTGCATTTCATGTATCCAGGAATTAACACTTACAATATCATTTGAATGTCTCATTGATGTAGAACTCAAATTGTAACAAAATTCTATATTGAAGAGATCCTTCTTTGTTAGGAGATGAAGTCGTTTCAAGGTTGTATCACATATAGAATTTCGTATGTCATCCAAAATTTCATCGAATGGAATTTTCAAAGCAATTTTTCCAGCCAGACTTTGCCATTCACTTTCTGTTAAATTCAGATGACCAATTTCATTTTGATGCCCTACGTGCGTTTCTTGTACTTGTATTTCACACATTCCATCGCCAAATCTACGTTTCACGGTAATAGTTGCAGGACAGACAGCATTAATCTTATTACTGCCTTGAGTTTTCAAATGGCGAATGCCTAAAATCGAAACATAAATAATATAAAAATTTTAAAACAAAGAAATTCAAATAATACCTTTGCCTTCAGGAACATATTGACCTGAACGATGGCATATAAATCGAAGATACTCATGAGTTTTACATGACTTGGAAGATTCTCTGACAAATCTGCTGTTGGTGTCAGTTTCAAATTTTTTCTTCCACGTATAAAATTCGTCAAGTTTTGGAAGTTGAAACGAGTTTTCTTTCATTATAATATCATGAGCTCCTGTGTAGTGTAGTAAAACAGCCTTCTTGTCCACACACTCAGTTTGGCATATTGCACATTTTGCAGTGGTAATAGGTTTAATGAACTCTGTTGTATTGATTCCAGCAGACTCTTGCTCTTGTCGTCCTACATGAGTTTTAATACGAAACTTTAGATTCTTTTTATGATTAAAATTTTTATGACACACACTGCATGAGAATTTAAATTTACTGTTAACCCGTTTTGAAAGTGTTTTTAAATAGTCCTGATCTCCAGTATGAAACTTATTCACATGTTTTCTTAAATTATATAAATAACCAAATTTGCTTTTACAATGCTTACAGCACAATTTGTCAATCCTGTCGTCATCCATTGTAAACAATAAACACACAACACAGTCAACACACAACAGAGATCAGCTGTCAACTGTCAACTCGGTCTGACTTACAGCGCGCATTCACCCACACTCCTCTCTCTCTTTGGGAATAAAAGTTGCTTGCCGGGGGCACAGAGGTTAGGTGTTCTGTGCCGGGGGCTAGACGCTTGTGTGCTACACTAGCTGCTAGCCGGTGTCTCTGGTATCAGCAGAGACAGTATCGGCGACAAATAATCCCGAGTTGGTTCGGGCGAATTCGGATATGGTTCAAATGATGGGAATGGGATAGGTTATAATGTCATGATGTAAAGAGTCACAAAATACTTTGAGAGATTTGTGTAAAGAGTAAAGAAACTACACCAGACGACGTTATAGTATAGTTATTAGAAATAATTACTATTTATTATTGATAAGTACTTAATTCGGGTAAGTATTAAAGCAAATAACAAATATTCAGGACAGGAGAGCAAACATGTAATTTTTTGATGATTTAAAATGACTAATTATAGATTTTTTTACATAACATACGCAATATATTATTCATTTGTTACCCACAATCTTTTATTGCAGACACATAACTCTAAAGCATGGAGAACTCGATAGAGAATGAGAGTAATAAGAAACATAGCAATAAGTGTTTGGAATGTGATACTGTTTTTAGCAATATGTCTAATTTACGTAAACATGTAAAAAAGTTTCATCCCATGAGAACCCACGAGCTTGCCCCTCAGCTTTATAAAAACTCCGAAAATTTTAATTGTACATGCCAGATCTGTAACAAAAATTTTAGCCATAAAAGGAATCTTGAATACCACATTAAAACACATTGCCTGCCTGAAGAGCAGTCATGTTCTTTATTAAATTACTCAAAAAAATGTCCAATGTGTACTTACACCAATTCATATAACAAGGATATGCTAAGCCATTTTAAAGAGGCACATGATATTTTCATTAAGTCTGAAGAGTTACAGTTTTCTTTAAAAAGCTTTAAAACACACACCATCATTATTTATGAATGCTATAGGTCAGGGAACTATATTACTGAAAGTAAAGGTCTTAGAAGCTTAAAAACTCAGGGAAGTTGTAAAATAAATGCATACTGCCCAGCGGGTATTAAAATATTTAAATATATCGATGGTAAATGCAAGGTAATTTTTTGTGAAACTCATGTAGGACATGAAGCTGAAATTGGTCACCTAAATCTCACACTACATGAACGACAAGAATTGGCTTCAAAAATCACTCTAAAAATACCATTTGATGATATCCTGGATGAAATTCGTAATTCGGTGTCCGACTCAACATTGGAACGTATTCACCTATTAACAAGAAAGGATCTTGCAAATATAGAGGTGTCTTTCAATTTATCATCATGTGCTGTAAAACATCCAAATGATGCTATTAGTGTCGAATGTTGGGTAAAAGAAATGCAACATAAAGGAGATTGTGTACTGTTCTATAAACCGCAAAACATGTTATTAGAAGATCAACCAACATTAAAAAGTGAGGATTTTGTTTTAATTATAATGACTGATGCTCAATGTGAGTTTTTGAAAAAATTTGGATCTGACTGTATTTGTCTAGATGGCACTCATGGATTAAACAGTTACAATTTTGAATTAAATACACTACTGGTCGTTGATGATGATATTAGGGAAGGATTCCCTTGAGCCTTCCTAATCTCAAATAGATCCGATAAAGATGTTTTATCTATATTTTTTTCTCATGTCCAGAAATGTGCAGGAAGAATAACTCCAAAGATATTTATGTCTGATCTTGCTGATTCCTATTTCAATACTTGGTTGGAAGTTATGGGTAACCCCGAAAAAAGGTAATTATGTGGGGTTTGCCCTTTTAACATTTTTATTTCCCTTGTTAAGGGAAATATTCTTTCTTTAATACGATTTATTCCATTTATATTTTAGGTTGTACTGCACATGGCACCTTGATCGGTCATGGAGGAAGAATTTGCCAAAAATCAAAACAAAAGAAAAACAAGTAAGTTATTGATAACTAAATCTAATTTACCTGTGGATTTTATTGACAACTAAAATGACACCTATAAATTCCAGGTTGAAATTTATAAATTATTGAGAACTCTATTGGAGGAAAGTGATGCAAATGCATTTGAAAAAATGCTTAAACAATTTTGTAGTATATCTGATCCTGAAACTGCAGACTTTATAAAGTATTTTGTAGACAATTATTCCAAGAATTGTCATTACTGGGCATATTGCTACCGATTATATTCTGGGCTGAACACTAACATGAATTTAGAGCGTATGCATCGCACCATTAAATATATATTTAAAAGGCAAGAAAGTTAAGAGACTAGACAAAGGAATTGCAGCCATAATGCGATTTGTAAGGGACAAGCTGTTTGACAGGTTAATTATTATCAACAAGGGAAAAATTAGCTCTAAAATAAAAAATATTCGTTCACGGCACAAAATTTCTCAGGGTTTAAATTCATCTCTGATAATAGGAACTGATGGATTCTGACAATTACCTTCAAGTAGTAGGAAAGAAATATATGTAATCCAAGAAAAATGTGAAACATGTACTTGCCGTTTGATTTGTATGGAATGTAAAATATGCATTCACCAATATATATGTTCTTGTATAGACTCATCAATAAGGTTTAACATGTGCAAGCATATTCATTTAATAGCCAAGTGGGGAAAGGATAATGGTGAACTATCAAATAATGGTAAGTTTCTATAATTCACTCTAATATCACAATTTGTGTTATTGTGAAATTTGTTATATTATTAATTAAAGAGGTATTGAAAATACTTTAGAGCTACTATTTTTAATTTACTTTATATGCAGGACAGTCATTATAGCAGCGATTTATTTTATTTTTGGAGCTTAGATGCTTGTAGATGTTTTCACATTTTATATCAATCTACAAAACACAGGTTAATGGGGTCCCTAATTTCTGTCTCTTACATATTTCAGGTGCTGAAATTATCGCTACAAATGACGAGGATTATTTATTTGTTCATTACAATGAGAATAATAGTGAAACCAATATTGGCATTGAAAGAAGTCAGCAATAAACGTAAAACTTCATTTGAAGAAGAAAAACAAAAAATAAAAATAAAAGTTTTAAATAAATTGGACAGTATAGTCACCCACAAAATTAGACATTTTCAAAAAAATTCTCCAACCACTTTCCCCACCTTTAGAAGCTCTAGATAAAAAAAGAAGCTTCCCAGCTCCCTCTAAACCAGACCGCAAAAATGGTAAAATATCTGCACAAAGAAGATTATTTTCCACAAAGAAAAAGTGTTGCCGGAAGAAAGCTCCTATCAAGAAACCTAGTGCAGAAGAAATTGACACTCTTGCGGTTTCTTTACATATAAGCAATTCTGTGTAAAAACATTTTATATTATTTAAATCTACCTTTATAATTACAACATAATATGTATTAAATGTTTTAAGTAACTGTTTTAAGTAAATTGGTGTTTGTTTCCTACTGTGGACAGAAATAAAGATACCTATCAGTTATTTTACTTTTACAATGTTTTTTTATGACTTAGAGTTTAAGTAATTATAAGTTTACAGACGTATATTTACATAGGGGCTGGCTGGGCTACACCCAGGGCAGCTGAATTGTAGGATGAGCAGTAAAATTCAAGCTCGACTTTCATCAACCCGAATTTGACAAACAATGCTGTCCATGAAAGAAAATAATAAATTAATGCAATAGTCTTACGTAAACTCTAATTTCACAAAAATTCTATAACTTTAAACTGGGTGATAGTCCGCTAACAAACAACATAACGCAAATAAGAGAACATAATGCACCATTCCTAATAAAACACTTTACCATATCAGGCATTGCCTATTTTTTGACAGCCTCTATAGCTATACACTTCTTTCAACTATCCCTAACGTTTCTCACTAACATAAATTCCTATAAGATTCCAACTTTCCTCTTCGTTTCGCCACTAAGTATATGCAGGGATATATTGGACCTAATATAAAAAAAAAAAATTGTCTTGTTTACATAATCACATTGAATGAAAAACATATATCTTTTCCTAAGCTCTGCAATAAACATATTTAAATACTTATTTCATCTTAATATACCCATAAATTACTGTCTAAATATTATTTGACATTCTATTAATTTTCCTTTTTGGGATTTTTGAGGGGATTTTCTACAACATAAATGATAGTAAAATTATTACATATTACACCTATCCTGTGAACAGCTATGATCTATATTCCAATATTCCCAATAAACTCATTTTAAAATGTGACATTTTAACATAGGTGTTTTAAAAAACCGCACCATTATTTTATGACTGTGCTCATGTCTCGAATTTGTTTGAGAATCGGGATCATTTGTTACAGATACTGACTAGCAGCTAGTGACTGCTACTGCTAGACCCTCTCCTGGAGGCAGGGCCCGCTCTAGCGGTCACGTCACCCCGGGCAAAAGGAGAAATTTCCGCCCCTTAGATATATATGTAATATTAAATAAAATAATTTAAAAAATTTATTGTCAATAAAAATCAAATCACTATATTTAAATTTTAATAAAAGCATATATTTTGACAGAAACATATAAACATAACATATTATTGGCAATTATTTTGAAAATAAATCAAGGTAACATCAACTACGCTAAAATCACAAAAAAAGTTTTTTTCTCACTTTCAATTCTGCAAACCTTCTTATTACGACTTTTAAATTTACTTGATCAGCAATTTCATGCTCAATTGCCAAAATAGCCAAACCATTAAGATGACTTTGTGTAGAAGTCGAACGTAAAAAGTTCTTAATTAGTTTTAATTTAGAGAAACTCCTTTCGCCACTTGCTACAGTTATTGGTATCGTTAGCAATATTCTTAAGGCAATAGTAAGGTTTGGGGCAAAATTTAACTTTGTAATTAAGCTCAGTATATTGCTTATGCTTTCTTTTTAGCCCAAAAACGCAGATACTGCTGAAATTTCCTCTGCTAATTCTATTCCATTTATATCAACTGAATCACCATCAGTTAAAATGCATTCTAAATTCTTACAGTGTTTTAGTAGCATTTCTTTGGACATGGTATTTAAATCGTATATATTATATAAGAATTGAAAATGGTTACTATGATTACTAAGTTGTTCAAACCTAGCATCTAGTGCATTTAGTGCTTGATCGATTGTAAAATAAAAAAAATCAATTTTATATTTTTCTTTTGGATCTTCTATCATCGGTCCTCTTGTGCTTCGTAAGAGAAGTTCCTTTTTCTTCTTCTTACGCGGTGTCGTGATATTGTTGATCCAAAATTAGCCTCCACGTCAATTTCAGTAGCAAGTTCTTTTGCATCAATGATAGTTTCATTGAAGGACGAATCCAATCGAAGATTCTTGAAAAATGTTTTGCATTTTTGTAAAAGATCGAGTGCAGAGGCTAGATCAAAATCTTTTGTTTGCATCAATTTACTTATTGGATTAATGCAATTTAGTATTTTATACCAGATAACTAATGAGTACAAAAACTTAAATTGTTTAATACAATTTGATAAACCCGAAGCCTCGTCTCTTATTAAATTATCAATTTCTTGGTTCTCGTAAATGCTTAGCAAGGCGTCGTATACATCTCCCAAACAGAATCTCAAAGGCTTTAAGAGCACTCCCGATATAAGCCGGAAAGACGGTTCAATTTATTCTCATATAAATCATTATTTAAAAAACGGCTTTCACTAAAAGACATTAAAAACATGTTACAATGTGGGATGATGAGAGAAAAAAAAGTATATATAAAAACAAATTTTTTTTCTTCTATTCTCAATTTGCAAAAATAATTCTTATCATCCCACATAGGTATTATTAAAATAAAGATGTTCCCTTTTGTAGAACTAAAATAGAATTAGCCCTAATGTCCTCAAGTGTACCGAGAAATTTAAAGATTAGGTATAATAAATTTGTCCAATGTCATATTCTACTACATCTCTATCTCTCTCTTTCCAAGCACACCGTACATTCGGCTGCGTCATTTTATTGACGTGAAGTCATTTACAATTAAAATTGGGAGCATGGATGACTAATACACTCCGAACAACTCTTAAGGCCTCTATCCTACTCTCCCATCCAGTGTCACTCAATGGTTTCAAAGTTAAACCTTGAACATGTTATAAAAGTATTGCCCATCGAATGCTGAGATTTTCCGTGCTCCCTTGAAACGGAAAAACAGTTACTTAATTAATTATACCGCTTTTTTATGATCGTTTTCTTTAGAATCAAGAATCGTAAATATTTTTAGTTTTTTACCAGTATTAAACAGTATAAATACGCTACGCACTGTAAATTTTTAGCGAACAAAAAAATCGATATGTGAAATTTTCTATTAATTGGGTATTTAACACATCAATATTTTTCTCACATTTATAGCCAAAATGCCGCCCCCAAATTTTGGCGCCCCGGACAAATGTCCACCCCTAGAGCGGGCGCTGCTGGAGGTCACTTCCTGTCATGCGCTTGTGCGCCCCTAACTGCCAATCTAACATATATAGTGAATGCATACGCTGGCATAAGAATTGCAACACATGCAAAAAAGACAATTATGCAAATTGTAGGGGCTGGATAATTTAACTGCAAGACAGAAATTGCACAAAACTATTATTTTATTCATCAATCATGTTTAAATTTAGATTTAGAGTAGGTAGGTAGGTAGGTACTTTATTGTATCTAGCATTTTAAGAATAGATAATCATTAAAATGTGAGTTTTCATAATACCTGATGTCTATTAATGCAATTTGAAATTTTGTCTTGAATGTAAACATTTAAGTCCGATCTTTAATTATTTTAAATTAGTTTAATTAAATCATAACATAACTATTACAATATTTCTTATAAATTAAGAGAGTCTGTTACATGGCCTATGCTCATTTAACAGTTTTATATAAAAACTATTGTTTTGTTTATATTTAGCACGATCTGTGCAATATTGATACGTATTTTTATCAGTTTTATTCTAGTAATTAATATATTTGCAATTATGGGTGTCAATGTTGTGTAGATTTCTATATGTTCCCTTTTGTATAAAATATTCACTGTTAATACCAGTTGAGACATCTATTTATTTCATGTACAACTACTTATAGCAGTTAATTTAAAAATCAATTTGATAAAGAAAAAAAAAACGATGAAAAACTTATCGATACGGACGGCTGAGGTTGTCCGGCCGCCGGCGTGGTTTTGTTAAAAGGGAAGACGTGTATAGTGCAAAATTATTATAAATATCGTTTTATACGGCTTATGCACTATTATATACCTAAAAGACGAGTCATTTGGTTGTTGTATGGTGTATGGAACTGTGGCTGTCTTTAATCCTAGAAGGGATGATTTTCCCATATGGTGAGGAGTATAAAAACGTCTCTAGAATTGCATAGGGTATAATTCGCACTAGCGGTGAGTGTTCCTGGGTTAAACTCGATCCATTGTATTTAGTTAATTTTGATTAGTGGTCTAGCAGTAACAGTTTTTTGTCTCTACTTTTTAGGCGTTTTTTTATATGTGTTATCTTCACAACAGGGTGTCATTTTTAAGACTGTTGTCCTTAACTGCAGGGAATAGGAATATGAAAGGAATTATCTAGCTGTATATACTGGGTGTCGTCCTTATACATGGTCTAGTTAGGGGAGTAACGGTGGATTTTCCTGGGTACCTGTGGATGTTCTGGGGAAAACCAAACCAGGGGTGGTAACCTGTCATCGCGAGGAGACGGACGAGGAAAACATAGGATAAGTACCACATAGTGGATGTGTTTAATACGAACTGTTCGAAAAACAATTACAAAAGGAACTTACCTTTCTAATTCACATTTTCACCCCTCTATTATGTGTGATCAACCACTTTTTTTTTTAACTAGATATAATTTATTATTGGATAAGTTCACTCCATAAAATATCATTGAATTAAGCTACTATACATTTTAAAAATTTATGTAACGACTATTTAGATAAAGGTCGCTTTGATTTTATTCTCCCTTCTAATTTGCGATATCTTTATCAAATAGTCGTACTCTCGAGAGTGTAGGTCACATATACATTGTGTAAACCGTCTTTTTGTACCGGAAATACACGGAGTACATTTCCTCCCTGGTCTAGTCATTTATTTTAATTATTGTCAAAAGGTGTACTGTACATTTATATATATTTTTCTATTAAACCCTTATTCTATTCATTAAGTACTTTGCTTCATTTGTTCAGGAAGTTGGTCGTAAACTTGCACATAATTTAGTGATTTTGCTAGCTAAGGAGGGGGTATGTAGTTATTTAGAAATCACTTGGCGCCCTTAAAATATTTTGAGTATTAATACAATAGCAAATAATACCAAAAATCGAACCACCCCAACTCCACTGAGTTTATTTTAGTCAGTGCATCCCCTTTGCTGTTACCACCGCAAAAAATTACGTAACAGTTGAATTGCCGCCCATGACGTGGGGCCTTGTTATTGATATTAGTGAGATTTTAAGGGTTTAGGAATATATTTCTTTAATACAGGAATTTATTATGTTTATTAAGTACATTGTATAATCCTATAAATAACTTGAAAAGTTTAAATGTTTTAAACATATTTTGGAGTATTTTATGTGTTATTTATTCATGTTGGTGAAATTGTTATTATTAATTATGCGTTTTATTTTTGTGTAATTTTAGGATAATTATTGTCGAAATATTTTTTGGAGTGAAATATTTTTGTTTTTTCGCGTAATATCGGAAAAAAAAGTGTTTGGGGTTTATGATTATAGACCTTAGGTTCAGGTAATTGTACTTTTTACTAGATCACATCTGATAAGAAACTTGGTTGCCAGTAATAAAGTACTTGTTTTTTTATTATTTTTTCGGTACTTCAGATAATTTCTTGCTTTATTCCTTGCAAACTATGCTCCTTAATATATAAATTTCTGCCTGTTCTGTTCTTACAAAAATTATAGAGTAAATTATTTTTTTTATTTATAGGTTCGTAGACGTAATATAAAAACAGGCTATCATTAAGATTAGTCATTTGATTGTTATTAGGAAAATAATATTCACTATTTGGTACTTATACATTTCTATTCTATTAGTACGGGTGATATAGGTAAAAAATTTAGTAAAATTTTTGAACAATCTTCAATATTTTTTTTCGGGTGTTTATTTTTTAAATACATTCCAGGATGGACGTTAATAGGTTAAATCGAGAGGAATTGCAATTTGAAATGATTGTAAGAGGTGTTAAAAATATTCAAGCTTTAACGGTAGACCAAATGAGAAAGAAATTGAGGGATGATATGCGGAATGAGATTTTAGGGGAATTAATTACACACGAGTCTTATGATCCGGACATAGCTTCTGAGTTAACTATTTGCAATAACAAAATTGTTCATTTTGGATCAATATTTGAATTCAAAAGACATTGTACGAAATAGCAATGAACATAAATATTTGAACACGAAATTACATGTATATAGTAGAATAGCACGTTTAAAGCCAAGCGAGGACGAAATAGAATTTAAAAATTCCATAAAAAATCTTCAAGATCAATTAGAACAGATTGAACAGAATTTAGACGATAAATTGTTGGCAGGTGAAGGTGTTTCTCATACAGATAATGCGGTTTCAGCAGAAATAACTTCACATTCACAACCTACCTATAACTCTAATAGATGTTATGTGCCTGTACATAAATGGGGTATATATTTTAGCGGTGACTCAAATGATAAGAATGGATTAAGTGTGAATGCATTTATTGAACGAGTTGAAGAATTTCGGTTATCTCGTGGAGTATCTGAGGAGGAATTAAAAAATTCCATAACGGACTTGTTAAAAGGGGGTGCGTTAATTTGGCATCGGTTAGTTAAAGCTAATATTAGATCGTGGGCACATTTTATAGAACTTTTAAAAGAGGAATACCTACCTTTTACTTTTGAGAAAGATTTAACAGATGAAATCCGTAATAGTGTTCAAGATCCACACGAGAGAGTTGGTTCCTATTTTGCGCGCATGTTAAATTTATTTAGTAGGTTATCTCGTCCAGCTTCGGAAGCAGAAAAATTAGACACATTACGTCAAAACATTGACCCTTATTATATTCATGGCCTTGGTTCGAACCTTTATAATATCAATTGTGTGGATAAGTTGTTAGGCGAGTGTAAAAAATTAGAGAAGACGAGGAACTTAGCTGCTAGTCGTCCCATAACTAAAAGGTTACATTTTCTAGAAAAAGATTTAGCAGGTCCTAGTAGTAGTGGTGCCGTACAAGCAAAAAATAGGGTTGAACATTTAAATAGTGTCATTTGTTGGAATTGCAATGAGGTAGGTCACAGCTTGAGTAAATGTAAAAAACGTCGGGACCAGAGATTTTGTTTTCGCTGCGGAAAACGTGATGTCACAAAATATACATGTAGTTGTAATCGGGGAAACGGCGTAAGAGATCGTCAGTAGGCCGGTCAACGATCTCAATGCCAAAACCGGGAGATGATTCTTGGCAGGCTTGGATAAATTTTGTGAGTTTGCAGTATAAGAAATCTCGAATAGATTCTTTATTTTGTTCCCTTAAAAACGACCCACGCCCATATTTAGAAGTTAGTATTCATGGGTTAAATTTTTTTGGACTGCTTGATTCGGGAGCTAGTCAAACTGTAATAGGTAGATCAGGTTGGGATAAATTAAAAAATTTAAATGTAGTAAATTTGGAGAAAAATAGTTCATTAGTTAAGGTGGCAAATGGAAATAGGTGTAGTGTTTTAGGGTTAGTACAATTACCTATACAACTAGAATGTAAGGTTAGGTTAATTAAGGCGTTAGTTATTCTTGATATTGAGGCTGATATAATACTAGGCATAGACTTTTGGAAAAATATGGACATAGTGCCGAGATTTTCTGAATTTTTATCTTGGGAATTTGGAAATAATGTTAGCTCCTTAGGTTTATGTACCATAGATGTGAATGATAGACATAAATTAGATACTGTAGTTACCAATTTTTTTAAAGGGATGGGGACAGAATTAGGATGTGCCAAAGGTGTTTTTCATAGTATCGATACAGGTGATGCTACTCCTATAAAACAACGTTATTACCAGGTATCTCCTTATATCCAAAATTTGATGAATGTAGAAGTAGATAAGATGCTTACTTTGGGAGTTATAGAACCATCTAGATCAGCTTGGTCTAGTCCCATCGTTATGGTGAAAAAGCCAAATAACGAATATCGTTTTTGTATTGACTTCAGGAAGGTAAACCAGGTTACTAAAAAGGATGCATATCCTTTACCATATATAAATAGCATTTTAGATAGGTTGCGTAATGCGAAAGCTTTGAGTTCTATTGATCTGAAAAGTGCTTATCATCAGATTCCTTTAGATCCCAACAGTAAAGAGAAAACAGCATTTACCGTTCCAGGCAAGGGTTTGTTTCAATTTACGCGTATGCCTTTTGGACTGCATAATGCTCCAGCAACGATGCAACGCTTTGTAGATACCGTCATAGGTTATGATCTGGAAGAATCTGTTTTTATATATCTGGATGATATAATCATTGCTACGAAAGATTTTGTCACTCATTTAAGTGTGTTGGGAAAAGTTTTTGATAGATTACTTACTGCTGGTCTCACGGTTAATAAAGAGAAATGTGAGTTTGTAAAGTCAGAATTAAAATTTCTTGGTTATGTGGTTGACAAAGATGGTCTTAGAACTGATCCTAGTAAGTTTGAAAGCATGCTTAATTATCCTATTCCAAAATGTGTAAAGGACGTCCGGCGGTTTGTTGGTTTAGTTTCATGGTATAGGAGATTCGTGCCTAATTTTGCAAGTTTACTTTCTCCTTTAACTAAACTTACCCGGAAAAATAAAAAATTTGTTTGGTCTTCTGAAGCTGAAGCATCCTTTTTCAAAGTAAAAGAGTTGTTAGTGTCTGCCCCTATACTGTCCCGTCCAGATTTTTCTAAAGAGTTCGTATTGCAGTGTGATGCGTCCTTGATAGGTTTAGGTTGTGTTTTGACGCAAAATTTTGATGACGGTGAACATGTAATTGCTTATGCAAGTAGGGCATTGACTACTCAAGAGTCCAAATACTCTCCGACCGAGCTCGAGTGCTTGTCAGTGTTGTGGGGAATCCAGAAATATCGTTGTTACGTGGAAGGAATACGATTCAAGGTCATTACCGATCACTATTCTTTGTTATGGATTCATAAACTTCAAAATTCCTCTGGTCGTCTAGCTCGTTACAATTACAAAGCTATGACTTTGAGATCATACATAGGAAGGGTAAATCTCATGTGGTACCGGATGCTCTTTCTAGAGCGATAGCGTATGTGGAAGTCAGTGAAAATGATCACGATGACTGGTATCGTAATTTGTTAGAGAAAATTAGTTCCAATCCACAAAAGTATCCAAAATGTTGTATTCGGGAAGGGAACATTTATAAATTAGTCAAAACAACATCCTCTCTAAATGAAGATCATGACTGGAAACTGGTTGTACCTAAATCATTACGTAACGCTGTCTTTTTAGAAAATCATGATGCTCCAAGTTCAGGTCATCTGGGATATTTTAAAACTAAAAATCGTATTGCTATGTGGTATTATTGGCCTAAGATGAGCTGTGACATTGCTAGGTACGTTCGCCAATGTGAAATTTGCAAAGCTCAAAAACCCGAACAGCAATTGCCTCAAGGTGTTATGAATAAAAGAGTAATTTCTCATCCTTGGGAAGTTATTTGTACAGACTTTATGGGTCTATTCCCCCTTAGTAAAAAACGAAATCGATTTATCTTTGTAATTGCCGATCTGTTCACAAAATATGTGTTGTTGTTTCCCGTGAAATCTGCTACCAGAGCGTATTATCTGTGATAACGGACGTCAGTACGTCAGCAATCAGTTTCGTAAATTGGTAACGTCCTATGACTCTAAAATTATTTTTAATGCAAACTACCATCCGCAAGCTAATCCGACAGAACGGGTTAATCGGGTCATTAAAACTATGATTAGATCATATATAAAAGATAATTATCGGGTATGTTATGAAAATCTGCACAAATTCGGTTTCGCTCTTCGTACAGCTGTGCATGAAGTGACTGGATTCAGTCCAGCCTATTTAAATTTTGGCCGCGAATTAATTCTCTCGGGAAAATTGCATACGAAGTTTGATACGGTAGGTGATGGGCCCGAGATCGATTTTGACGACAGAAATAATTTAGCGAGTCATGTAGAAGAGCTGCAGGAAATGCGTAAAATGGTAAAAAGTCGTTTAGTTAGTGCATACGAGCAAAGTTCCAATAGGTACAATTTAAGGAGAAGGCCCTTGTCTTTGTCAGTTGATCAGGTCATATGGAAAAGAAATTATACGCAGTCGGATGCTGCTAATTATTATTCGTCAAAATTAGCTCCTAAATTTGTCAAGTGCAAAGTTGCTAAGAAAATTTCGCCAAATGTCTAAAATAGGTACATATATTTTTTTTTTTAGCACGTAAGGGGGGAGTTTGATATGTATTTTTATCAGTTTTATTCTAGTAATTAATATATTTGCAATTATGGGTGTCAATGTTGTGTAGATTTCTATATGTTCCCTTTCGTATAAAATATTCACTGTTAATACCAGTTGAGACATCTATTTATTTCATGTACAACTACTTATAGCAGTTAATTTAAAAATCAATTTGATAAAGAGAAAAAAAACAATGAAAAACTTATCGATACGGACGGCTGAGGTTGTTCGGCCGCCGGCGTGGTTTTGTTAAAAGGGAAGACGTGTGTATAGTGCAAAATTATTATAAATATCGTTTTATACGGCTTATGCACTATTATACACCTAAAAGACGAGTCATTTGGTTGTTGTATGGTGTATGGAACTGTGGCTGTCTTTAATCCTAGAAGGGATGATTTTCCCATATGGTGAGGAGTATAAAAACGTCTCTAGAATTGCATAGGGTATAATTCACACTAGAGGTGAGTGTTCCTGGGTTAAACTCGATCCATTGTATTTAGTTAATTTTGATTAGTGGTCTAGCAATAACAGTTTTTTGTCTCTACTTTTTAGGCGTTTTTTTATGTGTTATCTTCACGACAGGGTGTTATTTTTAAGACTGTTGTCCTTAACTGCAGGGAACAGGAATATGAAAGGAATTATCTAGCTGTATATACTGGGTGTCGTCCTTATACATGGTCTAGTTAGGGGAGTAACGGTGGATTTTCCTGGGTACCTGTGGATGTTCTGGGGAAAACCAAACCAGGGGTGGTAACCTATCATCGCGAGGAGACGGATGAGGAAAACATAGGATAAGTACCACATAGTGGATGTGTTTAATACGAACTGTTCGAAAAACAATTCACAATTCACATTTTCACCCCTCTATTATGTGTGATCAACCACTTTTTTTTTAAACTAGATATAATTTATTATTGGATAAGTTCACTCCATAAAATATCATTGAATAAAGCTACTATACATTTTAAAAATTTATGTAACGACTATTTAGATAAAGGTCGTTTTGATTTTATTCTCCCTTCTAATTTGCGATATCTTTATCAAATAGTCGTACTCTCGAGAGTGTAGGTCACATATACATTGTGTAAACCGTCTTTTTGTACCGGAAATACACGGAGTACATTTCCTCCCTGGTCTAGTCATTTATTTTAATTATTGTCAAAAGGTGTACTGTACATTTATATATATTTTTCTATTAAATCCTTATTCTATTCATTAAGTACTTTGCTTCATTTATTCAGGAAGTTGGTCGTAAACTTGCACATAATTTAGTGATTTTGCTAACTAAGGAGGGGGTATGTAGTTATTTAGAAATCACTTGGCGCCCTTAAAATATTTTGAATATTAAAATCGAACCACCCCGACTCCACTGAGTTTATTTTAGTCTATGCATCCCCTTTGCTGTTACCACCGCAAAAAATTACGTAACAATATTTTGATTCAGTTTTTGTAAGTGAAACTGTTTTCAACTAACAAAATTTTATTTGTATAACTGCTAAACCATTTCACACTGTTTTATGTACTTAGTTTTATATCTTAGGAACTCAGTCATGTTCTATTAACTATTATGTATCTCTGTTTCGTTGTAATACAGCATTATTCATTATTCCAGGAAACAATTGTCTACAAAACATTTATTTACATCAGATACCTATATTTCAATTTTTATATTTTTGTTTACTATGTAAGTACATATGGTTATTTTCCTTACCTTTTCTCATACTATACATAGTATATCCTATAAGATGTAATATATTTACTGAGTTCTCACCATAGTCACAATACATTTTACTATTTATTTACAGCTGTTCACATTTGTAGTCATGTATAAAATAGAAATTACAAACTGACACAATTGACAGATAACCATACTTGTACTATTTCTATATTTTTATAGCTTTCAATTTAATTGGGGAATTAGATTTCTCAAGTTTATTTGGTAGCATTATTTTCCAGTAAGTAGGACAAAAAAGTTTACCTTATCAGTAAAACAACAGGAAATCATTTGCTTGCAGCCTTTGTACTGATTCGAACGTATATAAATTTTAACTGTGGACTTCAGTAATTGATATTACATTTTTATATCCACGTTAAGTGTTTAACATACAGGTAAAAATTTCATTTATTACTCATTTAAAATTTAATTAATCTTCAATTTTTGTCTTTGATGTAATTTCAATTATTTTTAAAATAAATTTAAATTCAAGGTCAATTCTTTTTAATTTAATAAGTAGTTAAAATACTATATGTACCACATGGTTTTAAAATATTTTTTGCTTTCTTTTTCATTTTTTGGTAATTTATAGTTTATGAAATCAGTTTATGTACTTTGATACTTAAATTCTTAGATATTCTATATATATGCTTTTTTATATACAGGGTGTTCGTTTTCAACCTACCCCCTAGACGTATCACCGTATTTTGAAATTTTGGTCAAGTGGGTTTTCGAAAAAGACCTACAATTCTAAATATTTTAGAATTTCTGCCACTTCCGGTTATACCGGAAGTTAACGCCAACTTCGTTATTTTAAATAGAACCCCCCAATTTTTTTTAAATTTCTGGATTCCTCATCAAAATTAAGGGTAAGTTTGATAATACAATGCTACCTTGATTCTCAACAGTTTTTGAGTTATTCCATTTGCTTTATAATTTGTTGCGTTTGCAGCGTCTCCCTTTATTGCGGTTATCTTTAAAACTAATTGATAGTAAATAATGATATTTTGACATCTTCTTAACATTGTAATGAGATATCGAGCCGCCCAAAAAATTTTGAAAAAAAAAATTAAAAATGTAGTTAAAACATATCTTGAATATCATCAATTTAAAATCTAAAAAACTACATTTTTTAAATAGCACCCCATATTTTTTTATATACCGTTAGATCAACCGCTCAATCTTTAGTAAAAAAGTATAAGGCACTAAGCGGCTAAAATTGATATCTTGTGAGAAAATTAAGTTAACACGTAATAAACAATAACGTAGAAAGTATTTAAAAAATTGTTCGAGTTGTCCATTTACTTCCTAATAAACAGAACAGTAGGCTTCTGCTGTGTAAAATACATTAGGTTGCTATGGATGATACGCGCATTTGAATTCCACAAAACAATGCATTCCATTAAAAGTGTTTAAACAAAATGAAATCAAGCCGTTCTACGAATGCTATTGTCTGTTTCGAGTCACACGTTTTTCGGGCTGCATACGCTCATGCGCAGTCCATCTTTTACTTGTTAGTTGTTAGTCGTTCATTCGATGTCTGTAGTGCAAGCATTATTTGTTTACCAGACTTTAGTTGAAAGTTTTAAACGTTTGCTGCAACAATGTATTCACAAGAAGTTATTATGGATTTATTTTATCTTCATGAAGATAATCACCTTTTTATAAAAAGAACATGTCGAGCTTTTAACGAAAAATATCCTAATTTGCCGAAAATGACACCAAAAAAATTTCGCAAGATCCAATTTTCTACAAACTGGTTCGATGAAATCAAAACCAAATCGTGGAAAAGCGTTGAGTGGGTCTGAAATTAACATCATCAATGTTCTTGGTACTTTCACGCATATCCTCGAGCTTCTATTCGAACTGTTATTGGAGCATTGGGAATTTGCCAAACATCCATTCAAACCATTTTATCAGAACTTTTTTAATTTCAAAGACATTGCAGTACAACAGTTATTGCCAAATGATTTTGAACGCAGAGTACGTTTTTGCGAGTTTCTTTTGGTTAAAACTCAAGAAAATCCCAATTTTTTGCGTAACATTATTTGGACCGATGAAGCGAAATTTAACAGAGAAGGGACAGTAAATACGCGGAATAATCACTTTTGGTCTGCAAATAATCCTTACCTAAAGCAGGAGCGCGGTTTCCAAGACAAATTTAGCATAAACGTTTTCTGTTTAGTGAAAGAAAACAAATTTAGTTTTACGATGTACCGGGAAAATTTAAATGGCGCAAAGTATGTAGAGCTTTTAAATGGTACCGTAAAAGAATTTCTGGATGACTTGACTTTGAACCAGCGAGTGACATCTTGTTATCAGTTGGATGGTCCCCTCATTGCTCCCAAGCGGTAACAACAGTCCTTAACAACTTGTTTGAAGATCGCTGATTAAGGCGCTTAGGACCATGGGATTGGCCGGCTCGATCCCCAGATCTAACATCATTAGATTTTTTTCTTTGGGGTACTTTAAAAGCTCTAGTTTATGAAACAGAGATACAAAATATCGAACATTTGCAGGAACGAATCACTACAGCAATAGCAGAAATTTCTCCTGAACAAATCCTTGATGCTGCCCTGTCTGTCAAGAAAAGAGTTTTGAAATGCTTGGAAGTGAATGGACAACAATTTTTGAAATAGTTTTTACGTTATTGTTTATTATGTGTTAACTTAATTAAATAAAATCATTTGTAAAAATGAAAAAGTTGTATTAAATCAGTTTTTTTAAATTTTCTCACAAGATATCAATTTTAGCCACTTAGTGTCTTATACTTTTTTACTAAAGATTGAGCGGTTGATCTAATGGTATATAAAAAAATATGGGGTGCTATTTAAAAAACTGCAGTTTTTTCGATTTTAAATTGATGATAGTCAAGACATGGTTTAATTACATTTTTAATTTTTTTTTCAAATTTTTTTTAGGCGGTTCGATATCTCATTACAATATTAAGAAGACTTCAAAACATCATTATTTACTATCAATTAGTTTTAAAGATAACCGCAATAAGGGGAGACGCTGCAAATGCAACAAAGTATAAAGCAAATGGAATAACTCAAAAACTGTTGAAAATCAAGGTAGAGTTGTATTATCAAACTTACCCTTTATTTTGATGTGGAATCCAGAAATTTAAGAAAAATTGGGGAGTCCTATTTAAAATAATGAAGTTGGAGTTAACTTCCGGTATAACCGGAAGTGACAGAAATTTTAAAATATTTTAGAATTGTAGGTCTTTTTCGAAAACCCATTCGACAAAAATTTCAAAACGATATTTCAATTTAGTCCGGAGATACGTCTAGGGGGTAGGTTGAAAACGAACACCCTGTATATATACTTATATTCTTAGATGCTTATATATGCTTTTATGTGTGCTTATATATTTCTATATATTTATATGTACTTATATGTTTATGCGAATATATACTTATACATTTCTGCATAGCTTTTGCACAGCTCAAAAACCACATAGTTGATTAATTTTCCTACAATTTTCACTCCATTTCATTAAGAGACGTAAATTGCCAAGGAAACCTTTAGAATCCATTCTCGCAACAAGAGACAATTGTGGGCCTGGATTGCTGTTCCAGAACCAGTCACCTCAACAATAGTCAATCTAGGATCCTGGTATAAATTTGTTATATATATATATTTTAAATTTCAATTAGTCTTTACAAACCGATTTGTCTATTATTCATGTAATATATTTTAACATTCATTTTAAACAATCTTTTTATTTCTCTTACCAACAATTTCAGTCTGATCTAGTAGACTGGTTATTCGAGAAAAAGAGACAATTCTACTTATTTTCACTATAGATGGGGCCCAACTTAACATCAATTTTTCTTTTGTCTCCTTTTCTCGAAATAAACAGAAATCTGTCATTTATGCCGTACATTTCAAAAAGGGTAAGTTTCTCCACTCTTACGAATGCTCTGGACCCACGGCTCTCTGCTCCGACTTAAACCAGCTAGTCGTCTGTATATCTTGCCTCAATTCTTTCTCAAAAATAAATAAAAAAGGAAAGGAGGTAACAACGTAACAAGTCCTGTCGCGAATTCCTGCCATATACGAATTACAATGTGCTAGACAAGGCAACTACCCCCCTAGCAGCATCCGCGCTACTCAAACACAGGGTCACAGACTAATTACCCAGACTGGCAACTTCCCTGACAAATTTGCCCGGTCAAAGTCGAGCATAACAGAAGCCAAATTCAGATGGCGCCGTTCAAGGATTGTATTGTTTACAATCCTTGGGCGCCGTTGGCGCAAATGTCATTTGTCACGTATTCAAAATATTCAAATGTCATTAATTGTTATTGTTTACTGTCATTGTGTTGTGATAATACTTATATTTTTGTAGAGACTTGGCTTTTTAGCATAGATTACTTACTTTTTAGTTCCCTTAAAAATTTAGATTTCCAGAAGAGGAGGTAGGTAAATGTTATTGTGGGGTAATACTAAAGGAGAACGGAAACCTCGAATTTTTGCGTGATTTTTTCAGGATACCCTATTTTGGGGCCGTAGAACACGAATCTGAAATTAGTTTTGCGTGCATACGAACCGTTTCTCAAAAAAAATTTTTTGAAAATTTTTCTTATGACGCACTTTTTCATGCACTAATTTATACACCAACAGCGCTTGTATATCGTCTTTTTCCTTATTAAGATCACACTATGTCCTTTATAGAACAATAAACCCTTCACTTATGGCAGAAAACTCACTTTCTTTTGTATAAAAATCAGAATTTTATTCACAGAAACTGTATTAGATGAACCTCCATCTGTCATTTGATTACATATATTCGCATGCGTTGTTTGCGCATGTGTAAGGTTTGGTGTCTAAAGGCACCTTATTAAATCTGGGGCAGACGGCGCTAAGCACAAACATTAGCGCCTTGAAGGGCAAGGGATATGTATGTTTATAAATAATAATTAACGCCGTCTGCCCCAGATTTAATGAGATGCTATGTACTATTATATATCCCTTGCCCTTCAAGATACTTTCGAAGCGTCGACGGGCGCGAACGTGTCTTGAAGGGCAAGGGATATATAATAGTACTTAGCACCTTATTAAATCTAGGGCAGACGGCGCTAAATATTATTTAAAAATATACATATCCCTTGCCCTTCAAGACATGTTCGCGCCCGTCGACGCTTCGAAAGTACCTTGAAGGGCAAGGGATATAGTACTTGGCACCTTATTATTAAATCTGGGGCAGATGGCGCTAAGTACACACATTAGCGCCTTGAAGGGCAAGGGATATGTATGTTTATAAATAATACTTAACGCCGTCTGCCCCAGATTTAATGAGATGCTATGTACTATTATATATCCCTTGCCCTTCAAGATACTTTCGAAGCGTCGACGGGCGCGAACGTGTCTTGAAGGGCAAGGGATATATAATAGTACTTAGCACCTTATTAAATCTAGGGCAGACGGCGCTAAATATTATTTAAAAATATACATATCCCTTGCCCTTCAAGACACGTTCGCGCCCGTCGACGCTTCGAAAGTACCTTGAAGGGCAAGGGATATAGTACTTGGCACCTTATTATTAAATCTGGGGCAGATGGCGCTAAGTACACACATTAGCGCCTTGAAGGGCAAGGGATATGTATGTTTATAAATAATACTTAACGCCGTCTGCCCCAGATTTAATAAGATGCTAAGTACTATTATATATCCCTTGCCCTTCAAGACACTTTCGAAGCGTCGACCGGCGCGAACATGTCTTGAAGGGCAAGGGATATATAATAGTACTTTAGCACCTTATTAAATCTGGGGTAGATGGCGTTAAAGCATTATTTATAAACATAAATCAAGACATGTTCGCGGCCGGTCGACGTTTCGAAAGTGTCTTGAAGGGCAAGGGATATATAATAGTACATAGCATCTTATTAAATCTGGGGCAGACGGCGTTAAGTATTATTTATAAACATACATATCCCTTGCCCTTCAAGGCGCTAATGTGTGTACTTAGCACCGTCTGCCCCAGATTTAATAAGGTGCCTTTAGACACCAAACCTTACACATGCGCAAACAACACATGCGAATGTAATCAAATGACAGATGGAGGTTCATCTAATACAGTTTCTGTGAATAAAATTCTGATTTTTATACAAAAGAAAGTGAGTTTTCTGCCATAAGTGGAGGGTTTATTGTTCTATAAAGGACATAGTGTGATCTTAATAAGGAAAAAGACAATATACAAGTGCTGTTTGTGTATAAATTAGTGCATGAAAAAGTGCGTCATAAGAAAAATTTTCAAAAATTTTTTTTTGAGGAACGGTTCGTATGCACGCAAAACTAATTTCAGATTCGTGTTCTACGACCCCAAAATAGGGTATCCTGAAAAAATCACGCAAAAATTCGAGGTTTCCGTTCTCCTTTAGTATTACCGCCTTAAATATTAATAATAACAATAATAATAAATTGCTCTTATTTGTGGCGGAGTTCAGCAAAGCTGCTCTTCCACTCGACTACGTAAAAATACAAGTTTTATGATGTAATTTTTAAAGTATCTATTTAGGTTAAAGATACACTGAGAAAAAAATTTAGTAGTGGCAAGTGAAAATTTAATTATAGCAGCTAAAAAGTTTCATACTATATGAGACGGGTAAACGGGTTAATTGTGATGGGTAAATGAAGATTTCTAAAACTGATGACTTGCCGCAGGTGAACAACTTTAATTGGAAATAATTCGAATATTTTAATAGTGATAAGTGAAGTTTACTGCTGGAGTCACTCACTGAACTCTATTACAATAAATGGAACGCCATTGTAGGCATATGCGCGTGAACAAAATGTGATAATCATGCGATTTAAAATGCATAGACAAGCGCCGACGCAGTAGAAAATCTAAGGTTAAAAGTATGTCGACGCTTGAGTCAAACAGCTGTGTACGGAAGTTATGCGCCGACGCAAGTTTGTGTTTTATTTGTTTCTAAAGCGTAGGTCTTAAATTGAATGCGAATTACAGAGTCGGTCTTCGTGATTTTATCCTTTCGTTTGCGAAAAGTTGTGAGATATATTGGTTATTTTGTATATAATTTTGTGACTTATAAACAGTGTGTATCTTAATTAAGACAATATGATGCGCACTTGTATGGTACTGTTTTGTAAGAACCGGGACGAAATCCCGGGTTTGTTATATTTTAAGTAAGTATACCTACTCAACTTTTGTCTGTTGTATTAAAATAAGCTACCATCTAAATATTGACAAGACAGTCCGATTTTGGATTTTTTTTTATTTTAAAATGAATACTTTTGCCCACTTAAACACGAATTTTTATTAAAAATAGGCTATATACTTCCCGAGATATCAGGATGCAAAATATTCTAACCTCACATTTTTTCATTGCTGCGATTTTTAAGTTTATTATTTGTGAATTGTTACCTAAATAGTATTAAATAAATACGTATCCAATATATTCGGGATAATAATACTGATTCCAAGATCTTTTTGAAAACACATAACGTTATTATCATACTTTTTATAAATTAATATTACAATTTTATGAAACAACAAGCAAGTTCAAACTGTGAAATGTGAGTCTAATCAGCCAACGTGGTAAAGTTGACAATAGGAACACTCAAGTGTATTACTAGTAAGTTTAATAGAGTGCGGCAGCAAGGCATCTCAATTATTTATGTATTATGTGAAATAAATAAGGAACATGCTTTATTTAGTACTGTTTGCATACAGAATGTACGTAGTATACTTTATCTTCCATACGCTCTGCGTGAAAGAAGCAAGACTTGAAAAAATACATTAAATTACTTGTGTTGTACGATAAATTCAATAATTGACATTATATAAATAAACTAAAAAATCAGTTAAAAATTAGAAATTGTGGCACTGGTAAATATGACGGAGTGTTTTGTACCATTATATGTCGGAGGGTATAATAAGCAGACATTTCTATATAGATAACCATGTTTTGCCAGCAAAATTACTATGAAAATAACAATAAATAGTTAGGTACTATATTAATAATATTTAACAAAACATGTTTCAAATTATTTTCAGTTTGACTCCGAAAAGATATTTCTCCTGGCTAAATGCTATCGGTAGAAATCCACAAATCGAGAAGTTAAGCTATAGCAATGTAATATGTAGTGAGCATTTTGCCGATGCAGATTTTATATATGAGAAGGAGATAAAACATCTGAAACCTGATGCAGTTCCAACCCTCAAATTAGGTCCTCGAAAACCTTTGTCTTCTATTGTTAATCCAGTGCCATGGTATAATCATTTTTTATATTTATATTTTGTGGAATAATTCTATATTTCGATTTTAGTATTGATGTACAGATTCCTAGTACATCATCTGACACTTCAACATATGGTCCAATGACATCTCAGGTATACACAGAAGCAGATAAAGAAAATGTAGGAGACTACATTGTACAGAAAAGGTATCGTTTTAAATTTAATTTTTTCCTAATTTTAATAATTAATAAACAGTAATATGGTGGTTCTTCACAAACAGATACGCTGTATATTGCTATCTAATATGTAAATTTTCTATCTTGCAGTAGTTCATCAAGTTCAATTCAGAGTGTGTCTCCAGCTAAAGATTATCTGGAAACAAATACGGAGCATATTTCACACAATGTCTCAATATTGAAACGAAAACTAGCAGTTTTTACCTCTTCCAATGATAGTGAAGGATTTAAAGGACCACCAAAAAAAATTAGAAGAGATGCTAAAATGATTCATAATTACAGGTAAAAACTAGAACAATAATAGAATTTGAAGTGCAACGGATATGCTTTAACTGCATGTTTGTATTTTTTTTTTTCAATGTGAGAAAAAAAAAACAAATATATATGTCACTTTAATCGGAAAGTTTGTAATTACAATTACTAAACAGGGGGCGAGCGTAGGTGCGTCTTTACTATGTACATACTTTGATATGTAATGTAAAGCAACGTCAGGCGCAGTTACTAGTTGGATGGGTGACCGTTCCAACGAAGACCGCGTCCTCGCCTCACACATCTTCCAGCGGCTTGTATATCAGTGTATGCGTGGAAGCTATACAACCTTAGGCGAGGGTTGTATAGGGGATATACCATCCTTCGGAGGGGATGTAAAGCCGTCGGTCCCTTGTCTATTAAATGTTAGGCAAGTAAAAGATCCCTACTCTTCTTAAGGGAAGAGGTTCTGCAAAATTCCTGGTTGGGGGTAGCTCGTCTACAGGCGTCGGTGATAGGCCTCAGTAGCGGAAATAGGCCGACGTTAAATAAATATATTAAAAAAAAAATTTACTAAGGATGCCGAGAACTAAAAAGCATAGGTCTAACAAAAGTTACTTTATTTTATCTCAAAAAATACAGAATCCTGCTTGTAATGCCAAGTACAGTTGATATAAGTTAATTAAAAAATTAATGCGAGTGGAAGGGGAATATGAAAATGATGTACATAATTATCCCAACTAAATTTAGTACAGTAATCAAGTTTATTAATTATCTTCCGATGAAATAATTTGTTAATTCTTTATGTTTGCTGCAGAACAAACCGAAAAATTGTCTAAATATCCAATTATTTAACTAAAATCATTTTTTGGCATCAGAAATATGATTCAGTGTTGAATACATTTCTAAAATATTTTCAAAGACATACTTCCTTTGTCTGTGTTCATAAGAACAAACACTGACACTTAGAAAATAGGTAAAAAACTATATGTTTGATTTCAGTGCGTCTCCTCAAACACTTTCCAAAAATTTGAATGAAATGAGAAGAAGAAACCGAAAATGTCATTATAAGTTGCGAGTTGTGAAGAAACATATGAAGAGACTTACAAAAAAAGTGACTCATTTGAAAGATATTGTTTGCCATTTGAAGTCAATACGAATGATGTCAGATGATTCACTAAAGGTGTTAGAAAAGTCTTTCTCTGGAATTCCTCTTGCTCTAATGAAGAGATATGTTGCGAATGTCAGAAAAAAGGCAAAAGGTAAAAAACAGGGTAGAGAACAATTTTGTGAAGAACTTAGATCTTTTGCCCTAACGCTACAATTTTACTCAAATAAGGCATACAACTACATTCGAAAGACTTTTAACCTAGCATTACCAGCCCCAAGTACAATGAGATCATGGTTGAGCAACATAAATTGCGAACCGGGATTTTCCGAATGTTCATTTTTGTCACTTGGAACAATAGTGCGGCAAAATAAAAGTAAAAATATGGAAACTTTATGTTCTCTCGTTATTGACGAAATGGCGATAAAAAAACAGGTAACAAAATATGGGGATATGAAGATGTCGGTACTGGAGTTATTGATGACGGTTTAAATTGTGCAACTGAAGCACTTGTTTTGCTTGTAGTTTCCGTCAATAGCAACTGGAAACTTCCCATTGCATATTTTCTGATCAGTTCATTGACAGGATCAGAAAAGGCCAATATTGTACGTGAGGCTGTGATCAGATTACATAATGTGGGTGTAACAGTAACATCAGTCACTTGCGATGGACCTAGTGCACATTTCGTAATAGCTAGTGAATTGGGAGCTGATGTAAGGGATATCCATAACTTAAAGCCCTACTTTTCACACCCTGTGGATAAGAGTAAAGTTTATATTATTTTTGACCCATGTCACATGATCAAGCTGCTTAGAAATAATTGGGCTAATAGCGAAATATTCACAGACAAAAAAGGAAGAAAAATAGATTTTGGCCTCATAAGGAAGCTGCACAATTTGCAGGAAACTGAATTTTGCCGACTAGGTAATGGTTAGGTAGGTTAATGACAGATGTGAAGCATCCAGACTTTTTAGAAGCTGAGGGGACAATTGAATTTATTAGAATATTTGACAGAACCTTTGATTTGTGCAATTCAAGAAATCCATTAGGAAGAGGAAGTAAAAGTCCTCTCAAAGAATCCAATGAAATATATTGGAGATTTGTACTATCAGAAGCGATGGAATATACGAAAACCTTAAAAAACAATGCAGGAAAATATCTTCACCTAACAAAAAAAAAAAAAAAACTTTTAAGGGGTTTTGCATAACAATTATGTCATTGTTGGGGATATATGACGATTTTGCAAAGAAAAAAGACTCGCCTCTGAAGTATGTTTTGACGTATAAGTTCAGTCAAGATCACATTGAGCTGTTTTCCTGTTCAATCAGGTAAATTTGTTTAATTTAGAAATTAGATGAAGTAGTAATTTGTAGTACAAGACACAAAGAAACTACTCGTTAATATATGCACTGAATACTACTATAATTTAGTGAAACCAACCCAATATCTGACATTTTGAACTTTTTCAGGTCCAAAAATGGATGGAACAATAACCCTACAGCTTACCAGTTTTATTTTACTTATCGAAGACTGGCATTAAGGCATGACATTAAAGATTTGAAAGGAAATTGTATCGCTGCTGATGAAATAAATATTTTAACCACAACTTCTGGGGATAGGAAAACAATATCACCTGACATTACCATTGATGACATAACCCTTATTAAAAAATATAATTTAGATGTTTCAGACATAGTTATAATTGATGATGATGTTGAATATATTATACAGTATTTGCCGCCACTAACTCATTTAAGTGAAAATGTTGTGACTTACATTGCTGGTTTTGTAGTAAAAAAATTGAAAGTCATTATTAAATGCATTGAATGTATATCAGTGATAGAATGTATCAATAATAATACTATTGATGGAGACAATTTTATGTTTCTTATTAGAAAAAATCGAGGTGGACTCATTAAGCCGTCTCAAGATATTATCAAAATATGTATGTTATGTGAGAGGAAACTGAGGCATGTTCTGACAATTAATGATAATAAAATACCAGGAGAAAAATTTCCTGCGTGTTCTCATACATGAAATATGTGTCCAATTATATGACCAAAAATTGTTTGACAGTTTGGATGATCATATTTTTGATCACTCAATAAATCAAAATCATAAAATGAAATTGATAAAGACAGCTGTAGAAATCTACTTAAAAATTAAATTATTTTACATTGTTAAGAAACAAACTGAAGATCTTAGAGGTGCCTTAATAAGAAAAAAACTAAACAAAGTTGTTCTGTTTTCTCACCAATAAATGTTTTTATATCGTGTAATCATTTAATTGAGGGATGTTAATATTTTCTCACTCTTTTTAATTATCTACGTTTTGTAAAAAATTTAAAAATCATAATGAAAGGAACTTATGTATCAAAAGGATCAAACAATAGTTGGTATTGAATATTTCTACTACTACTAAATATCTTGCACTTAAAAATATATAAACCCTGAAACACAGTATTATGAAATTAAAAATATCTGGTCATTCATTCCAAACAGCAATGAAGAAAGTAATAAAGTAAATAATTGAAAGAAAATACCAAAAACCTGATTGCGAAAACAAATTTTAAAAGAAACCAAGCAATATTACTGCTAATATAAGGAAATTATGTTCAATGATTGCAGTCGGAGTCCCACAACCACATAATTTATTTCCTGCCTACGAACTAAAACCATTCTCGTTAATAAGTAGATGATTTTGTGTAAATTAATTGGCATCCGACTGCAGTCACTGAACATTCAAATTGTATATTAGCAGTAATCTCATTTATTTCCTTTTGAATTTTTGATTTTGCAGCCGACTTTATTGATTTTTTAAAAATTATTTGTACGATAGTGGTACACTTCTCAATCCAATTCTAAATCGTTTAAAAAGTAGTAAAAATGTATTAATTATTGTGGTCAAAAGTTATTAATCTGACTGACATTACACCTATAAGTGCTCACTCCATTGTTACATTGGTTACAGAACCCTAAAATCTGTATATATTTGCAATCCTTTCATTTGATATTCCACTTGATAACAACTTTAGAATTTTCTATTTCTAGCAAATGGTGGCAATTTTGGTTTTTCCAGGTTTCTATATATACTATGTAAGGATTAAAAGGAATCATCTGACACCAGTTTCATGCAAATAGGACTTTTTTAATTTTAACAAAATTGCATCCACTGATTGCCATTTTGTTTTTTTTTTTTCGGATTTTCATGTACCCAATGACTTCCAAGATTAAGATGAATCTTTTGACGTTTACTTTATGAATAAAGAATATACATAATATATACATAGTCAGATACATAGACTGTGAAACATATTACCGTCCTTTGCTAGCGCAGTCGGTTAAAAATAATGCAAATATGGGCAAATGTTTATGGAAATACAAACAGAATGACAATGTTTGACATATAACAAAGCATTTTGTGAATAGAGAGAATTTCCTGCAAATTTTATAACTGTGTTAATTTATATTTTTAATTATGTAATAATTTATTTAAAAATTTTGTTTTAATTTATATATTTCACTAGCGAGACATTTTGTAATATTCAAAAACCAAGTTCTGCCATTTTTGTGCAGCGGTTTCATTCATTAAAATTTTTAAATATTTTTTGCACATCATGGCAAAATACCACTGAAATCTATTATAGCAAAACAGTTAAGGACGAGCACAGCTCTGTCTTTATGGCATTGTACTGCGATATTAAATATAAAGCAACAGGAGCCGCAGTTAGTGCTTGAAAGTGACTTTCAGAGAAACCCAGCAATCTTGACTTACCTTCTAGTGGCTTGTATATCAGTGTATTAACGAATGCTATTTAATTTTAGATGGGGATTGTGTAGTGGATATACCATCTTTGGGAGGGTATGTAAAACAGTTAATTCCCCTGTCCATTAAATACTAGGCAGGTAAAAAAATCCCTACTCTTTGATAGAGGTTTGGCAAAATTTCCAGTTTGAGGGCAGCTTGTCTCCTGGTATTGGTTCTTGCCCTTGGTAGCGGAAATAGACCGATGTTAAATAAATCAAGGAAAATAAAGCAATAGAGTTCAGTGCAAAATACCTAATAAAAAGTAAGAAAATTGTTGCTTCCCTTGGTTCATGTTTACAATGTATTTGTCAAGAGTACAGTATAAGATTTTATCAGATTTTTCACGTTTCAGATGAAGTATATTACGAATTTTAGTTATTCAGTTACTTTGTCAGAAAAATTATTTAATGTAGCAAGTAAACATTTGGTATACGTACACTACTACCGGGGATGAAACCACATACTTTTAGTCAAAATATAAATGGACATTAAAATTATATTTTAATTTTTCTCTTGCAAATAGAGAAGGAAGTTTTACGTTGTCTCATGAGTATGTCATATTTTTATAAACAAATGAGTAAAACAATCTATCACTTATATATCAAGGCATTTGATCTTAAACAAAAAAGCTAAGTTATCTTGAAATTCAATTAATAATACAACACCAAGTATTTGAAAATAGTTAATTATTACCTTTTCTTCATTTTATTTGTCAATTCAAACGTGCGAATATAAAATGCATGATTTTAGTTTTCAATAAAGTGTATAATATAAGTTGTTACTATGTGTATATCTTTATTTCTCCAAGAATAAATACCTGCGTCACTGCTCTTAGAGATCTTGCAACACTAATATTAGACTCTGCCTATATCAAATTCACTATAGTACCTACTCATATATTTTCTGATTGATCGTAGAAAAACAAGTATAGATTTTTTCAGGCTTCAATTTTAGCTTTTATTAATTTTAAAATCATATTTCGACCCCAGAGATAGAAAACATATGACTGCTTTTTGTGAACTATATATATTGAACTTATGATCATACATATTCGACATTTGCTACAAGAAACTGAAAATAAAATGATTGTTTTGGGAATAACAATAACTTTTATTTTTTTTTATAACTATCAAGGCAAATAAATTGTTATTAATCTATATATGCGTATATTTATTTATGCGATTTCTAAAAAAAATTAAAAATATGAAACACGCAATAAAAATAAGGCCGGCCCTGACATATTTCATATTGTGAGTATTGGCATTCCATTTACTGTAATAGCACAGAAGACCTATACTTTTCTGTGGTAATAGAGTTCAGTGGAGTCACTAAACTATGTTTTAGTGGTATTGAACTTTTCATAGGGTAAATTAAATTATTTTCGAAGTAGGTAACAATAAGTAAGCATTGCTGCCGCTATGATTAAACTGTTGACTTATTCTTATTAATATGTTGGCATATCATTATAAAATACTACACCTGTCTTAATTTAAGTATTCGCTTGCGAATATTAGTATGCTAATTAAGAATAAGAGGCAAATATACATTTTACTTACCTTTATTGATCTAATTCACTTGTGACTAGTAAAAAATTACCTAGAATAGGTAATTCAGTCACTTGGTGTGATGATACCATCATGCGAGTTATCTAACTGAAGCCCCGACGGGCAAATTGTTTTAAATGGAGGCTCGCTTACCAAAGTAATAGTTGTCTTGGTGAGTGAGCCTCTATTTAAAACAATATGCCGAGACTTCAATGACATCTCATATTGTGGTATCGTTACTGCAGCATAGTATGCTGGGCAAATACAGCTGTTGATGTAAGATTTTAGGGTATCTCGTATTTTAACTTTTGGAAAATGAGCCAATGTTGATTTTGTCTGTAAAATATTTTTTTATCAGGCCACTTATTGAAAAATGTGTACGTTTAATACGTTCTAAATTTAAAGAAAAATTGAAAAATACCACGCAGTAACAGGGACTTTTTAATAAATGTTTCTGATAATTTTACTTTGCGTTTAGGAAGCATTACTTTGCAAGTTTAAAATAGAGGTTAGTAAAAAGTATTGTCTCGAATTTGATTTGGGTCTTATTTTCCAAAGTGAAGATACGGTACACCTTAAAACTTTTATAAAGGGTACAGGAAAAATGATTCAGTATATATGTATAATAGATTTATTAAATAAGTCTTAAATAAAATAATCGACATAAGTATCATGATGACGGACAAAGATAGCATAATAAATAAGCAAATGCAATAGAAAATATAAATACAATAATAATTATCTACCTTCAAATCTGTCTATATAGTTTGATAAATCCTCCGTATTTAATAATTTGTAAAAATTCATTTTATAGGGAGTTCAAAGCGTACAGTGATAGAGGTCACACCTATTTTTGCTGCTCTTTGAAATCTTTGAAATTGTGATTGATACGTCATCAGAAAGCGATGGAAATGAAATGGAGGTTGTGGATGATACCCAAGAATGGACACAGGCTAAAAAGAAAAGGCGTAAAAATAAGAAAATTGGATTAGAACAGTACACCCAGGATGAAATTAACAATATTATTTCAGGTAATATTCCACAAAACAGCCAAACAAAAACTGTTGAGATAAATTCTACCACAAAAAACATAGGAAGTAAAAACTCGCAGACAAACAAAAACGCCATACCAAACAAAAACTATTCTCCTCATATGAATGAAATATACCACAAAAAATATAAACATTTATTTTACATTCCACTCTCCTGTCACAATTCATGACATGATAATTAATACTTATATCAATGAGATAAACGACCCAATCAATAAAAGCAGAGAGGAGCTCTTAGCCAAACTGCGCAAACGTTTTGTAAATAATTTCAATGTGGACACAACAGCAGTATTCTCTGGAAACAGAGTGTATATTCTAATTTTTGAAATAGACGTGGAAAACCCTTATGCTCCCACCGAACCAATCAACCAATCTACCAATGTACAGCATGAATATGTCAGTAATTAATATCATATATGCAAACATCAATAGCTACACAGGCAAAAAGCATCTGGTTAACAACTATATAGAGAACAATAATATACAATGTGCAATGTTTGTTGAGACTAAAACTAAAAAAGACAGCAATACTTCCTACAGGAATTGGAATACCCTCCGTCTTGATGGCAATCAAATACATAGCCATGCAAGAGGCGGAAGCCTCATTCAAATTCATCCTGATCTCAAGATGGGAAAAGCAAACCCTCCCAGAATCAACAACCCTCTCAGCGAATGTTTACATTTTACTATCCCATTCCTAGACGACAAATTACACATCTTTTTGGTTTATATCCACCCACACGCCCGAATCGAGGAAAATATCTTCACTATGAGCACGCTTTATAAATACTCATTAATCGTAGGAGACTTTAATGTAAACAATAGAGTAAAAAAGAGACAACTGAACAACTTCATCCAAAATACCGGTTTTTGCAAGTACGTCACTCCACCCACATTCTTAATGCAACATAATAATGACTCAACTCCAGATATCCTACTTCATACCTCTAACATAAGTAATAACTTGAAAGTTGAACTTACTCCTGATTTATGCTCAGACCATCTCAGCCTACATATTTCACTTGATAAGCAAAGGCCAATAGCCAATAACCGATTGTGGAGATACAACTTTGCAAAAACCGACATTAACAAAATTAATACATCCATGGTACAGTTTATAACCTCGAGACAGGACCAGGAACTAAATGAAGAAGTAATAACTGAATTTAACACAAAACTTTCTGAGTCATTCATTGAAAATACGCCTTTAAAAGAGATAAAGTACTACACTTATGAGTTGCCACCCTTTATAATACAATTAATTAAAAGAAAAAGAAAAATGTACAGAGAATATAGAAGCACCAACAATCCCGACGCAAAGATGGAAATGAATAAACTTAACAAAAACATACAAACTTTAATTCAACAATTTAGATCACATAAATGGATTAACACGCAACGAAATAAACAGGAAAAAAGGCAAAAACTACTGGTCAGAAATAAAAAAACTATCAAAATATAAAAATAAAGGGACAATCAAGCTCTAGTATTAAAGTAAACGACATAATATATGAAAGACCAGAAGAAAAGACAAAAGTATTTGCAAATCATTTTGAAAAAGCCTATGCAGAAACACAGGACTTGAATTTTAATAATAACCATTACCAAAGTGTCCAAGAATGGTACGATACATTTATTAACGAACCTGTGCCAATGGAAGATTATTCAATTGATGAAGCCGACTATTTTGCTATAGTAAATCAAGGTAAAAATACAGCTCCAGGTCACGATTATGTCACAAAAAAATTTGTTAAAAAACTAGACTTAAACATTCACTTGTATATAATTAAAATTTACGAATACTGTTTCAAACATTGATATTTCCCAAAAGAATGGAAAACTGGGACGATCATTACCATACCCAAACACGGCACAGATCACTCCAAAGTAGTTAACTATAGACCTATTACGCTACTGCCAGCACTGGGGAAGAACTTTGAAAAATTAATTAACAACAAAATTCATGAAAGCATTGGTCACCAGATACCGAATTATCAATTTGGATTTAAAACTAACAGCTCTACAACTCAGCCTTTAGCAATACTAACAAACAATGTCGAAACATCTAAGCTAAATGGAAACAAATCGGTAGCATTGTTCTGTTATTTGTTATACATTTATTTAACGTCGGCCTATTTCCGCTACTGAGGCCTAACACCGACGCCTGTAGACGAGCAACCCTCAACCAGGAATTTTGCCGAACCTCTTCCCTTAAGAAGAGTAGGGATCTTTTACTTGCCTAACATTTAATAGACAAGGGACCGACGGCTTTACTTCCCCTCCGAGGGATGGTATATCTCCTATATAACCCTCGCCTAAGGTTGTATAGCTTCCACGCATACACTGATATACAAGCCGCTGGAAGATGGGTGAGGCGAGGACGTGATCTTCGTTGGAACGGTCACCAATCAAACTACTAACCACGCCTAACGTTGCTTTACATCGCATATCGAAGTATGTACATAGTAAAGACGTACCTACGCTCGCCCCTGGTAGCATTGTTCATGGACATCAACAAAGCTTTTGACAGTGTTTGGCATAAGGGTTTACTATACAAACTATACACACGAGGATGTTCTAGACATCTTCTACTTTTGGTTAACTGCTTTCTGTTCAACCGGAAATTAAGAGTGAAGTTCCAGAACGCCATATCTTATGAATTTACCCCTGAGCAAGGCCTTCCACAAGGATCACCGCTTTCACCACTCCTCTACAATATCTACTGTTCAGATATCTACCACGATAATCCACAACATTTTTCACATCAAGCATATATACTTCAATTTGCAGATGATACCACCTTGATAGCACACGACAAATCTATAAATGCAGCAATGGAAAATCTACAAAATCTCGCAGATGCTACATCTTTATGGTTTAACAAATGGAGGCTTAAACCCAACCCATCTAAGTCCCATTTAATTATATTCCAGCATACACCTTCTAGAAATTCCCCCTCATTAAACATATACAATCAGACAATTCATGCAGAAGTATCTGCAAAATATCTAGGGATTACCATCGACAATAAAATCAATTTTAACAACCATACAACTAATGTGAAAAAAAAAATAATTTCAAGAGCCAAACATTTTAGAGGATTATCTCATAAAAGAGATGGAATTAATATAACCACTATGGGTAAAATCTATAAATTAATTTGCAGACCGATCATAGAGTATGGACACGTAATTTAAAAAATCCTGCTATCAAAAATCTCAAGGTAGCCGAAACGAGTGCCATCCGAACAATAACAAAAATTCGGCATCCCAACAATCCTCTACATAACCCGCCAAACCACCTCTTATACACTGAAACTCACATCCAGCCCATTCAAGAAAGACTTTCCACTCTTACACGAAGATTTTGCCAAAAGCAACATAACAAAAATTCAATTGACGAATTTTGTATAAGGAGGATCGACGGAATAAGGAGATGCACACACCCTGCTAATTCCCTTTGGGAGATAATTGTATCTCTAGAATAATACAGGACATTCATACTATATTGCACACATATTTATAAAAAAAAAATTTTTTTGTATACCTACTAAAACTGGATTTTTTTTTTTTGTATAAAATATGTACTACATAAATCACATATTACCTGTACATTGCTATGAAAAAAATTATATTAAGGTTTATAAACTAAATGGGCTGAAGGACCTCGGTCAATTGCCCTTTGGAATGAAATGTAATTCTCATTTCAATAAAATTCTTTTATTATTATTATTTTATAGGTACATTTAAATATTCAAACTAAGGCACAAAGCACATACACCATATACCATACACCCAGCGTATTACACAGACAGCTAATGGTGGGGCAGTACAGTGGATAGTTCGGAATGCCTCGGATAGATTCGGAACGCCGAGGTAGGATTTAATTGTCGAATTCATTTGCAGCAGGTAACCGTTTGTTTGTCATAAAATAAGAGTGCAATTGTGGTAGATATATCTTCACTTACCGGAGTAAAATTATTTCAGAAATATTAGTTTAATAACAATAAGTGACTGTTTTATTATATCCGGTGTGAAAGTGAACTTCAAAATCTGGTGTACTAAGTTATTAATTATAGAAAAATTGTTCATTTCCGACAGCATGTCACGTTCAGAAATCTCGATTTTCTTGCCACTATTGTTAGAGATACTAATAGCAGGCAAAAAAGTACTTGTACTAATTAAACTTTTTTCAGCAACATAGTTTAATTGGACGAGTTTTCTCAGTGTATGTGTATTTTTAATACTTATGCTTTCTTTTACTATGTACTTTTTCCCTTGCCATAGTTTTTATTATATGTTTATTTATATCTGATAAAATAAAGTTGTCTCTCTAGATGAATTTTACTATGATACAAACTTTGATCTGAAATAGCTTGTGCTATATTTTATGTCCTCTATTAATTAATTAATTATTCTTCACCTTTTTTTTCTTGTACATTATACCATAATAATAATACTCAATGCAATTTTAATTGTATGTATATTACTTTTAACTTGTTACTATTCATTTTAATTTTAATTTTTTTATGTATTTATACATTTTTTAATTTGTGATGTGACATGTCCTACACCCTTTGGGTAATCATGTAACTAGTCAGTTGGATTAATAAAGACTATCTATCTATCTATCTATCTGTATATTAATGTATTACAAATTTGACTTAATTTTCCTATAATGTACATATAATATAGCGTATTTGCCATTAAAATTTGTGATCAAAGTTTAAGCATGAAACGGCATTGCACTTTGATCACAAATTTTAAACGACAAATATATTCATAAAATGTAAGTTAAATTAAACAATTGGTCAAATCTCCCGCGTCTGCAACTGTGGCGCCCTCTGAATTTGACTTTCGATAATCGGAGAGAGAGAACGATTGATTTCTGGACAAAAATTTAACATTAAGTTGCCAGTCTGGTAAGTAGTCTGTGTGCATGCAACCCGTCGGCGTTCCAGCCTGTCCCCTCTACTTTATTGCCTATCCTCCTCCACTATATATTAAAATCCGTCAGGTGCGAGCCGCTTGCACATCGGGATTTTGCAGCCGCAAAGGCTTTTTTTAGCGGACGCGGACGGAATTCTACGTCGCTTAGGCTATAGGGGGATGGGGGCGGTCGGGGGTGGGTATTTTTAATTTTCCTAATAATGTCGGCTATCTCTTTCCCCACACGTTTTTACGACCCTCAAAACGAATTTGCGTTGCTCCTTTTCGATGACGTCGACGCGGGCGGAATTTGGGTAAACGTAAAAAATTTCCCATTTTCTTTTGTTCCTGGCGGGGTTAAATTTCGAGTTGGACCTTTGAATTTACGATTTGCTTTCATTGCCGATCTCGGTAGTTCCGTATCGACATCGTACGCCCGTCTGCTAAGAGTTTTTCGCCAGATGTGAGCGTTTAAAGATTGCGTGTTTGGCGTCTTTCCGCGATTCCGGCGATACACGCACATTTTCGGTTCCCCTCGAATAACTTTTAAACGGCTGGAAATTTCTCAAAAATAATCCTCCTCCACATCCTCCTCCACACTATATATTAAAATCCGTCAGGTGCGAGCCGCTTGCACATCGGGATTTTGCAGCCGCAAAGGCTTTTTTTAGCGGACGCGGACGGAATTCTACGTCGCTTAGGCTATAGGGGGATGGGGGCGGTCGGGGGTGGGTATTTTTAATTTTCCTAATAATGTCGGCTATCTCTTTCCCCACACGTTTTTACGACCCTCAAAACGAATTTGCGTTGCTCCTTTTCGATGACGTCGACGCGGGCGGAATTTGGGTAAACGTCAAAAATTTCCCATTTTCTTTCGTTCCTGGCGGGGTTAAAATTCGATTTTGCCGGTGGGATTTACGATTTGCTTTCATTGCCAATCTCGGTAGTTCCGTATCGACATCGTACGCCCGTCTGCTAAGAGTTTTTCGCCAGATGTGAGCGTTTAAAGATTGCGTGTTTGGCGTCTTTCCGCGATTCCGGCGATACACGCACATTTTCGGTTCCCCTCGAATAACTTTTAAACGGCTGGAAATTTCGCAAAAATAATCGCACCCAAAGGACAAGATTTTTTAATGAGGAATCGTTTCCATCTTTCAGATCTCACCTACGACGAGCCGTTCCCCAGTTAGAGCCTTTCGAAGGAGACGACGTCCGGTGGCCAAAATACGTAGCTGTTTCGTTAAAAGCCGAATATCTCGGCAAATAGGCCGTTTTGGGCGAAAATGTTCGTATCTAACGAAAATATAGCTAAATAAATTATCTACCTCTATGCAGAGTTTTATTTGTCTACTTTAAATATTAAACAAGTTGTGGGCTTTACAAAATGCCGCTTTGCGATGGAATCGGCCATTTTGTAGTAAAAAAATCACCCTTTTTCCAATCCACGTAACGGGCGTAATTGCCCGTCTGTGATTTCCACGTTATCACGTACTGACATTTTTCACTTTTGTTTCCCATTATCGGTACTCATTTTCATCCCACATCCCTTCAAATTTCCTAAAAAAGCATTCAAAAATACCCTTTCCGATCGTTTCTCATTACCTTCAATTCGCACATTTATCGCTTGAGGACGCGCAATTAGCCGAAAAAACACCTCCCTTGCACGTCAAATTACATCTTTGCCCTTTCCAAAGAGGCATCAGGCGATGACCTACGCGCCCCCTTCGTTAAATAAGCGACATTTAAAATATCCGCTCGCATTTTGCATTAATACACAATTAATATATTTATATTCCTATATTAACCTATATTTATGAGTTTCGTACCCCCTATATTGCCCCCCGTCGTCGTCTTATGCACCGTTCGGGTGTTATCGCTTGCCTCAATTTACCCACAAAAAAAAAAACATTCATGCCCTTGCGTAAAACGCAATTCGAAAATCGTCTCTATATCATCTCTCTTTTAACCTTTCATCTGCCGTGAATCGTAGATTACAGCCCATTCCTCCTGACAGTATCGTAAAAAAATCACCCTTTTTCCAATCCACGTAACGGGCGTAATTGCCCGTCTGTGCTTTCCACGTTATCACGTACTGACATTTTTCACTTTTGTTTCCCATTATCGGTACTCATTTTCATCCCTCATCGCTTAAAATTTCCCAAAAAAGCATTCAAAAATACCCTTTCCGATCGTTTCTCATTACCTTCAATTCGCACATTTATCGCTTGAGAACGCCCAATTTGCCGAAACGCCTCCCTGGCCACGTCAAATTACATCTTTTCCCTTTCCAACGAGACATCGGGCCACCTTCTCCGCGTCCCCTTCGTTAAATAAGCGACATTTTAAATATCCGTTCGCATTTTCCATTAATACACAATTAATATATTTACATTCCTATATTAACCTATATTTTTGGTTTTCGTACCCCCTAAATTACCCCCCCGTCGTCGTCTTATGCACCGTTCGGGCGTTATCGCTTGCCTCAATTTACCTACAAAAAAAAATTAAACATTCATGCACTTGCGTAAAACGCAATTCGAAAATCGTCTCTATATCATCTATCTTTTAACCTTTCATCTGCCATTCTGCCGTGAATCGTAGCTTACAGCCCATTCCTCCTGGCATAGTACAAGAATTTCTGTTTATAATCAACAAATCCTATCCTTACGGTGCCTCATTTCATCTATGGAAGAGACAAACAAAAGAGTTTCCCCCTAATTAGTCATTTTCCTGTACCAAATTCATTAATTAGGCTCATTAATTAGCTACTCCAATGACCACCGGGTGTCCTTCCTTTTCAAACATACCGGAATTATGCAGTTCCACTCGCTATTTCATCGGTTACAATATAAAAATTAATCTAAAATGTTCCCACCCGGCATTACAGTACAGTTCGGTCGTTCTCGCCTACCATCGCCGATTATTTAAATTAATATATTTATATTCCTATATTAACCTATATTTTTGGTTTTCGTATCCCCTAAATTGCCCCCCCGTCGTCGTCTTATGCACCGTTCAGGTGTTATCGCTTGCCTCAATTTACCTACAAACAAAAATAAACATTCATGCCCTTGCGTAAAACGCAATTCGAAAATCGTCTAAATATCATGTCTTTTTAACCTTTCATCTGCCGTGAATCGTAGCTTACAGCCCATTCCTCCTGACATAGTACAAGAATTTCTGTTTATAATCAACAACTCCTATCCTTACGGTGCCCCATTTCATCTATGAAAGAGAAAAATAAAAGAGTTTCCCCCTAATTAGTCATTTTCCTGTACCAAATTTATTAATTAGGCTCATTAATTAGCTACTCCAGTGACCCCCGGGTGTCCTTCCTTTTCAAACATACCGGAATTATGCAGTTCCACTCGCTATTTTATCGGTTACAATATAAAAATTAATCTAAAATGTTCCCACCCGGCATTACAGTACAGTTCGGTCGTTCTCGCCTACCATCGCCGATTATTTATTAAACTTTATTCAATCTGTGATCCCACTATCATTCCATTTTCCCATAATCAAGGATTTCATTAAATTCAATATCTATGAAAAGTAGTAACCTACCACGGAAATGAAACTTCTACTAACATCTAACATCCGCCCTGTTCTGTGATATTAATTTGACATTTGGCGAGGCCCCAACCGAGTTTCTTAAGTCGCACCGAAGAAACCAACAAGGCTACATTATACGTTCTACTTGCATCGATAAGTACCCATATACTTTGACGAAATAGTCCAATGTAAAGTAAGTGTAAAGTATTTTCTTTCTTATGTGTTCCTAACCTGTGGAAATAAAGTGGGGCCCACAACAAGTCGTTCTGCAATGCAGACACAAAGAAATTGAGTGCTTACTGTCGTCTATACAACGCGTCCCCCCACAAGTATGCAAGCGCCCTATGAATAATGCAAACGGGAACGTCACACTCTCCACATCAGGTAACCCAAGGGAAACTTTTGTACTTATACATTTCTGTCTGTAAAAAGTCACCTCCAAGGTCCAACTGATAACAGTGCACTCTTAAACAGACTAAATAATTATCAGAAGCGAATCAAAAGTAATTATAAACGTTTCCAATCTACATAACAGTGATATATCAACTGTCCACTTGCTAAATCTTGAACGTTTGCTTCCCAGGCTGCACATAACCTTGCAAATGGGGGCCCCAAATCGTCTGTAAAGGTAGCGTCTGGCTACCCGGCAAGAAATTGCTTTCGCATTGACATATGTAATGTACATTATAAGGTAGGTCGGCCACTCTGTGCCTATAGCAATGATTCTATTTATATAAAAATTAAGTTAAATTACTAAATTACAATAACGTCAAAAAAGTTTAAAAAGCTGAAGCTCGATGACCTCTGTAGGACACCAGGATTATGTTGTATTATTAAAAATCGAAATAAATTAATCGTGATACTTTTGCTACAAAAGTTTTATGGTTTTCTACAAGTGAAGTCCAACAAATAGGTAATTTTATGAAATTGTTACATTGTGGCACGTCTCCTTAATATGCAATCATTATTATCCGCATTTCAATAAAGTATACCTTCTATGCTCCTATTATATCCGTGTATCCGTGCGTGAAAATGCATTTGACATGTTGTCATGTTATGGTTAACGAAGCCCCAGCTGAAAGTCAAACGTGCGTCTATAAACATAAATTGTGCGACGATATATATGTCGAAATGTCCAGTGTAAAGTGTAGACGTGTGCTGTTTATTTCACGTGAATATTATAACCTTAGAAATGAGGGCCCCCGAATCGTCTTTGAATGAAATAGACGTTCTACGATGATAGAGGCATATAAAATACTTCCATTGCAATATGCATTAAGTTTCTACTGAGTATTTTTGTTGTTCAACAAATGTAAACAGCCCCATTGTATTTATGTGCTAATTCAGTGTTAGGAATGTGAATTATTTCTTCTTCGACACAATTTTGGAACATCCCAGTTATTTTTCTACGATTACACCAGTCTTCCCTGTGAATGACAATATTTACGATGACATAACCTATATATAAGTAATGAGGCTTCTTTAAATTATTGGTGACCAAGAAATTAAGTACTACCATCTATAAATATCAAGAAAACATATTATACAATCAGTGGTTTGGTGGTTCAGTTCTGTTTCGACAAATCTCTTACATTTACAAAGAAATGCTGCATATCAACAGGTCTATCTATCATAAGGTAAGTTTTACATTTTATGTTTACTTATGAATTTCAACGAATAAGTGTGCAGTCGATACTCCAAGTAAGTATCACAAGTGGTTTTAGTTTTCAAAAAGCTAGCTACTGTAAAGTGTACATTTATGTGTGCTTTCTAAAAAATTATAGCCAGATACCATTCACTTCCAAATCTCCAATATTATTATGTGAATATAATCTTAGAGGGCTCAAATCGTCTTTCGATGAAATGGACATTCCGCAGTGTACAAGGCTTTACAGAAACTAACAGTTATGTAAAATGAACATAAGGCAGGATTTCAAAACAATCCAAATATAAAGTGACATATCACATAATCTTTGCTTAACGGCAAAGATAAATCTTAAAATTAATAGAGAAATACCTGTGGTAAATAAAAGTGTATATATAAAAATCAGTTATCAGGACACTAGCTGTTTCTTCCTTAAAATGTAACCTCTTTTCTTTATTTTTGTAGAAATTGCTGCCATCGGTTGTGTCCAGCAAACATAGTATTTAAAAAGTTTAAAAGTGCTTCTGCGAATGATGTCACATTCACAGGAGGGCATGAGAGCTGATATTCGAGGATCTGAGTGAAAACCAAATAATTTTCCAAGATAAAACTCCAACCGACCCTGTGACAACAACACAAGAGGCTTATAAAACAGGTACAGACAAAAATCTAATTTCTTTTACATCGACAATAACTTATTGAAAAGAAAATAAATTGGGGGTAACATAAAGATACAACGTAAAGGCCATCGTATGCATATAATTCATATTTTGCAGAAATATTAAAAGGGAATATTTATTTACCTTTTACTGGTATTGGGCCCTTGGGTCACAGAGAACATAAAGAACAGGTACAGGATTTACATATTCTTTAATGTTGACAGTAACATGAAAATTTAAATAGGTTTTCCTCATTTTTCATTACATTATATGGATATTTCCTTCACGAATTCGTACCTCCAACTATTCGAGGAATGTCGTTGCAATATTTTATAACGTATACAAACTTAAAATATATGTTCGGTTACAGATAGGTTCTCTTACATTTCTCTGCCGGTCTGTAACTTTTTTTTTATTGAGCGCACGTTCACTCTGGAACCGTTTATGATACTGCGTTGAAATTTGGTAAACTTATATATTATACCGAGATCTAAATCTGGAACATATTTTAATCTAATTCCGTTGAAAGATTCGAGGGTGAACGGGGTAAATAACGGTAAATAGACAAAGCAAGTAGGTAAGAGTTCATAAAATTATAATTTATGGCATGGACTAAAAGGTAAGGTCTCCAAGGTGTTTAACGTTGACAGTAACATGAAAAAAATAAAATAAACTCGGTATAACGTGAAGAGTAGGTAAAGATATCATAGAGGTCTAACAATATAACATTATATATAACTATTCATATCCACATTTGCAGAAATATTAAAAGGAAATATTTGCCTTACCTAATAATGTATTTTAAGTTGTTGTTTTTTCTGTTCATATAAAAAATTCTAATATGGACAATTGATATTTACATCAAAATTTAGTTTAGATAACTAAAAACACTAAAAACAAATTGAAATCATTCAGCTTTCTTTTTCCTTCTTTATATGTAAAGTGTACATTATAGTGGAAGAAATGAGTGCAAGAAAAGGATGTAATTCTTCTTATTCGTTATACTAAAATGTCAAAACTTTAAACCTTCTGTATTATGTAACGTTTCGGGAACATATGAAATGTGTACCTTTGAAAATTAGTGTGCACCTATAGATTAGATACTTTTTACTATTTATCCATTCATAACGTCCAACAGATAGGTGCTTTTGTGAAATTTTTACATTTTGGCACGTCTCCTTTGTTACATGGGGTACATAAATTACAATTATTGCCACCAGTAGTTTTGTTTGCTCGGCTTTAAATAAAATGCAGATTCAGTATTACAGCTGTAGTTACTGCATATGGCTCGATTCGATTAAAGTTAAAATACAATTTTGGTATGACGAGTCTTAAATTATGTACCTTTCGAACATGTCAAGTGAAACTGTCTGTGATAAACCTATCTATTTCAATTTTCATATGCACACATTACAGATTCAGTATTATATTGTGTATGATAAGTTCAAATTTGAAATGTGATAATCCTATATTCCCAATGAGAAAACGCAACAATTTGTTAGCAATAATTGATTTGTAAAGCCTTTCCCTTCTTTTTTTAATACACTTATATGGGTAAACAAATTTAGCAGCTGGAAAATTACTGTATACGAACGCCAAGTTACTACTTGCCTAGGAGTTAATGTTTCAGATTTGAAGGAGGTTTAGGTCACATTGGTGAATGTGTATGGTAGAAAACATAGGGTATAGAGATTAAAAGGTTTTATATATATATATATATATAAGCGACAATGAACAAAGAACAGATTTCGAAACTCCATAAACAATAAAATAATAATATATTACTCAACGGGTAGCGAAAAGCAAATTTCATATACCAAATTACACAACTACAAACTAGCCCGAACTGACCTCAGTAATGTAATAAAAGGATATACGGGTCAACTTCTGACATAGATTCATAACTTATCTTGAAATTTCTACTTTTCAATGTTTTGATGTAGATTATGAAATTAAATTTTCATAACTTTAAAACCTCCCAAAGTGCATAAAAGATCAGCAATTTAAAGGAAACAGTTCAACCAATAAAGTCAAAAGTGTTTTAAATAACTGAAATTCGATGACCTCTATATAAGGACACAAGGATTGTGTTGTATTATTGAAAATCGAAATAAATTAATTGTAATCGTCATTCTATTGATCCAAAAGTTTTACGGTTTTCTATGAGTGAAATCTCGAAAAACAAGCCACCAGTCTGTACTGAATTTTCAACAGTTCAGCCCTACTAATAATAAAAAAAATCTACAAATAACCTCACATTATATCAAACTTTGACAATCAGTCAAATGTTATGTTATGTCAACATGCCAAACATTTATGTGCATGTTTGGTTGTCTACCTAAATAGGTACATAAATGTTATATCTGATCAAATACAATCAGGATGTCTCAAAAAAGCAAGATACATAGCGGCCATAAAAAGTAAACATTTTTACACATTTTCACCTAACAAAACATTTCTCAAGATCACATCGATATTTTCACCTTATTTACTATATCTAATGTTTATTGTAAATACAATAATAATAATTCAAAATTAAAATTTACTTTCACGTCCAGTGGAGGTAGAGTAACGCGAAATTTTTTTTAGATTGAAATAGGCTTACAATGACATGAAATTCGAGATTTTAAATTCCAGCGAAAATAAATTTCCTATCTATCAGTCCGTAACTTTTTTCTGCGTACGTTTACTCCAGAACCATCTATGATATTAACTTGAAATTCGGTACACTTGCGTATTGCAACGAGGTCTGGATCTGGAGTATATTTTGATCTGATTCCGTTGGAGGGTTCGGGGATGAATGGGGTAAATAAGCATAAATAGGCAAAGCCAGCAGGTAAGAGTCCATAAAATTACAATTTAGAGCGTGGACTAAAAGTTAAGATCTCAAAAGTTTTAAGGCAATACCACTCTCACACTATTATGAAAAAGAGTAAAAAATTAAAATATAATTCAGTGTGTATCCAAGAACGAAACGTCTCAAAATTTTTTTTTCCATTAGTTACCCTCCCCATCGCCACCTCTACTCTATTATTAAAGGACCAAATCATTTGTAGGTCCGAAACAGCGGCGTACGTCGTGTGAATTTAATAAAATTAAAAATATTCGTAATCTCTTTGATCGGAAGTTGTCGATTAGATTTTATTACGTAAAACCACTTACTGCAATGTCCTTTAACTACTGTATAAGGTCAAATCATTTGCAGGCCCGAAACAGCGTCGTACGTCGCATTTATTTAATAAAAATAAAAATATTCGCAATCTTTTTGATCGAAAGTTGTCGATTAGATTTTATTACGTAAAACCACTTACTGCAATGTCCTTTAACTACTGTATAAGGTCAAATCATTTGCAGGCCCGAAACAGCGTCGTACGTCGCATTTATTTAATAAAAATAAAAATATTCGCAATCTTTTTGATCGGAAGTTGTCGATTAGATTTTATTACGTAAAACCACTTACTGCAATGTCCTTTAACTACTGTATAAGGTCAAATCATTGGCAGGCCCGAAACAGCGTCGTCCGTCGCATTTATTTAATAAAAATAAAAATATTCGCAATCTTTTTGATCGGAAGTTGTCGATTAGATTTTATTACGTAAAACCACTTACTGCAATGTCCTTTAACTACTGTATAAGGTCAAATCATTTGCAGGCCCGAAACAGCGTCGTACGTCGCATTTATTTAATAAAAATAAAAATATTCGCAATCTTTTTGATCGGAAGTTGTCGATTAGATTTTATTACGTAAAACCACTTACTGCAATGTCCTTTAACTACTGTATAAGGTCAAATCATTTGCAGGCCCGAAACAGCGTCGTCCGTCGCATTTATTTAATAAAAATAAAAATGCCGAATGTTAGATGTTAGTAGAAGTTTCATTTCCGTGGTAGGTTACTACTTTTCATAGATATTGAATTTAATGAAATCCTTGATTATGGGAAAATGGAATGATAGTGGGATCACAGATTGAATAAAGTTTAATAAATAATCGGCGATGGTAGGCGAGAACGACCGAACTGTACTGTAATGCCGGGTGGGAACATTTTAGATTAATTTTTATATTGTAACCGATAAAATAGCGAGTGGAACTGCATAATTCCGGTATGTTTGAAAAGGAAGGACACTCGGGGGTCACTGGAGTAGCTAATTAATGAGCCTAATTAATGAATTTGGTACAGGAAAATGACTAATTAGGGGGAAACTCTTTTATTTTTCTCTTCCATAGATGAAATGGGGCACCGTAAGGATAGGATTTGTTGATTATAAACAGAAATTCTTGTACTATGTCAGGAGGAATGGGCTGTAAGCTACGGTTCACGGCAGATGAAAGGTTAAAAAGACATGATATGGAGACGATTTTCGAATTGCGTTTTACGCAAGGGCATGAATGTTTATTTTTGTTTGTAGGTAAATTGAGGCAAGCGATAACACCTGAACGGTGCATAAGACGACGACGGGGGGGGGGCAATTTAGGGGGTACGAAAACCAAAAATATAGGAATATAAATATATTAATTTAAATAATCGGCGATGGTAGGCGAGAACGACCGAACTGTACTGTAATGCCGGGTGGGAACATTTTAGATTAATTTTTATATTGTAACCGATGAAATAGCGAGTGGAACTGCATAATTTCGGTATGTTTGAAAAGGAAGGACACCCGGTGGTCATTGGAGTAGCTAATTAAAGAGCCTATTTAATAAATGTAGTGCAGAAAAATGACTAATTAGGGGGAAACTCTTTTATTTTTCTCTTCCATAGATGAAATGGGGCACCGTAAGGATAGGATTTGTTGATTATAAACAGAAATTCTTGTACTATGTCAGGAGGAATGGGCTGTAAGCTACGATTCACGGCAGATGAAAGGTTAAAAGAGAGATGATATGGAGACGATTTTCGAATTGCGTTTTACGCAAGGGCATGAATGTTTATTTTTGTTTGTAGGTAAATTGAGGCAAGCGATAACACCTGAACGGTGCATAAGACGACGACGGGGGGGCAATTTAGGGGCTACGAAACCCAAAAATATAGGTTAAATATAAGAATATAAATATATTAATTGTGTATTAACGCAAAATGCGAACGGATATTTAAAATGTCGCTTATTTAACGAAGGGGGCGCGTAGAAGGTCGCCCGATGCCTTGTTGGAAAGGGAAAAGATGTAATTTGACGTGGCAAGGGAGGCTTTTTGACAAATTGAGCGTTCTCAAGCGATAAATGTGCGAATTGAAGGTAATGAGAAACGATCGGAAAGGGTATTTTTGAATGCTTTTTTGGGAAATTTTAAGCGATGAGGGATGAAAATGAGTACCGATAATGGGAAACAAAAGTGAAAATGTCAGTACGCGATAACGTGGAAATCACAGACGGGCAATTACGCCCGTTACGTGGATTGGAAAAAGGGTGATTTTTTTACGACTACAAAATGGCCGATTCCACCGCAAAGGGGCATTTTCTAAAGGTCACAACTTGTTTAATATTTAAAGTAGACAAATAAAACTCTGCATAGAGGTAGATAATTTATTTAGCTATAATTTCGTTAGATACGAACATTTAGGCCGAAAACGGCCTATTTGCCGAGATATTCGGCTTTTAACGAAACAGCTACGTATTTTGGCCACCGAACGTCGTCTCCTTCGAAAGGCTCTAGCTCGGGAACGGCTCGTCGTAGGTGAGATCTGAAAGATGGAAACGATTCCTCATTAAAAAATCTTGTCCTTTGGGTGCGATTATTTTTGCGAAATTTCCAGCCGTTTAAAAGTTATTCGAGGGGAACCGAAAATGTGCGTGTTTCGCCAGAATCAGGGAAAGACGCCAAACACGCAATCTTTAAACGCTCATATCTGGCGAAAAACACCCCGCAGACGGCCGTACGATGTCGATACGGAACCACCGAGATCGGCAATGAAAGCAAATCGTAAATCCCATCGGCAAAATCGAATTTTAACCCCGCCAGGAACGGAAATAGATCGCAAATTTTTGACGTTTACCCGAATTCCGCCCGCTTCGACGTCATCGAAAAGGAGCAACGCAAAAGTCATTTGAGGGTCGTAAACACGTGTGGGGAAAGAGATAGCCGACATTATTACGGAAATAAAAAATACCGACCCCCGCCCGCCCGCCATCCCTACGGTCTATACCAATGAGAACGGCGTCCCCCCAAAAAAGCCTTTAGTATTGCAAATTCCCAAAGAGGGAGGGGCTCGCACCTGTACGATTTTAATATATATAGAACTAGAAATGGCCTACGGCCATTTCTAGCTCCTGCGGAGGCACTCGCGCTTCGCGCTCGATGTGGCGCCTTCGGCGCCATGCGGTGATGCTCCCTCCGGTCGCATCCCCGCGGTTGAGGACGCATGGAAGTCGAAGATATGTTCAAAATTCTAGGATCGGTCCTCGGATTAGCCTCAAAATTCTAAGGAATCGTCCCTGAATGCGCCTCAATATTAATCATTATTATTATTAATATCAGACTTGAAATCAATACCAAAATCGACATGAAAGGATGTCGAAATGAACATGAAAGAATATCAAAATCAACATCAAATTCAGTATCAAAGTCAGTATCAAAGTCAATATTAAAATCAATATCAAAACCGTTATCAAAATAAATATCAGTCAATATTAAAATCAGTAAGTCAATATTAAAGTTAATGTCAGTCAATATAAAGATCAATGTCAATATAAGTCAATATGAAAGTTAATTTCAAAATCAGTGTTAAAGTCAATATCAAAGTCAATATAAAAATCAATATCAAAACCGTTATCATAAATATCAGTCAATATTAAGATCAGTAAGTCAATATGAAAGTCAATTTCAAAATCAATATTAAAATCAGTGTTAAAGTCAATATCAAAGTCAATATTAAAATCAATATCAAAACTGTTATCAAAATAAATATCAAAGTCAATATTAAAATCAATAAGTCAATATCAAACTTAATGTCAGTCAATATAAAAATCAATATTAAAGTCAGTGTCAAAGTCAATATAAAAATCAATATCAAAACCGTTATCAAAATAATTATCAAAGTCAATATTAAAATCAACATCAAAACCGTTATCAAAATAAATATCAGTCAATATTAAAATCAGTAAGTCAATATCAAACTTAATGTCAGTCAATATAAAAATCAATATCAATATAAAAGTCAATATGAAAGTCAATTTCAAGATCAATATCAAAATCAGTGTTAAAGTCAATATCAAAGTCAATACTAAAATCAATATCAAAACTGTTATCAAAATCAATATCAAAGTCAATATTAAAATCAGTAAGTCAATATCAAAATTAATGTCAGTCAATATAAAAAACAATATCAATATAAAAGCCGATATGAAAGTCAATTTCAAAATCAATATCAAAGTCAGTGTCAAAGTCAGTGTCAAAGTCAATATCAAAATCAATATCAAAACTGTTATCAAAATCAATATCAAAGTTAATATTAAAATCAGCAACATAAATATCAAAATTAATGTCAGTCAATATAAAAATAAATATCAATATAAAAGCCAATATGAAAGTCAATTTTAAAATCAATATCAAACTCAGTATCAAAGTCAATATCAAAATCAATATAAAAATCAATATCAAAATAGTTATCAAAATTAATATCAAAGTCAATATTAGAATCAACATTTAAGTTGATGTTAAAATTAATATTAAAGCAAATATCAAAATTAATCAGTCAATATCAAAATCAATATTAATGTCAAAATAGATATTAAAGTCAATACCAATATAAAAGTCGATATTAAAATCAATCTCAAAATCAATATTAAAATCAGTATCAAGGTCAATATCAAAATCAATAAGTCAATATCAAAGTTGGTGTCAGTCAATATAAAAATTAATACCTATATAAAAGTCAATTCCAAAATTAATATCAATGCCGTTATCAAAATCAATATCACAATCAATATTAAGATAAGTATTAAAGTCAACATCAAAATTAATATCAGTCAATATCAGAATCAATATCAATATGAAAACCAATATCAAAATCAATAGCAATATAAAAATCAATATGAAAGTTAATGTCAAAATCAATATCAAAATCTTTATCAATAATTTTTTCAATTTCCATTTTTAATTTTTTAATTTTTTTATTTTTTCATTTCTTCAGTTGAAATGAAACGAAAGTTACAGACCGACAGACAGAATTTTTTTTTTTCGCTCAAATTAAAAATGCCTACGTTTCATGACATTTTAGGCCTGCTTTAAACTGTAATTTTTTGAACTTTTACCCGCTTGTTCTGTCTATTTACACTTATTTACCCCAGTCACCCCTGAACCCTTTAACGGTATTGGATCTAAGTATAATCTAATTTCAGATCTCGGTATAGTACATAAGTGGACCAAATTTCAAGTAGATATCATAAATGGTTCTAGAGTGAACGTGTAGCTTTCTTCATAAGCTACAGAGAAATAGATACATTTTTTTCGCACAAATTTTACATCTCGACGTTTTATGACATTTTAAGCTTGCTTTAAATTGCAATTGTATGGACTCTTCCTTGCTTGCTTTGCCTATTTACCTTTATTTACCCTATTTACCACCGAACCATTCAACGGAATCAGATCAAAATATACTTCAGATCCAGATCTCGTTACAATACGTAAGTGTACCGAATTTTAAGTCAATATCATAAACGGTTCTAGAGTAAACGTAGGCAGAAAAAAGTTACAGACAGACAGACAGATAGGAAATTTATTTTCGTTCAAATTTAAAATCTCGAATTTCATGTCATTTTAAGTCTATTTCAACTCAAAAAAAAAAAAAATTCGCGTCTACCTCCACTGAATGTGGAAGTAAATTTTAATTTTGAATTATTATTATTATCCGTCCGTAACAGCGGCGTACGTCGCATGTATCTATTAAAAATAAAAATATTCGCGATCTCTTTGATCGGAAGTTGTCGATTAGATTTTATTACGTAAAACCACCTACTGCAATGTTCTTTAACTACTGTATAAGGTCAAATCATTTGCAGGCCCGAAACAGCGTCGTACGTCGCATTTATTTAATAAAAATAAAAATATTCGCAATCTTTTTGATCGGAAGTTGTCGATTAGATTTTATTACGTAAAACCACTTACTGCAATGTCCTTTAACTACTGTATAGGGTCAAATCATTTGCAGGCCCGAAACAGCGTCGTACGTCGCATTTATTTAATAAAAATAAAAATATTCGCATCTTTTTGATCGAAAGTTGTCGATTAGATTTTATTACGTAAAACCACTTACTGCAATGTCCTTTAACTACTGTATAAGGTCAAATCATTTGCAGGCCCGAAACAGCGTCGTACGTCGCATTTATTTAATAAAAATAAAAATATTCGCAATCTGTTTGATCGGAAATTGTCGATTAGATTTTATTACGTAAAACTACTTACTGCAATGACCTTTAACTATTGTATAGGGTCAAATCATTTGTAAGCCCGAAACAGCGACGTACGTCGCATTTATTTAATAAAAACAAAATATTCGCAATCTTTTTGATCGGAAGCTGTCGATTAGATTTTATTACGTAAAACCACTTACTGCAATGTCCTTTAACTACTGTATAGGGTCAAATCATTTGTAGGCCCGAAACAGCGTCGTACGTCACATTTATTTAATAAAAATAAAAATATTCGCAATCTTTTTGATCGGAAGTTGTCGATTAGATTTTATTACGTAAAACTACTTACTACAATGTCCTTTAACTACTGTATAGGGTCAAATCATTTGTAGGCCCGAAACAGCGTCGTACGTCACATTTATTTAATAAAAATAAAAATATTCCCACTCTTTGATCGGAAGTTGTCTATTAGATTTTTATTTTTAAATATTTTTATTTTTATTAAATTCATACGACGTACGCCGCTGTTTCGGACCTACAGATGATTTGGTCCTATACAGTAGTTAAGAGACATTGCAGTAAGTAGTTTTACGTAATAAAATCTAATCGACAACTTCCGATCAAAGAGATTGCGAATATTTTTATTTTCATTAAATAAATGCGACGTACGCCGCTGTTTCGGACCTACAAATGATTTGGTGCTATACAGTAGTTAAAGGAAATTGCAATAAGTAGTTTTACATAATAAAATCTAATCGACAACTTCCGATCAAAAAGATTGCGAATATTTTTATTTTTATTAAATAAATGCGACGTACGACGCTGTTTCGGGCCTGCAAATGATTTGACCTTATACAGTAGTTAAAGGACATTGCAGTAAGTGGTTTTACGTAATAAAATCTAATCGACAACTTTCGATGAAAAAGATTGCGAATATTTTTATTTTTATTAAATAAATGCGACGTACGACGCTGTTTCGGGCCTGCAAATGATTTGACCTTATACAGTAGTTAAAGGACATTGCAGTAAGTGGTTTTACGTAATAAAATCTAATCGACAACTTTCGATCAAAAAGATGCGAATATTTTTATTTTTATTAAATAAATGCGACGTACGACGCTGTTTCGGGCCTGCAAATGATTTGACCCTATACAGTAGTTAAAGGACATTGCAGTAAGTGGTTTTACGTAATAAAATCTAATCGACAACTTCCGATCAAAAAGATTGCGAATATTTTTATTTTTATTAAATAAATGCGACGTACGACGCTGTTTCGGGCCTGCAAATGATTTGACCTTATACAGTAGTTAAAGGACATTGCAGTAAGTGGTTTTACGTAATAAAATCTAATCGACAACTTTCGATCAAAAAGATGCGAATATTTTTATTTTTATTAAATAAATGCGACGTACGACGCTGTTTCGGGCCTGCAAATGATTTGACCCTATACAGTAGTTAAAGGACATTGCAGTAAGTGGTTTTACGTAATAAAATCTAATCGACAACTTCCGATCAAAAAGATTGCGAATATTTTTATTTTTATTAAATAAATGCGACGTACGACGCTGTTTCGGGCCTGCAAATGATTTGACCTTATACAGTAGTTAAAGAACATTGCAGTAGGTGGTTTTACGTAATAAAATCTAATCGACAACTTCCGATCAAAGAGATCGCGAATATTTTTATTTTTAATAGATACATGCGACGTACGCCGCTGTTACGGACGGATAATAATAATAATTCAAAATTAAAATTTACTTCCACATTCAGTGGAGGTAGACGCGAATTTTTTTTTTTTTTGAGTTGAAATAGACTTAAAATGACATGAAATTCGAGATTTTAAATTTGAACGAAAATAAATTTCCTATCTGTCTGTCTGTCTGTAACTTTTTTCTGCCTACGTTTACTCTAGAACCGTTTATGATATTGACTTAAAATTCGGTACACTTACGTATTGTAACGAGATCTGGATCTGAAGTATATTTTGATCTGATTCCGTTGAATGGTTCGGTGGTAAATAGGGTAAATAAAGGTAAATAGGCAAAGCAAGCAAGGAAGAGTCCATACAATTGCAATTTAAAGCAAGCTTAAAATGTCATAAAACGTCGAGATTTAAAATTTGTGCGAAAAAAATGTATCTATTTCTCTGTAGCTTTCTTCATACACACGTTCACTCTAGAACCATTTATGATATCTACTTGAAATTTGGTCCACTTATGTACTATACCGAGATCTGAAATTAGATTATACTTAGATCCAATACCGTTAAAGGGTTCAGGGGTGACTGGGGTAAATAAGTGTAAATAGACAGAACAAGCGGGTAAAAGTTCAAAAAATTACAGTTTAAAGCAGGCCTAAAATGTCATGAAACGTAGGCATTTTTAATTTGAGCGAAAAAAAAAAATTCTGTCTGTCGGTCTGTAACTTTCGTTTCATTTCAACTGAAGAAATGAAAAAATAAAAAAATTAAAAAATTAAAAATGGAAATTGAAAAAATTATTGATAAAGATTTTGATATTGATTTTGACATTAACTTTCATATTGATTTTTATATTGCTATTGATTTTGATATTGGTTTTCATATTGATATTGATTCTGATATTGACTGATATTAATTTTGATGTTGACTTTAATACTTATCTTAATATTGATTGTGATATTGATTTTGATAACGGCATTGATATTAATTTTGGAATTGACTTTTATATAGGTATTAATTTTTATATTGACTGACACCAACTTTGATATTGACTTATTGATTTTGATATTGACCTTGATACTGATTTTAATATTGATTTTGAGATTGATTTTAATATCGACTTTTATATTGGTATTGACTTTAATATCTATTTTGACATTAATATTGATTTTGATATTGACTGATTAATTTTGATATTTGCTTTAATATTAATTTTAACATCAACTTAAATGTTGATTCTAATATTGACTTTGATATTAATTTTGATAACTATTTTGATATTGATTTTTATATTGATTTTGATATTGACTTTGATACTGAGTTTGATATTGATTTTAAAATTGACTTTCATATTGGCTTTTATATTGATATTTATTTTTATATTGACTGACATTAATTTTGATATTTATGTTGCTGATTTTAATATTAACTTTGATATTGATTTTGATAACAGTTTTGATATTGATTTTGATATTGACTTTGACACTGACTTTGACACTGACTTTGATATTGATTTTGAAATTGACTTTCATATCGGCTTTTATATTGATATTGTTTTTTATATTGACTGACATTAATTTTGATATTGACTTACTGATTTTAATATTGACTTTGATATTGATTTTGATAACAGTTTTGATATTGATTTTAGTATTGACTTTGATATTGACTTTAACACTGATTTTGATATTGATCTTGAAATTGACTTTCATATTGACTTTTATATTGATATTGATTTTTATATTGACTGACATTAAGTTTGATATTGACTTACTGATTTTAATATTGACTGATATTTATTTTGATAACGGTTTTGATGTTGATTTTAATATTGACTTTGATAATTATTTTGATAACGGTTTTGATATTGATTTTTATATTGACTTTGACACTGACTTTAATATTGATTTTTATATTGACTGACATTAAGTTTGATATTGACTTATTGATTTTAATATTGACTTTGATATTTATTTTGATAACAGTTTTGATATTGATTTTAATATTGACTTTGATATTGACTTTAACACTGATTTTAATATTGATTTTGAAATTGACTTTCATATTGACTTACTGATCTTAATATTGACTGATATTTATGATAACGGTTTTGATATTGATTTTTATATTGACTTTGATATTGACTTTAACACTGATTTTGAAATTAACTTTCATATTGACTTATATTGACATTGATTTTTATATTGACTGACATTAACTTTAATATTGACTTACTGATTTTAATATTGACTGATATTTATTTTGATAACGGTTTTGATATTGATTTTAATATTGACTTTGATACTGACTTTGATACTGAATTTGATGTTGATTTTGATATTCTTTCATGTTCATTTCGACATCCTTTCATGTCGATTTTGGTATTGATTTCAAGTCTGATATTAATAATAATAATGATTAATATTGAGGCGCATTCAGGGACGATTCCTTAGAATTTTGAGGCTAATCCGAGGACCGATCCTAGAATTTTGAACATATCTCCGACTTCCATGCGTCCTCAACCGCGGGGATGCGACCGGAGGGAGCATCACCGCATGGCGCCGAAGGCGCCACATCGAGCGCGAAGCGCGAGTGCCTCCGCAGGAGCTAGAAATGGCCGTAGGCCATTTCTAGTTCTATATATATTAAAATCGTACAGGTGCGAGCCCCTCCCTCTTTGGGAATTTGCAATACTAAAGGCTTTTTTGGGGGGACGCCGTTCTCATTGGTATAGACCGTAGGGATGGCGGGCGGGCGGGGGTCGGTATTTTTTATTTCCGTAATAATGTCGGCTATCTCTTTCCCCACACGTTTTTACGACCCTCAAATGACTTTTGCGTTGCTCCTTTTCGATGACGTCGAAGCGGGCGGAATTCGGGTAAACGTCAAAAATTTGCGATCTATTTCCGTTCCTGGCGGGGTTAAAATTCGATTTTGCCGATGGGATTTACGATTTGCTTTCATTGCCGATCTCGGTGGTTCCGTATCGACATCGTACGGCCGTCTGCGGGGTGTTTTTCGCCAGATATGAGCGTTTAAAGATTGCGTGTTTGGCGTCTTTCCCTGATTCTGGCGAAACACGCACATTTTCGGTTCCCCTCGAATAACTTTTAAACGGCTGGAAATTTCGCAAAAATAATCGCACCCAAAGGACAAGATTTTTTAATGAGGAATCGTTTCCATCTTTCAGATCTCACCTACGACGAGCCGTTCCCGAGCTAGAGCCTTTCGAAGGAGACGACGTTCGGTGGCCAAAATACGTAGCTGTTTCGTTAAAAGCCGAATATCTCGGCAAATAGGCCGTTTTCGGCCTAAATGTTCGTATCTAACGAAATTATAGCTAAATAAATTATCTACCTCTATGCAGAGTTTTATTTGTCTACTTTAAATATTAAACAAGTTGTGACCTTTAGAAAATGCCCCTTTGCGGTGGAATCGGCCATTTTGTAGTCGTAAAAAAATCACCCTTTTTCCAATCCACGTAACGGGCGTAATTGCCCGTCTGTGATTTCCACGTTATCGCGTACTGACATTTTCACTTTTGTTTCCCATTATCGGTACTCATTTTCATCCCTCATCGCTTAAAATTTCCCAAAAAAGCATTCAAAAATACCCTTTCCGATCGTTTCTCATTACCTTCAATTCGCACATTTATCGCTTGAGAACGCTCAATTTGTCAAAAAGCCTCCCTTGCCACGTCAAATTACATCTTTTCCCTTTCCAACAAGGCATCGGGCGACCTTCTACGCGCCCCCTTCGTTAAATAAGCGACATTTTAAATATCCGTTCGCATTTTGCGTTAATACACAATTAATATATTTATATTCTTATATTTAACCTATATTTTTGGGTTTCGTAGCCCCTAAATTGCCCCCCCGTCGTCGTCTTATGCACCGTTCAGGTGTTATCGCTTGCCTCAATTTACCTACAAACAAAAATAAACATTCATGCCCTTGCGTAAAACGCAATTCGAAAATCGTCTCCATATCATCTCTCTTTTAACCTTTCATCTGCCGTGAATCGTAGCTTACAGCCCATTCCTCCTGACATAGTACAAGAATTTCTGTTTATAATCAACAAATCCTATCCTTACGGTGCCCCATTTCATCTATGGAAGAGAAAAATAAAAGAGTTTCCCCCTAATTAGTCATTTTTCTGCACTACATTTATTAAATAGGCTCTTTAATTAGCTACTCCAATGACCACCGGGTGTCCTTCCTTTTCAAACATACCGAAATTATGCAGTTCCACTCGCTATTTCATCGGTTACAATATAAAAATTAATCTAAAATGTTCCCACCCGGCATTACAGTACAGTTCGGTCGTTCTCGCCTACCATCGCCGATTATTTAAATTAATATATTTATATTCCTATATTTTTGGTTTTCGTACCCCCTAAATTGCCCCCCCGTCGTCGTCGTCTTATGCACCGTTCAGGTGTTATCGCTTGCCTCAATTTACCTACAAACAAAAATAAACATTCATGCCCTTGCGTAAAACGCAATTCGAAAATCGTCTCCATATCATGTCTTTTTAACCTTTCATCTGCCGTGAACCGTAGCTTACAGCCCATTCCTCCTGACATAGTACAAGAATTTCTGTTTATAATCAACAAATCCTATCCTTACGGTGCCCCATTTCATCTATGGAAGAGAAAAATAAAAGAGTTTCCCCCTAATTAGTCATTTTCCTGTACCAAATTCATTAATTAGGCTCATTAATTAGCTACTCCAGTGACCCCCGAGTGTCCTTCCTTTTCAAACATACCGGAATTATGCAGTTCCACTCGCTATTTTATCGGTTACAATATAAAAATTAATCTAAAATGTTCCCACCCGGCATTACAGTACAGTTCGGTCGTTCTCGCCTACCATCGCCGATTATTTATTAAACTTTATTCAATCTGTGATCCCACTATCATTCCATTTTCCCATAATCAAGGATTTCATTAAATTCAATATCTATGAAAAGTAGTAACCTACCACGGAAATGAAACTTCTACTAACATCTAACATTCGGCCTGTTCTGTGATATTAGTTTGACATTTGGCGAGGCCCCAACCGAGTTTCTTAAGTCGCACCGAAGAAACCAACAAGGCTACATTATACGTTCTACTTGCATCGATAAGTACCCATATACTTTGACGAAATAGTCCAATGTAAAGTAAGTGTAAAGTGTTTTCTTTCTTATGTGTTCCTAACCTGTTGAAATAAAGTGGGGCCCACAACAAGCCGTTCTGCAATGCAGACACAAAGAAATTGAGTGCTTACTGTCGTCTATACAACGCGTCCCCCCACAAGTATGCAAGCGCCCTATGAATAATGCAAACGGGAACGTCACACTCTCCACATCTGGTAACCCAAAGGAAACTTTTGTACTTATACATTTCTGTCTGTAAAAAGTCACCTCCAAGGTCCAACTGATAACAGTGCACTCTTAAACAGACTAAATAATTATCAGAAGCGAATCAAAGGTAATTATAAACGTTTCCAATCTACATAACAGTGATATCTCAACTGTCCACTTGCAAAATCTTGAACATTTGCTTCCCAGGCTGCACATAACCTTGCAAATGGGGGCCCCAAATCGTCTGTAAACGTAGCGTCTGGCTAGCTGGCAAGAAATTGCTTTCGCATTGACATATGTAATGTACATTATAAGGTAGGTCGGCCACTCTGTGCCTATAGCAATGATTCTATTTATATAAAAATTAAGTTAAATTACTAAATTACAATAACGTCAAAAAAGTTTAAAAAGCTGAAGCTCAATGACCTCTGTAGGACACCACTATTATGTTGTATTATTAACAATCGAAATAAATTAATCGTGATACTTTTGCTACAAAAGTTTTATGGTTTTCTATAAGTAAAGTCCAACAAATAGGTAATTTTATGAAATTGTTACATTGTGGCACGTCTCCTTAATATGCAATCATTATTATCCCACTTTCCGACGACCCGCATTTCAATAAAATATACCTTCTATGCTCCTATTGTATCCGTGTATCCGTGCGTGAAAATGCATTTGACATGTTATCATGTTATGATTAACGAAGCCCCAGCTGAAAGTCAAACGTGCATCTATAAACATAAATTGTGCGACGATATATATGTCGAAATGTCCAGTGTAAAGTGTAGACGTGTGCTGTTTATTTCACGTGAATATTATAACCTTAGAAATGAGAGCCCCCGAATCGTCTTTGAATGAAATAGACGTTCTACGATGATAGAGGCATATAAAATACTTCCATTGCAATATGCATTAAGTCTCTACTGAGTATTTTTATTGTTCAACAAATGTAGACAGCCCCATTGTATTTATGTGCTAATTCAGTGTTAAGAATGTGAATTATTTCTTCTTCGACACAATTTCGGAACATCCCAGTTATTTTTCTACGATTACACCAGTCTTCCCTGTGAATGACAATATTTACGATGACATAACCTATATATAAGTAATAAGGCTTCTTTACATTTTTGGTGACCAAGAAATTAAGTACTACCATCTATAAATATCAAGAAAATATATTGTACAATCAGTGGTTTGGTGGTTCAGTTCTGTTTCGACAAATCTCTTACATTTACAAAGAAATGCTGCATATCAACAGGTCTATCTATCATAAGGTAAGTTTTACATTTTATGTTTATTTATGAATTTCAACAAATAAGTGCAGTCGATACTCTAAGTAAGTATCACAAGTGATTTTAATTTTCAAAAAAACATATATTAGCTACTGTAAAGTGTACATTTATGTGTGCTTTCTAAAAAATTATAGCCAGATACCATTCACTTCCAAATCTCCAATATTATTATGTGAATATAATCTTAGAGGGCTCAAATAGTCTTTCGATGAAATGGACATTCCGCAGTGTACAAGGCTTTACAAAAACTAACAGTTATGTAAAATGAACATAAGGCAGGATTTCAAAACAATCCAAATATAAAGTGACATATCACATAATCTTTGCTTAACGACAAAGATAAATCTTAAAATTAATAGAGAAATACCTGTGGTAAATAAAAGTGTATATATAAAAATCAGTTATCAGGACACTAGCTGTTTCTTCCTTAAAATGTAACCTCTTTTCTTTATTTTTGTAGAAATTGCTGCCATCGGTTGTGTCCAGCAAACATGTATTTAAAAAGTTTAAAAGTGCTTCTGCGAATGATGTCACATTCACAGGAGGGCATGAGAGCTGATATTCGAGGAACTGAGTGAAAACCAAATAATTTTCCAAGATAAAACTCCAACCGACCCTGTGACAACACCACAAAAGGCTTATAAAACAGGTACAGACAAAACTCTAATTTCTTTTACATCGACAATAACTTATTGAAAAGAAAATAAATTGGGGGTAACATAAAGATACAACGTAAAGGCCATCGTATGCATATAATTCATATTTTGCAGAAATATTAAAAGGGAATATTTATTTACCTTTTACTGATATTGGGCCGTTGGGTCACAGAGAACATAAAGAACAGGTACAGGATTTACATATTCTTTAATGTTGACAGTAACATGAAAATTTAAATAGGTTTTCCTCATTTTTCATTACATTATATGGATATTTCCTTCACGAATTCGTACCTCCAACTATTCGAGGAATGTCGTTGCAATATTTTATAACGTATACAAACTTAAAATATATGTTCGGTTATAGATAGTTTCTCATACATTTCTCAAATAGACAGAAATTTGTGTCTGCCGGTTTGTAACTTTTTTTTTTATTGAGCGCACGTTCACTCTGGAACCGTTTATGGTACTGAGTTGAAATTTGGTAAACTTATATATTATACCGAGATCTAGATCTGGAACATATTTTAATCTAATTCCGTTGAAGGATTCGAGGGTGAACGGGGTAAATAACGGTAAATAGACAAAGCAAGTGGGTAAGAGTTCATAAAATTATAATTTATGGCATGGACTAAAAGGTAAGGTCTCCAAGGTGTTTAACATTGACAGTAACATGACAAAAATAAAATAAACTGGGTATGACGTAAAGAGTAGGTAAAGGTATCATATAGAGGTCTAACAATATAACATTATATATAACTATTCATATCCACATTTGCAGAAATATTAAAAGGAAATATTTGCCTTACCTAATAATGTATTTTAAATTGTTGTTTTTTCTGTTCATATAAAAAATTCTAATATGGACATTTGATATTTACATCAAAATTTAGTTTAAATAACTAAAAACACTAAAAACAAATTGAAATAATTCAGCTTTCTTTTTCCTTCTTTATATTTAAAGTGTACATTATAGTGGAAGAAATGAGTGCAAGAAAAGGATGTAATTTTTCTTATTCGTTATACTAAAATGTCAAAACTTTAAACCTTCTGTATTATGTAATGTTTCGGGAACATATGAAATGTGTACCTTTGAAAATTAGTGTATACCTATAGATTAGATACTTTTTACTATTTATCCATTCATAACGTCCAACAAATAGGTGCTTTTATGAAATTTTTACATTTTGGCACGTCTCCTTTGTTACATGGGGTACATAAATTACAATTATTACCACCAGTAGTTTTGTTTGCTCGGCTTTAAATAAAATGCAGATTCAGTATTACAGCTGTAGTTACTGCATATGGCTCGGTTCGATTAAAGTTAAAATACAATTTTGGTATGACGAGTCTTAAATTATGTACCTTTCGAACATGTCAGGTGAAACTGTCTGTGATAAACCTATCTATTTCAATTTTCATATGCACACATTACAGATTCAGTATTATATTGTGTATGATAAGTTCAAATTTGAAATGTAATAATCCTATATTCCCAATGAGAAAATGCAACAATTTGTTAGCAATAATTGATCTGTAAAACCTTTCCCTTCTTTTTTTAATACACTTATGGGTAAACAAATTTAGCAGCTGGAAAATTACTTTCCTGTATACGAACGCCATGTTACTACTTGCCTAGGAGTTAATGTTTCAGATTTGAAGGAGGTTTAGGTCACATTGGTGAATGTGTATGGTAGAAAACATAGAGTATAGAGATTAAAAGGTTTTATATATATATAAGCGACAATGAACATAGAACAGATTTCGAAACTCCATAAACAATAAAATAATAATATATTACTCAACGGGTAGCGAAAAGCAAATTTCATATACCAAATCACACAACTACAAACTAGCCCGAACTGGCCTCAGTAATGTAGTAAAAGAATATACGGGTCAACTTCTGACATAGATTCATAACTTATCTTGAAATTTCTACTTTTCAATGTTTTGATGTAGATTATGAAATTAAATTTTCATAACTTTAAAACCTCCCAAAGTGCATAAAAGATCAGCAATTTAAAGGAAACAGTTCAACGAATAAAGTCAAAAGTGTTTTAAATAACTGAAATTCGATGACCTCTATATAAGGACACAAGGATTGTGTTGTATTATTGAAAATCGAAATAAATTAATTGTAATCGTCATTCTATTGATCCAAAAGTTTTACGGTTTTCTATGAGTGGAATCTCGAAAAACAAGCCACCAGTCTGTACTGAATTTTCAACAGTTCACCCCTACTAATAACAATTAAAATCTACAAATAATCTCACATTTTATTAAATTTTGACAAACAGTCAAATGTTATGTTATGTCAACATGCTATACATTTATGTGCATGTTTGGTTACCTACCTAAATAGATACATAAATGTTATATCTGATCAAATACAATCAGGGTGTCTCAAAAAAGCAAGATACATAGCGGCCATAAAAAGTAAACATTTTTACACGTTTTCGCCTAACAAAACATTTCTCAAGATCACATCGATATTTTCACCTTATTTACTATATCTAATGTTTATTGTAAATACAATAATAATAATTCAAAATTAAAATTTACTTCCACGTCCAGTGGAGGTAGAGTAACGCGAAATTTTTTTTAGATTGAAATAGGCTTACAATGACATGAAATTCGAGATTTTAAATTCCAGCAAAAATAAATTTCCTATCTATCAGTCCATAACTTTTTTCTGCGTACGTTTACTCCAGAACCGTCTATGATATTGACTTGAAATTCGGTACACTTGCGTATTGTAACGAGGTCTGGATCTGGAGTATATTTTGATCTGATTCCGTAGGAGGGTTCGGGGGTGAATGGGGTAAATAAGCGTAAATAGGCAAAGCCAGCAGGTAAGAATTCATAAAAATTACAATTTAGAGCATGAACTAAAAGTCAAGATCTCAAAAGTTTTAAGGCAATACCACTCTCACACTATTATGAAAAAGAGTAAAAAATTAAAATATAATTCAGTGTGTATCCAAGAACGAAACGTCTCAAAAATTTTTTTTCTATTAGTTACCCTCCCCATCGCCACCTCTACTCTATTATTAAAGGACCAAATCATTTGTAGGTCCGAAACAGCGGCGTACGTCGTGTGAATTTAATAAAATTAAAAATATTCGTAATCTCTTTGATCGGAAGTTGTCGATTAGATTTTATTACGTAAAACCACTTACTGCAATGTCCTTTAACTACTGTATAAGGTCAAATCATTTGCAGGCCCGAAACAGCGTCGTACGTCGCATTTATTTAATAAAAATAAAAATATTCGCAATCTTTTTGATCGGAAGTTGTCGATTAGATTTTATTACATAACACTACTTACTGCAATGTCCTTTAACTACTGTATAAGGTCAAATCATTTGCAGGCCCGAAACAGCGTCGTACGTCGCATTTATTTAATAAAAATAAAAATATTCGCAATCTGTTTGATCGAAAGTTGTCGATTAGATTTTATTACGTAAAACTACTTACTGCAATAACCTTTAACTATTGTGTAGGATCAAATCATTTGTAAGCCCGAAACAGCGACGTACGTCGCATTTATTTAATAAAAATAAAAATATTCGCAATCTCTTTGATCGGAAGTTGTCGATTAGATTTTATTACGTAAAACTACTTACTGCAATGTCCTTTAACTACTGTATAAGATCAAATCATTTTCAGGCCCGAAACAGCGTCGTACATCGCATTTATTTAATAAAAATAAAAATATTCGCAATCTCTTTGATCGGAAGTTGTCGATTAGATTTTATTACGTAAAACTACTTACTGCAATGTCCTTTAACTATTGTATAGGGTCAAATCATTTGTAGGCCCGAAACAGCGACGTACGTCGCATTTATTTAATAAAAATAAAAATATTCGCAATCTTTTTGATCGGAAGTTGTCGATTAGATTTTATTACGTAAAACTACTTACTGCAATGTCCTTTAACTACTGTATAGGGTCAAATCATTTGTAGGCCCGAAACAGCGAATAAAATTTAATCGACAACTTCCGATTGTTGAAAAGATTGTATATATTTTCATATCAATTAAATATATGCCATCTGCGCCGCTGTTTCGAACTTACAAATGATTTGGCCCTATGAAGTAGTTTGAGGACATTGCTATAAGTAGTTTCATTTAATAAAATCTAATCGACAACTTCCGATCAAAAAGATCGCGAATATTTTTATTTTTAATAGATACATGCGACGTACGCCGCTGTTTCAGACCTACAAATGATTTGGTGCTATACAGTAGTTAAAGGAAATTGCAATAAGTAGTTTTACATAATAAAATCTAATCGACAACTTCCGATCAAAAAGATCACGAATATTTTTATTTTTAATAGATACATGCGACGTACGCCGCTGTTACGGACGGATAATAATAATTATAATAATTCAAAATTAAAATTTACTTCCACATTCAGTGGAGGTAGACGCGAAATTTTTTTTTTTTTTTTTGTTGAAATAGGCTTAAAATGACATGAAATTCGAGATTTTAAATTTGAACGAAAATAAATTTCCTATCTGTCTATCTGTCTGTAACTTTGTTCTGCCTACGTTTACTCTAGAACCGTTTATGATATTGACTTAAAATTCGGTACACTTTCGTATTGTAACGAGATCTGGGTCTGGAGTATATTTTGATCTGATTCCGTTGAATGGTTCGGGGGTAAATAGGGTAAATAAGGGTAAATAGGCAAAGCAAGCAAATAAGAGTCCATACAATTGCAATTTAAAGCAAGCTTAAAATGTCATGAAACGTCAAGATTTCAAATTCGAGCGAAAAAAATGTATCTATTTCTCTGCAGCTTTCTTCGTACACACGTTCACTCTAGAACCATTTATGATATCTACTTGAAATTTGGTCCACTTATGTACTATACCGAGATCTGAAATTAGATTATACTTAGATCCAATACCGTTGAAGGGTTCGGTAGTGACTGGGGTAAATAAGTGTAAATAGACAGAACAAGCGGGTAAAAGTTAAAAAAATTACAGTTTAAAGCAGGCCTAAAATGTCATGAAACGTAGGCATTTTTAATTTGAGCGAAAAAAAAAATTCTGTGTGTCGGTCTGTAACTTTCGTTTCATTTCAACTGAAGAAATGAAAAAATAAAAAAATGAAAAAATTAAAAATGGAAATTGAAAAAATTATTGATAAAGATTTTGATATTGATTTTGACATTAACTTTCATATTGATTTTTATATTGCTATTGGTTTTCATATTGATATTAATTCTGATATTGACTGATATTAATTTTGATGTTGACTTTAATACTTATCTTAGTATTGATTATGATATTGATTTTGATAACGGCATTGATATTAATTTTGGAATTGACTTTCATATTGACTTCTATATAGGTATTAATTTTTATATTGGCTGACATCAACTTTGATATTGACTTATTGATTTTGATATTGACCTTGATACTGATTTTAATATTGATTTTGAGATTGATTTTAATATCGACTTTTATATTGGTATTGACTAATATCTATTTTGACATTAATATTGATTTTGATATTAACTGATTAATTTTGATATTTGCTTTAATATTAATTTTAACATCAACTTAAATGTTGATTCTAATATTGACTTTGATATTGATTTTGATAACTATTTTAATATTGATTTTTATATTGATTTTGATATTGACTTTGATACTGAGTTTGATATTGATTTTGAAATTGACTTTCATATTGGCTTTTATATTGATATTTATTTTTATATTGACTGACATTAATTTTGATATAATTTTGATATTGACTTGCTAATTTTAATATTAACTTTGATATTGATTTTGATAACAGTTTTGATATTGATTTTGATATTGACTTTGACACTGACTTTGATATTGATTTTGAAATTGACTTTCATATTGGCTTTTATCTTGATATTTATTTTTATATTGACCGACATTAATTTTGATATAATTTTAATATTAACTTACTGATTTTAATATTGACTGATATTGATTTTGATAACAGTTTTGATATTGACTTTGATGCTGACTGATGATTTTAAAATTTACTTTCATATCGACTTTTATATTGATATCGATTTTTATATTGACTGACATTAATGTTGATATAATTTTTATATTGACTTACTGATTTTAATATTGATTTTAATAAAAGCTTTGATATTAATTTTTATATTGATTTTGATATTGACTTTGATACTGAATTTGATATTGATTTTGAAATTGACTTTGAAATTGATTTTTATATTGATTGTTGTATTGACTGACATTAATTTTGATATTGACTTACTGATTTTAATATTGACTGATATTTATTTTGGTAACGGTTTTGATATTGATTTTAATATTGACTTTAATATTGACTTTGACACTGATTTTGATATTGATTTTGAAATTGACTTTCATATTGACTTTTATATTGATATTCATTTTTATATTGACACATTAATTTTGATATGATTTTTATATTGACTTACTGATTTTAATATTGACTTTGATATTGATTTTTATATTGATTTTGATATTGACTTTGACACTGACTTTGATATTGGTTTTGAAATTGACTTTGAAATTAACTTTTATATTGATTGTTGTATTGACTGACATTAATTTTGATATTGACTTACTGATTTTAATATTGACTGATATTGATTTTGATAACAGTTTTGATATTGATTTTTATATTGACTTTGATATTAACTTTGACACTGACTTTGATATTGATTTTGTAATTGACTTTCATATTGACTTTTATATTGATATTGATTTTTATATTGACTGACATTAATTTTGATATTGACTTACTGATTTTAATATTGACTTTGATATTGAATTTGATGTTGATTTTGATATTCTTTCATGTTTATTTCGACATCCTTTCATGTCGATTTTGGTATTGATTTTAAGTCTGATATTAATAATAATAATGATTAATATTGAGGCGCATTCAGGGACGATTCCTTAGAATTTTGAGGCTAATCCGAGGACCGATCCTAGAATTTTGAACATATCTCCGACTTCCATGCGTCCTCAACTGCGGGGATGCGACCGGAGGGAGCATCCCCGCGTGGCGCCGCAGGCGCCACTATGAGCGCGAAGCGCGAATGCCTCTGCAAGAGCTAGAAATGGCCGTAGGCCATTTCTAGTAGATCTTTAAAATCTCGACGTTTCATGACATTCTAAGCCCATTTCAACAAACAAAATATATTTTTTTGCGTTACTGTACTTCCACTGGACGTGGAAGTAATAAGGTTATTGTTTATTTATCTACGGTTGTAGTTAAATGAAATGTCAAATCACCCGGTGAACGGAAACTAGTGAGAAACCTTGCATTATTAGCTAATCACGGGTTATGATTGGCTGTCATACACATTCCACTCTCTAGAGCATCTTTTCTCTACAGCAGGGAATTTTAAAACATGACAGAAAATCAAAATAGGCTACCTGACAAAATATTGTAAAAACTATCTATTCATTTTTAGTGGGAAATTGTAATTTACTTGCCCAACGATTCCACACAGAACTATAAAATTCCCGATTCTAAATAACACAAGCAATTTGGCAACACAGGCAATGCGATATATGCAGTTTGCCACATAATTAAACACCTTAATTTCTGCATCATAGAGGGCTACATATTCAGATATCTCAAATTAATTACAAATATCAAGTAGATATTTTTGTCTAATTGACATTTTTAAATGATTTAAAAATATCAACTGGATATTTTTAAATCATAACTTAAAAATATCAAATAGATATTTTTAATGAATTTCAGATATCTCTAATTCAAAGCACATATTGATAATTAGTGAATAAATACACGGACTAATAAATATCAACACAGCGTGTCATCAGTGTTGCCACAGGCCGATGACGAAATTATGGTACGGTGTTGCCAAAATTATCAATTTTCCTCGAAAATTATGTTACAAATAGGAATTTCTTTAAAATAAAAAAAATGTACCTAAAATTTGTTTATGCTCTTGAAAAAATAACATTTCAGAAAAATCAAGGGAACCCTCGAAAAAAAACTAAAGGATAAAAAGCTCTCAGACCGAGTGTTGCAATACTTACGTAGATCGTAGATGGCTGTGGCCGGCTGGCCAGACTTATCGCCGCCGCGCCGGTGCCGCCGATAGATCTGATTTTCATTTATACTTTGTTGTAGAACTGCGAGTAAAAAAATTCCACATAGGGAGATGATGAGATTAAAAAATATGTTACAATTATCAATTATGTTACATATTATTGTTTAGTTAATTTTAAGTAAAAAATATGTTACAATTTGATAATTATGTTACAAGTGGCAACACTGCGTGTCATACTTATAGAGGGATAAGGATCAGCTGATCGAACCCACGGTTATCTACATATATGAACCGTGTGTACCAGTCACAGACAAAACCTCGGTGACACAGAGAACATCTTGAAGTGTTGTGGGTTGCGCGTATTTAGTTGGCATAAAAGACATAACTTGTTTATTTACATTACATATTATGATACTGAAGCTCTCAAGGCTAAGTAGTCCGGACTACATAGGTTTATATTTGTGCAATATACATTGAAGTGTGAAAATACTGAAAATTTGTGTATTTATTGCCTGACGATTGATTCATTGATTGCAGTAAGGTAAGTAATATATTATTTAAAATTTAGATCATGATAACTGAAATTATTTTACAATAATTAGTAGGTTATATTTTGCGTAAATGTCAAAATTGTGCTTACATATATTTCTGAGGCTATAATACGTACGTTTCTTTTTGTTATCCACTGAATTTCTCAAATGAGTAGTGCCTTTGTGAATATAATAATAATTAATGAAACGAAAGCGGCATAGCCTAAAAATTCACATATGCTTGTACAGGGGTCTCAGATAACGCGTTACTCGATTTTCTTGGTTTTGAATATGAAATTTGAGCGAAATTGAAATAAATGCAAAACATCTGTAATTTAGCCTAATCATCACGGAATAACCTCCCACAATTTGCAAAAAAAATGCGACACGGAATATCTTTTCACTTTATGTCCAGCTTTCATCATAAATGCTCCCATAGAACAATAGTTTGGGAGGCCTGGGGTGATGTGTTCGATAAACATTTATAATTGATCATCATTGAAAGTAATAATGCTGCTGTGAAATGTCAGAGAGTATTTGCAATTTTTTCAAGCGAGCTATAGTAGCTTAATACATACTGTTTGTTTCTTAGCGATTGGACTAATATTTTAAGTTAAAAATGCATTTTTTTATATTTTTCTTTTTAGATTTACTGATAAAAGAAAGTACTTCATTATTGGTTATTGTGATCATCTAAGATTAGGATGTCATAAGTTCACATAAAAAGAAGTCAACTAGGGAGAACATAAAACGAGGGAAAACATTGATAGAAATTATTAACGGTAATAAAATTGAATTTGAACTTGGAGATCATTGGAAATCGTATTTGTGGGAATTCATTAAATAGTCAGCCAGGAAGAGTACAGGCTTGCATTAGAAAGAAATCAAGTTGATGAAGGTCATAATGCCTGGACCAAAGTTTATGTAGATGGTGGATGGAGTCCACTCTTATGGTCACAACTCGGGTCACGATTATAACGCAGCATCTGGTACAGTAAGTATTTTGATTCATTTTGACTATATATCTTTTGGTGCTTTTTAATTGTGAAATCTGTAAGCAATACATTAAATCTGATATCGACATACCACCATAAAAATAATGCACCATCGAAAATTCACGAAAATTGAGTGATTTAAAATGTTATTATGAACGGTTAAGGGTTCTGGAATTGGTTGGGAGGGTGGTCAATACAAATTATTAAACCACAGCACTTTGGTCCCATTGGGCCCCTTATACATCCTCCCTGTAGGTAGACCCTCGCCTAGGCCTCCAACCAACCTAATCTTGGAAAATAGGTGGTGATGCTGCCTAGGGGCATCTCCTTTATATCGATCAAAGTAGGCCAAGAATACATATTGAACCGTCTCACCTTCTTGTTCACAACCTCTACAGAGAGGTGTTTCGCTTAATCTCATACTATGTAGATCTTTTCTTAACAGACAGTGTCCAGTCTGGATTCCCGTTATAAAATGTAGGTTCCTTCTGGACATTGTGTTATGTTTGATCTTGTCTTGGCAAGCATCAGTACAGAATTTTGCATTTGTTTTGAAAATTAAAATAAAGCAATTATCAGTAACATTTTTGTTAATTATATTTTGTTTAGTCGGGTAAAATTTAGTCGTAACGTTCCTTGTAATTTAAAAATTTTATTAATCACATATTCAACACTAGTTCACATTAAATATAGAAAAGGATATAATTGTCATTTTAATTCACACAGTAAATAGCTTGCATTGGTTGTTATTATTTATATTTCAAATCCATTTTTATTAATTAGCGAGAAACCTTATGTACTTTTCTTTACTTTATTTGTCGTGACGGGGTTCGACTACTAAACATTCAACTACTGGGAAGTCGTACTCTAGTTATCAATAACTTGTAGTTTACAGAAGGTATAGCTTTCACTGGCATGTTTGGCTCTGAAACGAATAAGCGAACATTAGTTTGGTACATAATAAACAAGAAGTATCCTACCTGTACATTGTTCATTCCTAATATCGAATTAGGTTTGTATTGTGCTAAATAATGGGGTATATGTTATCTAGTTATGTAGTTTCTTTGTCATGTCCGGAGTACCTGGAACATCGAAACATGTAGGCAACTAAGAAAAACATAACCACAACAGGCTACGATACTGTAATGTCAGGTTAATTAACATATTAATTGAGTACTTACTGTAGTATTCATTACTATACAATTTTTATGGTTTATTCCTTGTATTGTTCAGTTCTATTGAAGGTTATAAGTTTCGTTGTGAGACTGTCAAATGGCTTGCTAAGTGTATTCAATTAGTTATGGTTGTGCGGCAGACGCACCATGGAGTCAGTTCTGTTCTGATCAGTTCCTTTGATATCATTTAAATTAGAGATTGTTTCTATAATTGTTTTCTAGTATATTCTCAATTTCATCTTTTCCTTTTTCATTAAACGAGTAGTAATTTCATAATTCATTGTGGGTTGAATAGTTTGTTTAGTTATTCTTATTTTGTAAAGTTAAACAGATCTCGATGTCGTTTAGGTTATGAATCGAACAGTACTGACATCGGTCAGTCTAGCGCTTGCGCTTGGATTCGGAAGTCACATGTTGGGTTGGTGGTAATTTCTCTCTCTTTTCATGTTGAATGTTTGAGCATTGTAGACACTAAATTTTCCGATACGCTGTGCTGGCAGAAGAAAGTTATCAAAATTTATCTTGGGAATGGTGTGCCATCGCCATATTATTTACTTGTTTTTTGGGATTAGTTTTCTGCTGGAAATATTATCAGCTCTTGCTGGATGGAAACGCGTAGTTCGGAAATACCCTATTGGATGGGTAAGTTTACACGTGTTCATGTCCATTTTAAGTATTAATAGTATTTTGTGGTTCACTTCTAGGCGGTTTATGATCGGTCTACTACGTTCCGAGATGTTTTAATGTTTTATTCATGCTGGTTTTATTGGGTTAGTCTTCTTGTGGTATATATTATAATATATCGAATATTACCGATGATGGTTATGTTACATCACATCGATGGAACGCTGAGAGGAGGGTCTACTATAATTGACGAGATTCAGTATAGATGGCGTTGTGAAGAGTTCAAGTTCTAACTACATGGTTACCTCACTCATCAGGATTTTGTTGCAATGGTTTCATTGGTTTCACATCGTAATCACGAGTACTTACCTTACCACGCTGGAAGCTTAAGATAAGTTTCTGTTTATTTTTTTTTTAATTTGTACAATTCAATTTGGTAAATTTGTTTTTAACTATACTGTGAATTTTCACTTCACATTTTAATGACTATGATTCTGGGTATATTGTAAAAAGGGGAATTAATTAAGGACATGATGTAAACTACATGCAATTGCATTTGGTGAATATTATTTGGTTATTCTAATTATAATTTACTGTTTTAGTTTCTAAACTAGAAAACTATTTTGTACATTTTGTTTATAGACGCTTCAAATTAACGTACCTTCTTCATAAAATGTATTGGAACATTTGTGTTCAAATTTCATTCATATAACTTGTAGATATACTTATGTGTGTATATATTGTTAAAAATTTGTTATTGATTTGAGATCTCTGACTGTCTTGGAATAAGACCATCTTTTTAGAACTTGATAGCGACTTATTATTTTGTTAAATGAACCACTTGGTAATTTAGTTTACTTATTGATTTAAACATTTAATAATTATTTACCCTTACCTAGGTACAACTTTAGGCCCGTTCACTTGTGAACGTGGAGCCCCAAACCTGAGAGGACGAGTACTAGCCGAGGTGTGGTAGGGTTAGAAGTCTTATCAAAAAGCTGGTGGTTAAGAACTTTAGCCCCAGTTAAACGTAACAGTTCTTAGTCCAGTTTAAAACCTAACAATTGCCAGGTAGTTCATTGCTGTACTCTTGTTGGAATATTTTAGTAGTTCCCTAGCAAGCTGACAGCTGTTTGTTTCATCCCACAACTTCTTGAATTCATTGTGGGTGTTCTCTTTAATTATTTGTATTATCGCTGTGATAGGTAACAGACTGGCCAGGCCTGGTCCAAAGATACTTTGGCCCGCTGCCTTCTTGGCTAGTCTGTCGGCAACTTTGTTTCCACTACACTGTGCATGTCCTTTCACCCAGCATACCAGTATGTTATTCATGCTGGAGGCACCCACAAGTGCTTGGTGACATTCCCATACTGCTCCTGTGGTAATTTTGTAACTTCTCAGGGCTAGTAATGATCGTCTACAATCTGTGTAGTTCCTAATTGTTTTGCCCGTAGTTTGTCTACGGACAATCTCTTTTGTAGCTATGGTTATGCCGGCCAGTTCCGTATGTTTGATATAATGTAGTTTTTTGCTCCTTTATGCTATCGAATTTTAGTTTTATTTTATTGAATATTATCTTCAGGTTACACCGATAGAAATTAGGAACACTGAAAAACGTAAACAGACGTAAAACAACAAAACCAGACAATCTACTAAAAACTATATTAGGATTGAAGTATGCTGAGTCTGATGCTATGAAATATGGTAAAATTAAAGAAGCATTTGCTCTGCAACAGTTTGCTGCACTAAAACTCCAGGCAAAAATTCAAAAAGCAGTCATATTAATTTACGAAAAATACGAATATTTAGCTGCCTCTCCTGATGGTTAGTTTACAAGTGTTATAAAAATATTATTATATGCAGATTTACTAAATTAATAATTCTAAAGCATACCGGTTGGAGCAATAGTGCACTCGAGTTAGAGTCAACCAAGATGATTGTACAGGACTGAGTGCCATTTTTTTTTCATGGAATGCTATAAATGTCAGTGCATTTTTAGAAGCCTCTTTCTAGACTCTTTTCACTTCTATATTATTATTGACTATCTTCCAACCATTGGAACGTAGTGATTTTTTTTGTTGAAATAATGCTATCAGCAGATGCATTTTTAAAAAATCGCTAGTTGGCATTATGGATTTTAAGAACATTTTTTGTAAATATCAGTTACGAGTCATTTGCGTGATGTTTTTAAAAAATTTTCACTTCCTAAAAATATACAATTCCCAAAAATCGATTTTCAAGTTGGAACTATTGAATTAAATTTTCTCAATTTTTTCAAATGGAACACCCTCTGTTTCGTGTTTGGGTTTTACGTGGACTTATCCTGTATCATGAGTGGACTAATTTTAATTAACTTGTCGAATAAATCCACCCCAAGCACAATATTTTGGTTATTTGTTATTTAACAGAAAATACAAAATTGTATCTTTTTCTTTATGACAATTTATTTCTTTCTTACAACTTGACACACGCCACCTTACATTTTTGCTTAAGGTGATGCGTTTATATGTGACAATATAGAAACAGGAGCATAAAATGAATAAATAAAAACAGGAGCTCAACACCCTCTATATTTTTCAACTATATAATGTAGGAGCGAAAAATCAATTTTTTTACATCTGTACGCGTCTTTGTAATGAAGTTTCTACTGTTCTACATTCCAAAATATGACGAAAAGAATGACATTGCTCTTTGGTCGATCACACCGGGAGTTTTAAAAACGGTTCATTTCAAAGACGCATAGTGATGTGTCAATCAAAAAGAGCAACATGTGGAGCACCTTTTGTAATTTCTTCTGCTCAATTATTTGAAAAAAACTTCTAATTTATTAAGTTTATTCTTAAATTTTGTACTTATTGCTCAATAAATTGAAAATGGTTACAAATAGCCATAGAGATATACATAAAAATAATGTTAGTTTTTCATTCCTACATCATATGGCCGAAAAATATACAGGGTGTTTCATTTGAAAAATTGAGAAAATTCAATTCAAAAGTTCTAAATTATATATATTATTCCTTTATTTAGCCAAAAGACTAATACAGATAAATACATATAAATAATAGATATAATAACATGTGAGATGATTGATAAATACAATATAAAAACAAAAGATTGTATGTAGCAAACAAGTATAGTAAAATAACGAACACACAAGCAAAATTGTCACAATATAAAATTTCACTCAAATAAATTAAATAGGCAGTGAACATACAAGAATCAATATTACATGACTTTTAAAAACAGGTCTTAGAATTAAATTTAGGCTGGACACTTTCAACATAGAATACAAATGTCTACTCATCCAATAAATACTTTTTAAGCCTACATTTGAATATATTTAAAGTGGTACTGTTTTTAATATTCTCAGGTAAGTCATTATACTCACCTAATCCTTTAAAAAATAAACTGTTTTGAGTTGATTTTTTTCTATACGTTTGTAAATGAAAGTCTAGATTAGTTCGAGTATTATGATTATGTACGTTTATATTATAAGCTAACATATTCTGCAGATATTTGGGGGCTAAGTTATTCTTAATTTTATATATAAAGACCAGTGTGAAGAATGTAACATATTTTTTTACCGAAAGCCACTTTAACATACTCAGCATGTCCCGAATAGGAGTCTGTCTAGAACATTTCAAAATTATTCTCATACTCCTATTTTGTAGCTTTTGAAGTCTATCTAACTCATTTTTATTTAAAAGGTATATAATTGAGGAACAATAGTTGAAATGGGGCAGTATGCACGTATTATATACCATAAGTCTGGCCCAGTGACTCAAATACCCACTACATCTACTTAAAAGGTTTATTTTAAAACCTATAATTTTACAAATATAGTTAGCATGATCTTTAAATGATAATTGTTTATCTATCATTACCCCAAGATATTTTATTTTTTCAACTCTCTCAATTTCATCGGTACCAACATGAATTGTTTGTTCTCTACTTATCACATCTGAACCAATACCTGTTCCCATAGGCATCCATTTAGTTTTTTTTGTATTAACCTTTAATAAGTTAGTGCAGCAGTATCTGTAAACATTTTGTAACGTGTTATTTATCATTGTGAAACAATTTCCAACATTCAAACCACTAGTATAATTTAGGGTATCATCAGCGAATAAATGTATTTTACAATTGTCCACAACCTCTACAATGTCATTTATATATACTAAAAATAACAGTGGGCCTAATACACTGCCTTGTGGTATTCCAGTATTATTACTTATTTCGGAAGATGTTATATTATTTAATTTTAATTTCTGTGATCTATTATCCAAATAATTAGTCAACCACAGTAATGCAATTCCATCAAAATCTACTTTTTTTAGTTTTATTAATAACCTTGCTCTATCTATTGTTTCAAACGCACGTTGTAAATCTAAAAATACTGCAAGTGTAATTTGGTTTTTCTCCAAATTTAGCTTCCAGTCTTGCAATACACATTGTATAGCAGTCTCACAACTATGTTGGCTACGGAAACCAGACTGGTAACTCGTTAACGTTTCATTTTTTTCCAAGAAAGATACCAGTTGTTCATAAACTACTTTTTCAAGAATTTTTCCTATGGAATTAATCATGTTAATTGGTCGTAGATCACAAGCCTTTATTGAATTTAGAACCTTTGGAACAGGTGTAATAGTAGCAACCTTTATATCCATTGGTACTTGACCCGTTAAAAGTGACAGGTTTATCATATTTAATAAGGGAGCTAATAAAGTTTCATAACAATTTTTAATCAACGTTATGCTGACATCATCAGGACTGTTTTTGTTAGGCATAGCAAATATAAGAGTTTTTAGTTCATAATTCAATAATTTTTGGCCACCCTGTATATTTTTGGGAAGTGAAAATTATTCTGTATTGATATTTTTAAAATGCATTTGCAGATGACATTATTTCAGCAAAAAAACTCACTACATTCAAATGGTTGGGAGATGGGAGAATGTCAATAATTATACAGAAATGAAAGTAGCCTAGAAAGAGTCTTCTCTAAAAATGTAAGTACTGATATTTATAGCTTTATATTAAAAATAAATGGCAATTACATCTTTTAATATTGTAGCTGAAATATAATAACCCTAGGGAAGTAATTTTGCTCGATAAAACTTGTTCAATATTTCAAATATAGTGAAAATTATTTATCATTCCAATGTTTTCTTTGTTTTTTTTAGGTGATTTGGACGAACTCTACGGAAAAGTGTAAATGGAAACATTATTTTTTTAAATTTCAATGAAATGGCAATTTATAGTGGTTCTGTACCGGCAAACATGACATGGAAGAAGTAAATATTGATTTAGATATATTACATTGTTGTGATATGTACAAATATGAAATATTGTATACCTAGTTTAGTTATTGTAGTATCTCTCGGTAACTTTCTTGGTGTTCATAGAAAAAAGATCATTGGTATAATATTTGATATAAGTATAGCTTGAATGATAATACATACGTATTTAGAACACCAAGATATGTACAGATATTCATGTTTGCGTGTAATATGTTTATAGTTATTTAATAAAGATAAAATTAGTGAGTCATGTAGAAACTTTTCTGTACACCCTTAATAAGTATCAGCACCACAATGGAAAATAAAAAAATTACCTTTGAGCATTTCCCATCTCAAAAACAATGTTTTAGTATTCTATGACCTAAGAGTGCTACTTTAATTGTCATTTTTGAGGACTAAAGTGCAGAAAGTGGGTTCTGTCCCTTCAGGGGTAAAACAGATCTGTACTTTATTCCTGGAAAATGATTATTACAATAGCAATAGCGCACTGTTAGACTGTGGAGTGCAAAAAATGAAATAATTTGTACCAATATACCACAGTGAAAGTGCTTTTTAATTCCTCCTGTAATTAATCCTTCACACTCAAGTGATAAAAAATGCACTTAGTCCCTTGGTATAATTATTGTACACTATATAGTAATGGTATTTTTAATAGCAGTGTCACCAACAGATAGTTACTGAAAATGTGTGAACAAAAATATATTAGAGTTATTTTGCAGACATCAGTTTTACTAAAATCGACAATCGTACATAATTTATAACACTAATTCCTTCCAACATTTAATATACGTATTATTCACATATTAATTCAGTAATTGTGCAGTAAGTTATTTGAATGAAATTGTATTGTTCTAATATAATGAATACAACTGGTGCATCTTTTTCAATTTTTTTTATTATAAAATGTTTTGATCATAAAAACATAGTAACTACCTACTTTTCTTCAGAGAAACAAAGAAAAAATAAAAAGATATATAAATAGCCATTATTTCATTTGGACAGATTTTTTCGTATTGTGGTAGGGATCAAACTACTGTCAATCTTAATAAATAAAAAGTACCTAAAAATATATAATCAGCAATAATTTTAATGATAATGTCGTTTTTTAACATCCAAATAATTAAACCAAGTTTTAAGCTTTATTTAAACACAGTAAATGAAAATTTATGAGCCCGACCCTGCTTTACCATCTAGCCCAACTATTTTATACGAAATTTAGCAATTTCGTATTCGACATTAATCTTTAATATAAGCAAATATTATGCAGACTTTTCAGTTTTTTCCATGTTCTTTTATTTTATACTACATCGTATTATATTTTATTTGAATATTTAAGTCCCATTGTAGAATATAAAATAATGTATGGTGAATTTGTGACGAATTAGTGGTACGTTCGCGTTGAATGATCAAGGAGGAGAAAATTTTGAAAACTTAATTTTAACTAGGATTACAATATAAAATGTAATAAGTCCTAGTCTTAAGTTTGCTAGTTTAAATAATGAAATCAATTCCGAATTCTGTTGGCTTGTTTTTGAGATGAATGTAAAATAAGAATGAGTATATTTTACGCGCCAATATCCATTGGCTGGATGTCGGTCTCGATAACTAGGGCCGAGTAGGACTATTACTCTTTGCACCTAGATTATCTCTGTAGACCTGGACCGGCCTTCGTGATAGGTGGGCCCGCGTACTTCTACCAGACCCAGCTCACAAATGTGAGATGTGTCGTGGTATTTTCTGCGAACCTCCCCTGGTCCTGGCTGTTGAACCTCGCTGGCTGAGGTCTCTTCTGGCGCTCTTCTTGTCTTGATGTTTTCTTTCTTCGCCAGCTTGTCACCCCCGTGGGTAGTCATCGGTCGAGTTGGGTTTAGGAAGTTTTGGCTGGGACTGACTGCCGGTACGTAGGACATCAATTGATATCCTACCCCGGATCGTCGGAAAGGTAAGGATGAGCTGTGTAGCTCGGTAGTGTGGAGACCTAAGTGCTTCTTTTAGCACTTTCGGTCTCCACGGAGCAGGTAGGACAAGGGGCGTCGGACGGTATGTTGTCCGACGCCCGCAAGGAGGTTGGGTTAGGGTTGAAAACGTCATGTCTCTGGTAGTGGTGGTCCGTCCTGGCGTATCTGAAACAGATCTGTTAGCGGGAAATAAAGGTTATACTTACCCGTTGTCCAGTAGCTGAACCCTCGGTCGCTTGTGCCTCGGGGCGTCGGCGGGGTCGTAATCAGTGGCCTGTCTGATCAGCCTGTTCTCATGCTCCTCGGCTTGGGCGTACAGCTTCTTCGCTCGTTCCCGGATGACTTCAGTGACCGTGGTGTACTCCAGGTCTCTGACGATGTCTGCGGTTCTCACGTACCATGAGGCGTCAACTACCATCCTGAGGGCGATGTTCTCCACTGCCTGGATCCGTTCGTCTCTTCGTGAAGGTGGCGTTGTCCTCACTCGCCTGTCCTCCTAGGGTTAGGAAGATCGGGTTGTGCTCGGTAGATCCCTCCGTTCTGGTGGTGATCTCTGCCTCGAAGGTCATCTCCTTTAGGATCGCGATGTCCAGTACGTCTGGCCTGTGTCTGCCGTTGTCGAAGGTGGGCTGGTCCGGTCCTACCACCATCAGTTCGCCGGCGTGCTGTCCCAGGAACCTCAGCAGCTCTCATCCTCGAGTGTTGGTTATGCCGCTGTTCCATTCCTGGAATTTGGCGTTGAAATCGCCAATTGCGACGACCTGTGTCCTGGCGGGCAAGATTGCGTCCAGATCCCCCTCGGTAAGCGTGCTGCGGGGTGGCTGGTAGCATGAGACCACTTGTATGTCGCCATTTCGCGCTGTGGACACTACTACGGCGGTGGCGTTCATGTTTTCTAGCTCAGGCAGTACTGTCGGATGGTGGGCTATGGTTTTCTTCACCAATAGGGCCACTCCTCTTGCGGGTCGCTGAGGGTTGTTTACCCAGTCCATCCTGTAGGTGTGGTATCCTGGGAAGTTGATCTCCTTGGCCGGGGTCATCTTGGTTTCCTGCAGTGTTATGACGTCTATGTCGTGCCTGGTCAGGAGCTCTTCGACTTCAAGTCTCCTTTCTCGCAGGCCGTTGACATTCCAGGCCGCCATCTGCAGGACTTCCGGTTTAACCTGTAAAGGCATTACAGATTAGTTAAATTTGGCATTTGTGCCAAAAATGCGCTCATCGCTGAGCACATTTGTTGCATCTGTGTGAGCACCGCCGTGAGGTTTTTGGCCTCTGGCGATGCTTGTTGTTTTGCGGCAGGGACGATGTTCTGTCCTGCCTTGCCCTGGGCTACTCTGGCGTAGCTTGTGCCTGGCGCTACGCCGTCCTTCTGTGTTGAGGTCATCGTTGGCCTCTGTACCGGCCTTTGGGTGGCGCTGGCTGATTGTTTGGGGTACTTTGGACACCCCCTGTAGCTGGCCGGGTGGGCCCCCTGGCAGTTCGCGCACTTAGCCGGTTCGTCTGCCTTCTTTTTGCACTCCGTCGTCCGGTGTGCCTCGCCGCACTTCACGCATTTCGGCTGCGCGGTGCACCTGGATTGGCCGTGGCCGAAACGCTGGCAGCGGTGGCATTGGGATGCCGCTACCTTGGCTCGCTGTCTCTCAGTCCTTACAACTAGAGAACAGCACCTCGTTACTTGGAGTATCTTGTCCTGGTCCTGTGGGACTAGGACAAGCATGAGGGGCACCTCCTGTTTTGTCCGTCTTGACATCATTCGCTGGACCGCGGTAAGTGCGAATCCTTGGTCCTGGAGGTCTTCTGCCACCTCTTTGCAGGTAACGCCGCTCTGGATCCCTCGAATGACTACACGTAGCTGATGTTCCTCTGGCAGGGCATACGCGTGGTACTCCCTCTTTTCATTTGCGAACATCCTTGTCATCCTCCGATAGTCCTCGGACGTCGCGGGCTCGATGGAGATTCCCTCCTCGGTAACTTTGGCCTTGTTGAAGTTTATACCGGTTTCGGTTAAACGACGGCTCACCGTTGTCCACGTCTCTTTGTTTCGCAGCACTACCGGGGGTACACGCTGGCTTCTTGTCTTTGTTTGAGGGGCCTCGGTCTCCTCTTTCCGGGTTTCTTGTTGGGGGACGCTAGCCTCCTGCTGGGGGGCTCTGGATCCCGATCTGCTCTGTCTAGGTGACTCGGACTCGGGGGGGCACTTGAGGGGCTCTTCAGCCACCTTCTTTGCCGCCTTAGGGGCCTCTTCGTCCGAGTCCGTGTTGGCAGCGGGCGGATTTTTTCTTTTCCGTGTTTGCGATTCTCCCCGAATCGCACGCAGAAGCTCTTCATGCTGGGACTTCTGTTCCCTCTGCATCTGCTCCAACCTTTCGGTGAGCTCGTCTATTTTCTTCTTGAGAGCATTGTTCTCCTCTGTGAGACGTTTTATCGTCTCCTTGTCGTCCCTTGGGGTTGGGGGGCCCCCTCGGGAGCTACCGCTCTGGGACGTTTCGTCTTCACTGTACTCCATGTTACCGTCCTCCATGGTAACGGCGTTGTCGATTTCCTGTAAGGGAATATCTATATAATTATGGGAAAAAGTTATGATTAATAACAGAAAATGGTGTCTTGAAAAAGACGTGTGAACTTCCTCTTCAACACTATCGACGTCACTGTCTGTGGGGCTTCCACTTCACTGTGCACTCTGATGGCTCGGTGTACGTCCGTACGCTTTCACTTCTCGATGCACACTGATGATATTTTACGCACCATTTGACCTTGGTAACATACCCTTAATGCTGGAAGGTTGGTAGCAGTTTGTAAAGCAGTCATTACTAGCGACCCTGATGTTGATAGCGACCGTCATTTATTTGTTGTAGTGACTCGGATAAGAATTTATAAGAAAGTGTGAATTGTCTGTAATAATTATTATTGTCGAGGTAAGTGATGCAAATAAGATAATATTATTTTGTCGATTTAATGGAGTCATTAGGTCCCTGCAGCTGGGATTTTTACCATGTTCCACGATGCCGGCCGGTCTGTGTGTGAAATTTTGTGTCTTTTTTATGTGTTGTATTAAAGTAATGTATTTATTGGGAGCACTTCCATAGAAAATATATAATTACGGCTGACTGTATTTTACACTCACAAAATCTAATCAATAACATACACCATTGATTTAATTTATAATATCGATGACAGATATATATTCCTAACCTAATAATAGATTCACGGCTTTTTGTTAATATATATTAATTTTATAATTAAATTACTTGTATGCATTGCTTATTATATTATATTAACTGATGTTTCTAATTATAAATAACTTTCTATAAGGGTGTATGTGATGAAAGACTAAAAAATTCAATATTTTGATTTGATTGTAATTTTATACTAACCAATACACGCACATCTCTAGCAAACAGTTATTATAATATACAGAGGTACATTAGTAATGAAGTAATACAATAACTGGTTATATATTTTATTAAATAAAAAATTGACAAAAAGGTTGTGAAAATGATCAGAGGGATTCAAATGTTACATGTACAAATTTTGGCTGCTGGGACTTGAGCTACCATCAGTTATTTTCTTGTCCATTATTTTCAAATTTATAGTTTAGTTTTTAATATCTAAACAGATTTGATGAACAAAGTTTTCCGAACATGTCGAAAATGCCCTATGACACGAGATGTGGAAGTAAATATAATAAATATAGGTTTCTGAAAAAAGAAATGAATAGATTGATGAACAAAAAAAAAAGAATGTATAATAAATCCAAGTGTAACCAAAATTCTCCCACCGCATACAGATACTGGTGAAGAACAACGACATCAGAATCAAAACAATAATCAGCCTCAACCACAATTTCCATGTATTCTCCATGTAATAACCAACCTACCCCCAATCCTACTGACAGTGATGGTACAGTTCTTGAGGAAAATTATTCAAGTCGTACTTTGTTACAATTTCTTAGACATTGGTCTCTAGACAATAATATAAATCATTTACAGTTATTATTATTATTATTATTAGCCGTTACTCGAGTCCGAGTATAAAAATGTTACAGTCAATAAATTGTGTACAATAAAAAACAAGTAAAAGGTGTAATCTATTGTAATTCCCATTCATCTACGGTGCACACGACTATTGCTATAGAGGCCAATTCGGGAGAACACATGTCGACCGCAGTCAGGACAAACATAGACCTGGTTAGGTCTTGGATTCGGCCTTCTTGCAGCAACATTTCCTTGATAGCTGGCCACAACCCCTCGCCATTCGGTTCTGTCCGCTGCAAGTTGTTCCCATTGCTCGTCTGCAATACCGCAGGATTTTAGATTTTCATGGAGAGCGTCTGAACCTCTTTCGTTGACCGCCACGCCTTCTTCTACCGCTTGGCAATTCACCATAAAGTGTACATTTAGAAAGGCGGTTATCATGCATACGATGAACGTGACCTGCCCATCTTAGGCGTGCTCTTGAAATAAGCACCTCAATTGGAAGGCTGTTTGCTCTCCTAAGTACTTCCACGTTTGATATGTGATGGAACCAACGGATTTTCATCATACTTCTGAGGTGTCTTTGCTGAAAACGTTCTAATTCTTTCACATGACGACGGTAAGTGACCCAGCTTTCACATCCATATAGCAGTGTTGGAATGACAACTGCTCTGTAGACAGCCATTTTCGTTGACAAAGCAAGGTCATGGTTGCCAAATACTCTCTCTCTAAGTCCCCAGAGTGCTCTAGATGCAGGGTTAATTCTATTGCGAATCTCGCTGTCCATGTTTGCTTTGTCATTAACAACGTTGCCTAAGTAATTAAACTGATCCATCACTTCAAGAGAATTTCCGTTAAGTGTAATGTCTATTTGGTTCACTTGATGAGGAGTTGACATAATCTTAGTCTTTCCAATGTTGATTTTAAGTCCCAAGGAATCATAACTCTGGGCATACACATCTAAAAGTTCTTGAAGCTCTTCCGGCGTAGAGGCTAAAAGTGCAGTCGTCCGCATACTGGAGATCACAAATGAATCGTGTGCGTGTCTTCGTGAAAGCTCTAAAGCGCCCTATGTTAAAGAGACCGCCATCAAAACGGTATCTGAGACCTATTCCTCTGACTGTCAGTTTGTTGTCAACAATAATTGTTAGAGCAGTGGTAAACAAATTAAAGAGTAGGGATGCCAGGACACATCCCTGCCTAACTCCAGTGAGGGTTTGGAAAGGTTCGGTTGCCTCATTATTATACATAACCTGGGCGTTGTTGTTTGTATGTAGACTGCGACATACTTCCACAAATTTTCTAGGGATACGTAAGCGGAACATAATTTTCCAGAGCACTTCCCTGTCCACCGAGTCAAACGCCTTGGTTAAATCGATGAATGCCATGTGAATTTCTCCTTGATGTTCGAGTGCTTTTTCTTGAAGCTGTTTAAGTGTGAAGATTAAATCCGATGTGCCTCGGTTTGGTCTAAAGCCACTCTGTGTTTCAGGAAGTAACTTTTCCATAACAGGTGTTAGCCTATTTGCCATCGCTTTAGTGAGTATCTTCCCTCCAACAGCCAGAAGAGCTATACCCCTGTAATTTCCACAGTCCGCAGCGCTCCCTTTGTTTTTGAAGAGGTTGATTAAAAGTGTATCACGAAACTCCTGCGGAGCTTGACCACTTTCCCACACGACATCAAACAGTTTTTTGAGGTAGGGTATGAGCTCTGATGACACAGCTTTAAAGATCTCAGCTGGGAGTGAGTCGGCGCCGGGAGATTTGTTATTTTTTAGCTGCCCAATGGCGGTTAAAATCTCTTCCGTTGTTAGTGGTTTATCTAAGTCTTCGAAGGTGTCATATTGAGGGATAAGATTTATAATATCGTGATCGGCTTGACTTTGCTGGTTAAAAATGTTAGAGTAGTATTCTTTCCATCGGGCTCTTATTTCCTGGTCTTCTTTGAGGAGATTTCCATTTAAATCTTTAATAGGGCACATATTTTTCCGGCTGGGGCTGTACACTGCTTTTACTCCTTGAAAGAAATTCCTGTAGTCGTGTGAATCGGTGTACCTTTGAATTTCTCTGGCCTTGCTTGCCCACCACTCGTTCTTTATTCTTCTGATTTCGCGTTGCGTTTCATACTTAGATTGGGTAAAAGCTTCTGCTTTTGATGAGTCGTTGGGGTGGTTGATAGCGTTTTGGAAGGCAATATGTTTGCGGTCAAGAAGTTCTTGTATAAAAGCTTCATTATCATTGAACCAGTCCTCCTGTTCTTTACTTGCTGCAGTGCCAAGAATTTCCTCACTCGCACTTTTGAAACTGTCTTTAATTTGTGTCCAGGTAGCAGCGACATCTACAGAATTGGTTTCTTCTAGTGCACTCAAATTCTCTTGAACTTTTTGCTTTAGCTGTTCGACGGTTTGTTGGTCACGCAATTTACTAATACAGAGACGGAGTCTACGTTTTACTTGAGTTCTTCGGTGTTTGGGTCTCATAACAATTTTCATTTTAGAGACAACAGGACGATGATCGGTCCAACAATCGCTATCAATGCGCGCCTTTGTAATTTGGACGTCCTTGAGATGCTTCCTATGTACGATAACATAGTCCAGTAGATGCCAGTGACCTGATCTGGGGTGACGCCAGGTGCCTTTAAATTTATCCTTTTGACAGAAAATGGTGTTTGTTATAACTAGATGATGTTCGGCGCATTTAGTTAGGAGTAGTTGACCGTTAGCGTTCATGTTGCCCAAACCGTTCTTGCCTATGATGCCTGGCCAGGTGTCTGCATCTCTCCCTACTCTAGCGTTAAAATCGCCAAGAATAACGAGTCGTTCCGTTTTAGGTATTCTACAGAGGGTTTCTTCTAGCTGTTGATAGAAGCTTTCCTTGGTTTCGTGACTTGCATCCAGAGTAGGAGCGTAGGCGCTTATTAGATTTACCACGTTGCCATCTGATAGCTCATAGCATAGCAGCATTAGACGCTCGGATAGTACCTTGCGGTACTTGTGTTAAGTTGGATACAATTTGATTCCGAATGGCAAATCCTACTCCATGTTGTCTTCTTGAATTGGTGGGAATACTTTTCCAATAGAAGGTGTAGTACTTTTCTGTGAGAGAGCCTTCCTCCAAAAATCGAGTTTCGCAGAGAGCTGCAACGTCAACATTGAGTCGGTGAAGTTCTCTATCTATTAGAGCAGTTCTTCTTTCAGGCCGATCGGTGCGAGTGCTGTCGTTCAAAGTACGAACATTCCAAGCGCCGTAGATGAAAGAATTAGTTTTCTTGGATGTAACTTGTCGGTGTTTTTTCGACATTCGATGAGGTGTCCCTGTGGGCACCCTCCCCCGGAGATCCGATCGGGAGGGTATTTTACCTCCGGATGATTTTGTCCCACTTGAACGCTCCATCATTTTTTTTTTTAAGTCTTAATCGACTGAAAACGAAGCTGCATTTGAAGTTTTAGCTGGAGCAGGTATGCAACTGACCAGCTCGGTTGCGGAAGGCGAGTGGTGTGGTCCCATGGCACAGAAGGAGACAGCGACGATGGGGTAACCAAACGATTCCAAAAGCAACCTTTGTGTGCGGTGGGTTATTTTTACCGCACTCTTCGTGAGAAGGTGGATGTGCTCACGGCAAAAGGTAAGGGTTATTCCGCCTTTACTCGGTCGTTAGAGCCTCGTTAGTGAAAACAGGGTGCACCAAGTTCAAATTGAACTCATCGCGAAGGTGAGGTTAACAATTGAGTAGGAGAGGCTATAACTTGCGCTTCACTACCCCATTACACGCCCATGTATTAGTACATTATTTACATAGGTTTTATGATTAATTATTAGATAAGTACCATTTGTGACTTATGTATATGATTATGGTTATATATAATAATAATCTTTATTTCCATCAGACTTTTACAAGTATTGGAATTGTCAATTGTCATGTATATAACATAGATAACACACAGAATATATAATACATAAAAAGAAAACGGTACATACAAAATATATATACATAAATATTTAAAAGGAATAAAAAAACATACATACATATATATATAAAAAAAACTCCGCAGAGACAAATTGATCATTATTTCGTATAAGGACTATTAAGGAAATATTCTGGCATTCAGTAAAAACTCATCAAAACTGTAGGGATATGTTTCAAGAAGGTAACACTTTAATTTCTTTTTAAATAAAAAAATATTAGAGATAGATTTTATCTCCAGTGGAACTGCATTAAATGCCCGCACTGCTCTGTAGTATACTCCCTTTTCGAATGATGATGTTTGATGATGAGGAACTCTCAGTGCATTTGAATTTCGAGTTACCATCATCATACCATTGTACATATCCTCGTTTGTTCTAAATTTACCAATATTTTTTTTACAAATAAAATCAACAGGTATATATATAAGGTGGGTAATGTCATTAACTTCAACATTTTGAATAATGGCTTACTAGGCTCTCGATTGTTTTTCCTAAGCATGCATCGTATAATATTCTTTTGAGCGATAAACACATTTCTGGCATGGACACTAGACCCCCAGAATATTAAACCATAACTAAGTATGGACTGCACATGGACAAAGTAATAGACCCTTAACACATTAAGATCGACAGAAGATCGTATGTTTCGTACTGAGTAACATACTTTGTTAAGCTTAGATATTGTTGAGTTAACATGGTATTCGAAAGATAGTTTTGAATCGACCACGACCCCCAGGAATTTTGTGTTATTTGCAGCGGGAATGGATTTTTCTCTAAACTTCAAGTAGATGCTTGAATCTGGGGTTTTATTACTAAATTGTATAAGTACAGTTTTAGCTTCATTTAGGATAAGTGAGTTGTCACGACACCATTTATCCATTTTATTTACCACAGTTGTACCTTTGTGTGATGTAGCAGTAGTATCTCTGGTAGATATTACACAGGAGGTATCATCAGCATACTGATATATGGAATGTAATGCCAAGTTCTCAGGTAATACTGAACCTTGGAGTACCCCTGTAGTTATCTGTCTTGGTTTAGAATAGATGGTAGTCATGTTATTACCCTCTTTCGTACTAATACAAACTCTCAGGGTTCTGTTAGAAAGATAAGACCTAAAGAAGTTTAAAGCTATACCTCTAATTCCATAGCACTCAAATTTGTAAAGCAGCAGTTCGTGGTTAAGTGTATCAAATGCTTTCGATAAATCAAAGTAAATACCTGTGACACATTCACCTCTATCCAGGCATCCTACAATATAATTAAGACTTTCATATATTACCCCTTCAGTTGATCGTCCCTGTATAAAACCATGTTGAAATTGAGAAAGTATGTTAAATCGTACCAGAAACATAAAAAGACTCTTATACACAAGTTTTTCGATAATTTTGGAAAATACTGATAATAAAGAAATAGGCCTATAATTTTTAGCTGCCGGTCTGGACCCTTTTTTATAAATGGGTATAATTTTAGCATGCTTCCATTCATCTGGGAAAAACCCATTTAAAAAACAGTGGTTAATAATTAATGCTAACGGTTCAGATATTTCATGAGCAATTGTTTTTAATAAAGAACAGGGAATATCATCTAAACCAGCTGAATTCTTGTTAGGTAAGTTCAGAATAGTACTTTCAATTTCTTTACTGTCAGTGGGTGTTAGAAAAAAACTGAATTGAACTTTATTTTTGTGAAAAAATTGAGGTTTACCCTGCAAATTGACTTGAGATGTAATAAATTCATTCATGAACATTTCGACAATCTCAGTTTGGTCTTCAACTAATTTCCCATTATTGTTGTTGTTATTAGATTTATTTTTGATGGTTCGTTATTTTTACCATTAGCTGCATTTATTATTTGCCACACGGCTTTAGATTTATTTTGAGACGACATTATTTTATTAGTATTATATCTCACCCTGGACGAATCCACAAATTTATTGTATTCCTGTTTGCGTACTTTATATAGTTGTAATAAGTCGGGATTTTTACTATGTATATACAAGTGATGCAGATCTCTTAAATCATCAGACATTTTTATTATTTCTGGGGTGATCCATGGTGATTTGCATTTTTTTGTTAGTTTTATTTTCGTTAATGGGAAAGCAATGTCAAAGTGGTATTTAAATGTTCCAATAAAGTTAGTAACTAATAAATCAGAGGTTTTGATTTCCATGTTCTCCCAGGTTTCATGCATTATTAATTCTTTAAAAAAAATTTTACTGTGAGCATTAAATATACGTTTAGTGGAGCTGACATAACCATTTACCTTAGATGGTAACTTCCAACATATTAGCTGACACAAATGATCGGACACATGTGCATCCATCACTAAGCCATTTACTTCATCAATATGAAAATTGCTAAATATGTTGTCAATACAAGATTCGGAGGATACACCATATCTGGTAGGTGAATAAATGTGTCTTTTGAGGCCAAAAGAATCTAGAGTTTGACATAACTTTAATGAGTTATTTGAATTAACTAAGAAATTTATATTAAAATCGCCACACAAAACAATATACCTGTTGTGTTTATGTGTTAATTCTAAAAGGTTGTATATATTTTTGAAAAATAAATTTAAGTCCCCAGTAGGAGAGCGATATACACATATTACAGATATTAAATTACCCTCGTAAGATATTTTACTGCTACAGTATTCAAAGTCTTTATCGATTGCTGGTATATCTACAGAGTTAATACTAGCATTTAGAGATTGCAATGCATAAATTGCAACGCCTCCACCTATAAAATTAACGCGGCTGTAGGATTTTATCAATAAGTAATTATTTAAATTGAAATAATTAGTTTCACAAGGTTTGAGCCAATGTTCACTGACACATAGAATAGTTGGATAGTTAAATCTATTTAAGGCAGCATCCAGTCTGTTTAATTTATTTTTTATGCTGCAGACATTTATATGCATAACTGTAAAAGGCTTGTTATTATTTGCATTAGAGAGTGTGTTATCCGACATTTGCGTAATATCTAATCCATTGTCAGGCCCACCTGAGATAAACGAGGATATAAAAAAGTATCCTTGTTTGAAATCAGGTCTGAATTACAGTTTAGATGAGCTATATTACCAGAAGAAAGTAAGTCACAATTATTATCATCCTTATTAGTCCCATAATGAGTTGCATGGAGAACATCTAGTGTTTCTAACCCCATTTGGGTGTTATCACTTAAATTTGTTGAGCTTTCCTCATGTACATTTAGGTTTGATTGATCTGTATTAATAAAAATTAAATTTTTTGAAATACTATGAGTGCTACGGATTACTTTGGCTATTTTGGTACAAATTTCAAAATTAGGCAATTTAATACCCGTTTTGCCATTTATATCAATAAATGACATAATTCCCTGGGTGTAATTATTTAATTGGATGGAGTCTGCGGTAGGTTCTTGATGAAACATATTCAATAGTATAATTATAAATATTCAAAAGAATAGTTATAATACGCACTTGGTTTATTGTTTCATTAGTTTTTTCCAGAATTTCTCTGACATATGTTTCGGCCTTGCGACCATTATCAAAGTCTTAAAAACTTTCAGGTCAGTTTTTAAGACTCTTTGATAATGGTCGCAAGGCCGAAACATATGTCAGAGAAATTCTGGAAAAAACTAATGAAACAATAAACCAAGTGCGTATTATAACTATTCTTTTGAATATTTATAATTATTCTATTGTAATTATTTAATTTTGCTAGAAGTTCTGCTAATTTACTGTTAAATTTGTTTATATATCTAATATTTTTATTTACACACAGTTTTGGAGTTGACAAAAATATGAAATTAGTATGGGCACATAATTTAATTTTATTACAAATATTTTTCATTTTAGGGTATTTAAGATTTTGAAAGTCATTTGCCCCTGCGAACACAATGACAAAGTCAGTTTTTGTATATGATTTAACCAATAGCTCTACATCATTAAGTACATTGTCATAACTGGCACCTGGTTTCAATAGAGATTCCACATGAAATCGATTGAGACAGCCTTGTTTACTTAAAGTTTTGTTCAGATTTTTTCCATGTTGGTCGCTTAATATTAGAATTTTATTCCTTGCCTCATATTGTTTGAAGATTGTGGGGAGTTGCTGGGGTTCCTTTGGTTGAATAGTGTTGATTCCTGTCTGTTTTGCTGGGACCATTGTTTGCCTGATGTCTCTTTTCATTATTTCTAAGTCAGCTACAAGATTGTCATTTATTATTTTTAGATTATCAATTTCCTCCTTCATTTTATTATTTATAATATTTAATTTCTCGAGTTCAATACTTAGATTACTATTTTCAATATTCATGGTTGAGGTCCCATTTATATTATGTTGGTTATTTTTTATTGTTTCATCTGAAGGTTTGTTTTGTTTCAAATTTTTTGTAGTTATTTTTTTAATGGGGCAAGTTTTTTCTACAGTCTGAGTGCATGAGTTTTTGGTATCCTTAATCTTGATATTATTTGCTATCTTTTTTAGGTTTACAACTACTTTTTGTAGCTCTGTAATTTCTTTTTGTTGGTTCTCAATTGTTTCTATCATTTCTTCTTCGTTTTGAACAGCTTCTTCCGAAAAGGAATTATTGTCATGCTTAAGTTTCAATATATACTTGTCTTTGAGTTCATTATCCTTCATTAAATCACGAATTATATCATCATAGTTGGATACACTTAAAATTTCCTCATGATCACTGGTCACTTCACAGCACTTAATTTTATTGTTGGTAATAAACGTAAACAAACTTTTGTTCATATATGTTAAGCAGCTTTTATGATAAATACCATAGCAATTGACACAGATGAAATAGTTAACTTCTTTATTTTTGCAACATTTAAAGCAACTTTTATGTATGCTCTCAGAACATGAACTTGTGTTAGCAGCCATCTTGGATGTGTACGTACGTACAGATGTGTAAATATTTTATATATATATATATATATATATATATATATATTATGTATATGTATGGCTTATGTTGTTTTCTAAACCAGTTGCTGCATCTTCTCAATTAAGGTGTGTTCAGGTGTCTTGAATTTAGGTCTAATATTACGGTTTCGTGTTGTGCAGTATTCTTCAATTTTTTGGAAGTTGTGTTGTGCATTGGCGAATTTTGTTTGTAGCTTAGTGAGACGTTGATGGATTGGTTCTATTTTTGTTTTTTGGTATAATACGGTGTTCGATATATTATGTAGGGGATTACGTGGATGGCGTAATTTGGTAATACTCCTGAGAGCCGTCCTTTCTGCCACTTCCAAATCCTTTTTTGCTTGTGGTCCACTGTTAAGGTAGAGTATGTGTCCATATTCCAATATGGGTCTACAGATACTTTTGTAAATCTTTGCTGATGTTGTTGTGGTTATACCATCATTTTTATAAGTTAAAGCTCGGAAGTGTTTGGCTCTTGTATTTATCTTTTCCTTTATGAGGGCAGTGTGTTGGTTAAAATTAAGCTTGTGGTCTATTTGAATTCCAAGGTAAATAGCTGAAGTTTTAGGAGCTATTATTTGATTAGAAATCGTTACTGTGGGTGACCTTGGTTTGGGAATATGATTGAAAATAATGAGTTGAGATTTCACAAGGTTAGGTTTAAGTCTCCATATATTGAACCAGTTTTCTGTGTCTGCTATCAGTTGTTGCAGTTGTTGGATTGTGTTGCGGAGGTTAGAATTGTGAGATATTAAGGCGGTGTCATCAGCGAATTGTAGCATGTAGGTACTCTTATTAAAATATCTTGGGTCCAGATGACTGTAACTATATATGTCATGGCAATAAATATTGTATAAAATAGGAGAGAGCGGTGATCCTTGTGGGACCCCCTGTTCTGGTACGAAATGTTCGGAATAACTGTTATTTATTTTAATTTGCAATTGTCGCAGATCTAGAAAGCTTATTATTAAATGTATTATATAGTCAGGGCATTCTAAAATTTTTAGTTTGTATATTAGTCCCTTATGCCATACACTGTCAAAAGCTTTGTTGATATCTAAAAATATAGCTGCTGATTTATCTCCTTCCAGTTTAGCCCTTTGTACATTTGATGCAAGTATTGCTAGTGGGTGGAGCGTGGAAGACTTTGGGGTAAAGCCAAATTGGTAACCTGGTATTTTGTGCTTGACATGTTCTTTTAGTAGAGTTTTTATGATTTTTATATATATAATATAATATAATATAATATATATATATATATATATATATATATATGTATATATATATATATATATAATAGTGTGATGGGTCGATAGTTGGGAGCTTTAGAATGATCTGTGTTGGGCTTAGGGATAGTTATTATCACTCCTTTTTTCCATTCGTTAGGAAAGTACATGTTCTGGATACAGAAGTTGTATATTTTAATAATATGTTGGTGGATATCATAATTCAATTGTTTTAGAATGTTGTATGAAACATTATCAATGCCTGGAGCTGTGTTTCTTGCTTTCGACAATAGTTCAAAATAGATTTCTTCATTTATAATCGGGTGTTCGTTATTAGGAATGATGTTACGGTAATTTTGGAACCAGTTGTTGACGGCATTATAATTTTCTTCGTTGAAATTTGGACTCTGTTCTTCGGAGTAAGCTTTTTTAAAATGCTCTGCAAATACCTCAGCTTTGTCTAAATCTTCAGAGAAATAATTTCCATTTTCTTCTATGGTAGGTATGTCGTTTTTCTTTTTATACCTTGATAGCTTTTTTACTCCATGATAAAAATTTCTACCTTGTTTTTGATTGATGTTGGCACATGTATCTAACCACTTTTGCGTTCTGTATTGTTGTATCATTCTATGAATATTTTTATTATAATCATTTATGGATGTCTTTATTAGTGGATCTGGGTTATTTCTATATTCCCTGTACATTCTTCTTTTTGTTTTGATTAATTTTATTATATACGGGGGTAGTTCTTGAGAGTAAAATTTATTATTTGATATGGGTGAATTTGTCATGATGGAATTGGAGAGCTTCTCATTAAATTTTTTTATAGCGTCTTGTGTTACTGCTTGTTCTTTTATTTCGTTAAGATATGTTGACATTTCTTGGTTAACTTTAACTACATCGCATTTATTCAAATTGTGTTTGATATTTACATTGTTTACTGTAGGTTCTTGCAAATTGAAGTTGATTTCTACAGCTAAGTGATCCGAGCCAATATCTGGTATGAGTTCTACTTTCTGGAAGCTGTTGGTTAAATTTTTTGTATGTAGAATAATGTCTGGCGTCGAGTCAATATTATTCGGCATCAGGAATGTGGGCGGCGTCTCAAACTGTGAAAAGTTGGAGTTATTTAGAAAAATTTTTATTTGTTTTTTCTTTGCTCTATTGACGTTGAAGTCTCCTATTATGATTGCATATTTGTATTGTGCAGCTTTGGTGAATATATTCTCTTCTATTCTGGAATTAGGATGAACGTAAACTAGGAAAATGTGTAATTTTTCATCTTGGAATGGTATTGACATGTGTGTAGTTTCGTTAAGAGGGTTATTTAACCTTGGGGAATTTTCCTTGCACATTGATAGATTGGGGTGGCTCTGAATTATGCTTCCTCCTCTTGCATAGTTGGTGATTGAATTTCCCTTCAGTTCTATAGTTCTCCAGTTACGGTATTGTATATTGGTTTCTTGTTTGTGCTTGGTTTCCACTAATAGAATGCAGTCTATATTGTTATTTTCCACATAATTATATAGTAAGTGTTTTTTTGTCTGATAGCTGTTTATATTGTTGTATAATATCGTAATTTGAGAGTTGAATTTGTCTATTGTTAGCTCCTTGTATTGGTTCAGTTGGGGAGTCGGAGTTGGGTAAATCCAAGTCAAACATTAATATGTAAATTCTATTAGCCGAGAAAGCAACTGTTGTGTCAATATTGTATAGTTGAATGAATCGTTTTTTGAGCTTCTTAATAAGTTCCTCCCGATTGATGTTTTTCGGTTTGTTCAGTTTTTTGACATAGGTGTTGATAATTAGATCATGAATTGTTATAGTTGAGTGTATCTTAGTATTTTTTTTAGTTTCGGGTTTTATATCTTCACTTCTCAAGTTTAAAGGTTTTATTGTTGTGTTAGGGATACCCTCTATGGGTTTCATGGGTCTATTCGGACATTTATAGGACCAAGCTCTATGATCTTCAGATCCACAAGACATACATTTGGGTGGCAGTGTTGAGGTACAATTACTTGAGTGATGGTTTCCCAAGCACTTGTCACACTTATTGGGGGTTGTACAATTTTCCATAGTGTGTCCAAATAGGGTACATTTGCGACACGGTTGGGGTGTTGGTAGTGGTGGGTTGCTGGAGAATATTGCATAATGCCTATTTTTATAAAACAGTCCATTATTTAATAATGTTTGGTATGTGGCAGAGCATCCTGTTATAATTCTTAACAGCATCGTTTCCTTATTTGTAGCGCGGAATGTTATTCTTTTACAGTAACGGTGTGTAAGCTTCTGCTGGTTTAGGTATTCGCTAACCTCTGTATCTTTAATTTCTAATTCTACACTTGAAATTATTGCAGAGAATGACAGAGCGGGGGTTCCTTGGGGTGTAGTTGTAGATTGTTGAGTTTCTTTATAGTTTGATATTTTTTTTGATGCCGCCAGCTTTGAGAGAACTGTTAATAGTTTATATTTATCGGTGTTTGATTTGAGGAGAAAACCCTTTTTTGTTTTTAGTATTACATCATCTGTGGGGTTAGAGTGTTCTTGATTCCAAATGTCTACCATTTGTATCCTGGATAATTCGTTTGGAGTGTTGATATAAAACATGAATTTGTAAGATTTGTTTATTACTTCCTTCATTTTTAGTGAGTAGTTTTTTGTTGTGGTTTTATGTGTTTTTATTCTTTTCTGAGTTATCAGTTGTTGATTGTTTTTGTGTGGTGTTTTTACTGGTGGCAGCCTGAATTGTTCCTAAAATTTCATTTATCTCATCTGTAGTTATTGCAGTACTACTCTTTTTACGCTTCCTCTTTTTATACTCCTGGACCAACCATTCCATGTCTTCATGCCCCATATCAGAGTTTGCACTCATATTTAATTTAAAATTGGACTATACCTCACTTTAAAAAGCTTCAAAACTAAGAGCTGTTAAATACTTGTTGCTTCAACAGTTTCTCACTTTGAACTCTGATGAAATAATTATTAACAATTACACAGAAATTCAGGCGCGTCCCTGGATAGCCACAGATACTACAGAATTTCACTCAGAGTGTTGGTAAGGTGAACAGAAAGTGAAAGTCCCTAAGTGAAGTAGGCAAAACAACAAATTCAATTTATAAATTACAAAGTTATAGTGACATAACCCCGAAACGACTCTGCACGGAATAAACTTGTAACATCGTCTGCGATCTTGAAGTCGCCATCTTGAACATCATTTTTGACTAGAAATTCGTAATTGGCGAACCCGAAAACCCACAGATATCGACTTTGGTCGATTTGGACCATAAATAACAAAAGTCGTCCGCCATGTTGGCGGCGCCATTTTGAATTTACAAATGTTGACCAAGAATTCATAATCGGCGATTTCGAAAACCCCCATTGTGTATATTAATTCGCGCCTAAATTAGAATTATACAGTTCATATTTGGCACTAAATTGCGTCCATTCAATTTGTCACTACGGACATCTAGTGATAAGTACAAAGAAAAGAAAAATTACTGAAAAACCACAAACATAACATCAATTAAAATCTGTAAAAATGGTGAGTTTCTATGCTTTTATTATTATTTTTTTTTTATACATTTATTTAACATCGGCCTATTTCCGCTACTGAGGCCTAACACCGACGCCTGTAGACAAGCTACCCCCAACCAGGAATTTTGCCGAACTTCTTCCCTTAAGAAGAGTAGGGATCTTTTACTTGCCTAACATTTAATAGACAAGGGACGGACGGCTTTACATCCCCTCCGAAGAATGGTATATCCCCTATACAACCCTCGCCTAAGGTTGTATAGCTTCCGCGCATACACTGATAAGCCGCTGGAAGATGTTTGAGGCGAGGACGCGGTCTTCGTTGGAACGGTCACCCATCCGTGCCTGGCGTTGCTTTACATCGCATATCAAAGTATGTACGTAGTAAAGACGCACCCATGCTCGCCCCTTCTATGCTTTTATAGTGCAGATATTAATGAAAACTATTTTACGTCATATATATATATATATATTAAGACGTTTGGAAATGGGTTATATAAATTGTTTCTGTGAAGTAATTTGAATTTAAAATGCTTGAAAATGAAGTTATTGACCCCTTTTGGGTATGCAATTTACTATTATTTAAATACTGACTGAAGTTGGGCGCCACCTGGTTACAGGAATTAAAATGAAACACAAGACTCCGTTTCTCAGAAGTAGATTCCGTTTGACAACTAATTTTACTTTAAAAACATAAACTCACAAGTTTCTATACAATTTCTTTTAATGATTACCAGATGGTGTTTTAAAAATACAGGTTTTTTTACAATACATCGAGTTTGACAGTGCAGATTTTATCGATTTGTTGATCGAACGTGAACATAGATAATAATAATAATAAAACACAGTTATTGTTTGTTATTTTTATGAACGCTTTTTGCACAGTACCTTTTAAACTTTCGAAGAATGGTGGTCTCCTGTTGGTTGAACGATGTTCTAGTTGACTGGTTGAAGTTACTGGTGAAATTCGTTGACACTTTAATTTATTGGTCGATGCACTTTTGGATTTTAACTTTTGTTTTAGACGTTACACACTTTACGGTAAGTTGAAATTTTTACATTTAACAATTATTAGTGAATTTAGGATGATATAATTTAATATTTTTCTTAAAAAGATTCAAAATGTCACTGTAAGTCGACTTTTAACCTCTTTTCGGTGACACCTGTCACGATTTGACGTTTTGCTGGCTCTACTTTGTTTTAAAGGTGAATTTATAAACTAGCCGCAGCGGTTACAGTTGCAGTTGCCGCACCTGTAGTGTTTATGAAGAATACGAAACGAATGTTTCCATTTATAAAGTCCGCTGCCGCTGCGGTTGCAGTTCATATTCCGCAGGTAGATAACCAACTTTTATCTTGAACGGCAACCGCTGCGGAATTACCAGCGGATAGCCAATGAAATTGTAGTTTTCAACCCGTTCGACGTCAACAGCAGCAAGAGTTTATAAATGACGAATTTTCGTGAACTGCAACTGATACTGCTGCGGCAACTCCAACTGCAGCGGAATAGTTTATAAATCGAACTTTAAATTTCTAAGGTTATGTTTTAATTGTTGCGAGAAAATTTTTTAGCATGTTACTTGGGCAACCGATTTACTTCGACTCCTTGGGTAAATTTGTCATGGAAACCTAGTTTTATGACAGATTTAGCCTCCTAGATTTCTGAAATCTGAAATTGGATTTTCTTTATATGCAAAATTTTTAACTTTTGAAATAAATACTTGAAACTTTCTTAATGTATTATTCATCAGCGTTTCTTACCGATTCTTTTGCTGTATTGCTTTTCTCTCTAGGTTATATATTTTGAAAGATTGAAATTTTTAGTCCTTTTTCCTATCCTATTACATTGATTTTAACAATAAATAAGTACCTAACTAGTGAAAAATGAACCTTATATCCTATTACATCTATTTCTATAGTTTTTAGGGCTATATAATGGTTTTTCCTTAAAATTAACATATTTTTAACATTTCAGGTCGTGACCCTGGGATAACTTGGACCTATCTATGCCCCACTATACACTTAGTGTCCCCAAATTGTGTCTTCACATACCTTAGACTGTCTATATTTGGCATAGTACACATTTTGCGTTGAAAAGTTTATATGGTTTTGACCATATTAAAAAGTTCACGACACGAGGTGCTCTACCCACAAATTTGACTTTGGAGCCCTATTTGAACCAACAGTTCTAGTTCTGCTGCTGCTGTCATTTACACTAGGTAATTGTCCAACTAGTTTATGACGAAAAGTTTGTTTTTATTCCCTGTAATTAAAATTATTTACATAATTTACGTTTTCCATAGTCCTGTCACATATATTTATCTGAATAATTTTCTTATTTGAGTATGTTACTCATGCATTTTGTGCTTTATTTACACATTAAGGTCCATATTTGCTTATGCAATGGTCAAATCTTGTTGACATACAAAATTATTTGGATTATTTTTTTAACGTGAAATTTTCAGATCTGCCGTTATGTCGAAACCTGACTACGGAGTTCCAGCTTTCTGTAGCTGTTTTCCAGTATCGTTTTGGACTCTAAAGCACTATGGTAGCTAACCAATGGAGAATATTGTCTTTTCAGTGTCTTTAGTTCGATTTGGGACATTTTCTGGGTTATTTTACCTTAGGTATTTATGTTTTTATCTTATAACTAGCACAAAACTTAATTCTAATATAACAAATTTCCTATATTTAACGAGTATTAATGAATGAAATGAAACTTAAAAGATAAATATGTGGTTTTATGTTTTTGTAAGCAATATTTACATGATAGCGTTAGCTATTAAAGTAGAATCGAGACTTCTCGTAGTGAAAATGTTTATTTTTATTAATTTTAGACTTTATTTATCTACTCTGTTTTTATGTGAGTATGGGTGCTCATGACAATTCCCCCCACATCTATTCATTCTTTTGACACAGTTAAAAGGTGAACTAGATGTCAAACATGGCATGACACCATTAAAATTTTTACATTTTAACAATATTTTAATTTCAAACCTATTTTATTTTGTGATTTTATAAGGATATAATAAATTTATGTGAAATTTTCCTTTTACTATGTCTCTTTTTTCATCATATAACTCATAAGTATTTTCTCCTAATTTATTTTTAATTTTGAATGGACCTTCATAAGGCAGTTGTAGCTTTTTACAGATTTTCTTTTTATAATTTGGAACTCTTAGTATTTTTAAGATGACTTGATCTCCTATTTCAAATTCTGTCCTGTTTTTGACTTTACTGTTAGCTTTTTGTTTATACCTTTTAGCATTTTTCAAAATTCTTGTCATATTTATTTAAAATAGCCTGAAGGGCTCTTATTAAAGCTGCTGACGATGATTGCAAACCAAATGGCACTACAGCGAAATGGTAAATATTGCCTTCTATGCTGAAACCAGTATATTTTCTCGAGTCTTTATGTAAAGGAACTAACCAAAATGAATTTTTTAAATCTAGCTTTGTATATATGCAATTTTCCTTTAATCTATCTATTATGCTATCAATATCGACCGGTTTATCATACACTGGGCTTGTAATTTGATTAACCTTTCTTGCATCTAAACAAATTCGTATTGTATCATCTTTCTTTTTGACAATTACAACAGGGTTTATATAGTTAGCATTTGATTTTTCTATGATACCTTGTTCTAACATATCGGAAATTTCTTGTGCTACTTTTTCCCTATATTTATATGGAATTGGATATACTTTAACATTATATGGACTTGATTCATTTACAAACAACTTATGGACATATACATTCGTTACTCTAGCTTGATTGTTAAATAATTCTCTATGTTTTGACAATATATTTCTGACTTGGTCTAGATATTTTATTGGGCATATCACACTACTTTCTACTTTTTGAGAAACACACACATCCATTGCTGGTTTTGCATCTGGATAATAGGAGAGATGGTTTATTAGGTTCGCATCGTTGGCGCCTTTCCCATCATTTTCCCCCAAAATAATTAATTCATTTTTTTCTATTTCAATAATACCCTTTTCTAGGTTTATAATAGCTTTATTCACTTTTAAAAAATCGCTACCCACTAGCATATCCATTACCATGTCTGGTACAATGCAAAAATCATGAGAAATCGTATTATTTTCCATTTGAATATTCAAGTTTATTATTTTATTAATTTCTGCTAATTTCCTACCCTTAGCTGTTTGTAAAGTTACCTTTTTGATTTTTATTACTGAGTTTTTAAATTCGCACATATATTTTTCCACAATTGAGTCGCTTATTAAGCTTACCTCTGCTCCAGTATCGATTAATGCTGTTACTAATATATTTTTGTTTAAAGATGATTCAATATTAATTTTTATGAATGGTAATTGATAATTTAAAATTTTATGGTCATCATTTGGTTGTTCTAAACTAATAAATTCTTTTGGATTTTGATAATTTGAATTTACTAGTTTCAATTTTGGTTTGCAGCTGTCTAAAAATTTTGTTTTGGTGTTGGCTCTATGATAGCCGACGTGATTTCTTCAATTTTATCCCATTCTGTTTCCTTTTTCTTTATTACGTTTGTATTTACTTGCGCTGTTGTTGCTTTTCTTTCGTCTGCTTGTCTGTAATTTTCTCGTTTTTCTTGATCGTTATATCTTCTGTTATCTTCGTGTGTTTGTGAAGTTTTGTAGTTTGTCCTTTGTCCTTGCCCAACCTGCCCTCCGTTTTCATATCTCCTGTTTCCTTGGTAACCTTCGTGTGTTTGTGAAGTTTGATTGTAGTTTGTCCTAATTCCTTGCCCATCCTGCCCTCCATTTTCATATCTCCTGTTTCCTTGGTAACCTTCGTGTGTTTGTGAAGTTTGATTGTAGTTTGTCCTATTTCCTTGCCCAACCTGCCCTCCATTTTCATATCTCCTGTTTCCTTGGTAACATTCGTGTGTTTTTGAAGTTTGATTGTAGTTTGTCCTAATTCCTTGCCCATCCTGCCCTCCATTTTCATATCTCCTGTTGTAGTTTGTCCTATTATCTTCATATCTTCTTGTATAGTTATTATTGCCATAATTTCTATTGCCTTCTTGCTTCTGCCCGGGATTTGCTTGTTGGTTTTCTCTCTTCTCGTACTGGCCTCTTTCCCCCCTATTCTCCTGTGCGCTTATCCTGCCATCATCGATTCACCGGAGGTATTGCAGCAGTTTTTCTAGGGTATCAATGCCCTGAATTAGTATCACATCCCTGATGTTGTCAGAGAAGTGACGCGCAAAATACCTCACTATCTCCCCATCAGGCATTCGCGGTTCAAGGTACCTAACGTTGTTGTACTTAGTCAAAATATACTTTTCCCTGCTCATGTTAGTGAATTCCTTATATTTACCGTTGAAGAGATTTTCCCTAATTTTTGATTGTTGGTTTTCCCCCCAATAATTCGTTAAAAATAGTTCTGAAAATTGCTCAAAAGTGGTAAATTTCTCCTCAACGATCTCATACCAGATTTCCGCATCATATTTCAGAGTCGTTCTAATGTATGCCTTTAAATTAATATTTTCAGGCAAAGTTTCTAATTTTTCCCTTAAACATTTGATGAACGTTTTAGGGTGTACCCGTCTATCCCCATAAAAATTTATATTTCTTTCATTTTGTGAGCAGCCTCCGTATACAACCTGTATCGATTTTTCCCTATTTATTTTTGCTATCTGATTTTTTACACTCTCACTTTCTGCATCTACCTTTTTATTTAAAACTTCTAAACTCTCCGTATACTGTTTGTCAATTTTGCCTATTTCCTGTACTAGATTCTGATTATTTTGAATAATTTTGTTATCTACTACATCTTTATGCTTTTGTATTAAAATTTGTAAGTTGTTTTGAGTTTCCTGGGCTTTATTTTCTATTTCTATTACAATTTTTGACGTTAATTTACTTTCTAAATTGTTTACAATGTCGTCTATTTTTTGATTTAATGTTACATTAGTCTGCTCAATTTTTTCTTTTAACAACCTGTTTTCAATAGCAATAAAATTAAAATTTTGATTCATTTCTACTTTTAACTGACCTAAATCGTTTTTAGTTTCTAAATTTGACTGTTTTAATTCATTTTTAGTTTGATTGATTTGCTCTTTGGTTTCTAAACTTGATTGTTTTAATTCATTCTTTGTTTCTAAATTTGACTGTTTTATTTCAGTTAACATCACTAATAATTGGTGCATCATTTGGGCCTGATCAACCGCTTGACCCTGCGCTACATCACCTTGTTCTAGAACAGGCACAACAATGGCACCCTGTTCTTGGACAGGCACATCTACATTGCCTTCCTCCTATACAGCTACCTCAACATTACCTTGTTCTGCCATATCTACGTTATTTTGTTCGTCAGAAATGTTTGAATCTGTTATTATTTTACCAGAACGTAGTTCCATTCACAATTAAAATATTATATTGTAATAATCTACCTTTGTTTAATAAAATTTGACTTTGAGTTTTACTTGTGAGCTTTTATTAATGAAAATTTGACTGTAGTTGTCTCTAATAAACGAGCTAGCCCCACGTTGCTAGGCGACAAATAAGACGCTTGGAAATGGGTTATATAAATTGTTTCTGTGAAGTAATTTGAATTTAAAATGCTTGAAAATGAAGTTATTGACCCCTTTTGGGTATGCAATTTACTATTATTTAAATACTGACTGAAGTTGGGCGCCACCTGGTTACAGGAATTAAAATGAAACACAAGACTCCGTTTCTCAGAAGTAGATTCCGTTTGACAACTAATTTTACTTTAAAAACATAAACTCACATGTTTCTATACAATTTCTTTTAATGATTACCAGATGGTGTTTTAAAAATACAGGTTTTTTTACAATACATCGAGTTTGACAGTGCAGATTTTATCGATTTGTTGATCGAACGTGAACATAGATAATAATAATAAAACACAGTTATTGTTTGTTATTTTTATGAACGCTTTTTGCACAGTACCTTTTAAACTTTCGAAGAATCGTGGTCTCCTGTTGGTTGAATGATGTTCTAGTTGACTGGTTGAAGTTACTGGTGAAATTCGTTGACACTTTAATTTATTGGTCGATGTACTTTTGGATTTTAACTTTTGTTTTAGACGTTACACACTTTACGGTAAGTTGAAATTTTTACATTTAACAATTATTAGTGAATTTAGGATGATATAATTTAATATTTTTCTTAAAAAGACTCAAAATGTCACTGTGTCGACTTTTAACCTCTTTTCGGTGACACCTGTCACGATTTGACGTTTTGCTGGCTCTACTTTCTTTTAAAATTTCTAAGGTTATGTTTTAATTGTTGCGAGAAAATTTTTTAGCATGTTACTTGGGCAACCGATTTACTTCGACTCCTTGGGTAAATTTGTCATGGAAACCTAGTTTTATGACAGATTTAGCCTCCTAGATTTCTGAAATCTGAAATTGGATTTTCTTTATATGCAAAATTTTTAACTTTTGAAATAAATACTTGAAACTTTCTTAATGTATTATTCATCAGCGTTTCTTACCGATTCTTTTGCTGTATTGCTTTTCTCTCTAGGTTATGTATTTTGAAAGATTGAAATTTTTAGTCCTTTTTCCTATCCTATTACATTGATTTTAACAATAAATAAGTACCTAACACTAGTGAAAAATGAACCTTATATCCTATTACATCTATTTCTATAGTTTTTAGGGCTATATAATGGTTTTTCCTTAAAATTAACATATTTTTAACATTTCAGGTCGTGACCCTGGGATAACTTGGACCTATCTATGCCCCACTATACACTTAGTGTCCCCAAATTGTGTCTTCACATACCTTAGACTGTCTATATTTGGCATAGTTCACATTTTGCGTTGAAAAGTTTATATGGTTTTGACCATGTTAAAAAGTTCACGACACGAGGTGCTCTACCCACAAATTTGACTTTGGAGCCCTATTTGAACCAACAGTTCTAGTTCTGCTGCTGCTGTCATTTACACTAGGTAATTGTCCAACTAGTTTATGACGAAAAGTTTGTTTTTATTCCCTGTAATTAAAATTATTTACATAATTTACATTTTCCATAGTCCTGTCACATATATTTATCTGAATAATTTTCTTATTTGAGTATGTTACTCATGCATTTTGTGCTTTATTTACACATTAAGGTCCATATTTGCTTATGCAATGGTCAAATCTTGTTGACATACAAAATTATTTGGATTATTTTTTTAACGTGAAATTTTCAGATCTGCCGTTATGTCGAAACCTGACTACGGAGTTCCAGCTTTCTGTAGCTGTTTTCCAGTATCGTTTTGGACTCTAAAGCACTATGGTAGCTAACCAATGGAGAATATTGTCTTTTCAGTGTCTTTAGTTCGATTTGGGACATTTTCTGGGTTATTTTACCTTAGGTATTTATGTTTTTATCTTATAACTAGCACAAAACTTAATTCTAATATAACAAATTTCCTATATTTAACGAGTATTAATGAATGAAATGAAACTTAAAAGATAAATATGTGGTTTTATGTTTTTGTAAGCAATATTCACATGATAGCGTTAGCTATTAAAGTAGAATCGAGACTTCTCGTAGTGAAAATGTTTATTTTTATTAATTTTAGACTTTATTTGTCTACTCTGTTTTTATGTGAGTATGGGTGCTCATGACAATATATATATATATATATATATATATATATATACAGCGTGTCGCAACTTTCATGGAGCCACTCTTATATCTCAGAAACTGCTCGTGCAATTTTTTTGAAATTTGGGTGATTGATTATTGCCCGCAATTTGAACTTAATGACGTAGGAAAATTTGATAATCATCATTGGCGTACCTATTCAGAGACTTACGTAAGGGGTGATTTTTCGAGAATCTAGTTGGATATTCTTAATCAGCACCTTAAAAAACCCCATTGTACCAAATTTCGTTATGATAGGTTCAAAGGTGGTTGAGATATAGGCCGCAAAAAAAAAACTTTTTCAACGAAATTTTTTTTTTATTTGCATAACGGTACCCAAATGTGAAAAAAATATTCATTTTTTTTTTTTTTTCAGAACAATGTATTTTACTAATGTGATTTAGATTTGAATGACAAGTCCTATTTTTTAATAATGCAAAAATTTGATATAAATATTACATCTAAAAATAAAGTAAGATCAAGAACAAGAATACAAGAAAATTATATTAATAATAGGGAACTAAATAAACTTAAACAATTCTCTCCATTTCTATAAAACCACCATCATTTCGAATACATTGTTCAATTCTTTTTCTTGTATGTCGTATAACTTTCCGAATTTCACCAGGAGTGATTTCAGCACATGCCTGCCTGACTCTGTCCTCTAATTCTTCTCGGCTACGGGATCTGTTCTTGTAAACTTTATTTTTTAAATGACCCCACAAATAGAAGTCAAGAGGTGTGAGATCGAAAGACCTCGGGGGATGGTTTAGAAATGGGGCAATTTCATCCCGCAACAAATTTAAAAAGGCCTTCCCATTTAATCTTGGTATGAAGAATGGCCCAATGATCCGGTCATTCCATATGTCACACCAAACATTGACTTTGGAAATATATTGCCGTTTGGTATTGATAACCCATTTGGGATTTTCGCTAGCCCAAAAGCGACAATTCTGGGAGGATACTACCCCATTTGTGGTAAAGGTAGCCTCATCAGAAAAAATTATATTTTTCAAAAAATTCGCATTATTTAAAAATTCGCCCTGTGCCCAAAAACAAAAATCTAATCTTCTCTGTGTATCCCCATCCTCTAAAGTATGTAATATTTTTGGCTTGAAAGCTCTTTGCCTATTTTTTTTTTAAACAACGCCAAACTCGGTCTTTACTTACATTAAGATCTACTGCTGCTTGTCTTACATTAGATTCTGGGTCTTCTCTAAAATATTGTAAAATACGTCCTTCGTCTGGATATTGTCTATTTTCTAAATCATATTTCTTTTGTCTTAATTTGCGTACGTTTCCTGTGTTTTTAAAATTATTCATGATGTTTGCCACCAATCAGGATGCCGTGCGTTAAATTCAGCAGCAGCTTCTCTATAGGATCTGGCATTATCTCCAACCAATAGAACCAACTCACTTTTCTCCTCAATCGTAAAACAGCGCACCATTTTCTTGATAATACAAAAATTTATCCAATTTAAGCACTTAGTTGAAATACACTCACATACAAATATAGATTTACAAATTGATGTACTTTCAATAATAAATTGACACGTCATAACTTTTGTTTTCATTGCCTACTTGGGTTTGTATTTGTTAATAATAGAATTTTTGCATTATTAAAAAATTAGGAATTATCGTTTAAATCCAAATCACACTAGTAAAATACATTGTTTTGAACAAAAAATGATGAATATTTTTTTCACATTTGGGTAACCGTTATGCAAATGAAAAAAATTTTTCGTTGAAAAAGTTTTTTTGCGGCCTATATCTCAACCACCTTTGAACCTATCATAACGAAATTTGGTACAAAAGGGTTTTTTTAGGTGCTGATTAAGAATATCCAACTAAATTTTATTTTAAAAAATCGCTAATATAAGTTCTCGGAAAATCACCCCTTACGTAAGCCTCTGTATAGGTACGCCAATGATGATTATCAAATTTTTCTACGTCATTAAGTTCTAATTGTGGGCAGTGATCAATCACCCAAATTTCAAAAAAATTGCACAAGCAGTTTCTGAGATATAAGAGTGGCTCTATGAAAGTTGCGACATGCTGTATATATATATATATATATATATATATATATATATATGTTGTTTCTTAGGTTTTCGCGGGTGTTAAATGAAGTGTTGTTGTTGTGTGAAGTGTTGAGTTCAGTTCGAGCAACGAGGAGCAGCAGTAGGCAGCTTTCAGTGAGAACCTGAAGATGGCAGATGAGATTCTGCCGAAACGTCGTTTAGACAACAGTGACTCCTGAAGGAGGCGGGAGAACACCCGGAAGTACAACAACACTATAATAATAATAATACTTTATTCATTTTGAAAATTTATATACAGAATGTGATATACATAATGCAAATAAACCTTAGTAAACTAGTCATCACACAAACGTAATTACATTCTTTCACACCCTTTCACACATTCCATTCATACAGAACGCACAGTCTAGATAGATTAAATTCATATATATATAATCATACGATAGCCCGTAGGCCTTTTTCACGCGCCACGGTTTTCGGTTTTAAACGCGAAATTTATATATTTTTCCTGAATGTTGCGTAGAGATAATATCACTGTAAATTTTATTTTATAGGAATTTATGGTTAGATATTATTCCACGTTACGACCGACTGTTTTTTTTTTGGTTAGATATAAAACATCTTGTCCCAACCACAGTTTATACGATCTCGAAGTTTGTTAGTAAAAAAGAAGTTTATTAACTTACCATAAAAATATCACAGAAACACCTAAGATTAACATATCCCCTCCTCATTAATTCAGTCATGGCCGTTTTTATTAATTTAGTCACACAAATATCTAAAACAGAAACATATAAAATATTTCTAGAATAAAAAATGTAGTGATTATGATAACATGAGATCTAAGTCCTAACGTTATTATGAGATTCTAAAATGAAACAATCAGCTATGTATATGTGTAGGTGCGAACGAGAAAGACTCTGGCTTTGGAGATACAATGTCGGGCAACTTGAGAATTACATTTGTTAAATTTTTGTTACGGGCTCACATGAATAATAAGGTTCATTATGGCTCTTAACTTCTGTAACATCTATTTAGAAATTCAATGAACTAGCATAGCCTAACGTTGTTTTTAAGACTTTTCAAACTTATTCATTTCTGTACAAAATAAAATTATTTGACTTTAAAACTGAAATATTATGCAAATGCATATTAAAACTAATAATGGTTTTTTAAATTTACTTCCTTGTGAATACGTCGTAAGAAAAAAAATTAATTATTGATAAATTAAATATAAGTAATTGAATTTTAATAATAAAGTCAGAAATTAATTTGAAAACGGCCTACCCTATCCGGGCCGTCTTAAAACTTAAAAAATTAGAGGTTTTTTTCAAATAATCAAGTAGAAAAAATTACAAAAAGTGCTTCACAAGTTGCCCTTTTTGATTGACACACATCTCTATATGTCTTTGAAATGAACTGTTTTTAAAACTCTCAGTGTGATCGACCAAAAAGCAATGTCATCCTTTTCTTCATATTTTGGAATGTAGAACAGTAGAAATTTCATTGCAAAGATGCGTACAGGTGTGTATCAATCAAAATGGGCAACTTCTGGAGCACTTATTATAATTTTTTCGGTTCAATTATTTGAAAGAACTTCTGATTATTTAAGTTTATTCTTGAATTTATTGCTCAATAATAGCCAGAGATGTACATACAAAAAATTTTGATTTTTCATTCCTACATTACATGATTGAAAAATATACAGGGTGTTCCATTTGAAAAAATTGAGAAAATTCAATTCAATAGTTCCAATTTGAAAACCGATTTTTGGGAAGTGTATATTCTTAGGAAGTGAAAATTGTTCAAAAACATCACGCAAATGACTCGTAACTGATATTTACAAAAATTTTTCTTAAAATTCATAATGGTGACTGTAGTGATTTTTTTAAAATGCATCTGCAGATAGCATTATTTCAACAAAAAAAATCGCTGCGTTCCAATGGTTGGGATGTACTCAATAATAATATAGAAGTAAAAGGAGTCTAGAAAGAGGCTTCTAAAAATGCACTGACATTTATAGCATTCCATGAAAAAAAAAATGGCACAATCCTATACAATCATCTTGGTTCACTCTAACTCGAGTGCACTATTGCTCCAACCAGTATGCTTTAGAATTATTCATTTAGTAAATCTGTATATAATAATATTTTTACAAAATTTGTAAACTAACCAGCAGGAGAGGCAGCTAAATATCCGTATTTTTCGTAAATGAATATGACTGCTTTTTGAATTCTTGCCTGGGGTTTCCGTGCAGCAATCTGTTGCAGAGCAACTGCTTCTTTAAATTTACCATATTTCATAGCATCAGACTCAGCATACTTCAATCCTAATATAGTTTTTACTAGATTGTCTGGTTTTGTTGTTTTACGTCTGTTTAAGTTTTTCAGTGTTGCCAATTTCTGTCAGTGTAACCTGAAAATAATATTCAATAAAATAAAATTAAAAATCGAAAGCATAAAGGAGCAAAAAACTACATTATATCAAATATTATATATTGTTATTATAACCGTTCATAATAACATTTTAAATCATATAATTTTCGTGAATTTTTTATGGTGGATTATTTTTATGTCGGTATGTGGATATCAGATTTAATGTATTGCTGAGGCCTCTTTCCCACAGGGCGCGATCTGATCGCGCGTTCCAAACGCTTGCGATCTCATGTTATAGTTATCACATTTTTACTCAGTATATCCCCTCCACACAGAGCGCAATCTGTGTATTCGTTCCACCGAGATCGTTACGATCAGTTTCAAATCTTTTGGAGGGGATATACTGAGTACAAATGTGATAACTATAACACGACATCGCAAGCGTTCGGATCGCACCCTGTGGGGAAGAGGCCTTATAGATTTCACAATTAAAAAGCACCAATAGATATATAGTCAAAATGAATCAAAATACTTACTGTACTATGCTGCGTTATAATTGTGATCATAAGAGCGATGACTCCATCCACCATCTACATAAACTTTGGTCCAGGTATTATGACCTTCACCAACTTGACTTATTTCTAATGTAAGCCTGTACTCTTCCTTGCCTGACTCTTCAATGGATTTCCACAAATACGATTTCCAACGATCTCCAAGTTCAAATTCAATTTTATGAAAGAGTTTGTATGACATTGCAGGTATATCTAACACACTTAACTACTCTTCAAGTGAGTATATGTTGATCTAGTGGCTAAAGTTCCCCATACCGCACCATAATTTATTTTTAACTTTTTGTGTTTTGGATCTTCAGTGAATTTTGTTGTTTCTTAGTCACACATGTTGCATTTGAAATTTAATTGACTAACTAATCCAAATTTACGTTCCTCACTAATAGGTTGCATTTTTCCAGTGGTGCATATTTTTGAGTGCTCCATCTGTAAACTTAAGGCCCACTTCAGAACGTAGTTCAGATCAACTATTCTTTGTCCTGATAATACATTATTTTCTTCTTGCTATACCTTTTCTACACAAAGTCATTGTCCCATTACACTGAAAATAAATAAATAATTGTAAAAACGAAATAGGCACTGTGGAATGTAGGTAGAGGTGTATAGCCATTTGCAATTTTAACATGCAAATAAAAAACGCAACAAAAGCTTTACGACCTCAGTAAAATACCATCACTCTTTGTACTATCTCAACCGCTAATTGAATCACTTTTTTATAGGTTTTTAATGTACGTTGGCTTGTTTGATGACACCATACCGACTGGTTCGCCAGCGTTAATAATGAGCTTGTAAAGTTTTTGTTGCATTCTTTACCTGCAGAGAAGCTTAAGCATGGACTGACTATATAACTTGATAAAAGAATCTTAAACATAATATTTTTAGTCGCAAACTCCTCTATAAATCCTTATTTTACTATAAGGAACGTAACCAGACTGCAACCAACAGCTACTCTCCGGGCTATGTGCCCCGCCGAGCGCTGAATTACAAGTCACAAGTCTGGCGAGTTAAGTGTAATAATTGCATATTACCATCAAAACGCTAATGCTTCGATTGCAACAAACACCAGCCGAAAGACTGATCCTACTTAAAGGAGCTCCCTTGCCAGTCGTCACACACCACTTGCAGACTGCGGTTTCGAGCTGTTGGCTCTCGTCAGTGCAAGGTAGGTATGCGACGACCGACATGAGAATCCTTTGACTATAGTACATCCCGGTATTTTTACAATGGCGACATGTAAAACAGCCAGCAGGCGCCATCCAGCGGTCCAGTGTCTGTTGCAATCGAAAAATAAATAGCCTGACTTGGCTTAGCATACATCAAATGTGCTTTTAGAGGGCGGAATATTAAACATAATATTTTTAGTCGCAAACTCCTCTATAAATCCTTATTTTACTATAAGGAACGTAACTAGACTGCAACCAACAGCTACTCTCCGGGCTATGTGCCCCGCCGAGCGCTGAATTACAAGTTACAAGTCTGGCGCGTTAAGTGTAATAATTGCATATTACCATCAAAACGCTAATGCTTCGATTGCAACAAACACCAGCCGAAAGACTGATCCTACTTAAAGGAGCTCCCTTGCCAGTCGTCACACACCACTTGCAGACTGCAGTTTCGAGTGCAAGGTAGGTATGCGACGACCGACATGAGAATCCTTTGACTATAGTACATCCCGGTATTTTTACAATAGCGACATGTAAAACAGCCAGCAGGCGCCATCCAGCGGTCCAGTGTCTGTTGCAATCGAAAAATAAATAGCCTGACTTGGCTTAGCATAGATCAAATGTGCTTTTAGAGGGCGGAATATTAAACATAATATTTTTAGTCGCAAACTCCTCTATAAAATTTTACTACAAGGAACGTAACCAGACTGCAACCAACAGCTATTCTCCGGGTTATGTGCCCCGCCGAGCGCTGAATTACAAGTCACAAGTCTGGCGCGTTAAGTGTAATAATTGCATATTACCATCAAAACGCTAATGCTTCGATTGCAACAAACACCAGCCGAAAGACTGATCCTACTTAAAGGAGCTCCCTTGCCAGTCGTTACACACCACTTGCAGACTGCTGTTTCGAGCTGTTGGCTCTCGTCAGTGCAAGGTAGGTATGCGACGACCGACATGAGAATCCTTTGACTATAGTACATCCCGGTATTTTTACAATAGCGACATGTAAAACAGCCAGCAGGCGCCATCCAGCGGTCCAGTGTCTGTTGCAATCGAAAAATAAATAGCCTGACTTGGCTTAGCATAGATCAAATGTGCTTTTAGAGGGCGGAATATTAAACATAATATTTTTAGTCGCAAACTCCTCTATAAATCCTTATTTTACTATAAGGAACGTAACCAGACTGCAACCAACAGCTACTCTCCGGGCTATGTGCCCCGCCGAGCGCTGAATTACAAGTCATGTCGCTATTGTAAAAATACCGCGATGTACTATAGTCAAAGGATTCTCATGTCGGTCGTCGCATACCTACCTTGCACTGACGAGAGCCAACAGCTCGAAACTGCAGTCTGCAAGTGGTGTGTGACGACTGGCAAGGGAGCTCCTTTAAGTAGGATCAGTCTTTCGGCTGGTGTTTGTTGCAATCGAAGCATTAGCGTTTTGATGGTAATATGCAATTATTACACTTAACGTGCCAGACTTGTGACTTGTAATTCAGCGCTCGGCGGGGCACATAGCCCGGAGAGTAGCTGTTGGTTGCAGTCTGGTTACGTTCCTTATAATAAAATAAGGATTTATAGAGGAGTTTGCGACTAAAAATATTATGTTTAATATTCCGCCCTCTAAAAGCACATTTGATGTATGCTAAGCCAAGTCAGGCTATTTATTTTTCGATTGCAACAGACACTGGACCGCTGGATGGCGCCTGCTGGCTGTTTTACATGTCGCTATTGTAAAAATACCGGGATGTACTATAGTCAAAGGATTCTCATGTCGGTCGTCGCATACCTACCTTGCACTGACGAGAGCCAACAGCTCGACACTGCAGTCTGCAAGTGGTGTGTGACGACTGGCAAGGGAGCTCCTTTAAGTAGGATCAGTCTTTCGGCTGGTGTTTGTTGCAATCGAAGCATTAGCGTTTTGATGGTAATATGCAATTATTACACTTAACTCGCCAGACTTGTGACTTGTAATTCAGCGCTCGGCGGGGCACATAGCCCGGAGAGTAGCTGTTGGTTGCAGTCTGGTTACGTTCCTTATAGTAAAATAAGAATTTATAGAGGAGTTTGCGACTAAAAATATTATGTTTAATATTCCGCCCTCTAAAAGCACATTTGATCTAAAAGAATCTTGTAGGTCAAATTTTTCAGGTGGTAAATTTCGGACTATGAGACTGTCATTTTTATTTTGTGAATTTAAACATTTTGGTGGAATTTCAGCAAGATTCGGACAGCTTTTATTTTGCAACTCTTGGCTACTATTTACTGAGTTTACATTCACTGGGTTATTTTTTGAATTTTGTACATGAATCTTGCAATTCTCAACTGTTGGTAAAAATTCTTTATTCACAAAATGAGGATGGCTGGTATAAATAATTATGAATTTATAAAATTTTATAGTGCATTTGCGCATACTTACTATATGCACTCATAATATCTCAATTTGTATTACTTACTTTATTAGAATCGTAGTTGGTAGAATCCAGTATTATATAGTTATTTGATCCCCAATATCCTCAACGTTGTGGTATTCAGGCCCATCTGTATTTATTAATATATTACAGCCAAAGATTACTTCATTCACGTTTTAATTATTATAACCACAATAATATGGCTCTTCAGGGCAATTCCAGTCTTAAAAAAGAACAAGATCCGAAGAAATTTTTTTTAACACTCCTTGGAGCCACCCTGGTGCTCTGGTGAGAAGTTTGAAAACTAACTTTTCGATTCAGTTTTTAACTCTACAATTGTACAATATTACAATTGTAATGAAGTATACAATACTACAGGAATACTGTATACTTTCATTCCAGTTTAACTTATTTTAATCATGCATGGATCAAGTAGTTCAGTTTTAGATTAGTTCAATACCTGATTAGTTGTTTTGTTAACTTTTAATTCTAACTTCACCAGGCCGTGTGCATTTCGTGCCGGGTGCAAAACCACGTGACCGTGATTGTTGGGTATAAAATAGCTAGCCAGAAACCAGTAAATTCAGAGCTTGACTTTCACCTTTCTCGAGTGTGTTGAACTGAGATAACCGGAAGCTCAAGTTTCTCCGGCGCCGTGGCAGCCGCTGGCCAAGTATCTGTTAGGGAGGATCCGAGTGCGTTGAACTGGACCTCCTGTCAGATTGATTCGAGTGTATTGAACTGGATCTCTCCTGAAACAGATTTCTTAGTCGCGTCTGTTATGTCCTGGAACTTCGATTAGAGAATTGGGGTTACGACGACGTACATACAGGAAATATGTTACACTCTCTCTCTCTCTCTCTCTCTCCGATTACTATGATGTACTTACGTAATAACAAGATTGTCGCAACCTAAGCCATAAAAGATATGGCCACACTGTACATATAATTATTAGGAAAATAAAAAAAAATGTCTTATTTTGGATCTGGATTTTAATTAATATTAACATTGAACCCTGGAATAATCTCCAAACCAGCTACCCGAGCAAAACAAGCATCACATTTTGGCGCCCGAGCAGTTCAACAATCTAATCCAGATACGCCGGCTATTACATTTCACAACCAGGACGACTTTGTACAGAAATTGTCAATATTACATAGTTTTTACGTTATCATAGTAACTGAATAAAAAGAGAAATATTTTAACAAGGACAACTTGCCAGATAAACTCACCAGTCCCACCAGAGAAACAATTAATTATCCGAAATTAGTTTGTCCGAATCGGAAGGGGCATATGGTCTCGAAGTTGCAGACGAAACTGTAGGATGGATCTACAAACTAAAGAAGGATGAACTACAGCAAGAAATTTCAAAACATGGTGGAAAAAGCACCGGAACGGTCGAAGAATTACGTTCAAGATTAAAAAACATTATTCGAGAAAACAAACCGGCCGCTAGCCCGAATCTCATTACTTCGAATCCACAAGCCGTTAGCCCGAATCTCATTACTTCGAATCCACAACTAACACCTGTTAATGCCGTCCTCGACCAAGTCCGCAAGTGGAATGTCCATTTTGATGGGAAAAGAGATGCTATCTCATTTTTAGAAAGAGTACAAGAACTATAAGATGGCTACAATTTCTCTAATGAACAAATGTTGCGGGCTTTACCAGAATTATTGCAAGGCGATTGTTTATTATGGTACCGGAATAATAAAAATGCTTGGATGACATGGAATAACTTTCTTACAGACTTTAAATCATTTTACTTACCTGCAGATTATAACCTTAACCTGGAAGAAAAAGTAAAGTCCCGCATTCAAGGAGAATCTGAAAATATAAAAGATTATGTCATTGCCATTCAAACATTGCTAAGACGATTGAATAATGTCTCTCCGGAACAACAATTATACAGAATATACACGAATTTACGCCCTGAATATAGGAAATATATCAGGAGGCGTGATTTTGTGACTCGCAGAACTTCTAAGCCTAGCAAACGATTACGAGATGCGCGCGGAGACATATTATCCCGAGATTGTAATTGCCTAGAACGTCAAAACATGGGAAACGACGAAGGAACTACGCAAGTCCGAGGTCGGCGCAGTTTCGACTAGGTTCTACCTCGTTTTCACAGATGACGTTGACGCACGAAGTAGACAACCGTCTCAAGTTACAACTTACTATCGAGAACTACTCGTTCGAAGCATTAATCGACACCGGTTCGGCACACTCATATATAGGTGACGCTGTACACACCTTGTGTGAGAGAAATAATGTAAGTCATTTTGCCTGTGACCAAAAGGTGGAGTTAGCTGATTGTTCAAGAATTGATATTAATAGAGGGTTCACTATTAAATACTCAATAGCTCAAAAACAATGGACGGACAATTTCCTATACTTACCTAAATTGGCTCCCGATATTATATTAGGTATGGATTTGTTACTAAAACATGGATTTAGCGCAAATTTAGACAAACAGAAGTTCCGAATAATGGGAAATTGGTATGACATAAAGGGCACAACCAAAGAAAGTACGCGATTGGCGAGTATTGCCCAGCCGACAATATCGGAACAAGAACGCCTGTCACAGTTCTTACAAGCAGAACTACCGAAGTTCAATCGAATTAAAGGCGTTACCCAACTGATCACACACAAAATACGGCTTATAAAAAATACCCCTATTAAACAAAGACACCGGCCTTTAAATTCAGCCATGCAGGAAATAGTCAACACAGAACTAGACCAAATGTTACAAGATGGTATAGTAGAACCTTCTAATAGCCCGTGGAATAATCCCGTCATCATGGTTAGGAAAAAAGACAATAAATTTAGATTTTGCATTTATTTCAGGAAGGTAAACGAAGTTTCAATGAAAGATGCATACCCGTTACCATTTATAAATTCTATCCTAGACAAGCTAAAAGAAGCTAAATTTATATCAACTTTAGATCTACGTTCTAGCTACTGGTTGATACCTTTAACCGATGATAGTAAACCAATAACGGCTTTTACAGTTCCAGGCAGGGGTTTATATCAATTTAAAGTTTTACCTTTTGGCCCCCACTCTGCTCCGAGCACATTTTAGAGACTTTTAGACAGAATTATTACTCCCGAAATGACGTATGCTTTCGCATACCTAGACGACATCGTGATTATAAGTAAAACATTTGAAGGACATCTGAAACATTTAAAAGATATTTTCAAACGGCTTTTAGAAGCAAATTTACAAATGAATCCAGATAAATGTAATTTCTGTAGAAAGGAACTTAAATATCTAGGCCTCCTAGTATGCGAAGAAGGCATTAAAACAGATCCAGATAAAGTTAAAGCAATTCTAACTATCCAAGCACCGAAAAACGTCAAACAATTACGTCGTTTTCTCGGAATGTCGTCCTGGTACAGAAGATTTATACAGGGATACTCAGAAATTGCTGCACCATTGAATAGACTTTTAAGAAAACACACACGCTGGAGATGGTTTCAACTGGAAGAAAACGCTTTTAATACCTTAAAAAAATCATTAACCGAAGCTCCCATATTAAATTGCCCTGATTTCTCAAAAACATTTTACCTGCAGACGGACGCATCAACAGAAGGTTTAGGTGTGGCTCTCATACAAAAAATCGACAACCAGGATCGAGTTATAGTATATGCAAGCCGTTCTTTATCCAACGCTGAAAAGAAAATGTCGGCGGTCGAGCTCGAATGCGCAGCAATTGTTTTCGGAATAAGGAAAAACCTACATTATCTGATGGGATATCATTTTGTAGTCATAACAGACCATCAAAGTTTAAAATGGTTAAATTCTATAAATTCCCTTAGTGGACGTTTAGCCAGGTGGGCAATGGAATTGCAACAATACGACTTTGAAATAAAATACCGAAAAGGAGCACTAAACAAAATTGCAGATGCGCTTTCCCGCTAACCAATCGTCGAACAAAATACAGATACAGACGAATTTCTTTTTACTATCGGAGAAGCCGAAAACTGTGAATGGTACGAGAACACCGTCAGATTAGTTAAAGAAAAACCCGATAAAAAACCAGACTACTGCTTGGAAAATGGAAATCTTTATCGTCATGTTTGGACAAATAACGGTTTTACAGACGACGAATTCTCCAACCCATGGAAGCTGTGTATCCCGCAGCAGAAAAGAAAACAAATTTTGTTCGAAAATCATGACGCACCTAGTGCAGGTCACTTAGGAATAGCAAAAACTATCACCCGAATTTCAAATAAATATTACTGGCCTAGAATGCACAGAGATATAACCAACTATGTTAGACGATGTTCCAGCTGTCAAAAATACAAACAATCACAACAACAGCCCGCTGGAAAAATGCAATTTCCAAAAGTAAACGGATGTTGGGATACTGTTAGTATAGACATTGTAGGCCCGCTCCCAAGGTCTAGCAAAGGGAACACAAATCTAATTGTGATGCAGGACAGATTCACTAAGTGGGTAGAATGCCACCCTGTAAGAAAAGCAACCTCCACTACGATCTGTACAGCCCTGAAAGAAAAAATTATCTCCCGTTTCGGATGTCCAAATAGCATTATCTCCGATAATGGCAAACAGTTTACAAGTAATGAATTTACTAACATGTTGTCTGAATATGGTATTACACACCGTACTACTACACCATATTCACCCCAATGCAACCCCGTAGAGAGGACAAATAAAGTTTTAAAAACCATGATAGCTCAGTATACAGAAAATGATCACCGGAAATGGGACCGATATTTACCCGAATTTACATTGGCCATGAATTCCGCCAGACATGAATCCACTGGGTTTTCACCAGCTATGCTGAATTTCGGAAGAGAATTAACGTTACCTGGCATCCTTAATAAGGAACAACCCTCCGCAAATTTACCTGACGCCAATGTTCCACCAACACGCATAAAGAACCTAGAAAAATTGTCAGAAATTTTTGAACTAGTACAATTAAACTTGGCAAAGGCCTACCAGTCACAGAGCCGACACTATAACTTACGCCGCCGAGACTGGACCCCAAGTATTGGAGACCGAGTTATGAAAAGAGAGCACCCGCTGTCCTCAGCAATCCGAAATTTTAACGCAAAACTTGCTCCAAAGTTCTCAGGCCCATACATAGTGGAACGGATTATATCACCAGTAGTAGTTGAGATCAGACTCCCCACCCGACGGAAAGTGGAACGAGTCACGTTAAGGATTTAAAAAAGGCATATACATGAAAGAAGAGTTCCCAGCTCAGTCGTGCCGAGTCTTAATTAGCGAAATGTCTTCACCAACAACTTTCGAAATCCCAGCACCCTCACTGCTAAGTTCCCCAAAAAGGTGTCCGAGACGAAAACGGGAAAAGAAGAGGAATCATGAGAGGAGACCTTTTCGTATAAAAAATCCCGACGGCACCGTAACGAGAATTTATAAGCCACTCGTCTCCGGCATTTCCCGTCTCCCCGGAAATCCATAAACTTTCCTCATTTATTTTCTCACCAGGAAAAGATTAATTTTAATTTTATATTCTGTTTAAAATACATTTATTTCTTAGATTCATTTATTATATTTCATATAACTTGTTAAAAGCAAAGGATAGTTTTTATATTTAAAGATATCAGTATCTCAATTAAATGTTTTATTGAATTTTTTTTGGATAGCTTATTTTGAAGAAAAAAAAAACAAAAACTTATTTACCTGCTGTTTGAACCATACTTATATTATGTTTCTTTGTTTTAAGATTGTTCCCACAGATGACTCCACGCCTGCATTGTACATATAACCAGAGGCGTACTACAATTTTTTAAGAAGGGCACCCTAATGTTTTGACCCGTTTCGAAATCAGATGATGGATTCCGAAAAACTTGTTCACTTGTTGTATTACCGTTTATGTAAAATATGTAAAATAATTTTAACTTACCTGTTTAGCTTTAAGATATATGTTAGACAATAATTTTTTTTGATTCGTAGAGAGAGAAGAAAGGGGGGAGTGTAATGAAGTATATACAATACTACAGGAATACTGTATACTTTCATTCCAGTTTAACTTATTTTAATCATGTATGGACCAAGTAGTTCAGTTTTAGATTAGTTCAATACCTGATTAGTGCTTTTGTTAACTTTTAATTCTAACTTCACCAGGCCGCAACTTGCGTGCCGTGTGCATTTCGTGCCGGGTGCAAAACCACGTGACCGTGATTGTTGGGTATAAAATAGCTAGCCAGAAACCAGTAAATTCAGAGCTTAACTTTCACCTTTCTCGAGTGTGTTGAACTGATAACCGGAAGCTCAAGTTTCTCCGGCGCCGTGGCAGCCGCTGGCCAAGTATCTGTTAGGGAGGATCCGAGTGTGTTGAACTGGACCTCCTGTCAGATTGATTCGAGTGTATTGAACTGGATCTCTCCTGAAACAGATTTCTTAGTCGCGTCTGTTATGTCCTGGAACTTCGATTAGAGAATTGGGGTTACGACGACGTACATACAGGAAATATGTTACACTCTCTCTCTCTCTCTCTCTCTCTCCCCGATTACTATGATGTACTTATGTAATAACAAGATTGTCGCAACCTAAGCCATAAAAGATATGGCCACACTGTACATATAATTATTAGGAAAATAAATGTCTTATTTTGGATCTGGATTTTAATTAATATCAACATTGAACCCCGGAATAATCTCCAAACCAGCTACCCGAGCAAAACAAGCATCACACAATTCCCCACATTGCTATATTTTTGTTTGCAAATATTTTTTTAAATTTCGTAAATTTTTTGAGGTGGAGAACTATGACGTGTCTTCTTTTTATAATATTTTTGTAACAATTTATTTTTTTATTTATTTTTTTATACATTTATTTAACGTCGGCCTATTTCCGCTACTGAGGCCTAACACCGACGCCTGTAGACGAGCTACCCCCAACCAGAAATTTTGCCGAACCTCTCCCCTTAAGAAGAGTAGGGATCTTTTACTTGCCTAACATTTAATAGACAAGGGACTGACGGCTTTACATCCCCTCCGAAGGATGGTATATCTCCTATACAACCCTCGCCTAAGGTTGTATAGCTTCCGCGCATACACTGATATACAAGCCGCTGGAAGATGTGTGAGGCGAGAACGCGGTTTCCGTTGGAATGGTCACCAATCCAAGTACTAACCGCGCCTGTCGTTGCTTTACATCACATGCCGAAGTATGTACATAGTAAAGACGCACCTACGCTCGCCCCAACAATTTATTTAAAAATATACTAATGAACTTACTCTTTTCTTTTCGACCAAATTTCTTTCAATGTTTTCCCTCCCTAGTTGACTTCCTTTTATATATGAACTTGTGACGTCCTATAACCTTAGATCACAGTAACCAATAATGAAGTCCTTTCTTCTATCAGTAAATCTAAAAAAAAATATATATATATATATAAAAATTGCATTGTTAACTTGAAATATTAGTCCAATCGCTAAGTATTTTTACTTAGAAACAAACAGTATGTACTTAGCTACTATAGCTCGCTTGAAAAAATTGCAAATAATTTCTCACATTTCACAGCAGCATCCTTACTTTCAATGATGATCAATTATAACTGTTTATTGAACATATCACCCCTGGCCTCCCAAACTATTGCTCTATGTGAGCATGTATGATGAAAGCTGGACATAAAGTGAAAGGATATCCCATGTCACATTTTTTTTTTGCTAACTATGAGAGGTTATTCTGTGATGATTAGGCTAAATTTCAAATGTTTTGCATTTATTTCAATTTCGCTCAAATTTCATATCCAAAACAAAAAAAATCGAGTAACGCATTATCTGCGACCCTTGTACAAGCATATGTAAATTTTTAGGCTATGCCGCTTTCGTTTCATTAATTATTATTATCATTATTATATTCACAAAGGCACTATTCATTTGAGAAATTCAGAGGATAACAAAAAGAAACGTACGTATTATAGCTTCAGAAATATATGCAAGCACAATTGACATTTGCGCAAAATATAACCTACTAATTATTGTAAAATAATTTCAGACTATCATGATCTAAATTTTAAATAATATATTACTTACCTACTGTAATCAATGAATCAATCGTCATGCAGTAAATACACAAATTTTTAGTATTTTCACACTCAATGTATATTGCACAACCATAAACATAAACGGAAATGTTGAGTCGGTTCGTAAATGACCGTAAATTACTTACTGAATGAAATATAAAATTTAGCCTTGAGAGCTTCAGTATCATATTTATGTGATGTAAATAAACGTGTTATGTTACGTCTTTTATGCTAACTAAATATGCGCAACCAACAATACTTTAAAATGTTCTCTGTGTCACCGAGTTTTGTCTGCGACTGGTACAAATATAAACAAAAATCGCCTCGCGATTACAATTCGTACGGTCCTGCTAAGGTCCCGTAACTGCCTAGACTACTGGGCTTCTGTGTTATCGACAAAACAATGTAATTCTCGATTACTTGCCGCGATTGACTGAGAGCATGCAAAGGCACTCTTAAAATCTATTTACGTGAGAACATAGTTATCCTAATTAAGAAACATAATACGTAAAGAAAGCGTACTAAATAAGGAACATGTTAGATATCACCTTAAAAACAATCTATGTTTTAAGTGAAATTTTAAGAACTTTTATGCATCCTATTTTGACTGGTTTTTGGTAAGTCGACTGTCAAGATTGCATATGTTACAAATCATGTAAAAACTATCATATAGGTAGGTACCCATAACAAAATGTTCAGAACATATTCTTGCATTTTTTATTTTCGATTCAAGAAAATCATCTGCTGGGCTCATATTTCTATTCTTGCAGTCTCTACTTGTCAGAAAATGTCACTGTTCTTTTTTTAATTTCATTGATTAGTGCATTCTGTTTCTAAAATGGTAACAAATTTAAACTTATTAGAAACTTTTGAGCTTGAAGTACAACCCTGCCAAAAAGTACTCATGCTCATAGAAGCAAATAAAAATAAAGCTGTTATCATCATCTACATAAATCCTCCTCATGCTCATAGAAAAGTATACATTTTGAATTACTTTGGAGGTGTTTCTATATGCCATTTTTGGAATTAGTAATATTGTTAGAAAATATAAATTTCACAGCAATAGATATTAATCTTTTATAAAACCATTAATATTAGTAAATAGAAATTACTACTACCTAACCTATTATATTTTATGTCAGTATTGGCTTATACCAAATCTACGAATGTATATATTACATGAGCATGAAGTAAATAAGTCAAGCTTAACAAAAAAAAACGAAAAAAACTCAATTATAAATAAGCACTAATAACGCTAATTAGTGCTTATTTATACAATTTACAAGTTAATGTCAACATAACTGACAACAAATTTTCTTTTTCCAATAACAGCACTGATACACTATATATCGAAATATATTTCAAACTAGGCTTTTAAAAAAATGTTAATAAATGTCACCACACAAATTTGATATTAAAATTATGCACCACTAATATTTAAATCGATCACAAACTAAGACATACTCTTATGTAAAATTCTTCAAAATGCAACGGAACCGTTTTCAGGCTGTCAAATGATGACGTCACTGCTAGAACTTCCATTGAATACCTTTTGATTCAAAATTTTTCTATACAGTTTGATAAAGAAATTTAGTTCTAACTCACATGTTGTAATTATTCATGTTCATTTTGGTATATCTGTTTTAATCATGTATGTAGTCATTAGTAAGTATTTTAACATTCTATATTATATGACTCTTATTAAATAATAATTTATGTATAGGTCTTGAAAAAGGGAATAAATAATTTCCGAAAGGTTGACAAAGTAACAAAAGAGTTTTCTTTTTCTGTTTTGTGGCCGTAAACTTTTCACCTGTAACTGCAACCTCAAGATATATACATATATATATTAAAACATAATATTTCAGTCTCAAGCTCCTCTATAAAATCCTTATTTTACTATAAGGAATGTAACCAGATTGCAACCAACAGTTACTCTCTAACAACAATACAATAACCAACAGCTATTCTCCGGGTTATATGCCCCGTCGAGCGCTGAATTACGAATTACAAGCCTGGCATGTTAAGTGTAATAATCACATATTACCAACAGAACGCTTAAAGCTTCGATTGCAACAAACACCGGCCAAAAGACTATTTCCTACTTAAAGGAGCTCTTGTGCCAGTCATTCTATATACCACTTGCAGACTACAGTTTCGAGCTGTTGGCTCTCAATCGTACAAGGTAGGCTGTAATGACCGACGGTTAGCGAAACGCGCATTGAATAGTGTATTCAAGTTTTTTGGTGTTTTCCAAAAGTTGTTTTCTTACACTAAAGATATTGATTTTGGTAAAATAGCCTTCACACAAAAACTCCTCCACCTTTGGGACCCTGCCCCGGCGTAGGATTGTCTCCTTAAACAGAAACATGGAGCAAGTTGAAAGAGGGTCTCAGACAACTTTTCAAAACTTGATCTATTTAGTACGTATTTATCATGTAATTAAATGTAAAGAAATAGAAACCCTTTTTCAACTGCTTTTTAATTGTAGGTCTTCAATTACAATTGCAAAGTATCATTATGCTATGTTTCTATTTTTCATTTTAGTCAAAAAGCCGAAGCATAATGTGTTTATAACAAACTAATTTAAAAAATAGTGTTTTTATTATTATTATTTTTTTTAACATTTATTTAACGTCGGTCTATTTCCGCTACTGAGGCCTATCATCGATGCCTGTAGACGAGCTACCCCCAACCAGGAATTTTGCCGAACCTCTTCCCTTAAGAGGAGTAGGGATCTTTTACTTGCCTAACATTTAATAAACAAGGGACCGACAGCTTTACATCCTCTCCAAAGGATGGTATATCACCTACACAACCCAAGGTTGCATAGCTTCCGCGCATACACTGATATACAAGCCGCTGGAAGATATGTGAGGCGAGAACACGGTCTTCTTTGAAACGGTCGCCCATCCAAATACTAACTATGCCTAACGTTGCTTTATATCGCATATATAAGTATGTACATAGTAAAGACGCATCTACGCTCGCCCCTTTATTCAAAAAATATTTCTACCATCAAACTCACTTATAGGGTAAGTAAATATTATAATCGCAAATTTGACGCAATTTTTTGTTTAATAATTTGTGCTAAATATGACGAACATCGAGTTATTATGATAATTTAAGACTTAACAAATTTTTTAGAAATATTTAATTGTTTGCAACTTAATAGAAATGATTTATTGTTCTAGCTTTGTTGAATTTAATTCTGAAGAAGCCCATATTTTCATTATATCGATATGATAAATATAAAAAAGTTCTCCTTATAACTCCTTAAATGTGATCTATTTCATTAATAAAATTCTTACTCTCCAGATAATTCCATTCAAACTTTGGTTTGAAGTATTCATTATGCACGTGGCAGAAAGGCATATGTTGTAATTGAAAATTTTACAATCCTATCATAGTGTTTTTATTTGTTTATATACCGGGTGTCAACAGAATCATTAGATAAGTCATAGTTTCCAGAGTTTTCAAGATATAAGTCTAAAACAACTTGGCAGAGGTAATATATACCAAAAGCTACCAATTTTTCACTATTTGAAACTTTTCCATCATTTCCCATTTCCAAGGAAATAACAACTTTGAAATTTTAAATGGAACACCCTGTATATTCTTACATTTTTGGATTCCGCAGACGATTTTATTTCTGTATTTGGTACTGGCCACTAATTTTCGTGGCCACACTAAGTTAGTTACCGTCTATTACACCCTGTCCCCCAGAAGTTGAGGAATATTTTGCATAAAATGTTTCAACACTATTAAGTTATCTCATTCATAAATAATAAATAATATAATTTAGCGAATTCGCATTACTTTATGTTTATTAAAAAAAAATCAATAATGATGATGAACTAACGACAGTAATAAAAAAAATATATGACAATACAAAATTCAAACAAAATAATTCTAGAATTATTATTATATTTCTAGAAATATAATATAACTACAGATAATGCAAACTAGCATGGCACAACAGATGCGTATATAAGGAAGCGGGAGAGTCGCTATTAAATAAGGCTAAAATACTAAAATAATTTAGTAAGTACTTACTGTATTTTAGCCCCATCTAACAACGACTCTCTTGCTTTCCTATACACGCATCTGGTGTGCAAAGCTAGTTTGCATTATACTATATATATTACTAGATTACAAAACTTAATCCTCGTTTTCGTTTGGCTAGTTCATCAAGAAATCCTTACGGGGCAGCTGTATATTTTAATTAATATACCAGTTATATACCCAGTTGTACTTCTAAGGTATGAGTTTAAAAAATATTTCAGATTAGAAAATGATCTTTCAGCTGTGCTTGTGGTAACTGGTAAAGTTATGAAAATTTGTAACAATCTTTTTATATTATATTACAATCAACATATAGCTGAACCACATTTGTAGGGACTGGAGCATTTGCAACTAAATATTTCTGATTCCATAATTCATATTCCCCATTCAAAATGCTTTCACTGCTGTTTAAAAAAAATGTTATTTGCGTATAACTTGTGCAGTTTCAGAGACGACTGAAAATCATTTTCTTTATCTTCGGATGCGGACGAAGGAAACAATGCCTTAAAAAGTCTTATAGTCTCTTTATGTTTTAAAAATTTGTCTTCCAGATTAGAAATTAAAGAGTCTAAAAAGGGAATGAAAATTGTTGCCCTAAAATAATCATTTGCTGAAGCCGTTGATATAACTAACCTTTGACTTCGTCCAGTGGCTAACCTCGGTATTTTGATATCAATGTCATGTTCTTTAAGGACATCTTCTGCTTGTTGAAAAATTACTGTGAATCTTCAACATCACATCTTACAGCCTTTACTTGATCGTAACTGTCCGAACTAATTGAAGAGCAGCGCACAGATCTAAATTCTTTGCTTGTAGGAACTTACTCAGAAGCAACATGAATGCATAGACTGTTTTTAGACAAAACAGTGATAGTATAAATTTCGATGTCCTTAAACAGGTAAGTAAGGAATTGGCTCCAGAGGATGTATCACGATCATCCCAGGTCTCAATCTCTTCTAAAGTTTCAAAGCTTCACAGAGAGGCTTGTACAATTCTTCCATCACCATAACCGAGTCATGCCTCTCCACCCAACGAGTTGGACACAATTTCTTGAGTCAATGTTTCTTCGTTTCGGGTAACAATATTTCTATTTTTTGAAGTAACACATTCCTTCCACTTCCAAACTCTTGTGCGACGTGATCGGGATAGACAAATACGTGGAGGGAGCGTTTTGTTTGACATTAAATCTGAATACAAGCACTCTGTCATGGATATAATGGTAGAAACTGAATCATCTGTGGAATTTCTTATCGTACAGATTACCTTAAACAAGCAAAAATGTGCAGTTGGTGTAATATATTGTCCTCCTAATGTTCATTACTCACAAATATCTGTTCTGTCCTATATATTTTATACTTTTATTTGAAATAACATTGAAAATTACATGTTACTAGGTGATTTAAACATTAACCTTATGGATAACGGAACTTCAGTAAACTTTTTAAACAGCATATTACTTCAGCATCATTGTAAACAAACAAAAACGATTAAAAGACTGCTACGATAAAAGAAATATAAGTACAAAAAATATAAACACAAATGGTAATATTTACAAATATGGGAGCTACAGTACAGCTGTTAATAAGCAGAGGGAACTTAAGCAAATACAAAAGTCTCAAATCAAAGTAACAAATATAATAATCTTACATTGAAAGAAAAAGTGGAACCTGAAACTAGTAATTCAAACAATATCAACAAAAATGAAAATAAATAACGGCTTCATGGTGAGCTCATATATATCACTGATGATCAAAATGACTCTGAATTTCAGGAAGTGACAGCAAAGAGGAAAAATAACAGATCTGTTAAAAAATGAGTAGGGAATGCAGTTGTCTCAGATGTTACAAAAAATGCAGAATTTGTAGGGAAAAACAAAAAGTTATGGTTTTATGTAAATAGAGTTAAAAAGCACATTACATGTGATGCAATTCTAAACTACTTAAAAAGAAAATCAAAATCTAACTTTACTGAGGACTTTTTTATAAAGGAGCTGCCAACAAAAGAATATCAAAACAAAGTTTTTATGACAGGTGCCCCACTGGATGCAAAAGACGAGCTATGCAGTGACGGCTTTTGGCCTAGAGGATTAGGATATAGACGTTTTGATTTTGATAGGTATCATAATTATTAAAAAAGTCAAAGTGATGATTTTTTATAATATTTCAACATGTAAAAGATAGTTCAAATGTGCATTTAGAGGGCGGAATATTAAACATAATATTTTTAGTTGCAAACTCCTCTATAACATCCTTATTTTACTATAAGGAACGTAACCAGACTGCAACCAACAGCTACTCTCCGGGCTATGTGCCCCGCCGAGCGCTGAAATACAAGTTACAAGTCTGGCGCGTTAAGTGTAATAATTGCATATTACCACATCACAGTCTAGGATATTTGTTTTCGCAGTGCTTGAAGATATGACAAGAACTGGTTCCGGTCCTATAAATTTTGATGTCGCACCCTCTCTAGCTAGGCAATCGGCAATTTCATTGCCCTCCAGCTCAGAGTGGCCAGGCACCCAGACCAGAGTCCATTTGTTGTTCTTACCCAATTGGGTTAGAGCTTTTTGGCAGTTCCACACTGTTTTAGAATTACAGCGATAGGATCCAAGAGCTTTAAGGGCTGCTTGGCTGTCTGAGAAGATTTTTATTGATCTGTGTCTAGGGTGGGTTGATTCCAGCCTCCGTACACACAGTTCAATGGCATATATTTCAGCCTGAAAAATTGTCGCAATATCACCCAGGCTCGAAGTTATTCTTACCTTTGGGCAGCGACTGTAAACTCCAGCTCCTGTTCCTTCAGGAGTTTTGGAACCATCTGTATACCAACAGCTGTCTGCCTTCTGTAGGTCGGTTTTATTCCGATCCCACTCATCTCTTTCAGGAAATAGGATGTTGAAAGGCAGCTCATGGTTGGTTCTGATAGGCATCACATCAGAAGGCATACCTAGGATGCTGTGACTGTTTAGGTCATCAATCAATACGTTGCGTTCCATGATGATAGCCTGCGGCATATTAATTGCCGATTGTTGGAGTCTATATGTTGCCCACCTAGCTTCTCTCTCCAAGTAAATATGGAGAGGTGGTAAGTCTAGGAGGATTTCCAAAGCAGCTGACGGTGTGGTGCTTATAGCACCAGTTATTGCCAGGCATGCTAGTCTCTGTAAACCAGAGAGTTTGACTTTGGCCGACTGTTGTAGCCCTTTCGACCACCAAACTATGGAGCCATACGTTATCATTGGTCTAATGACCGTAACGTATATCCAATATATTTGCTGGGGACCCATACCCCAGGATTTTCCACAAATTCTACGGCATGTCCACAGGGACAGCCTTGCTTTATGGATTACCTTTTTCAGGTGGGAATTCTAGTTGAGTGATCTATCCAGCGTAATGCCTAGATATTTCACCTCATCCGAAAATGGAATGGTTTCACCTAGTAAGGAAGGTGGTTCTAAGTTATCCAGCTTCCTTTTCCTGGTGAAGGGTACTATCACAGTTTTGCGGGGATTGACAGACATCTGTTCCCTCTCACACCAGATGTGCACTGTATCTAGTACCTCTTGAAGGGTATGAGAGAGTACCTCTTCAGATTTACCTTTAACCATGATGACTAGGTCGTCTGCATATGCCAGAATCTAGGCTTCCCTCAGAGATAAAATGGCCAGCAGGTCATCCACAAGTAGTGACCACAGAAGGGGGGAAAGAACCCCACCTTGTGGGCACCCTCTCGCGGCCCTAAAGCTGACCGTTTTCCCCTGTAAAGTTGTCGTTATGAATCTGTTTTCCAGCATAGCTCGGATCCAGTCAGTTATGGTTAGCTCGATTCCTCTAGCAGCTGCCGCTGTGTATAAGGAATCCGACAGTGCATTATTGAATGCTCCTTCAATGTCGAGAAAAGCAGCCACTGCAATCTCCTTTTCCTGGAGGGATTGAGTGATTTTCCCGACTAGGTTATTAAGTGCTAGTTCTGTTGATTTGCCTGGATGGTAAGCATACTGGTGGGTATTAAGGGGATGAATGCTCAGGATGTTCCCCCTAATATATCCATCCAGCACTTTTTCCAGGCCTTTCAACAGAAATGATGTCAGGCTAATGGGTCTTAGCGATTTAGGGTACGGTTCTGTCCGCCCCATTTTTGGTATATATACCACTTTAACCGCCGCCCAACTGGATGGTATATGACTCCACACCAGACTAGCTCTGTAAAGTCTGATGAGGAATGGTAGTAGTATCTCCAGTCCGTTTTGCAACAGCGCTGGAAAAATACCGTCCTCACCCGGCAATTTGAGTGGTTGGAAAGATTTAATAGCCCACTCAATGGTTGTTGCTGTGATAACTTTTTTAGCTACCAACCAATCATTTTTACAGGGTCGTTTATACCGGCACCTCGATAGTGGCAGCTGTTGGTTATCCGGCAGAACCGAACTTCCTGGGAAGTGGTTCTGTGCTAGAAGCTCTAGGGTTTCCTTTCCAAAATGATTGCGCTGCGGATCTGTTCCGTTGCGATTTCTATTTCATCATGATTCCTGATTGTGGTGAGAGCGGACTCCAGATGCGACTGGAGAGATTGTTTATACCCTTCCCAGTCTGTGCATCTAGGATCTCGGTACGTCACCACAGGTCTTGGACCGACTTCTATGTTAAATAGAATATGTCTGTGATCTGAACATGAAGGTTCAGAGGATACCTGCCAGTCAGTTATCTTATTGCTCACAAAAGTTGAGCTGATTGTTAAAATCTAGTACCTCTTTCCTGTTTCTAGTAATAAAGGTTGGTTCGGCTCCAATGTTATTCACAATTAGTTCCTCACCTAAAATATAATCAAAAAGTGACTCACCTCTATGGTTGATATCTGGGCTTCCCCACGCTGTATGGTGGGAGTTTGCATCACATCCAATTACGAGGTGAATATTGTTCCTCTTGCTGTAGGTGACTAATGACCTGACTACTGCCGGAGGAGGTTGATCCGCACCTCTATCACCCGGGAAGTAAGCTGAGCAGATTATTATGGCCAATCTGCCCCCCTCCACTGGTACTGATATATGGATGGCTACAACATCCTGGGTGCAGTAACCTGAAGCATAAAATACTCAATGTTATTTCTGACCAGGATACAGGCTCTAGGTCTTTCTCCAGAGCCAATAGATATTACCTTGCCAGAGGTATTGCCTAGTCCGTTTACTCGGCCTGAGGTGGTTGTCCAAGGTTCCCGAATAAGAGCAATATCGATTTGCTCTTCCTTGAATCTTTTGCCAAGGACGTATGTAGCGCCCTTGGCATGTTGTAAATTCGCTTGCAGGCACCTGATGTTGGTGATCATCAGGCGGGAATGGGGATTTAGGATAAAGTGAGAAAGGAGCTGGTAAAGTTAAGGAGTAAAGGAAAGGGTTAGTTGGTTGATTGGGTTAGGAGGTTTGTGAAGGGGTCAGGGCGAATTGTTTTTTTCCTTTGGAAGGAGGTTTTGATCCACTCTTCTTCAGGGAAGGTTTATTCGGGAGGATCCTTTCCTTCCCGATTGATCGGGGCTTAGCATCCTCTTTGGGAAGTGGTTTAGGTCCGCTCCCTTCAGCTGGTGCTTGCGCCGCCGATGTTTGAGGGGTGGATATTTTCCCCACCCTGACTTTTGGTCGGAATTGTACCTGACCAAAGCCAAAGTAGGGTCTGTACCCCATCCCCTTCAGTGCAGGCATAGACATCTCATCTACTGAGAATGTCCACGTCTGCCCAGAACCTGTTGGTTCCCGGTATAGTATTACCCACTCCCGGGTATTTAGGCCATGGTTCATTTTCCTCAGCCTAGTTAGTATTATCTCGGATGACAGCTGGCTTCCAGCATCATCCGGGATATAAGCCACACAGATGTGTGGCTTGGGAAGATCCTGCCCCTGCACGAACTTCAAGCGAGCTCCATCCCATAGTCAAAGAGACTTTGTCGTAACCTCCAACCATGAGACGCTCGCCTGGTCTGCACAGGTTATTAGGAGATATCGAGGCCATTGTGAGCAGTTCTGGAATCTCACCTGAGGACCGCCTTCTGGGATTTGTTCTACAGGTCTCAAGATTGATTGCTGCGGAGCGCCCAGTTGGGTGTTATCCAAGGCCGCCTCAGGGTAATCAGAGTGGATAATGCCCGCTCTGATACCCTGTGTGACGGCCTTGAAAGAAGGTTTAACAGTTTCGCCTTCCCGTGGCTTTTTGCCAGCTGGGAGGGCGAGCTGCCATCTGATCGAGGGCGTTTCCCCGTTTCAGCATGCGCAGAGGTGGTTTGTTGTCCTTCCTCTGGCGGTTGGTTTGTTTCACAGCCCTCGGCTATAGATTTCAAGGCGGATTGGTAGGATACCCCGCTCTTGAGTAAGCGATTGAGGCGCCTTTGTTTAGAACTTGGCAAACGCTTACGTTTCAGGGAGAGATTGCCCAAAGCCTTGGACGCTTCTTCTCCTGAATTGCCTTCTTCCTCGGACACAGGAGTTGGTCCCTTTGGCGGTCCTGCCTCCTGATCCGATGGAATCGGGCATGGTTGTGGAGTTGGATTATTCCCTACCTCCATTATTTCTTCAATATGAAGATCGAGGGTTGGACCCCCCCCTCGTTGGGTTTGTTTACGTTACTGGTATTCATACAGTTCCCACGAGTAGCTAGGGAATAAAGTCCACCACGGTAGAGCCCTGCATTGCCGTGGTAAGGCAAAGTACTCTGGAAGGTTGCCCTGTTTTCCGGAGGCCCCGTTCATGACACCAATCACCCCAGTGCCATTCATCCTCTTGCACGGGTCGCGCAACACCTAGGATTAGGGGGAAGTTATCGACCTGCCTTGTCTAGATCCGCCGTGTTTAGCTGTACGCAGGGTCACCTCGAGCAGGATACGACCTAAGGTCGCGCACGGACGGTCTTGGGAAGAGCTTCCTTGAGGATGGCCCGGTTCCTCTCAGCTGTTCTCCTGGAGTTAGTGGCTTGTGGCTAACTCCTTGACCCCAAGTTATTGTTATGGTAAATTCAATAAAATAATTTTCTGCGGAGATCTTAATACAGATTGTCTAAGAACGTCAAATCTGATATTTCCGATTCATGTAAATTAAAACTCATAACAATAGAGCCCACTAGGATAACCCTAACCTCAATGACTGCTATTGACTATATGGTTACCAATTTCCCAGATGAAAATATCATCTCAAATTGTGTGGTCACATCCAATATTGCTGATCATAATGCTAGTATATTAAAAAATTTATATCATACATACCTCGGTATCAAACTTAAATAAATTTAGACACCTTCTTCAAATTACCTGCTGGAAGGATATGTACCTACCTGGAAAATGTTGATAATGCATTTAATGCTTTCCTAGAAATATTTACACACAAACTTGATCTTACATGTCCTATAGTTGTATGCAAAGGTAGCAGGTGTTGTTATAATAAAAAAGGATGGCTAACACCAACCTTAATTACGAAAAGCGAATAATTAAAAAAATTTCACTGGTTAACAAAAAATCTAAACAGTGAAGAATTACATAACTCCTATAAAAACAAAAAGAAGGAACTTCAAAATAATATTAACGCAGCTAAACGGAATTATTATTGGAATAAAATAGACAACTTCCCGAACAAACCAAATGAAATTTGGAAAATAGTTAACTCGCAATTAAACTATACGAGTGTTCACCTTGTTTGTCAGGCATTTACAATAGGTTACCTTACTCCAGGCGTTTTAGCTGTAAAATTGACCTCTGTGTTAAATTCGAGCCCTACGAATTTTTTCAAAATTATTTATTTGAACGTCTTGATGACACTTGGTAGTTACGCCACGATACACCTGGAGGATTTCGTGAAAACCGCGTCGGAAGGTCGCGGAAACCGCGGATTCGCGATTAGCTCACTTTTATGGTCCAAACGGGAGCAGCACCTATTATAAATATTGTACATCTGTAAATTCTCTACCTTAAATGTCCTATACATTTTTTTGCATTTAGTTCCGTTTTCTTATATTTTTTAAATATTTTTGTTATATTGGACAGCACAGAATTGTTAAGACGTTCAAACATGGTTAGGAAAAGACACTGATCCTGAGCAGTGAGGCTGGATTAGGAAGAATGATATTTTGCAGTCAGTACCAACACAGTTACCACCAGGACCAGACATATTGTTAAATTCAATTTTTTGCAACTGTACGAAGGGTTGTGCAGAAAAATGTAGCCGTAGAAAAATATCCAATGAGCATGTTTTAAAATACATAAAGCAAAAATCAATAAGTACGAATAAAGATGAATTTAGTGTTAAAGAGCTATCAACCCAGGAGTTTCAAAATAAAGTATATATGGTCAGTGCACCGATAGACGCAAAAAATGAAGTTATAGTCCTAATTTCTGGCTTAAAGGAGTAAGCTACCGTAGATTTGATTTTAACAGATACAGATCCCATATGAAAACAAGTAAGTAAAAGCCATCTAAAACACGGTCGTATTTGTTCAAAATATTTTATAACTGGTAAGTACTTAATTTTTATACAAAAACTCCTCTAGGTATTATAAGGTTAGAATTAAATGATGTGTATGATTTTAGGAAAACTATAGCTACTTTAGAGGATAAAACTACAAATACCCGCCTTTAAGGCCAAACTCAGTTGTATCCTATAGATTTGAAAAATACACAAAATAGTGCAACTGTACGGGTTCATGTAGAAAAAGTTATGTTTGCTTAAAAAAAAGATTTTTCATGAAACAATACCCATAAGCACGTTATCAAAATAAGAAAATTGAGTGCATCGGATAAAATTGTCGTGGTATGTAGTGCAATCATAAACATGTACCTTCTCAAATACCAAATAATATAAATAATGAATTATGTATGTACCTGTGTTTATTAATAAAAAACAATTTTAATTATATCCTATTTATTTCAATGTATTGCACATCTGAAATATAGTTTTTATTCACAGTAAAACAAATGTTATTTAATATTCACTTTATTCTTTTAAAATATCCAAGTTCAGGTTCAGTTGAGCAAAAAAAGACCATAAATTAGATTCGGACATAAATAGGCGTAAGTTCATTTTTTTCTATCAAAAGGAGGATGTCCCTGAGACAGACCTCTTGTTTCTGCTTTTTTGGCCAATCCATATCCCATATTCGCAAATTTCTACATTTTTCATGCAAGGTATTGGCCAAACGGAAAGTCAGTGGACGCTGGTCCAGGACTGATCGATGGTATTTGGACGATCGTGCAGGTAAAACAGAATCGCTATATGACTGCATACTTCTGATAAAGATGTACATCTGATACATGTACAGTGAGCAATGGAAATGCTGGTGTTCTTTAAAATAATAATCCAAACTTGAAGTAACTTTTACCTCTTTCGTTGAGAGTGTTTAACCTACAACAAAGATTTAAAAAAATGTTAATCAAGTTTCAAACCTCTGTAGCATATCACAATTATATACATTAACATATAGAATCCAATTGTAATGTAAAATTACGCATTAACTTTGATTTCTTAACCTTCCCAATGACAACAAATGCCTCATCACTGATTTGTTTTGCCAAAATTCCTTGAACAGAGCCAGATTCATAAAGCTTATAGGCTTGCAAGCTTTTATAAGGCTTAAATTGTTAACTGGTATAATAACTATGAGTTAGTATCAAATGATTAACGAAGTCCATCATGGTAATATAAATAAACTTCAAGCCTGCTCTCTTCTGGAGGGATTGCATAGTGGTCAATATTGTCAATAATTTCGATTTTTTTTATCATATCTGCACTTATTACAATAAACTCAATCCATAGCACGAAAAACGAATGTAAACAGACGGAAAATAATCGCTTTGTGTGCCACCCAGGCAAAATGGCGAATCTGTCAAAGTCACGTGTTCTGGAATGGTCTATTAGCTTAGGGTAGAACACACAATAAAGAAAACTGCTAGTAATAAAAGAATAAACTATAGACCGATCACGAATCATGGTTTAACTCAGTTGTACAATTATATTGAGAATATTTGTTGGTATTGTTACGTGTTTACAGTTTTCAGTAAACACTCCGCGGATTCGAATAACTTGCAACAAGAATTTTCACAAACCACTGATTTATTTAATCACTAAAATTACACTAGTAAATACTTAAAAATCACACAACTAATAATAACTTAATCTAATATCAATTCACTACTTTTAAAACACTATGTACTTTTCTTCCTAAACTTGACAACTTTATCTAACCTAAAAACTCTGTATTGCCTACTTCACTGCACTGAACTCTTCTTCTACAAAACAAACTGTCTCTGTAACCAGAACCACAGGCTACCCAGAACTGTACTGGATACTAAACTGAACTGTTCCTTATACTTCACTAAACTGTACTCTTCCCCCATCTGCTGGCTTCACCTCTTTATATACCCACTTGGAATTTCCAGAACTCTATTTCTAGAATTCTCCATAGTTTTCTACTATGTACTAGATAACTGTTCGTCAATTGGCTCATAGATGGCGCCACCCTACTAGTCAGGGAGTAACAGAATAACAGGTACTTAATCACATCTTTCCTCGTTAGAGGGCAGCACATAACAGTATTTTCTAGATGATCCTAATCTGAATGTCGATACAAAATTTGGGAACTTTATTGATATACTAACAGCTGGTATAGAAAAGTCATTTCCTATTAAATCAAAATCTGTAAATAGTTTTAAAAATAAGGGGCCAAGTTGATTGGTTCAATGAGAACCTTAAGGGTGCGTTACCAAGGTCAAATGGTGCGTAAAATATCCTCATTCTTATTTTACATTCATCTCAAAAAGGAGCCAACAGAATTCGGAATTGATTTCATTATTTAAACTAGCAAACTTAAGACTAGGACTTATTACATTTTATATTGTAATCCTAGTTAAAATTAAGTTTTCAAAATTTTCTCCTCCTTACCACTAATTCGTCACAAATTCACCATACATTATTTTATATTCTACAATGGGACTTAAATATTCAAATAAAATATAATACGATGTAGTATAAAATAAAATAACATGAAAAAAAGTGAAAAGTCTGCATAATATTTGCTTATATTAAAGTTTAATGTCGAATACGAAATTGCTAAATTTCGTATAAAATAGTTGGGCTAGATGGCAGCAGCATAGCGATGGCATTGCTTCATGTACGGTAAAGCAGGTTCGGGCTCATAAATTTTCATTTACTGTGTTGAAATAAAGCTTAAAACTTGGTTTAATTATTTGGATGTTAAGAAACGACATTATCATTAAAATTATTGCTGATTATATATTTTTAGGTACTTTTTATTTATTAAGATTGACAGTAGTTTGATCCCTACCACAATACGAAAAAATCTGTCCAAATGAAGTAATGGCTATTTATATATCTTTTTATTTTTTCCTTGTTTCTCTGAAGAAAAGTAGGTAGTTACTATGTTTTTATGATCAAAACATTTTATAACAAAAAAAATTGAAAAAGATGCACCAGTTGTATTCATTATATTAGAACAATACAATTTCTTTCAAATAACTTACTGCACAATTACTGAATTAATATGTGAATAATACGTATATTAAATCTTGGAAGGAATTAGTGTTATAAATTATGTATGATTGTCGATTTTAGTAAATCTGATGTCTGCAAAATAGCTCTAAATTATTTTTGTTCACACATTTTCAGTAACTATCTGTTGGTGACACTGCTATTAAAAATACCATTACTATACATAGTGTACAATAATTATACCAAGGAAGTAAGTGCATTTTTTATCACTTGAGTGTGAAGGATTAATTACAGGAGGAATTAAAAAGCACTTTCACTTTGTGGTATATTGGTACAAATTATTTCATTTTTTGCACTCCACAGTCTAACAGTGCGCTATTGCTATTGTAATAATCATTTTCAAGGAATAAAGTACAGATCTGTTTTACCCCTGAAGGGACAGAACCCACTTTCTACACTTTAGTCCTCAAAAATGACAATTAAAGTAGCACTTTTAGGTCATAGAATACTAAAACACTGTTTTTGAGATGGGAAATGCTCAAAGGTAATTTTTTTATTTTCCATTGTGGTGTTGATACTTATTAAGGGTGTACAGAAAAGTTTCTACATGACTCCCTAATTTTATCTTTATTAAATAACTATAAACATATTACACACAAACATGAATATCTGTACATTTCTTGGTGTTCTAAATACGTATGTATTATTATTCAAGCTATACTTATTCAAATTATACCAATGATCTTTTTTCTATGAACACCAAGAAAGTTACCGAAAGATACTACAATAACTAAACTAGGTATACAATATTTCATATTTGTGCATATCACAACAATGTAATATATCTAAATCAATATTTACTTCTTTCATGTCATGTTTGCCAGTACAGAACCTCTATAAATTGCCATTTCATTGAAATTTAAAAAATTAATGTTTCCATTTACACTTTTCCGTAGAGTTCGTCCAAATCACCTAAAAAAAAAACAAAGAAAACATTGGAATGATAAATAATTTTCACTATATTCGAAATATTGAACAAGTTTTATCAAGCAAAATTACTTCCCTAGGGTTATTATATTTCAGCTACAATATTAAAAGATGTAATTGCCATTTATTTTTAATAGAAAGCTATAAATATCAGTACTTACATTTTTAGAGAAGACTCTTTCTAGGCTACTTTCATTCCTGTATTATTATTGACTATCTCCCAACCATTTGAATGTAGTGAGTTTTTTTGCTGAAATAATGTCATCTGCAAATGCATTTCAAAAAAATCAGTACAGAATAATTTTCACTTCCCAAAAATATACAGGGTGGCCAAAAATTATTTTTTAATTTAGAACTTTTGAATTGAATTTTCTCAATTTTTCAAATGAAACACCCTGTATATTTTTCGGCCATATGATGTAGGAATGAAAACCTAACATTATTTTTATGTATATCTCTATGGCTATTTGTAACCATTTTCAATTTATTGAGCAGAAGAAATTACAAAAGGTGCTCCACATGTTGCTCTTTTTGATTGACACATCACTATGCGTCTTTGAAATGAACCGTTTTTAAAACTCCCGGTGTGATCGACCAAAGAGCAATGTCATTCTTTTCGTCATATTTTGGAATGTAGAACAGTAGAAACTTCATTACAAAGACGTGTACAGATGTGTATCAATCAAAATGGGCAACATGTGGAGCACTTATTATAATTTTTTCTGTTCAATTATTTAAAAGAACTTCTAATTTTTTAAAGCTTATTTTTGAATTTATTGCTCAATAAATCGAAAATGGTTACAAATAGCCATAGAGATGTACATACAAAAAAAAAAATTTGATTTTTCGCTCCCACACTATATACTTGAAAAATATAGAGGGTGTTGAGCTCCTGTTTTTATTTATTCATTTTATGCTCCTGTTTCTATATATTCACATATAGCATTCACCTTAAGCAAAAATGTAAGGTGGCGTGTGTCAAGTTGTAAGAAAGAAATAAATTGTCATAAAGAAAAAGATACAATTTTGTATTTTCTATTAAATAACAAATAACCAAAATATTGTGCTTGGGGTGGATTTATTCGACAAGTTAATTAAAATTACAGTCCACTCACGATACAGGATAAGTCCACGTAAAACCCAAACACGAAACAGAGGGTGTTCCATTTGAAAAAATTGAGAAAATTTAATTCAATAGTTCCAACTTGAAAACCGATTTTTGGGAATTGTATATTTTTAGGAAGTGAAAATTTTTTAAAAACATCACGCAAATGACTCGTAACTGATATTTACAAAAAATTTTCTTAAAATCCATAATGCCGACTAGCGATTTTTTAAAAATGCATCTGCAGATAGCATTATTTCAACAAAAAAAATCACTACGTTCCAATGGTTGGAAGATAGTCAATAATAATATAGAAGTGAAAAGACTCTAGAAAGAGGCTTCTAAAAATGCACTGACATTTATAGCATTCCATGAAAAAAAAAATGGCACTCAGTCCTGTACAATCATCTTGGTCGACTCTAACTCGAGTGCACTATTGCTCCAACCGGTATGCTTTAGAATTATTAATTTAGTAAATCTGTATATAATAATATTTTTATAACACTTGTAAACTAACCATCAGGAGAGGCAGCTAAATATTCGTATTTTTCGTAAATGAATATGACTGCTTTTTGAATTTTTGCCTGGAGTTTCAGTGCAGCAAACTGTTGCAGAGCAAATGCTTCTTTAATTTTACCATATTTCATAGCATCAGACTCAGCATACTTCAATCCTAATATAGTTTTTAGTAGATTGTCTGGTTTTGATGTTTTACGTCTGTTTACGTTTTTCAGTGTTCCTAATATCTATCGGTGTAACCTGAAAATAATATTCAATACAATAAAACTAAAAATCAAAAGCATAAAGGAGCAAAAAACTACATTATATTAAACATACGGAACTGGCTGGCATAACCATAGCTACAAAAGAGATTGTCCGTAGACAAACTACGGGCAAAACAATTAGGAACTACACAGATTGTAAACAATCATTACTAGCCCTGAGAAGTTACAAAATTACCACAGGAGCAGTATGGGAATGTCACCAAGCACTTGTGGGTGCCTCCAGCATGAATAACATACTGGTATGCTGGGTGAAAGGACATGCACAGTGTAGTGGAAACAAAGTTGCCGACAGACTGGCCAAGAAGGCAGCGGGCCAAAGTATCTTTGGACCAGGCCTGGCCAGTCTGTTACCTATCACAGCGATAATACAAATAATTAAAGAGAACACCCACAATGAATTCAAGAAGTTGTGGGATGAAACAAACAGCTGTCAGCTTGCTAGGGAACTACTAAAATATTCCAACAAGAGTACAGCAATGAACTACCTGGCAATTGTTAGGTTTTAAATTGGACTAAGAACTGTTACGTTTAACTGGGGCTCAAGGTCTTAACCACCAGCTTTTTGATAAGACTTCTAACCCTACCACACCTCGGCTAGTAAGTTCTAAAAAGATGGTCTTATTCCAAGACAGTCAGAGATCTCAAATCAATAACAAATTTTTAACAATATATCTACAAGTTATATGAATGAAATTTGAACACAAATGTTCCAATAAATTCTATGAAGAAGGTACGTTAATTTGAAGCATCTATAAACAAAATGTACAAAATAGTTTTCTAGTTTAGAAACCAAAACAGTAAATTATAATTAGAATAACCAAATAATATTCACCAAATGCAATTGCATGTAGTTTACATCATGTCCTTAATTAATTCCCCTTTTTACAATATACCCAGACTCATAGTCATTAAAATGTGAAGTGAAAATTCACAGTATAGTTAAAATGAAATTTACCAAATTGAATTGTACAAATTAAAAAAAATAAATAAACAGAAACTTATCTTAAGCTTCCAGCGTGGTAAGGTAAGTACTCGTGATTATGACGTGAAACCAATGAAACCATTGCAACAAAATCCTGATGAGTGAGGTAACCATGTAGTTAGAACTTGAACTCTTCACAACGCCATCTATACTGAATCTCGTCAACTATAGTAGACCCTCCTCTCAGCGTTCCATCGATGTGACGTAACATAACCATCATCGGTAATATTCGATATATTATAATATATACCACAAGAAGACTAACCCAATAAAACCAGTGTGAATAAAACATTAAAACATCTCGGAACGTAGTAGACCCATCATAAACCGCCTAGAAGTGAACCACAAAATACTATTAATACCTAAAATGGACATGAACACATGTAAACTTACCCATCCAATAGGGTATTTCCGAACTACGCGTTTCCATCCAGCAAGAGCTGATAATATTTCCAGCAGAAACCTAATCCCAAAAAACAAGTAAATAATATGGCGATGGCACACCATTCCCAAGATAAGTTTTGATAACTTTCTTCTGCCAGCACAGCGTATCGGAAAATTTAGCGTCTACAATGCTCAAACATCCAACATGAAAAGAGAGAGAAATTACCACCAACCCAACATGTGACTTCCAAATCCAAGCACAAGCGCTAGACTGACCGATGTGAGTACTGTTCGATTCATAACCTAAACATCATCGAGATCTGTTTAACTTTACAAAATAAGAATAACTAAACAAACTATTCAACCCACAATGAATTATGAAATTACTACTCGTTTAATGAAAAAGGAAAAGATGAAATTGAGGATATACTAGAAAACAATTATAGAAACAATCTCTAATTTAAATGATATCAAAAGAACTGATCAGAACAGAACTGACTCCATGGTGCCTGTGCCGCACAACCATAACTAATTGAATACAGTTAGCAAGCAATTTGACAGTCTCACAACGAAACTGATAACCTTCAATAGAACTGAACAACACAAGGAATAAACCATAAAAATTGTATAGTAATTAATACTACAGTAAGTACTCAATTAATATGTTAATTAACCTGACATTACAGTATCGTAGCCTGTTGTAGTTATGTTTCTCTTAGTTGCCTACATGTTTCGATGTTCCAGGTACTCCGGACATGACAAAGAAACTACATAACTAGACAACATATACCCCATTGTTTAGCACAATACAAACCTAATTCAATATTAGGAATGAACAAATGTACAGGTAGGATACTTCTTGTTTATTATGTACCAAACTAATGTTCGCTTATTCGTTTCAGAGCCAAACATGCCAGTGAAAGCTATACCTTGTGTAAACTACAAGTTATTGATAACTAGAGTACGACTTCCCAGTAGTTGAATGTTTAGTAGTCGAACCCCGTCACGACAAATAAAGTAAAGAAAAGTACATAAGGTTTCTCGCTAATTAATAAAAATGGATTTGAAATATAAATAATAACAACCAATGCAAGCTATTTACTAGAATAATTATAAATATTCAAAAGAATAGTTATAATACGCACTTGGTTTATTGTTTCATTAGTTTTTTCCAGAATTTCTCTGACATATGTTTCGGCCTTGCGACCATTATCAAAGAGTCTTAAAAACTGACCTGAAAGTGGTGGTTCGCAGTATATATCTTACAAATCCTCACCCACCTAAAGGGGGATAATAACTTGATTTGCTATTTCTTAAAATTTAACAATACAGGCCGGAACTACGAACTTAATTTTATTACTGTGTCTAGTACAGGATTGTTTATAAATTCTGTTTGTGTATTTGTCACGTTTTTATGGTTTCTTAGGGCCTTCTTAATTTCTAAAATTTCAAGCATGTTTAGGATTTTACCTTTGTTAGCGTTATGCAAAAGTTTAACACTACTACCGTTAAAAACGTGATTTTGCTCAATACAATGTTCGGCGAAACCAGTTGATTTTTTATTATATAAAATAGACTGTTTGTGTTCTCTTAACCTCACATCTATGCTACGGCCACTCTGACCTATATATATGGCATCACAGTTATCACACTTTATTTCATATACCCCCGATTTTTTAATGTCTTCTGTCTTTTCTTTATTATTAACCAACAAGCGACCTAAATTCTTTCTCAATTTATTATTATAATCAAATCTAGATAAAATTGTCACAGTATTACCTTTATCTGCTTTACATTTTATCTAGATCTAGATCTACAATTTTATCTAGATTTGATTATAATAATAAAATGAACGAATTATTAAATACTGATGATTTTAAGGAACTAAAACATGACCCTACGAAAAAATTTCAGTCAGAAATCCAGGTACTACTAAAGAAAAATACACCCAATATAACAAATTTTCAAACAAACAACCTTATGTTAATGAATGCTACAGCCCCCATACTTTATGGTTTACCAAAAATTCATAAAAGCCACTTTACAGTTTGCAATTTATTGCTGGCAATTTCTTGCCGGCAATAAATACTCTTGCGAGTTTGCGCACTACTACGTGTTTTGATCAGCTGTGGCAATGTTCCTTGCATTGCAGAAATTAGAACCTGTCCTAATTTTATTGTATTGCAGTTGCAATTCTGGTGATATTTTTGGTGATTTTTATGTTGCCAACGTTATAGAAATTAGGAAATTGGCAGATACATGTGACAGAAGTTGGTGCTTTTACTGTAGAACAGGCTATTAATATACTTGCTGCTGCTGCTACTTTTGCTGTTTTATTCAAGATTAACATTGCAAAATCACAACATCAGATAACCTAAATATTCTTCCTAATAGCTGTGAAAGAAAATCAAACCTAACATCAGTTTCTGTCTCTTAAGATGGTATACCTGTTTATTTCAAAGATATATTTTAAAGCAATTGCCACTTTATTCCGTGGAATTGCTAAGTGTAAAATCAAGTCACAAGAAACATTGCCGGTAATTTTCATTGCCGGCAAAAAAATTGCAAACTGTAAAGTGTGCTTAAGGAGGGTTTTCCTATGAGACCGGTAGTGTCTTATATCAATGCACCGGCCTATAGACTATGTAATAAACTCAATTCGACTTTACCACAGTTGATCAAGTTTCAATCCCCTTACAGTATAAAAAATTCTTTAGAACTTGTGAGCAAATTGGAAAACATAACCTTACCCGAAAATGCCAAATTAGTTTCCTTTGATGTCAAAAGTTTATTTACCTCTATACCTATTCAAGATATAAGGATATATTGCAACTTCTTATCTCTAATAGTGAATTGAATCAAAATGAACAAAAAGATTTACAAACATTAATTAATATGTGTATCAAACAAAATTATTTTAAATTCGATAATAAAATGTATACACAAGTAAACGGCTTACCTATGGGTAGTCCGTTAAGCCCATTATTAGCTGAAATATTCATGGCAAATTTTGAAAACAATCTTTTTACCACCAACAATAATCTCCTTAAATACATACATTTTTGGGTAAGATATGTTGACGATGTGTTTTGCATATGGATCGGTACTGAGAGACAATTGTCACATTTCATCCATTTTATTAACTCCCTAAACAACAAAATTCAGTTTACAGTTGAAATGGAAAAAGAACGGTCAATAAACTTTTTAGATATTACGCTGACACCTAAAGAACATGGGCTGAACTTGATATTTACAGAAAGCCAACTTTTACTGACACTCTTACACATGCAAATTGTAATCAATCTTGGAAGATAAAAATGTCACCGTTTCATAGCTATGTACACAAACTATTATCTTTAAACTTAAATAGGGTCAACTTTGAAAAAGAAGTTAGAATTCTTAAAACTCTAGCAAAAAACAATGGCTATAATGAGTCACTTATTGACAAATTAATAAAAAATAAACAGAGAAAATTATTACAAAAACATTTTTATAACGTACCAAATAGAGAAAACAAAAAGTGGCATAGTATAAATTATGTAAATAAGGTTAGCAACTCAGTATGTAATAGATTAAATAAATTAGGTATTAATACAATATCAACGAATAGAAAGAATTTAGGTCGCTTGTTGGTTAATAATAAAGAAAAGACAGAAGACATTAAAAAATCGGGGGTATATGAAATAAAGTGTGATGGCTGTGATGCCATATATATATGTTAGATAGTGGATTGTTTGAATAACTTTTTAAAAAGAAACTTTATTTGTTACACTGGAGTCAACGTTGACTCGTTAAGAAAATACAATAATAATTTAGATGAGGTTTATTCGAAAGTGAGTATAAGACTGATTACAAAAAGGTTGTTGGTAATATTTATAATGTTTTGAGAACAAAGGAAACAGTGTTGCTGATTCAGCACAATCAGGATTACTTAGAATTGAAATACAATGCTCATGCAGCGTGAGCGGTTATTGAGAAGAGCTGTTACGCAGTATGTAATACGATATGTTTGAGAAGGTTAAGCCTGTCTCGATAATATTATATATCATAGTATATTTCTAATATAACAGCTTCCCCCTTATAAAAAAAGTTGGTGTTTTATGCAGCAACTTTTGAAATGAATATAAAATGTATATAAAAGGTAATGGTACAATTTGGAAAAATATAAAAGATACAAAAATGTTAAATCGTAAGGTTTAAAACACAGAATATAACCTTAGCGTCTAAAATATGAAATGCAAGCACAATAAGCTTGATTCATAAAATAAAATAACATAAAAATGTTAGAGTTAAAATATAGCTTTGGCAAGAAAGCGTAAAATACAAACATACTAGGTTTGAATTGTAAAATAGGATAAAATATTCCTAAGGTTAAAATATAGCTTTACTGTGAAAGCATAAAGTATAAGCATGATGGGTTTGAATGAAAATGACGTAAAAATGTTAATAAAATTGAAATTAACAAATGATAGAAAAATAATGAAATATAATGATTAAACAAATGAAATAAAATTCACTGAAGAGTCCAGCACTGAAAGTCAGTAAAAGGCACAAAACAGTTTGTCTTTATGTAAGTTCTATGTCTTCGGCTTCGTTGTCTTCTCTTCTTAAGGTAGGTCGTCTTCGTGAAGGAAATAGGTTAGCAAATGTCCTGTAGGGTTTGCTAGGCCTCGGTGGAGATGGGGGTGATGCAGAAACATCGATGGCTAGTCTTCGTCTTTTTGTTCTGCACTTACAAAATAGGTACAGAAATAACAGTCCAATTATTAGCACAATGATAAAATAGGTGAACCAGGATATGTGTTTTGTTATAAAGGGTTCGTTGATCAAATCATCTAAATCTCTGGAGTATTGGTCCAACTTGTGTTTGGCAACTTCGAGGTCTTCCGTATTGAGATTATTTAATTTTAGTGGTTTAAGATTTGGAGCTCGGATTTTGTCTGGAATATGTTTACAACATTCAAATGGAATTTGGATTGGATGGGTGTCGTCTTTTACATCGGTTACTTCATTGGTACTGGCTTGAATTTTTGTGATGCCTATGAAGGCGTAACAATTTGGTTGTAATTTTACTATTGAATTTTTGTAGATGACTTCAGTTTTTGAATTTCTTTCTGGACAGTTGATGGTTGTTTGTAGAGGTTCTGCGTTAATAACTAACCATGTGTTTTCGTCTATTTTTTGGACGTTGTAGCCTTGGCTGATGATAAATGACGTCTGGCAGTTTTCTGGCAGAGTTTTGAGGTTCTTGAAGAGACGGGCTTCGCATATGGCATTGTTGTCAATAGGGTAGGCAAATAAATTTGGACATAATTTGGTGTTGAAATAAAGTGGTTTGCATTCTTCAAGGTTCGAAATAGGTATGTACATTAATGAATCATCATCTCTCGCGATATATTTTTGAGAAGTTGATAATACATGATATAAACCAGTTCTATTATCCAAAATAGGAATAGGGTATAATTGAAATACTGAATATGTTTGAGGGTCTATTAAAGGTATGTCTAACACAAATATTAGATCCGAATTTGTTTGAAAAGCTTTTAGTTCTATAATGTCTAAGTACTGTGCAACTTTTGATAGTTTGATTGGAAGCGGTAAATTGTTCCTTTGTAGGTTTTGCGAAATTTCCTGTAGAGAATTTACTAAGTCCTTTGGATTTATAATTGACGTGTGAATTATTTTAAGCCTCGCGAAAGTGATGGAATTTAGGATGTCATTTAGGTTATCCTCGATAAATAAATAACTTGCCATAAGTTGTTCGCAGATTTCGATAAATTTCAGTTTTGCATGGACGTTTTCTATGTCTTTAGTCATGTCTAAAATTGAGGTTTCGATTTCTTTAATATCCTTATTGAAAGTTTCTTCGTCAACTTGCAATTTTTGAATAGTTGCGTTGAAATTTTTGATTACTGAAGTTGTAACGGATATTTGGTTTTTAATTAGGTTTTCGAGTTGGTGTTCGTCATTATTCAATTTGTTGATACAATCAGAATAATACTGACCGTCTTCTGCGTCTAAATTTCCGGTTATTGATTTGAAAATCGTTCCGATGCCATTTAGTATTCCTCGTTTGTATCGTTTCGTGTCAAGGTAAATTTCGTCAAATTTTGATTGTATTGATTGGGAAATTTGCGTCAATAAGCTAAGGTGAGTTTTTACATCTCCTGAAAAGACGTTCATGTAATGATATGCTGGGTCGAGTGTGTTGTATAGTGTCTGTAAGATCTTGTCGTTTTTGTCGAAAGCTGTCTTAAAGGTAGATATGTTTTTGTGTACCAGTAAAGTCCATTTCTTGTGAGAAATCACAATGTCCGTGTCTTGGTGATAATATACTCCGATCGTATTGTTAATGGGTGATATTTTAAATTGAGCAACTGCTGATCCGATCAGCAGGAGAAACCTGAAAATAAATTTAATCTTCAGTATATGGTTTCATTCGATCAAAATTTACTTTGGTTGTTTGGTTTGTTTCAAGATTTAGTAATGTAGCGGAATTTTGAAAGATTTCTGTAATTTCAAAGGGACCGTTGAATTTATTTTGCAGTTTATTTTTTATTTGTGATTCTTTGACGTACACTTTGTCGCCAATATTATATGTGTGTCGATTTTCGGGAATGTTCTTGTCGAATCGAACTTTGGCTTTTTGTTTTTGTGCTTCTGTTCGACTTCGCGCAATTTTGTAATAATGAGATATTCGATTATTTAGGTCTCTAACGTATTTGGTGATCAGGTCTTTTTGGTTGTAAAGAGTTTCAGGTGGTCGGTTAGCTGTATGTCCGAAAATAAGTTCGTATGGCGTAAAGCCATGAGTTTTGTTTACTGAATTGTTATAACATATTACCGCGTATGGTAATATGGTAAAAGGATGTTCGTTCGGATTCTCTGTTTTATGTATTCTGATCATTTCCGCTAGGGTGGCATGGAATCGTTCGATAGATCCGTTGGATTGAGGGTGTCCTACGCTTGAGTATGTTAGTTTTATGTCGTAAAGGGTGCAAAGGTCTTTTAATAAATTATTATCAAATTCGCCGCCATAATCGCAATGAATTCTTAGCGGAGTACCATAATGCTGAAAATAAAGCAACAGGGTATTTACGACTGATTTTGCGCTTTTGTCTGGGACTGCGTAAGCTTGAGTAAATTTGGTTAACTCGTCGCGGATAGTTAATGCATAGTTTCGCGTGGGAAATTCGAATAGATCGATATTAACTCTCTCAAATGGAGTTTTAGGGGTTTCGGTAATCACTAAGGGATTGTTGAGGTTCTTACGACAGACTTTTGTTCTTTGACATGTTTCACAATTTTTTATAAAATTTTCGACGTCTTTTGTTAAGCCTTGCCAATTATATTTATTTTTGATTCTACGTATCGTTTCATTTATTCCACGATGTAAATTATTTTTTCCGGTGTGATGCTGGTCGAGAATGATCGGACGTTGGTCTTCATCGGGAGTTCGTACTAAATTTTGACAAATAATTAGTTTTAAGTCTTTTTCTGCAAAAATAAATGATAGGATTTCGAGAATTGGAAAGTCTAAGTTATTTTCAACATGATAAGTTTTGGAAAGGTCTAATTTGTTTCGATGTTTGTACAGTGTTAGAAATAGGTGTTCTACCACAGACTCTGGGTCGAAGGGTAGAGCGATAATGTAATAGTTTCTTTGTCGGGTTGATTTACTGGAAACGATATTAATTGTGTTGTTATAAAACTCTGGGTTTTCCTCGAAAATATCTTCGATAATTTGATGGTGAAGATCTGTCAAGTTGTTTTGTTGGAAGAACGTTATGATATTTTTATTTTCTCGATCTAATAGTTGTTTATTTGTAATTTGAATTTTGGAATAATCTATTAGAGATTTGGTTTTGTAAAGTCGGGAAAATGTGTCAAATTCTCGGGCGATTTGTTCGTCGGTAATTTCGTCGTCATTGTCTGAAATTTCGTCTTCATCTGAGTCTTCGTTTGCGGCTAGAATTTTCGAATAAAATTTGGAACATTCTGAAAAGTGATTAATTTTTATTCTGGACAACGCGTCCGCGTTTTTATTGATCTTTCCGGGTTTGTATATTATTTCGTAATCGTATTCTTCGAGTTTTAAGCGCCAACGCGCTAGTCTACTACCTGGGTCTTTTATGGAAAATAACCAAGTGAGTGGTCGGTGGTCGGTGACGAGTTTGAACTTCCTTCCGAATAGATATGGCCTAAAATGCTTTACACTCCAGACCAAAGATAAAAGTTCACGCTCAATGGTTGAATACTTAGTTTCCGCGCCGCATAAAGTTCGAGATGCGTATGCGATTGGCAAATCTTTTCCTATACTTCCTTGTGAAAGTACAGAACCTATTGCAAATGCACTAGCGTCTGTAGTTAGGACAAAAGGTTCATCAAAGTTGGGGTAGATCAATATCGGGGTAGTTGTCAAAGTTTGTTTTAGGGTTTCGAATGAATTTTTACAGTCATTGTCGAAATTGAAAGGTATATCTTTTTGTAGCAATTTAGTCAAGGGTTTTGAAATTTTGGAAAAATTAGGAATGAAGCGTCTATAGTAGCCTGCTAGACCTAGAAAAGATTTAATTTCTTTCTGATTTTTGGGTTGAGGAAAATTTAGAATTGCTTCAACTTTGGCAGGGTTTGGTTTTACACCATCCTTTGTAATAAGATGTCCTAAATAGGCGACTTCCTTGCGAAGGAATTCGCATTTGTCTGGCTGAATTTTGAGGTTGGCTTTTTGTAGACGTTTGAAGACTTCTGTTAATCGGGAAATATGTTCGTGGATAGTAGGGGAATAAATAATAATATCGTCCATGTAGACGAGACAGCGTTCATTTTGGATGCCTAATAGAATATTGTCCATGACCCTCTGGAAAGTGGATGGAGCATTTTTTAAACCGAATGGCATACGTACAAATTCGTAGTGGCCATTCTCTACCGTGAAAGCTGTTTTTTGGATATCCTTAGGATCGATTTCAATTTGGTGGAAGCCAGAGGCCAAGTCTAGAGTCGTGAAATATTGACATCTGCCTAATTGGTCTAGAAGATCAGAAATGTTGGGCAAAGGATACTTATCACCTATCGTTACTTCGTTTAATTTTCGGTAGTCAACTACGACGCGCCATTTCTGTTTACCAGAAGCGTCTAGTTTTTTGGGGACTACCCAAACTGGGGAGGACCAGGGAGAAATTGAAGGCTGGATAATGCCTTGGTCGAGCATTTTCGAGACTTGTGATTTTACCTCTTGTTTATGAATTTGGGGGTAACGATAAGATTTAGTGAAAATTGGTTTAGAATCGTTAGTGTCTATTGAATGTTTGATTTCATTGGTAAATGTCAAGTTGTCACCTTCTAAATAGAATATGTCTGAAAAGTCTAAACAGAGTTGAGTAATTAGTTCACTCTCCTCATCGTTCAAGTGATCTAAGCGTAATTGGTTTCTTATTTCGTAATTTCTGTCTATATATTGGGAATCCGGATTTTGAAGATTTACGTTAAATATCGATCTAAATTTTTGAACGGGTTCAAGTTTAAGATTTGAAAATTTTATTGTTTTCGGAATTGCATTTGAGTTTATTACTGTCGTCAAAAATTCACCATTGTTGTCTACTTTGACAATGGCGTTCGGTAAACGTACCTTTTCGTTTTCCTGGGCTATTAGTATAGCTTCGGTATTTTGTAAATTACATTTAAGCTTAAAAATCTTTTCTGTGCGTGGTTCGATAGAAATTACATTTTGGTTTTTTGTTTCGTTTAAATTTTGATTTTTAATCGGGCTCCAGAGTGTAGTTAATATATTATCGGTAACTTGATACAATGGTACGGTTTTGAAATTAGTGATTAATTGTCTGTTTTTAATGTCTATTAAGCAATCGTAATGGTCCAAAAAGTCGGCACCTAAAAGTCCGTCAAATTCTATATCTAGATTATGAATGTAAACTTTGTATGGATCATTCGGATTGAAAGGTATGAGAGCAGATTCAGTGATATTAATTTTTTCGTCTGTTATACCTTGTATAATTACATTTTCGTGGGATCGACGTTTATAGTTTTCTGCCGTTTCGGGTTTGAATATAGAGATACCTGCGCCTGTGTCTATCAAGATTTTGAAACGTTTAGTGATGTCTTCTATGTAAAATAAATTTTTGGAGTTTACGATATTTAGTTTGTAGCGGGGTGTTTTTACATGAATTGATTTTCCGGGAAGTTCAGGTTTGGGTCGAAACTGTCCTGGAGGTTTATCGCTTGGACTTGATGAGAAATTTGGTCTAGCTCGTCCGTTTGTTGTGTTGGAGTATTCGTGGAATACTCCGGGCCTGTGCAAAAATCCGGAGGATTAACAGTATAATCCTCGTATTGCTGAGAATTAGCAGTATAATTCTCATATTGTCCATTTTGAAAATCGTAGTCATCGTTATTTTGAGATTGATAATCAGGAGAATAATTTACGGACTGATTTGCAGAGTAATCTTCGTATTGGTTTGGGTAATCTGAGTAATTATCATAAGGTTCTTGATTTAAGTGATGTGTTTTTTGTTGATTGAATCGATTAAAATTCGGGTTCGGTTGTATGGCAGAAGGTCTCTGCTGCTGGAAGTTAGGATTTGGCCTGATAGCTAAGGGCCTGTTTTGTTGTGGATAATTACGTTGTTGATTAGGCAAATTTTGGAAATTCTGTGGTCTAAAATTTGTTTGGTTAGGTAAACTCTGGAAGTGCTGTCTAGGAACTTGTGCCTGATTGGAATAGGCGTTTGGTGTGAAATTGGGGTGTGAAAATTGGTGGTTTTGCCTCGCGCGGCATTCGTTAAAGCTGTGTCCATTCCTTTTGCAGAATGTACAAAATGGTGGGAGATTTGGGCGTCTTTGCTGATTTTGAACGGGATTTTTGTTTAAAGTTCTATTTCCAAATTTTTGAGATTCGAAATACGATAATTGTAATTCTCGTTTGATGCGATTTATTGCATCTAGCATATTGCCGGGGTTACCAGCCCTAATAATTTGACCTAATTTTGGTTCGAGTCCAGTGAGAAGAGTAGTTAACGTCATATTTTCTATTAAAGTGGATTGCGCGGTTTTTTCCTCTAAAGTTAAACTTTGTTTTTGTATTGCCGCGTGCATTTTTGCATTGTGTGTTTGTAACCTGGACACAAATATTAAAGCTGTTTCGTTAGGTAATTGACGAATTGTTTGCAAGTCTTGTATCAAGGCTGTCAAGTCACGAGAGTCACCAAAATGTGATTCGAGCAAATTTTTTATTTCCGCCCAAGTGACGGGGTTTCGTGAATTTATCAATTCTGCGGCTTTTCCGCGTAATTTATTTTTTATGTGAAGCGTTAATAAGATGCGCTGATCATCAACAGCGATACCCTGAGCGGTTATGCAAGCTGAAATAAATGTTTGCAAGAATATGGGGTTGCCGTCAAATTCGGGCACTATGGAAAATATTTCGCTTAACCTATAAGGTTCAATATTTATTGTTTCGTTCGCCGTGATTGAATTGTTTGCATTGGAATTGCTTACGTTTGTAGCCATTTTATTTATATTATTTAGATAATCGAATAACTTAAAACACCTTTTCAATTTGAGCTAGTACGCTACTGATGATTGGCAATTTTTTATTATATGTAAAACAATGTGCTGTTTATTTTATAATATTTCAAAATTTAATTACAAGGATAATTGGATTAATTTAAAAAGTGTTTTTAGTTGGGAATAATGTCACTGAAATTTTATATACTAATGTGCATTTAAACAGTATAGAACATGTGGGTTTTATTTTATTTCACAGTCAAGTAAGGCGTAAACTTAACCTTTATATGATATATGATATTATGATAAAAATAATGTTAAGATAAAAATGGTATGTGATTGTAGTTAATTAGATAAATTCGCACTTGAGGAGTATATGATATTACCATAAAAATAATGTTACGATAGGAACAGTGTATGATTACGGTTTTTTATATAGGTCACACAAATTATAATCAAGATATTTTGTTTCAAGTTTAAATAAAATTACTATTTTAGATATTAGAACTGTATGTAGCAATGCAATGTATTTTAATAAAATATAATGTAAAATTATGTCGTTGAAAATCAATAATTGCGAGACGATTCAAAAATGACTTACCCTAAATTTTTCATTCCTCGTGGTCCAGTTGAATGCGACTTCGTGAGCTTAGCTTCACCAAAGGTCTCTCTCTGCCAGGGGTGTCACTGGGTGTTCCTTCCACAGGGTTGCCTTTGATGCCGAAGACACCAACGATGGGACGGGATGAAATTCTTACTTGCTAATTGTTGAATCGTGTTGATTTGAAATGTTGCTTTGCTTGTATTTCTTGATAATTATTATTGTTTCGCTTCTGTGCGTTTGAGAATAATGTAGGTTCTTCTGAACAAAGGATTGGGATCCACCACTACAGCTAAGAAGTTCTCCTTGTTCCAGAAGCTCTTTTCGTCCGGTTAGGCACCTTTTTCAGATGGACTCCTTGTTCCCTCGGATATGTTTGCTACTGGTTAGGCTCCCGAACTGTGCGTTTTTCAGATCCGCCACGACTGCGCCAATGTTAGATAGTGGATTGTTTGAATAACTTTTTAAAAAGAAACTTTATTTGTTACACTGGAGTCAACGTTGACTCGTTAAGAAAATACAATAATAATTTAGATGAGGTTTATTCGAAAGTGAGTATAAGACTGATTACAAAAAGGTTGTTGGTAATATTTATAATGTTTTGAGAACAAAGGAAACAGTGTTGCTGATTCAGCACAATCAGGATTACTTAGAATTGAAATACAATGCTCATGCAGCGTGAGCGGTTATTGAGAAGAGCTGTTACGCAGTATGTAATACGATATGTTTGAGAAGGTTAAGCCTGTCTCGATAATATTATATATCATAGTATATTTCTAATATAACATATAGGTCAGAGTGGCCGTAGCATAGATGTGAGGTTAAGAGAACACAAACAGTCTATTTTATATAATAAAAAATCAACTGGTTTCGCCGAACATTGTATTGAGTAAAATCACGTTTTTAACGGTAGTAATGTTAAACTTTTGCATAACGCTAACAAAGGTAAAATCCTAGACATGCTTGAAATTTTAGAAATTAAGAAGGCCCTAAGAAACCATAAAAACGTGACAAATACACAAACAGAATTTATAAACAATCCTGTACTAGACACAGTAATAAAATTAAGTTCGTAGTTCCGGCCTGTATTGTTAAATTTTAAGAAATAGCAAATCAAGTTATTATCCCCCTCTAGGTGGGTGAGGATTTGTAAGATATATACTGTGAACCATCACTTTCAGGTCAGTTTTTAAGACTCTTTGATAATGGTCGCAAGGCCGAAACATATGTCAGAGAAATTCTGGAAAAAACTAATGAAACAATAAACCAAGTGCGTATTATAACTATTCTTTTGAATATTTATAATTATTCTATTGAATATGTTTCTGCTATGTATTTCAATAAAACACCGAGGGACACTTTAGCATTTTATTAATATAATTAAATTAGCAAACAACGCACACGCTTGGTTGATAGATAAGACATGACTAACTTCCGATCATCCAGTCGTGCCAACCATTCAAACTCGATATAACTGCTTAAGCCTAGCTTACATAATATTATAGGTGGGTTTACACTACATTTCCCCCTTTCTTAGTTTACAAATACCTTTTTTTTATAAGTCTAGTTTACAGGGTGGTTTACTTATTCTATCTGATCTAGTTATAGTTTCACTTGCACTAGGGGCACTTGTCTTTTCAGTTTCTGAAACTTTCTCTATTTCACTTTGTGTAATGTCACTATTAGGTTTGGTCTTTTCCATAGTACCGTTTGGTTCTAGCATTGGTTCAGCATCAGGTTCTTTATTGTCATATTTATTGTTTACCTGAATGCTTGGATTCCCTTGACTTTCACGTGGCACTTGATTCTTTACAAACAATTCATTACTTAAGTTTGGTTTGATACTATCTACGTGTACAAATTTAATTTGTTCTTTTATTTGAACTAGATAAGTACTATGACTTAGGATTTTCTTAATTTTACCTAATTTCCATACTTTAGCTTGAACATTTTTAACATATACACTTTCATCGACTTTAAACAATTTAATTTTTCTAATAATGTCATTCTGGAAATTATGACTTTTGTAACTTTGAACATTCGGTTTAATGAGGTCAAATCTGGTTCGTGGTCTTACTTTAAAAATACTCTCAGCAGGTGATAATCCTGTGACAGTAGATGGTGTATTTCTATATGTAAATAGAAAACTTGCTAGTTTGCTTTTTAATTTTGTTTCAGACATTTCTCCTTTGTTTTCAAAAAATAATGATTTTTCTAAACCCTTTTTAATAGTCTGTACTCCTCTTTCAGCACTACCATTGCTCTGTGGATGATCACCACCTTGGTGATTTAACTGGTTTTACACCATTGGCTTGACAAAAGGCAATAAATTCTGTAGAACTAAAAGGAGGACCGTTATCTCACACTAATTCTATAGGCAATCCAAAAATTGAGAATATTTCCTTTAATTTATTAACTGTTTCTTTTGCTGATGTTCCCTTTTCCATTAGTTTTACATCTACCCACTTTGATTTGTTATCAACTAATATCAGAAATGTATGGTTATGTTTATGAAAGAAGTCAATATTAACTCTAAAGAAATTTATAGGTGCAGATGGCCATGGTAAAAGTCCACTATTATTTGTAAAATTTTGTGTCTGTTGACACACTTCACAAGACTGAATAAATTTTTCAACATCATCATTCATTCCAGGCCACCAACAATATGATCTTAGCAGTGGCGGCCCGTGGCTTTTAGCTCTGGGTGGGCAGGATGGGGGATAAAACCGAATAATAATGCATTTCTCCACAGAAATTTAGTGGATGTAAAAATCATGTAAAAAACATTGAATGATGCCTCTGCCATTTCAGATGCCTTGAATAACATTTTTATATTATCTATCCCTGTTGAATTTCACGGATTTTTACTATTTTTACTGAATAACATGCAAGGCCAGCAATAAAGTTTATTTTTTATTTCACTTCCAGAAACCTATCTGATACCCTGTGACGCAAAATTTTCTATTGGACGAATTTGAATTTACATTAATGAGATTTCCCTTAGCGAGGTGAGGTAGCTTTAATTTACTTACAAAAATTTTGTCGTCGTATGTTGGGGACGCAAAACGGTTTTCTAATAAAAAATGTATAATATCAGAATTATCGCTTACCGTTTGTCTTACGTCGGCCATGACAAATAGTTTAATATTAATAATTTGTCAGTTGTCCATCCACTACATTTTCTGCTAAAGTAGACATTTACTATTTACTAAATGCCAACAAAGATCGTAGATTACAAATTAAAAAACATAAAATTGAGAGAATAAAACATTACACAAACCTAACCAAAAACCAAAATCTTCCAATTCTAAAACAGCAGCAACAATTTCCAACGTTTGAAATTCGCGAATACTGACTTGACTTGATTCTACACGCTCGAAAATGAAACGATTCTCGGCGAAACATTACGACACTCTAAAAGAAAAGAGAAGGGATGAGGGTGGCAGTGTCCACATCCCACCGAGCGCGAAGTCCCATATTTGAATATTATACATTTATTTCATTTACATATTATATTAGCTTCACATTTAAAAGTGCTAAAATAAAATTGAACATTATTTTAGTACTTTTTGGATAATATAGAGGCATATGTGTTCTAATACATTATACCTTAAAATGCAAAGAAAAATAAAATTATAGTTATAGGTAACTTAACTATGATACCGCTGATATGTATTTTAACTTATTTTTGTTCCTATTTATCAAATTAGAAATTGCTATCATATTTGATATTCATAAGGGACTGATTAATCAATTTTAACACATTAGTTATTTTTTCTGTTTGATATCTTTTCAATTGTGAACATATTCTATTCAATATTCATATCGTTTATTACAAGTTTTGCTCAGGGATGGCATGCCCACTCAAGGTTGTAAATAGCCTAAGCATGCAAGACATACATCTCGTTTTGAGATGCATTACAGGCGTAAGATTGAAGTGAATAACCAACATGCGCGTAGACGTATTATGATTTAATTCACGATTTCTGAGCGATACTTGCCCGCCTTGGCTTGGCGCATGATACTTTCGACAGTATTACGCCCGGTTTCTAAACGGATTCATCATAAGTGTACCTATCTGAGGCATTATTACAATTAATTAACCGCAAAATTTTACTTGATAATTTAACTACAAAAATATATAAAAATATAAATATACATTTATAACTAACGCTTGTAATTGGGTGGGCACTGCCTACCCTGCCATCCCTGACGGGCCGCCACTGGATCTTAGCAACATTTTGGTTCTAACTATACCTATATGTTCTTCATGAAACAATTTCAATATTTCCATACGTAATGATTTTGGAATTACTACTTTATTTCCCCATATTAAGCAATTTTGTTCTACTTACAACTCGTTATGCTTTTGATAATAAGGTTTAAAATCATCTCCTGCGACATAACCCGGCCAACCAGTGATTGTTAGATCAATTACTTTTGTTATTAACATATCAGACGCTTTTGCAATATCATTATAATTCAAAGGAATATTATCTATGAGACTAAATGAATATAATTCTTCCGGTACTTCTGTACTATTCCTTAACGGTAAACGTGAAAGAGCGCCTGCATTTGCTATTTGACTACCTTTTTTATATAATATTTGATAGTTATAGCCAGATAAGGTAATTGCCCAACGGGTAAGTCTTGCAGCTGACGTAGTCGGTATTTGTTTTTTTTCTCCAAATAAAAACTGTAATGGTTGATGATCGCTTATTAAAATAAACTTACGACCGAATATGAATTTATGAAATTTTTTTAAACCGTACATTATGGCCAAGGCCTCTCGTTCAATATTTGAATACTTCTGCTCAGTTGGTGACAGCGTACTAGAAGCAAATAGTACTGGTCTATCTTCCCCCTGAATCTTATGACTTAAAACCGAACCTACCCCATAACTGCTCGAATCGCAGGTAATGTAAATAGGTAATTGTGGGTTAAAATGGGTAAGTACTTGATTTGATAACAATAAGTCTTTGCTTAGATTGAATGCTTCTTCGCATTGCTTAGTCCACTTAAATTGATTATTTATTTTACACAGATCATATAATGGCTTTAGTTTGGTAGACAACATTGGTATGAATTTAGAATAGTAGTTTAGTAATCCTAGGTAAGACTTAAGTTGTGTTATGTTTTGAGGTGAGGGTGTATTTTTTATACAGTTTACCTTTTCATTAGTCGGGTGTATACCATCTGCCCATATAATGTGTCCCAAAAACTCGATACTATTTTTAAAAAATTTACATTTCGTTGTATTCACCTTAACATTATATTCTTGTAAGCGCTTTAATACATTACACACACTTTGATAACATTCTTCTAACGTAGACCCATATACTAATGTATCATCTAAGTAACAACTTACATTTGGTAACCCAGCTAAAATTGCATCCATAACCGACTGAAAAATGCCTGGCGCTGAACTTACACCATACGTTAATCTGTTAAATCTGTATAACCCCAGATGGGTATTTATAGTTAATAATTCTTTAGATTTTTCCCCTATCTCTAATTGTTGATAAGCACCTTTCAGATCTATAACTGTAAAATATTTATTACCTGGTTTAAAGTGCGCTTAAAATCGACACATATTCTTATCTCACTCACATTCTTTTTTGGAACTACCACGATAGGACTTGCCCAATTACTAAAATTTACTTTTGTTAACGTTCCTGACTCAACCATTTTCTGTAATTCTGATTCTACTTTAGATTTCAATGTGAACGGCATGCTATATGCCCTATGAAAAATAGGTTTTGCATTTTCTTTCAAATTTAATTCAATTTTGAACTTTTTTATACATGCGCTTGGTTCATCCGTAAAAATACTTGGGAATATCCTTTTAATTTCCGAGACTAACTGCATTTTTATTTCGTTTTCTGAACCCAGATTTGACATTTGTTTAGACTGACTAACCAATTTTAATTGACTAGCTAATTAGCTTATTCAACTTAATATTCTTAAAATACCTGATATAATCACTTATATGTATGACTGACTTACAGGCTCCGCTGTCTACTTCCATACCTAACTCTTGACTTTCGATTAAAGTGGTGACTCTCATTGACTTTTCATTTTCATCATGGTGTAACTTCCCTAAAAATCCCAGTTCTAAGGAATCTTCCTCTGTATCTGATTGACATGGACTACTGTCATCGTCTACTTGATGAACATTATGACCCTTATTGCATACACGACTTGTGTGTCCCTTCTTTTTGCATAGGAAACACTCCCATTCTTTTGCTGGACATGTGTTTGGATCATGTTGTCTTTTACACCTTCGACAGGGCTTCCATTTTTGATAAGACTGACTAGGTGACATATTACCACTTTTACTTGATGACAGTTCCTGTTGACTTAGGTGATAATTGTCGGGACGTTTTGACTGACTAAATCCTTTGTTCACTTTTTTAAATTGTAATTTTGCGACAGCACCTGCCATTCCTTGCACCAATTTACTTTGATTCTCTGCTGTTTCAAGGCTTAACGCCAGTTTGCAAGCGTCTTTAAATGTAAGAGTTTCTGGTTCGCTAAGTAATTTTTGTTGAACGCTGGCATTGACAACCCCACATACAAGTCTGTCACGCAATGCTTGGTCTAGGAAGGTTTCAAATTTGCAATACTTCGACAAATCCTTGATGATACTTATGTATTGACTGACACTCTCATTTACATCTTGTTTCCTGTTGTGAAACTTGTACCTATCGACTATGACACTGGTAACTGGTTTGAATTTATTTTTTAGAACTAATACTAATTCATCATAGCTCTTCTCTGTAGGCTTGGCTGGAAATAGCTCAGTTTTCAAAATATTGTATGTTTTCGCTCCAAGTAAGGTAATCAAATTAGGAACTTTCAATTCAGCGGCTACAGCATTTACCAAAAAATATTGTTGTAATCTTTCTTCCCATGATTCGAAACTTTCATGTGCCTCATTGTATTCTTCAAATTTTACCATGATGGCGGTTACGAACGACTCTTACTCTGGACTGACCGACTAAAACAACTGACAGACACTTTTTCGTTGCTTTATTCGACTTCCGATTATGACTAATGACTCGATCCACTTCTCGTCACCAATTAATGCTATGTATTTCAATAAAACACCGAGGGACACTTTAGCATTTTATTAATATAATTAAATTAGCAAACAACGCACACGCTTGGTTGATAGATAAGACATGATTAACTTCCGATCATCCAGTCGTGCCAACCATTCAAACTCGATATAACTGCTTAAGCCTAGCTTACATAATATTATAGGTGGGTTTACACTACAGTTTCATCAAGAACCTACCGCAGACTCCATCCAATTAATTTCAAGCTATTTACTGTGTGAATTAAAATGACAATTATATCCTTTTCTATATTTAATGTGAACTAGTGTTGAATATGTGATTAATAAAATTTTTAAATTACAAGGAACGTTACGACTAAATTTACTCGACTAAACAAAATATAATTTACAAAAATGTTACTGATAACTGAACTTTATTTTAATTTTCAAAACAAATGCAAAATTCTGTACTTATGCTTGCCAAGACAAGATCAAACGTAACACAATGTCCAGAAGGAACCTACGTTTTATAACGGGAATCCAGACTGGACACTGTCCGTTAAGAAAAGATTTCAAGACATAAGTCTGCATTGTTCAAAAAAAGTTTTTCTTATTGTGCTGCTAATCTTTATAATAAATTGCCAGATGAAATGAAAAATCAGTTAGTACTTTTAAGATAAAATTAAAAAAGATCTTGTTAAATGAGCAACGTATTTAGCTTCGATTAAAGACAATGTTCAAGTTAATTGAATTAAGGCATTTGTTTAATTCTTTAAATGCGTAGTTGTAATACAAAATTCTATTGTTTTTGTCTCTCTTTTTTTCTACTGTTGTCTTGTTATCATTTTTTTATATATTGTTAATTTATTTATTTATTTTGTATCCATGGCATTAGTTCTCAATAAGGAATTTGCTATGAAATATTCATGGACATGTAACGATTTCCTATATTACTTTTTTCCTACTACTTACTATTTATTTTTTATTCTTTACTTTTGTAAAAATTTTGTTATTTTTTTTTCTTTCGGGTTAAGTGTAAGAATAGCTAGATATACTAGCTAAACTTCGCCTTTTACTCAAGTTACTGTGTATGTTATACCTGTATCTTAGTGTAATAAAGACGTTTATTATTATTATTATTATCTACATAGTATGAGATTAAGCGAAACACCTCTCTGTAGAGGTTGTGAACAAAAAGGTGAGACGGTTCAATATGTATTCTTGGCCTACTTTGACCGATATAAGGGAGATCACCACCTATTTTGCAAGATTAGGTTGGTTGGAGGCCTAGGCGAGGGTCTACCTACAGGGAGGATGTATAAGGGGCCCAATGGGACCTAAGTGCTGTGGTTTAATAATTTTTATTGACCACCCTCCCAACCAATTCCAGAACCCTTAACCGTTCATAATAACATTTTAAATCACTCAATTTTCGTGAATTTTCGATGGTGCATTATTTTTATGTTGGTATGTCGATATCAGATTTAATGTATTGCTTATAGATTTCACAATTAAAAAGCACCAAAAGATATATAGTCAAAATGAATCAAAATACTTACTGTACCAGATGCTGCGTTATAATTGCGACCCGAGTTGTGACCATAAGAGTGATGACTCCATCCACCATCTACATAAACTTTGGTCCAGGCATTATGACCTTCATCAACTTGATTTCTTTCTAATGCAAGCCTGTACTCTTCCTTGCTGACTATTTAATGAATTCCCACAAATACGATTTCCAATGATCTCCAAGTTCAAATTCAATTTTATTACCATTAATAATTTCTTTCAATGTTTTCCCTCGTTTTATGTTCTCCCTAGTTGACTTCTTTTTATGTGAACTTGTGACATCCTAATCTTAGATGATCACAATAACCAATAATGAAGTACTTTCTTTTATCAGTAAATCTAAAACGAAAAATATAAAAAATGCATTTTTAACTTAAAATATTAGTCCAATCACTAAGAAACAAACAGTATGTATTTAGCTACTATAGCTCGCTTGAAAAAATTGCAAATACTCTCTGACATTTCACAGCAGCATTATTACTTTCAATGATGATCAATTATAAATGTTTATCGAACATATCACCCCTGGCCTCCCAAATTATTGCTCTATGTGAGCATTTATGATGAAAGCTGGACATAAAGTGAAAAGATATCCCGTGTCGCATTTTTTTTGCAAATTGTGAGAGGTTATTCCGTGATGATTAGGCTAAATTACAGGATGTTTTGCATTTATTTCAATTTCGCTCAAATTTCATATTCAAAACCAAGAAAATCGAGTAACGTGTTATCTGAGACTCCTGTACAAGCATATGTGAATTTTTAGGCTGTGCCGCTTTCGTTTCATTAATTATTATTATATTCACAAAGGGACTACTCATTTGAGAAATTCAGTAGCCTCAGAAATATATGCAAGCACAATTTGACATTTACGCAAAATATAACCTACTAATTATTGTATAATAATTTCAGTTATCATGATCTAAATTTTAAATAACATATTACTTACCCTACTGCAATCAATGAATCAATCGTCAGGCAATAAATACACAAATTTTCAGTATTTTCACACTTCAATGTATATTGCACAAATATAAACGTATGTAGAGTCCGTAAATGACCGTAAATTGAAATTGAATGAAACACAGACTACTTAGTCTTGAGAGCTTCAATATCATATGTAATGTAAATAAACAAGTTATGTTATGTCTTTTATGCCAACTAAATACGCGCAACCCACAACACTTCAAGATGTTCTCTGTGTCACCGAGGTTTTGTCTGTGACTGGTACATACATAAACGAAAATCGCCTCGCGATTACAATACGCACGGTCCTGTACACCGCCGAGATTACTGGGCTTCTGTGTTATCGATAGGACAGTGTAATTCCATTACTTGCTCTGATTGACTGGGGGCATGCAAACGCACTCTTAAACGAAAGAGAGAAAGCCTTCAACTTCTGAGTAATGTTAATTTAAAAAATTCGAACCTTGTAACTGATAAGGAATTAAAGGACTATAAAACAATATAAAAAGGCATTGTCTGAGAGCAAGCAAAAAGCAAACGATAATTACAAAAACTAGTAGTAACAGTCAGTCAGCCATGTGGGACATAATAAAAAGTAATAACCCAGTTTTAAACTTATCTGAAACTGCGAACATTAGTGCAAACGAATTTAATAACTTATTCGCGAATATTGTAGAAGATATAGTAAATGCATTACCCAAAACAGACGTAAGCCCCATGGACTATATTAAAACCAATGCTGCAAACTATGCCACAGGAAATTTCAAATTTAAGGAAGTAACTTTTAACCAAGTAAGATCAATAATAAGCAATTTAAAAAATAGTAAAGGCCATATGACATAACTGTAAGAATTATCAAAACTCTATTAAACATTATTATTGCGCCCCTTACTAAATTAATAAACATTTGTATAAATAACCATTTCCTAATTGCCTTAAAATTGCAAAAGTTATTCCTGTCTTTAAAAAGGGATCTATTGATGATATGAGTAACTACAGACCCATTTCACTGGTTTCTATATTGCAAAAATTTTAGAAGCAGCTTTTAAAATTCAAATCACAGAGTACTTTGAGTGTAATACATTGTTTTCCCCATGTCAGTATGGTTTTAGGAACAACAGATCTACCTCGTTGGCAATAAATAATTTTACACAAATAGTATTAAAGGGATTTGAAGAAAACATGTACACCCACACATCATTCCTAGACTTAACAAAAGCTTTTGATTGTGTGTCCCACAAAATCTACAATTTCGATACTAATAGTATAGCATTAATTAAGTCTTACCTTTCGGACAGATTGCAGTATGTGAGCGCATCCGAGCGGCAGTTGGTAAAGCATGCCTTGCCGCAAGGTTCTGTCTTAGGATCCATCCTCTTCTTAATGTACATCAATGACTTACCAAACTGTTGCCCGGATGCCGACTCTATTTTATTCGCAGATGATACAACCAAACTGTTTCAAGATCCATCGTTAGATGTAATTAAATGTGATGTATCAAATACACATTCAAATTTTAAGGCTTGGTTTACAGCAAATGCAATAAGCATAAATGAAAGTAAAACTCAAACATTAATTCTCATGAGTCGGTAAAATTTTTAGGGGTCTACATTGATCCAATATTAACATGGGAAAAACACATTGAGTACCTGTCAGAGAAGCTGTCAAAAATACTAATAAGGAATCAGCGAATAGTGTGTCTATAGCGTACTATAGTATTTTTAATTCAAACATGTCATATGCTATATTAGATTGGGGTCACTCAACTCACTCAGTTAAAGCATTTAGCTTACAACGTAAATGTATCAGAATCATAGCTCAAATAGGTTACAGAGTGTTGCCGTGAGCAGTTTATAAAATTAAATATACTTACCCTACCATGTGTGTACATACTAGAATGTCTACTATTTATAAAACAAAGGCTAAACATATATACTAAACATTGTGATATACATCATTAATATACTCGAAATAGAGAAAGAATAGCTCATAACCATCTGAGACTCTCACATACTAGAGACGGAACTAGCTACCACTGCATAGAAATTTACAATGTCCTCCCTGATTATGTAAAAGATTTAGCTTTCACACAATTTAAGAACAAAATTAAATATCACTTAAACAACAAAGCTTTCTATAGTGTTGAGGAGTACCTGCACAATAACTTTAGCAATTTTGACTTGTAATTTCTATTTTACTATATATGTTGTCTTTTTTATTATATGAAACTAATGTAGCATGTCTGCACACTTTTTTGTGTATTGTGTATTTTTTAGTGTATTACTTTTAATATAAATTCATGTACATTCATGAGTGCACTAGAAGAAACCAATTCTGTAGATGTCGCTGCTACCTGGACACAAATTAAAGACAGTTTAAAAAGTGCGAGTGAGGAAATTCTTGGCACTGCAGCAAGTAAAAAACAGGAGGACTGTTTCAATGATAATGAAGCTTTTATACAAGAACTTCTTGACCGCAAACATATTGCCTTCCAAAACGCTATCAACCACCCCAACGACTCATCAAAAGCAGAAGCTTTTACCCAATCTAAGTATGAAACGCAACGCGAAATCAGAAGAATAAAGAACGAGTGGTGGGCAAGCAAGGCCAGAGAAATTCAAAGGTACGCCGATTCACACGACTACAGGAATTTCTTTCAAGGAGTAAAAGCAGTGTACGGCCCCAGTCGGAAAAATATGTGCCCTATTAAAGATTTAAATGGAAATCTCCTCAAAGAAGACTAGGAAATAAGAGCCCGATGGAAAGAACACTACTCTAACATTCTTAACCAGCAAAGTCAAACCGATCACGATATTATAAATCTTATCCCTCAATATGACACCTTCGAAGACTTAGATAAACCACTAACAACGGAAGAGATCTTAACCGCCATTGGGCAGCTAAAAAATAACAAATCTCCCGGCGCCGACTCACTCCCAGCTGAGATCTTTAAAGCTGTGTCGTCAGAGCTCATACCCTACCTCAAAAAACTGTTTGATGTCGTGTGGGAAAGTGGTCAAGCTCCGCAGGAGTTTCGTGATACACTTTTAATCAACCTCTTCAAAAACAAAGGGAGCGCTGCGGACTGTGGAAATTACAGGGGTATAGCTCTCCTGGCTGTTGGAGGGAAGATACTCACTAAAGCGATGGCAAATAGGCTAACACCTGTTATGGAAAAGTTACTTCCTGAAACACAGAGTGGCTTTAGACCAAACCGAGGCACATCGGATTTAATCTTCACACTTAAACAGCTTCAAGAAAAAGCACTCGAACATCAAGGAGAAATTCACATGGCCTTCATTGATTTAACCAAGGCGTTTGACTCGGTGGACAGGGAAGTGCTCTGGAAAATTATGATCCGCTTACGTATCCCTAGAAAATTTGTGGAAGTATGTCGCAGTCTATATACAAACAACAACGCCCAGGTTATGTATAATAATGAGGCAACCGAACCTTTCCAAACCCTCACTGGACTTAGGCAGGGATGTGTCCTGGCACCCCTACTCTTTAATTTGTTTACCACTGCTCTAACAATTATTGTTGACAACAAACTGACAGTCAGAGGAATAGGTCTCAGATACCGTTTTGATGGCGGCCTCTTTAACATAGAGCGCTTTAGAGCTTTCACGAAGACACGCACACGATTCATTTGTGATCTCCAGTATGCGGATGACTGTGCACTTTTAGCCTCTACGCCGGAAGAGCTTCAAGAACTTTTAGATGTGTATGCCCAGAGCTATGATTCCTTGGGACTTAAAATCAACATTGGAAAGACTAAGATTATGTCAACTCCTCATCAAGTGAACCAAATAGACATTACACTTAACGGAAATTCTCTTGAAGTGGTGGATCAGTTCAATTACTTGGGCAACGTTGTTAATGACAAAGCAAACATGGACAGTGAGATTCGCAATAGAATTAACGCTGCATGTAGAGCACTCTGGGGACTTAGAGAGAGAGTATTTGACAACCACGACCTTGCTTTGTCAACGAAAATGGCTGTCTACAGAGCAGTTGTCATTCCAACACTGCTATATGGATGTGAAAGCTGGGTCACTTGCCGTCGTCATGTGAAAGAATTAGAATGTTTTCAGCAAAGACACCTCAGAAGTATGATGAAAATCCGCTGGTTCCATCACATATCAAACGTGGAAGTACTCAGGAGAGCAAACAGCCTTCCAATTAAGGTGCTTATTTCAAGAGCACGCCTAAGATGGGCAGGTCACGTTCATCGTATGCATGATAACCGCCTTCCTAAATGTACACTTTATGGTGAATTGCTAAGCGGTAAAAGAAGGCGTGGCGGTCAACGAAAGAGGTTCAAAGACGCTCTCCATGAAAATCTAAAATCCTGCGGTATTGCAGACGAGCAATGGGAACAACTTGCAGCGGACAGAACCGAATGGTGAGGGGTTGTGGCCAGCTATCAAGGAAATGTTGCTGCAAGAAGGCCGAATCCAAGACCTAACCAGGTCTATGTTTGTCCTGACTGCGGTCGACATGTGCTCTCCCGAATTGGTCTCTATAGCCATAGTCGTGTGCACCGTAGATGAATGGGAATTACAATAGACTACACCTTTTACTTGTTTTTTATTGTATGCAATTTATCGACTGTAACATTTTTATACTCGGACTCGAGTAACGGCTAATAAAAAAAAAAAAAAAAAATTCATGTCAATTTAATTTTTATATTGCGTTTCTTTTGACTTGTGTAAATACCTTTGTATAGTAGCATCAATAAATCATTATTATTATTATTAATAATAATAATCATCTTTATTTCATATTAATGTCACGACCCCCCTTTGGGGGAGCCGCGACTGACGGCCACTTGGCTTGTGAGAGAGGGAGATTGGATGGTCAAAGTAGAAGACGAGTTTAAAACATATATAATTTATTAACAAAATAACAACAAACAGTGTCACAGTACAAACAGGCACAACAACAATAGTAACAAATGGGGCTCTTACCAACATCACTGATGTGGGGAAATGCGTCAGGATAAGGAGTCGCACTTCTTAACACTTAAGAATAGGACTGTCTTAAGAATTCGACTGATGCCCGCGTTAATAAAATTCCTATTATAATTTTACTACATGCTTATTTAGCAGGTTACCTATTGAGTACAAGTTCGTAATTATTGTTTGTTTTTAATAATTCAGTGTCAGGTCTCGTTCTCAATATTTGTTTAATATTATTGCAAGGTATATCAATTTAGAATTTGGAAAAATAATTTGTATCAATATGTAACCTACTAAAGCTGATTTATAGTTTTCTCCTAAAATATGAATACTCCTTACGTAACATTATGTTACATTTATAATATAAACAAACATAAAATGAAAAGGCGTCAGAGCAAGGACATCAACTTGATGTCTACTACCAAAGTAAATAACAAATATTCTTTAAAATATTCACCTTATTCTAGAAATGTACTTGACTATTAAAAAAATCATTTAGACTATAAGGTTCAAGATCAATTAAAAGTTTTCTTATATGTAACTTAAACAGTTTTTGACTTTGTATTATTTTGATATTGTCAGGCAATTTATTGAAAAGTTTTATGCACATACACTGTGGGCTTTTTTCTGTTAATGTGAGATGATGAATGGGGTAATTTAGGGATATTGTTCTAGTATGGTGTTGATGGTGTGTTGCTGTATTAAATCTCTCTCTATTCAAAAAAAGAAACATTAAACATTCGTATATATATATAAAGCATAAACTGTCATTATGTATTCTGATTTGAATACAGTTCTACAGGTTTCATTATATTTAATTTTTTTTTATAATTCTCATTAAACGTTTATATATTTTGAATTTGACTATCTCTTCCAATTCCATATCTTATAACCGATTCGAAGTTTGTAAAATACATAATTTTAAGTGTTTTTTTCATTCATGTATTTGCTCACTAGACGGATTCCATAACAGATAGAGTTTAACTTTTTTGACAAATGGTTTATACTGTCAAACCTAATTCTTCATTCACCCCATTAATATTATTATTGTAAAAATGCGAGCATGTCATGGCTAAGTTCCTTATCAATATTAATAAACATTATTATTTTGGTTTGATGCTCTTCAAGTATATTTGTAATATTTATAAACAAGCATTTCTGCTGTGCAGGCAAGGTTACCAGCATAATAAACTGACATTGCTCGCATTTAAAATGTTTATGTAATCATTTATCTTAGGTATTAAAAGAATGGGGTGAATGAATATGGGGGACTGGGTATTTTCGGGCGCGGGGAAACACGCCCGCCCTGCCGATCTGAGAGCCGTCCCCGAGAGCTTTGATTTGATTGGTTTGTGTTTTCATTTATTAATGTGTGGTATTATTTTTATGTATTTTTGTTATATTCGTCTCTTCGTTTATTTGTTGAATTAAATGTTGTTATTGTTTACATTTTAAAATAACTTTTCCCTCACAGCTCGCGCTAGGCGTGACATTTGGTGGAGGTGCCGTAGGTGAAGTTCTCTTAGCCAATTCTTCCTAATTGGCTAAATAAAAATATTGTTTGATCTAATTATTTTGTTACCCCTAATATTCTTTTGTTTTTTTAGACATATTATTAAAATATATCACCCCCCGGTAGGTGATATTTTATTGAAAGCCTTGTATTTGTTTTAAAGCAGGTAAACCTCATCTTTACGACGACAATTAGCTAGAAATTATCAAAGCATTCGACGATTAGTACTTATTAATAATTCTCATTTTATTCCAAATTTATACAAATATTTAATTTACAACAGAATGATAGCCGACTTCAGGGCGCCGTTACGTTTTAACTTATTAGGGTAGAAAGTTGTACATATGTCAAGTGCCACTTTAAAATAGCTTGTAACATGGTTATTAATTCTTATCTAAAACTTGGCAGTTTTAAAAACAAGACTAATGCATTAGTAAAACCAGCAAAGCGTCGAGAGTTGTGTATGAAGTGAATAGGGCGACGTTAAGCAAACGTATAAGACGAAGATAGGGCAGGATACCGAAGCCACGTCTCATGTGTCAAATATACAAGCAACGTTCAGCTAATGGGAGAATTGGCACTGTGATTTTGGAACCGCGTTGTTGGAAGAACAGAATAAAAGCCAGGCGATGCTATACCTCCTGGCAGAACTGATAGAGGACGCTTGCCGACGATTAACTACTCGAGCCCTCTCGGTTTGCCCGGAAGAATACTTATTCCAGTAATAGCAAATTTCATCGAGGATGTTTGTCGTCGATTTTCGAACCCTCTGAATTTGCTAAGAGATACTAATTGCCGGACGCTTGTCGACGATTAAATACTCGAGCCCGCCTTAGTTCTCTAAATTCATCCCTAAATTCTACGAAGCAATCCAATTTGGCTACTAAACTTTGCGAATCTAGGCCCAGCGAAGTAACCGCTCTAGAGCGTCCCAATCGCTAACTTCTACAGCCATGAAGTGCCAGTTCACGCACTTCGCGGAGGCTACCGCTGACCACGCGAGTACGGTCCCGATAGCCGAGGGAGAGAACGACTTGGCGATTTTCCATCCGCCAGGTAATATGACTTAAAGCCACACAAACTCGGCTTTGCCCTGCGTCTATGAATATTTTCACTAGCAACATTTTCTTGACTCACGTAATTTTACATATGTAGGGTTGGGAGGGAAATTTAGGCACAACTACGTCCCGGTTTTGTGGTACCAATTTCTAATTTTCCGATCTCACATTTCACACAAATTTTCAGATAATAATGTAAATATTTAATGCACACCAGGTTATATTCTAGTTGGCGAATTCGTCAATGATTCTCTGTGCCGCCGACTCCTGTAGGTGACGTTGCTGCGTGTGATTGTTGGCTAAAGGGTTTACAGAAATAGGTGGATTTAAAAGGGCAACGGGCCCACTACTTTTACTTTCATTTCAGCTGTTTCATTATTACACTTGACTCTCCGTACAGTCGTCGATGCCCCAGATGGCCGAGTTGACGGGTAGTTTATTACTACACTAAAGTCATCCCCGGCACAGCTGGAGGTGTCGAATGACAATGTTAACCTCACCTCAGTTGTAAAATCTTATAAAGCTGTTTGCTTTCAACGACGTAAATAGTACATCATCTCTTGATTTATTTTCATTGTTGTTATAACCACAAAGAGTCCCCTGGCTCTAGTACAAACACCGCGATCGTGGGTTTGTTCTCATCTACTATTTCTACGATAAGTGGTTGTTGTGACAATTAAAATCAACCCGGAGATGTCCGTGTTTGAATATCAACTTTAGGGAAATTTCCCTGCAGCTTATGAGAATTTATACTGAACCTTTTGGCCCGCTGGCCTTTGGAGACGGAGAGTCCAGTCCATTAGCATTGGTTTTCACACCTATTTGAGTACAACACTTTGCCAGACTTAGCACGCGGCGATTGCCCCATCATGAGTTGTCTGTACGGAGGTGATTGACGATTGTCATTTCAGTTAAATATTATCTGGTTTAATTTTTATGCCTCGCTAGAAACATTATAACATACCTATTTCGGCGATTGCCGCAACATTATATACAATCTTTTATTGGATAATTATCCCAACAATATATGAGTTAAACCCACTTTGTCTTTTATTTCTTTGATTATAGTCAGTTACCAACATTACACTCTATACTACTACTCTCACTTACCAATATGAGATTGGTAAAGTCAGTAAACATAAACTTAAATACATAAATTAACATTCATAGTACAAGTTTGAGCAACAAAGTTATTGAGTAAAATAAAAAGGTATAACAGATTTCTTCAGTCTAAAACATTGTGTTAAACTTCCTAGACATTACACCGAAGAAGTGATGAGCTATCTCAGGTAACAGTATCAGGTAGAAATCAGTAATATTAAACTTTATATCAAAGAACTTGGGTAAACCTAACCGGTTACTACACACACAACATAAATTGAGGTCCTAAATTAATAAAACTAGACGATCACATAAATGGCTAATTTGTTTATTTATCTTGACATAAAATTGAGATAAATAACTACTGGGTTAATTAATAAGTTCTTGATTGCTTCTCGATCAAGGATTTTGACATTAATTAACACCCCTGGGGTTGAGATGTTTCATTATCCAATTTTTTTTTCTTTCTATTATTAATTTCGTTCCTGAGTTTTGAAAGTTTTATGTGTATGTATATATGTGTGCTTATATATTTCGTTTTTACCCCTTTTCTTTCAGATCAAGATATTATTTTTTATATATATGTGTATATATATATATATTTGTACTCTATACATTATTATTGTGGATGGTTGAAATTTCCGTATATGTATGTATTTGTTTATTAACATATTTAATTAATTAGCTAATGTCGGCAGACAAAATTAATACAAGGGCAAATGCCAAACTTAAACTGGTATTAAAGGATTCAACGCATTTCAGCCCCCCTCACAGAAGTACGGAGCAGTTTTCATCCGATCCATTTAAAAAATCCAACAGCATCCTACGGTCACCAGGGTTGGATTCACCCGCTGTACCAGCTACACAGACTACTCACTTCCCATTTCCTCCTGAAACGGAAACCAACGACGAACTACCAAAAACACCAAATCTACAGTGTTGGCAAGCGGAAAAACAAACAAAATTCGAAAATAGAAACATGGCCAATGTAACGCTGTCCCAAAGTTTGTCTGTGGAAAAAAGTCCAGCAATACCAAGTTTTCTGTGTCCTCCGACATTTAATCCAGGTTCAGAGAGTGCAACTGCCTTTATTTGGCAATACGAACGAACCGCAGCGGCTAATGGTTGGACAAATACACTAAAAATTAGCTACTTTGATTCATTTTTGGAGGGAGCAGCGAATCTATGGTTCCAACGCTATGCCGGCAAGGAAGAAAATGCACAGAAAGCGTGGCCTGAAGTGAAAAAGGATTTTCTCAAAGAATTTGAGACGGATGATATAAAAAGCATCCTGGAGAAAAAGCTGTATGACAGAAAACAAAAACCCCAAGAATCTGTTAAGGAATATTATTATGAATTGCAAGCTCTATAATAATAATAATAATAATAATAATCTTTATTTCCATCAGACTTTTACAAGTATTGGAATTGTCAATTGTCATGTATATAACATAGATAACACACAGAATATATAATACATAAAAAGAAAACGGTACATACAAAATATATATACATAAATATTTAAAAGGAATAAAAAAACATACATACATATATATAAAAAAAAACTCCGCAGAGACAAATTGATCATTATTTCATATAAGGACTATTAAGGAAATATTCTGGCATTCAGTAAAAACTCATCAAAACTGTAGGGACATGTTTCAAGAAGGTAACACTTTAATTTCTTTCTAAATAAAAAAATATTAGAGATAGATTTTATCTCCAGTGGAACTGCATTAAATGCCCGCACTGCTCTGTAGTATACTCCCTTTTCGAATGATGATGTTTGATGATGAGGAACTCTCAGTGCATTTGAATTTCGAGTTACCATCATCATACCATTGTACATATCCTCATTTGTTCTAAATTTACCAATATTTTTTTTTACAAATAAAATCAACAGGTATATATATAAGGTGGGTAATGTCATTAACTCCAACAGTTTGAATAATGGCTTACTAGGCTCTCGATTGTTTTTCCTAAGCATGCATCGTATAATATTCTTTTGAGCGATAAACACATTTCTGGCATGGACACTAGACCCCCAGAATATTAAACCATAACTAAGTATGGACTGCACATGGGCAAAGTAATAGACCCTTAACACATTAAGATCGACAGAAGATCGTATGTTTCGTACTGAGTAACATACTTTGTTAAGCTTAGATATTGTTGAGTTAACATGGTATTCGAAAGATAGTTTTGAATCGACCACGACCCCCAGGAATTTTGTGTTATTTGCAACGGGAATGGATTTTTCTCTAAACTTCAAGTAGATGCTTGAATCTGGGGTTTTATTACTAAATTGGATAAGTACAGTTTTAGCTTCATTTAGGATAAGTGAGTTGTCACGACACCATTTATCCATTTTATTTACCACAGTTGTACCTTTGTGTGATGTAGCAGTAGTATCTCTGGTAGATATTACACAGGAGGTATCATCAGCATACTGATATATGGAATGTAATGCCAAGCTCTCAGGTAATTCATTGACATACAATAAAAACAATAAAGGCCCCAATACTGAACCTTGGGGTACCCCTGTAGTTATCTGTCTTGGTTTAGAATAGATGGTAGTCATGTTATTACCCTCTTTCGTACTAATACAAACTCTCAGGGTTCTGTTAGAAAGATAAGACCTAAAGAAGTTTAAAGCTATACCTCTAATTCCATAGCACTCCAATTTGTAAAGCAGCAGTTCGTGGTTAAGTGTATCAAATGCTTTCGATAAATCAAAGTAAATACCTGTGACACATTCACCTCTATCCAGGCATCCTACAATATAATTAAGACTTTCATATATTGCCCCTTCAGTTGATCGTCCTTGTATAAAACCATGTTGAAATTGAGAAAGTATGTTAAATCGTACCAGAAACATAAAAAGACGCTTATACACAAGTTTTTCGATAATTTTGGAAAATACTGATAATAAAGAAATAGGCCTATAATTTTTAGCTGCCGATCTGGACCCTTTTTTATAAATGGGTATAATTTTAGCATGCTTCCATTCATCTGGGAAAAACCCATTTAAAAAACAGTGGTTAATAATTAATGCTAACGGTTCAGATATTTCATGAGCAATCGTTTTTAATAAAAAACAGGGAATATCATCTAAACCAGCTGAATTCTTGTTAGGTAAGTTCAGAATAGTACTTTCAATTTCTTTACTGTCAGTGGGTGTTAGAAAAAAACTGAATTGAACTTTATTTTTGTGAAAAAATTGAGGTTTACCCTGCAAATTGACTTGAGATGTAATAAATTCATTCATGAACATTTCGGCAATCTCAGTTTGGTCTTCAACTAATTTCCCATTATTGTCGATTAGATTTATTTTTGATGGTTCGTTATTTTTACCATTAGCTGCATTTATTATTTGCCACACGGCTTTAGATTTATTTTGAGACGACATTATTTTATTAGTATTATATCTCACCCTGGACGAATCCACAAATTTATTGTATTCCTGTTTGCGTACTTTATATAGTTGTAATAAGTCGGGATTTTTACTATGTATATACAAGTGATGCAGATCTCTTAAATCATCAGACATTTTTATTATTTCTGGGGTGATCCATGGTGATTTGCATTTTTTTGTTAGTTTTATTTTCGTTAATGGGAAAGCAATGTCAAAGTGGTATTTAAATGTTCCAATAAAGTTAGTAACTAATAAATCAGGGGTTTTGATTTCCATGTTCTCCCAGGTTTCATGCATTATTAATTCTTTAAAAAAATTTTTACTGTGAGCATTAAATATACGTTTAGTGGAGCTGACATAACCATTTACCTTAGATGGTAACTTCCAATATATTAGCTGACACAAATGATCGGAGATATGGAGAATATGATCCTGCATTTAATTTAAAAGAGTTCAAGAAATTTTTTGAGAATGGCATTCGCAGAAACCTCTACCAAAGTTACAGGCTAATAGTGGACGACGATATGGAATGGGAGGATTTCAAAAAGGTCATAAATAAACTTGAAGATATTTCCCATCAACCAGCGGAGGACCTAGTTGACGCAAGTTGGAGGGAAAAGCAAAATGGTTGCAATTGTGCATGCAGTCAACAGAACCATAATATGAAATTGTATGGTTCACAGCAGAACAGTGGTCAATTTTTTCATAATAGAAGCAACCAGCCTCAACGCCACTTTCCAAGCAATATAAGCCCGAAAAATAGATACAATTATCAACAAAGTTGAAGAACCACTATCAACAATCCAGGGGGCAGAAATTTTCAATCATTTAACCAAAGCAGCATTCCCAATACAAGGACTAGGGATGGCAGCCCAAATGTTATATTTGCAATAGGGCAGGCCATTATGCTAATACATGTAATGAAAGGCAAAGAGGGATGTCCCCAAACACCGTTGGACAACGCAACTAAGCCCCGGCATCGTCCTCTCCCACACGCCCGTCCTTCAACACGCCACAGGATCCTCACAATTTTCGTTCTGGTAAATAATTTATATACAAAGGCAATCCTCGATACGGGAGCCGACCAAAATGTTATTACAAGGAAGCTAACAAAGAGTTATAACCCACAGCCAATTTCAACAAAAAATCTACTGGTTGCTGGAGGACATAGAATACCAACTTTGGGAGAAGCCACATTTAATTTGAAAATTGGAAAGATAAGGACAAAATGTACGGCTACGGTCGTAGAAAACTTGCCAGTGCCACTTATTCTTGGTATGGAATTTTTGGAAAAATACCGTACCGTTATTGATTTAGATGGAGGAAGAATTACACTAAAGAATAATGACGGGAATACAAACCTCATTATGCAGAAGAAGGAATACTTTTCAGACATGGAAAATAGGCAACCAGCGATAAATTATAAAGAAGCTTACTATGAAGAATCAAGAAACAGAATAAAAAATCTCTTAGAAAGACAAAACATTCCGCCAAAACACACTGAGAGCATAAACAAGACAGGCCCAACAAGAAATAGTTTCAAAGACGAGAATGAAAAAGAATTCTACAAATTTCTTCAGTCCCGAGAGAATTTTGAGACAAAAATAACAAGTGCAAAAATAGAAGAAAAAATTCAAGATATTCTGAAAGTTCCACAACATTACGCCTTGGCTCATTGTGTTTCAGCTGATCTTAAAATGGCGAAAGGTCTGGCAAAATTATTTAAAGAGAAATTTGGAGGATCAGAGGAACTGAAACAAGAGAAACCAGTAGTAGGACAAGCATTAAGCTTAAATCGAGATGGAAGGATTATTTATCACCTTATCACAAAACGATTTTTCTGGGAGAAACCAACGCTACTAGCAGTCTGGAATTCCTTAATAGATATGAAAAAGCACATGATAGAAAATAATGTGCAAAGTCTAGCTATACCGAGAATAGGTTGTGGTTTGGATAAATTAGATTGGAGAATGGTTAAAAATATGATTGAACATATTTTTCAGGATATGGCAGTAGACATATTAATCTGTAATTTGCCTAAAGAGGAAAAGGATGTACCTCAGACACCTATCATTCACATTAATTGCATCCAAGGTGATAGAAAAGAAAGAACCATGGAGACTGAACCAAACAAAGTTCAGATAGAAGATGACATCATCTTGGAACCACAAACATTCCGCAAAATATCAGTAAAGATAAATAACCCTCTAAATGAGGCCGATCTGGAGCAAGCAGAATTCTTCGAAAATGAAAATTTTCTAGTTCCAAGGCGGCTACTGTGCATGGAACTGACAATTGAATCTAGGGAAAAAATATCTGTTAAAATTATGAATAAAGGGTTTAATAAAATTAAAATTTTCAGGAACTCCACAATCGGATTCGTAGTTTGTAGTTCACCCACAGTTGAAACTGGAGATGCTTTACTTTTATACGTTGAAGAATTCCAAAACATCGAGGACACTGTCACCATCAAAGATCATAATTTGGAGCACTTGGAACAAGGAAAATTTAAAGTCAGTTTGGAGGAGTTGCTCACAAAGTATAAAGATGTGTTTTCGAAATCTACTAAAACCATGGGACTTACGAATCTCACACAGCACAAGATCGATGTTGGCAACGCAGAACCAATCAAATGTAGGCCATACAGAGTTTCACAGAAGGAACGTGAGATTATCGATAAGCAAATCAAAGAAATGCTTGAGAACAATGTCATAAGACCTTGCCACTCACCATGGTCAAGTCCGGTGGTTCTTGTCAAAAAGAGGGATGGACAAACAATATTTTGTGTCGACTACTGTAAACTAAATAACGTTACAAAAAAATCCACATAACCTATCCCTAACATAGACGACATCCTAACCTATCTAGGGGACTCAAGATATTTCACTACACTGGACATGTTCAGCGGATATTGGCAAGTCAAAGTTGAGGAAGAATCAAAACAGTATACAGCATTTGTTGCCCAGGGACATGGTTTATACGAGTTTAACGTATTAAGTTTTGGCTTATGCAATGCCCCCGCTACCTTTCAAGAACTAGCGGACAAAGTATTTAAGGAAATGAAATGGAAAGACGTTTTAATTTACCTGGATGACATAATCGTATTTTCAAGCACACTTGAGGAACACCTCATAAAACTGGAAAGGGTTTCTCAACGTTTAAGGGAAGCTGGATTGACATTAAAACCAAGTAAGTGCGTGTATGTTAAAACCGAGGTAAAAATTTTAGGACATGTGGTAAATAGTAAAGGAGTAGCACCAGATGGGGAAAAATTAATAGCCATCAAAGAATTTCCAGAACCAAAGACGGTAAAAAATGTACAGAGTTTCATTGGTCTTTGCAATTATTATCGAAAGTTTATTAAAAAAATTTCTGTTATAGCTAGACCCCTGCATGCAGTCACAAAGAAAGAAATTGGTTTTATTTGGGAAAAATCGCAAAAAGAAGCTTTCGAAACTTTGAAGGAAAAACTTTTATCAGCACCAGTTCTAAGACATTTCAACCCAAACAAAGGCGGCTGCGAACTAAGAGTGGATGGCAGCACAATAGGAATTGGAGGAATACTCCTACAAGAAGATGAAGATGGACAAACTCACCCGATCGCCTACATTAGTAGAAGTCTTTCTAAAGCAGAAAGAAATTACACCATTACAGAATTGGAAGGGCTAGCGGCAATTTGGGCTTTAAGTTACCTACGTCACCTAATTTATGGCAGGCCTGTTAAAATAGTGAGCGACCACCACGCGCTATGCTGGATTTGCTCCCTGAAAGATCCCACTGGTAGACTAGCAAGATGGTCTCTTAAATTGGCAGAATACGACTACACCATCGTTCACAAGAGTGGAGCAAAACATGCGGATGCTGACTGCCTATCCAGAAACCCAGTACTAGAAAGCCAACAAACAAATTGCGATATGGAGGATATTCCAATATTTCTTATCACAACAGACGATATTGCGAAAATGCAGCAACAAGATGACGAACTCCAAGGGCTCATGGAAGCAATTAGGGACCCAGTGAATGCACCTATTGCAGTTGTGAAGAGAGCAAAAAATTTTCGTCTCATCAACAATGTTCTATATAAAGTCAACACTTCACCAGAAGGGCTAGAAAATTTACTAGTGATTCCAAAAAATCTGATAGGCGAAATCCTCTTCTCCCATCACGCAGAGCCATTATCTGGACACCTAGGAATCGCCAAGACATTGCAGAAAATAAAAAGTAGGTACTATTGGGCAAATCTACAAAAAGACGTAGAAAAATTTGTGAAGGGCTGCGAAGATTGTCAAGCTAGAAAGGGCCAGAAAAATAAAAAGCCAGTTGGTCTTCTGCAACCAATACCCGTTGGTACACCATTTGAGAAAGTAGGGATAGATATTCTAGGGCCATTTAGACGTAGTAGGAATGGAAAAACTGTCATTGTTGTGGCCACAGACTACGCTACCAAATGAGCCGAAACGGAAGCTCTATCATCAGGCAAAGCAGGTCCTGTGACTAAGTTCATCTTGGAAAAAATAATTACAAGGCATGGTGCCCCTAGGCACTTGTTAAGTGACCGTGGCCAAACATTTCGTTCCGATATGGTTCGAGAACTATTAAAAGGAAGTTAGCAGTTAGTCAATTTACAACGGCTTACCACCCATCATGTAATGGATCGACGGAACGTCTAAATAAGACACTAGCCGATATGCTGTCAATTTACACCAACCCAAAGCAAACAGACTGGGATGAGTACTTGCCACATGTTACGTTTGCCTACAATACGGCTCAACAGGAAACAACCAGATTCTCTCCATTTATGCTAGTGTATGGGAGAGAACCTACCCTTCCAACGGAAGCCAACCTTATGGAATTGTCAGAAAACTCAGATGCACAAAAAATTAGGGAGAGAGTGTTGGCAGTTGGCAGCCTAGCTATTCAGAATATCCAGGCCCGGCAGAGTAAAGATAAGACAAGGTATGATGGCAAGCACAGACATGTGGACTATAATGAAGGCGACAAGGTAAAAGTATTTACCCCAGAGAGAAAAGTAGGGCGGTCAACAAAATTGTTACTGCGATGGTTCGGTCCGTATTATATTACCAAAAAAATTGGCGAAGTGGACTACGAAATCCAGAAAGGCCCAACGGACAAGTCGAAAAGGGAGATCGTGCATGTTAGTCGGATATTGCCACATAACGACCCATGGACTCCAGAGGTGGTACCAGGGCCGGATTGAAAATAATTTTCTAAGTATATAATCGTTAACTATCCTAGTACCTAAGTATTTCTTAATAGTGAATATTTTACTAATTTCTTCTGTTTATTATATAGATTCCTCATTATCCACCTAGCGATGGCCAGTCAAATTAAATCCCGGATTCTAAAAATAAGGAGTCTTTTGGTATGCTCTGTAAGCAATGGTAACTACGATTGGAATCATAGAAGAACAAGCACAGTGGTAGATGCGTTCCACATATGAGTAGAGTGTGAAAAGTTATAAATAGATACAACTTTTCGAATTTTGAGGTATTTATATTTACTTTGTTTTGCTGCAAGTTATGTGTGTGCATACATATTTTATTATTTTTCATTTGCTTCCGAAGGAAATGTAGAGAGGGTAATTTTGTATCGAATGTTATATTTGGAATAAAGGTCTTTTAAGCTAAGATTACCGTAAAAATCTTAGATAAAAAACCAAGTAATTTACAAAATATTCCAAACTGGTGAGGCACAAGTTGGTGACCATTTATTGAAATAGATAGTAAAAAAAAAATAGGTTAAAATAGGGTAAAAGATAAGGAAACCTCTAAAATGGTGATTTTTACGCAGCAATAATTGATTTTCCTATAAACAGGAAAATGGGGAGGTAAATAATCAAATAAATATTTATTTACTTAGGTGTAACGCACGTTACTGTTTATTATTTTATGATATTTTTATGTTTACACACACGTGTATATAACAAGCATTTGCTAGTAGTTCTGTTTGCTTAAATATAAAAATCTTAGTAATTGGCCAATTGTGTGGTAAAATGAACTGGGAATCATAAAAATTTGATGATATATTTCTTATATATTTTTAAGCTTATTATCAATGTGGTATTACGTTAGAACATAAGTCATTTGAACTAGGGTAGTTAAGATGTAAACATGTTGATTTTGTTGATTTTTATATTTTCCAAATATTTGTTAACTCTAAGATTCCAAATTAATGTAAGTACTTTTGTTGCATGTCCTTCAAATGAGAGACCACACTCCGAAGCGCACACGGAAGTCACTTGTGGACAAAACAACCACCCTCCCCCTCCGCTGATCAACCAAACGACGTCCAATAATGGTTACAAGGATATCCTTTAAAGGGAAAAAGTTTTATAGTCATCTCTGAGCTATCACGAAGAAGCTGCTTCAATGCGTTAGAAGGATGATAGCCTCTCACAGACGAAAACGAGTCGTGACTTCTGGAGGAGCTTGTTCACAGCAGACCGTTTTGTTCTTTGCAAAACTACCTCTGCTACACATCCCAGAGCATAAACAATAAGGGCTTTATCATTTGGCAACTTTTCCTTCTGCAAATGCAGACATTTTTAGCCATCTATTCCAATGCCTTTGCCTATGAAGGAGCATACAATTCCTTCTACCTTCTTTCTACCTCGAATAAAACATCCCATGAAGAGATATCCTTAATACCAATGCCACCCAGTTATGGTTCTGCCACGAATTTACCAATTGGGCAGATACAATCGGAGCCAACCTGCCATTCAAGGAGCAATAAGACTGGCTGGAATGAAGTGCTGCAAATTGGGATTGGATCAGCTACAGGGATTAGCGAAGTCAGTGACAGTGTTATTCGAAACTTGGTATGTGTGCGCTCTAAAACTGTAATAAGTGTGTTGGAACTCTCAAAGACTTTGTTATATTATAATTTATAAATTAGGATTTTTTAAAAGCTGAGGACAGCTTTCAAAGGGCGAGGGAAATGTGTCAAACCTAATTCTTCATTCACCCCATTAATATTATTATTGTAAAAATACGAGCATGTCATGGCTAAGTTCCTTATCAATATTAATAAACATTATTATTTTGGTTTGATGCTCTTCAAGTATATTTGTAATATTTATAAACAAGCATTTCTGCTGTGCAGGCAAGGTTACCAGCATAATAAACTGACATTGCTCGCATTTAAAATGTTTATGTAATCATTTATCTTAGGTATTAAAAGAATGAGGTGAATGAATATGGGGGACTGGGTATTTTCGGGCGCGGGGAAACACGCCCGCCCTGCCGATCTGAGAGCCGTCCCCGAGAGCTTTGATTTGATTGGTTTGTGTTTTCATTTATTAATGCGTGGTATTATTTTTATGTATTTTTGTTATATTTGTCTCTTCGTTTATTTGTTGAATTAAATGTTGTTATTATTTACATCTGTTTTTATTAATTTAAAATAACTTTTCCCTCACAGCTCGCGCTAGGCGTGACAATATGACATGACCAATCTAGAAAGTCATTTATATGTATTCCCAAGAGCTTTGTGCTTTCTGTAATGTCCTGTCTATCATCTTCAATGGTTAAATGTGTTGGTTTTTCGATTCTGGAAAGTTTTGTTCTAAAAAAGATTATATTAGTTTTTTATTTATTGATAATCAGTTTATTTTTTGTGAACCAATTATTTACTTTTCCAAGGAAATTTTTGCTATTGATTAAAATATCTGAGATGTTTTTACATCCTAATACTAAATTAGTGTCATCTGCATAATTGACTATACTTTGATCAGGTCCATCTGTTACAGATCACAGGTCGTTAACAAACACAATGAATAAAATTGGCCCTAGAATACTCCCTTGTGCAATTCCAACCTTATTTGGCATAATGATAGAGTTATAATTATGTCCTCCTTTTGTTATAGTTATTCTTTGTTGTCTATCATTTAAGTATGAAATAAATCATTTTAAAACATTTCCCCTTACTCCATACATTTCCATCTTATGGATAAGTAACTCTTTATCCAAGCAATCATAGGTCTTTGAAAGGTCTAGGAACATTCCAAGAGCTAAATCACCATTTTCCAAATGTCTCAAAACTGCTTGAATAAACTGAAAGATTGCTGTCTGTGTTGAGCGACCCCTTAAATACCCATGTTGATTTTCGCTAAATAAATTGCACTTATTCATAAAAATCAATAAACGCTTACTCATAATTAATTCAAATAGTTTTGAGAAACTTGGTAATAAACTAATTGGTCTATAGTTCTCCATCATTTCAGAATGGGCAGGTAGACAATTTTTTAATTATTATTTTAATAACATCTATGCATAAAAACAGTTGACCCGTATTTTTTATTTTATTTTTATAATAATGCCTTATAGTAAAAAAAAAATCATGAAGTTTAAACTATGTTTAAATGGTTAGATATTGCCGCAAATGTTCGAGCTATTCTATTGGCTATGACGTAATAGCATAATCAGCAGAGAAACGAGCGCTAGTGGAAAGGCGGGGCCAACAAAGTTGTGCACAATGTATGTGCGGCGCTGTCGAGGTTATATTAAATGCGCGCGTATGTGACGATATTACGTCACGAGAAACCGGCAAACTGCCGTATTTTAAATACGCTCTAATCTTAAGCCTATTCGTTTTACAATAAAACCAATAATAGTCGGTAAAACTACCTTCAAATTATATTTATAACATATTGAAGAGTCATACTATAATGCTATATTATTACTTTTGTCATTTTCGTTATTGTCTACTAGCCCATTGCCCTTTTTATACAGAGGTTTTATAAGTGCTATTTATTATTTGTTGCGATAATGAGAGTGAATATGTGATGAACTCCGAATCAGACATTGCTTTTTATGATACCCTGGATGAAGTTGGAAATTCTAACGGAAAGGTAGATGCAAATATTTTTTCTTATATTATTAAGCAAAAGGACATAATAATTAATGAGTTTCATGAAAAAATTACTCTATTAAATAATCATATTGAATTGTTGAATAAATTGACAGTGATTCAGAACAAAGAAGATGACGGACGACAAAAACATGATAAAGTGACGAATATAAAACAAGTACCTAATAAAACCTCTCAAAAACATACTGATAAAACATTCAAAATTTGTAGCGATACAAAAACAGACGACAAACAAGTAAAAAATTCTGCAGTCATAAGTAAACAAATATCAGCTGATTTGCTAAAAATTCAAACTGAGTTAAAATGTATAGAATTAATTAATCTAACGACCACGACTTCCAACGACGTAGCAACCACCTCTTGTTTTAAACAACAGGCATCTCCGTCTACTTTGGAAACTCGCGACAATATGAATGACGAGTGGAAGAATGTGACTTACAAAAGAGGACGTAAACGAAATATGATTGTAGGAAATAATAAGGATATTTCTATAAAAGGAGTACGAAAATCTACAATTTTACATGTGTACAGGGTGGACACAAATACAACTGCGGATGATTTAAAATTATTATTACAAACCACTTTTCCTGAAGTAAACTGCGAAGCTATTACACCGAAATACCCTAGTAGTAGTAGTAGTAATTATTGGGGGAGGCCTAGTGCCTGGCAAGTAGGCCACAAATGGGCCCTTTTTACCTACCCCCTGACGTCCCCTCAACCATTCACTTCCACTCGGCCTCCTACTCCCTCTTGAAACCTTCGTGATCTTCCAATGAAGGTCAGGACATGTTTCCATTCGAGAGAGTCCATTTCCTCTTTTGGGAGCGTTGTGGCGCCAAAGAGTTCATACCTCAGGCGCCCGAACGCTTCACATTGTCCCAAGAAGTGAAACGATGTTTCTTCATCACTTCCGCATCTTGGGCAAGTGGGATCTGCCTCAACCCCTATCAGTGATAGGTGTCTTTTGAGCCTGCAGTGACCAGTTAGGACTCCGACCAGTTGGTTCAGGGTCCTCCGGCTTCTACCTAGCAACCAGGTCGCCCTTGACTTGTTCGGCCCCGTTACGAAGTCTCGAGCCTGTCTGCAGCCGCTGCTCAGCCTCCAATGTTCCCTCAATGTTGCTTGTGCCCACTCGTTAAGGGCCGTAGCGACATGTTTCCTTGTAATTCCCAACATGGGCTCCGGGCCTAGACAGGGCTCCCTGGCCCCGAGCCTAGCCAATTCATCGGCTCTCTCGTTTCCTGGGACCCCAGTATGTCCCGGAACCCATATCAGGCTCACTCCCTTGTGCCTGGCAAGTTCCTCTAGAGCATCTCCGCACTCCTGGACGAGGGGGGACCTCGTCCTAGGAGAGCAGACCGCCAGAAGTGCTGCCTGGCTGTCTGAACAGATACAGATATTTTGTTCCGTACCGTTCCTCGTTTCTTCATTATATGCCACTTTTAGGATGGCATATACCTCTGCCTGAAAGACAGTAGTGTACGATCCTAGAGCAAAGCTCTCCTGTACTTCCCTGCCTTCCAGGAATATTCCTGCCCCCGATGACTGCCTTTGTCCATCTACTAGAAGGGAACCATCTGTGTAGCACACCAGGGAGTTCGGGGGGAAGTTAATCTTTCCTTCTGCCCACTCTTCCCTACTAGGTAGGGTTAGAGTGTACTTTCTCTCTAATCTCAAGCGGTCGGTTGCTTCCCTCACCTTAAGGGCGGAGATCGGAATCTCCGCCTCCGCCAATCTGGCGATGGCTGCATGACCCTCTGTCCTTCCACTACACCGCCAGCTGCCTGAGTCTTGCATTCTTAGATGGGCCGCCATGGCTTCCTTCTTAATCCAGGCTGGAAGCGTTGGCAGCCCTAGCATTACTTCCAAGGCAGCTGTAGGTGTCGTCCTCATTGCGCCTGTAATCCCAAGACAGGCAAGTCTTTGAACTTTTGCCAGTCTTCGAGACGTGGTGATGCGGTTCACACTCGGCCACCAGACCACCGACCCATATTGGAGTCTAGGTCTGATTACCGCCGTGTAGACCCAGTGCAGGATCCATGGACTAAATCCCCAGTTCCTGCCCACCACCTGGCGCAACTGCGAGAAGGTTGCCGTCGACTTCTCTACGATTCTGTCGACATGTGATCCCCATGACAGTTTTTTATCCAGGATCACCCCTAAGTACTTGACCTCTTGCGATAGTGCTAGGGGTCTTTCGTACATTATTGGTGCCCTGAAATTCTCTATTTTCCTCCTTTTGGTGAAGAGGATCAGTTCAGTCTTGGATGGATTGACTGAAAGATTCGTCTCACCACACCATCTTTCAATAATTCTGCAGGCTACCTGCATTCTGTCGCAAACGACGCTTAGGAACCGGCCAGTTACAAGAACTAGCCCGTCGTCTGCATATGCCTGCGCATAGAAGCCCTCTGACGTCAGCCTCTCCAGGAGACCATCCATTATTAGGCACCATAGATGAGGCGAAAGGCAGCTGCCTTGAGGGCAGCCTCCCTTCACCCCGATGTCCACCAGGCAGTCCCCTAGGACTGCGCTGACTCTTCTTTCTTCCAGCGCAGACTGCACCCATCTGACCAGTATAGGGGTTGTACCCCTGGCCTGTAGGGCCTTACAGATAGTCCTCGTACTTGCCTTATCAAAGGCTCCTTCTATATCAAAAAATACTACTAGGGCTACTTCCTTGTAGTGGAGGGCCCTTTCTACCTTATGCACAACGGCATGCAGGGCTGTCTCTGTGGACCTCCCTTGCCTATATGCGTGCTGATTCTGATGAATTGGGTATCTGGTTAACACCCCTTCCATCAGGTGTCTGTCCACTATCCTTTCCAATGTTTTCAAGAGGAAGGATGTGAGACTGATTGCCCTAAAAGATTTTACGGCCGTGTAGTCCTTCTTTCCCACCTTGGGGATGAAGGTCACTTTGGCGTGTCTCCAGGCCAGTGGAACGTATCCCAATGCCAGGCTGGCCCTAAATACTCTCCTCATATGGGGTAGGAGTATTCCCAGGCCTTTCTGGAGCAAAGCTGGGAAGATTCCGTCTGGTCCTGCTGCCTTATAGGGATCGAACTCGTTCACCGCCCAGGAAACCGCGCCGTCTGTTATCATTCCCTCTGCGAGTTGCCAATCCGCTTGTGGGACCTGCTCCTCTAGGGCTATGACCGCGGCGGCGCTATCTCCGGGGAAATGAACGTCCAAGAGTAGTCTTAGTGACTCCTCACTGGAGGTGGTCCATGTCCCGTCCTGCTTTTTTAAGGACCCTATGGTCTCCTTTTTTCCACAGCTGAGTATTTTCATCAATCTGGCGGACTCCGGTAGAGAGTCTACCTCCCCACAGTATGTCCGCCAGCTTGCCCTCTTGCTGAGTCTTAATTCCTTTTTGAATTTCCTTCTAGCCTCTTTAAAATCGTCCCACGTGGTCCCCTCCCCCTCTTTGACACCTCGATTGTGAGTGCGTCGGGCCGCCCGTCTCAGGTCTTCAAGTGACCTATTCCACCAGCGAGCCCTCCGCACGCCCGCCGCCTTGAGGGGGCAGGATTCCTCATATGCCTTAATTATACGATTTTCGAGACTATATACCTCATTGTCTAATTGCTCTGGGGAAGTTATGTGGCCCTCATAGTCGAGTTCCGAACTCTCTAAAGCAGAGATGTATTTTCCCCAATCTGTCGCCCTCGGGTTTTGTCGAGGGGTGGCCTCTTTCCTATCGTATTCCATCTCAAATCTGATCATTCTATGATCAGACATTGAGATGTCATTGGTAACCCTCTAGTTCTTAACGTCCTCAATCAGAGATTGGGAGGCCAGCGTTATGTCAATAACCTCCCGGCGGATGCGATTGACAAACGTCGGTTCGCTCCCCCTGTTAACCACCTGTAGGTCTGTGGACGCCAAGTACTCTAACAGAGTCTCGCCCCGAACGTTAACGTTTGAGCTGCCCCACACTATGTGGTGGGCATTGGCGTCGCAACCGATTATTAACGGAAGACCTAAATTTCTTGCGTAGAAAATTACATTTTCTAATTCCTCAGTAGGTGGCAGTCGCGCATTATCGTATGGAAGATATATGCTGCTTATGACTACCTTACGACTAATATTACTTACCTTATATTCGAGGAGAGCTGCTGTGGCATCCCTGGTTCCCAGTTGAGGCAGTGGCACAACTTGAAGGTCCTTGGATGCCAGGATGCATGTCCTTGGTGGCTCCTCGTCTCCCTCTTTTCCAACTACCATTTGGTAGCCAGAACTTCCTAGGCCCCTTACTCGATTCCTGAAAACATATGGTTCCTGAATTAGTATTATACCCCCGGCCTTACACCTTACACCGAAATACCCTAACCTTTATGCATCATTTAAGGTGACCATTTTTGAAGACAACTTTAAGGCGAATATGAACCCTAACGTTTGGCCTGATGGTGCATGCGTAAGCAGGTTTTTTCAGCTACGGAAGACAATAGTTCCGGAAAAATGATTTTCAATCCGGATATTCTTTCGCTAAATGTCCAAAGTTTAAACCAGCAGTCTATAAATTTCCTAGAAATTGACATTTGGAACTATACAAATATGAACTTTTTGTGTATGACTGAAACGCATGCTAGAAGTGATTCAATTATTAATAAGCATATCAGCGGTTTTTGTTTGACGAGCTGTTACTGTAGAACAGTACATCAAAAAGGAGGGGTTGCCATATTCTCAAGGTCTGACCTAAATGTTAAAAAAATTGATCTTGATAGATTTTGTGTAGAAAAACATTTTGAGATCTGTGCTGTTTCAGGGAAAGCAAATACTTCTTCCACAACGATAATTTTAACCTGTTATAGATCACCTAAGGGAGATTTAAATATTTTTTAGAAAATATTTTTTATGTATTAGAGTATGTTTTTGTAAATAATGTTAATATAATTTTATATGGAGATTTTAATTTAGATTCATCTTTAAATTCTAATAATGGTTATGCTTTTAAAAAGTTATGTGATATTTTATCAGGATTTAATCTCATATCGATAATAAAATGGCCTACCCGTGTTACAGATTCTTCCTCAACTATTATTGATCACGTTTTTACCAATTTAATAGATAATAGTCTAGCATGCGTACTTGATAATGAAATTTCCGATCATAGAACTGTTCTGTTCTGTTAAAAAAAAACTAGATCCACAGGACATGGAAAACTACAAACCAATTACTGTTCCATCTGGTTTTTCAAAAATATTTGAATATAGTTATCAAGATCGACTGCTACAATTTTTAAACAAAAATAGTATCATCACACAAAATCAACACGGATTTCGGTCAGGTATGTCTACTAACACAGCCTTGCATTCCTTTTATGAGAGACTTATTGAATATATTGAGGCAGGCGAGTGCCCTGTTGGAGTATTCTGTGATCTCAGCAGGGCATTCGACTGTGTCAATCACAATATTTTATTGCGTAAACTATACTCATGTGGTATAAATGTAAATAGAGTTCAATCAGAATCTAAGGAAGTTAATATGGTAGTTCCACAGGGCTCAATATTGGGTCCTTTATTATTTTTGTTATATACTAATGAACTTGATACCCTTACTTCAGATGCATTTTTTGTCATGTATGCAGACGACAAGTCCTTACTTCTGTCTGACAAATAAGATGATATATTAGAGGCTAAATGCAATGATGTTATATGTAATATTGGTAGCTGGTATTGTTTTAATTCATTGTTTCTCAATCCGCAGAAAACGCATTATATTAGATTTCACAATTGGCAAAAGAATTGTTTAAAATTAAATATTTAGGTAAAAGATGTTTCTCTCTCAAAGAAAGAAACAATAAAATTTTTAGGCTTAACAATTGATGAATGTTTGAATTGGAAGGAACATTGTAATAATCTTGTAGCCAAATTAAATTCTTTGAGTTATTTGTTTAGGAATTTAAAAACAGTTCTCATAACTGATCAACTCATAGGTCTGTATCATGTGCAGGTAGGTTCAAGACTTAGATATGGGGTTTGCTTTTGGGGCAACTCCACACTATCTCCAGACGTGTTTGTTGCACAAAAACGTATATTGAGACGTATTGGTGGAATTCCAAGTAACCATATATGCAGGAATTTATTCAAAGAATATGGCATTTTGACTCTTGTGGGAGTACTTATTTACGAATTATGTATATACGTTTTTATTAACAAATAAAAATTCATTACAAATAAAGACTACCACGATATCAACACAAGGCAAGCAAAAAATTTTCACACACCTTTTTGTAAGTATAAGGTAACAACAAATTCGCCTACTTATATAGGTCTCAATGTATATAATCATTTGCCTGACGACTTAAAGCAATTGAATGATCTCAACCATTTTAAAAAATGTTTAAGAATGTTTTTAATACACCAGTGTTATTACACTATGAATGAATTTTTTATAACTTAGATAATAAGCATATTAGACGATCCCTATACATAATGTACTGTGTCTGAAAGGGAAATAAACTTTTTTTTTTTTTTTTACAAACAACCAGTCACCCTACTCTGTGGCTCTGATCCTCACAGAGGGGCGCTGGTAATACCAATAGCCACTCCCCACGCCCGTGGGGTGAGTGACTACCGGGTCCGAGAATCGTGTGCCCTGAGTAGACGCAATGAACCGAGGATGACAGCCTTCTGCATTCTGCCGGCTAAGATCTCTGCCGAATCTCGGCATGCCGGTATGATCTTTAGTTCTGAAAGCAGCGTCTGTCTCATTCCACCGAGGGCTCCCATAATCAGTACCACTATTTTAACAGAATGACCTGAATAAAGCCTGCGGAGTTCAATTCAATTCAATATAATTTTATTAGCTTAGCTGAAACAAATACATCAGTTGCTGATTTAAGATATAGAAAAAATGATAAACAATAACTTAAATTATTAGATACTAAATGTATACACGAGGTACATATACAATGACATATATAAGTAAAAACATAGACTATTAAATTATCACAGAGACCATTTTTCTTTAACGTACGCTTACTTTTATATTTAAAAATATTAACATTTACACTATTTTTTATATCGTTGGGTATTTCATTATACATCTTTAGTCCCTTTATGAATAACTGATTTTCTTCATAGAGAGTGTTTGTTCTTTGGATATAGAAGTTGCCCTGAGACCTAGTGTTGTAGTCATGAATATCTCACACAAATGAACAGAATTCCAACATATGTTTGGGAAGCATATTATTCAAAAGTTTGTAAATAAAAATAAAAATATTTAACATTACAGTTTGTTGCACAGATAAGACTTTTAAATTATCCAACATATAACTAACACGAGTATACCTATCACAATTTAATATACATCTTAAAGCTCGATTTTGAATCACTTGAAGGCTGTAATACTCCTTCTTACTGAACATAAACATAATTGTCGAACAATAAACAAAATGTGGAGCAATTATAGTTTTATAGATCAATAATTTTGTCCATGTACTTAAAAATTTTCCAATTCTAGAAAGGAAAGAAACTTTTTTTGATACCTTTTTACATATATATTTACAATGATTAGAAAAACTTAGATTATTGTCGATGATAATATCCAGATATTTAAATTGTGTAACATTTTCAATTTTATGACCATCAATTGTAATATTTAATGTTTGATTATAACGATATTTGGACTTTAACAACATACATTTGGTTTTCTCTAAATTCAAACTTAAACTATTTTCACCTAACCACTCATAAATACCTACTAATTCCTTATTTAAGGTATGTTCTATAATATTAATATCATCGCCTACACAATAAAGGAGCGTATCATCAGCAAATAGTTGAATTTGGCATTTTTGTACTATGCTAACTATATCGTTAATATATAAAATAAACAATATGGGCCCCAGTGCAGAGCCTTGAGGTACACCATCTTGAATTTCTCTTAAGCTTGATGTACTATTACCAAATTTAACTGATTGCCTCCTATTGGACAAATAGGATTGAAACCACCGTAACATTGTTCCTTTTAAACCTAGTTTTTCTATCTTCTTTAGCAACACTTCTCTGTCTATTGTCTCGAATGCACGCCTGAAATCCAGAAATACCACCCCAATATCTTCTCGCTGATTGCACTTTTCCAGTTCACAAGTACCGACTGTAATGCCGTTTCACAAGAGTTACTCTTCCTAAATCCGGCTTGATGTTTCGTCAAAATATTGTTGTTCTCTATGAAATTGATTAATTGATCTTTTACAATAATTTCCAAAAGTTTTTCGTATGGAGGCAGCATATTTATTGGGCGGAATTCGTTGCACAAGATAGTGTTTTCCCTTTTTTCGATAGGAACCACAGTAGAATTTTTCCATTTTTCTGGTACTATACCTTTTTGAAGTGACATATTTATTACATCAAGGAATCTGTTTCCTATTATTTCAAACGCTAGCCTTAATATTTTTACAGTAATACCATCAGTGCTACTTTTTTTATTGGACATGTTATTTATCGCATCTCTAAGTTTGGGCAGGTTACACAATTCAAATGATTCCCAAGTACTATCTACCATTTGTACGCTACCTAACTGGGTACATTTCCTCTAATATCTTCTATTGATTTAATGAAAAATTTATTAAACTCGTCGCATATTTCATCTGTTTCTGTAATTATCTTATTGTTGAACTTTATTTCTTCTTTCAATGTTTCTGGCTTTCCTCTTACTAATTCTTTTAGTGTTTTCCACATTTCGCAGGAATCTCCTTTGCAGTCATCTATTTTGCTCTTGTAATATTCCATTTTACATTTTCTTAATAAACTTATTCCTTCATTTCTTTTTATTTTAAAAATTTCCCAATCTTCCCTTTCTTTTGTAATAGTTGCTCTTCTGTACAATCTATCTCTTTCCAATAATGTGCTTTTTAATTCCTCACACCACCAACCTTTTGGCTCGATATTTGGTTTCATCCATATATTAACCACAGGGGCATGTTGATCTAGAGTTTTCAGTATGCTTTCAATTAAATTGTTTGCCATTACATTAACATCTGTTATATTTGAATCCCATTCCACACTCATTAAATCCAGCTGAAAGTCTAAGTCTATAAATTTTTTAAATTGTCTAACCAATTTTAAATAACCTTTCTTCTCCTGTGAATCTTATTTATTTATTTATTTGATACAAAGCCCAACAGACATGGTCCATTAATAGGGCCGAAAGTGATATTACATTGCACATATAATAGAAAGTACATACAACAAAAAACAAAAAAGAATATACTGAATATACATATACATGCAAATACTATACACACATAATATGAAGTGACTATAAAATGTACAAAAATATGTATGGGATAGCAATTATTCAAGTGATGATCTTACAATACTTACAAACTTATTAAATGAAAAACTAAAATCATTAGTCTGACAAATGGAGTTGTAGGCTGAACATATTTTAAAAACTGGTGTAGTGTACATAATATTAGTATTTGCTTGACTTAGATAAAAGTAAGGACTGTTTCTACTAGCTATTCGAGGTACTAAAAAATGTAATTCCCCTAATAGCAACGGACATTTAATTTTATTGTTAATTAAATTATATAAGAAAATACACATATTTACTATTCTCCTACCATATAAAGACATCATATTTAGCCGGGTTACTAGAATCTTGAAGATATATAGCTATTATAGAATGATCGGTAATTTTAGGTGTAAGGAAAACTCCATATTGTATATTTTTTTATTCGTCACAATAAGGTTAATCATAGTACTGCTATCTTTTGTTACTCTCGTAAATTGATCCATAATCTGATATAGACCCAGCCTAATGATACACTCTAATAATTTATTTTTATAGAAGTTATTTAGAGCTATGTTTACATTGAAGTCTCCTATGATTATTAGTGTGCTGTTTCCAACATCTAATCTATTAATCCACTCTTCAAATGCTTCTATAAACTTACTATGGCTAGAACTTGGGGAATGATACATTGTTATTAGCATGTATGGTTTTCTGTTGACTACTGTTTTTATTCCCATTATCCAGTAATTATAATCTAATACTCCATCCACGATTCGTGAGTATTTGAGATCTTCTCTAATGTACATCGAAACCCCTCCCGTATGTTTGCTTATGGAGAGACAATTTTCAAGTCTATAGTTTTCTATCTTTAACTCACTTTTATGGATTGTATTTGTGATGTGCGTTTCTGATAAGCAGATTACCACCGGATTAGTCATTATACTAAGTCTTTCAAGCTCGTCTTTATTTGTTATTAAACCCTGTATATTTGCATATAAGACTTCACTGTTAGACTGTAGTTGCTATGAATTATAATTTTTTGTTTTTTTACTTATAGATTCAATTATTCTTTTATAGCAAGGACAGTTGCGATCATAGATTGAGTGTTCGAAGAGCAAATCTCGATATTTTGTCCGTTTTTCCTCCTCTTTCAATACAATGTTGCTCTCAGCGGGAGCTGAGAATTCCACGACATACATTGTCTTGAGTTGGTGGTCGAGGAGTACTATGTCAGGCTTGTTGGCTTGTATTTGCCTGACGGTGGGAAACGAGTAGTTCCAATAAATTAGGCACTTCTCATTCTCCACAACGGACTCAATATCCCCTGGAGCGTAAGGCAGCACTGGTGTTTCGTCTATCCCATACGAGTGCCTTAGATGATAGTAAAGCACTCGTAATGCTGCGTCGTGTTTGTGAATATAGGCCGAGACTGCATATGTCGGGCAAGCCGACAGTAAGTGCATTACAGTCTCCGGAGCCCTGCAGCTGACATCAGGGACCTCCATACCCATGACACGACGTCGATAGACGAGGGTGTTAAATACACCATCTTGGCAAGCCATTATGAATCCCTCGGTCTCAGACTTCCGAACTCCTGATGGCCTTACATACTCCATCCAGAACCATCCTGCTATGGAGACTCTCCAAGCTCAAGAGTCCACGGCCTCCCCGATGTCGTGGGAGATATAACCGTGGAACGGACGATTTAGGATGCAAGCTCCTATTGAGATGCATCTTCTTGCGGGTTACTGCACCAAGTTGACGCAGCTCTTCTCTAGTCCACTTCACTACTCCGAAAGAGTAGAGAAGGATCGGAACGGCAAGCATATTTGTAGCAGACACCTTGTTCTTCCCCGACAGTTCTGAAGACCAGATCTGTTGGAGTAGGTGCTGATACTTGCTGCGGAGAGCGTTTTTCACTACACTCACTTCTTGGGTGGAGCGTTGCTCGACACCCAAGTAAGTGTACGACTCTCCGGCATCTAGATAATAATAATAATAATATGTTTATTAAGTAGGAAAGAAACCCTAATATACAAACGCTACATATTAATTGGTTATACACATATACATAAAGAGATATAACAATTATAAATAAATAAATATAGATTAAAAAAAAATAATAAATATATAGCTTAAAAAATAAATAAGTAAATATTTAGATTAAAAGGAATACAAATAACAGTGAATGTTAGATACTACAATGATAAACATTGAAAATAAATTTTGTTAAATAACATTTAAATATTAATTTCTATTTTTAAATATGAAACCATTTTTTTCTTAAACATGTTCACGCTAGTACTATTTTTAATATCATTGGGTAATTTATTAAATTCATTCAAACCTCTAAAGAATAAAGATTTCATTGACTTCATATATCTAGTTCTATTTATGTGAAAATTATTTCTTGTTCTTGTATGATGTTGGTGTACAAAATTATTTCTTATTGTGAAACCATCAAAGTAATTTGGTAACATATTTTTAGAAAGTTTAAAAATAAAGGTCATGCACATGTAAAATATCCTTTTTTCAACAAAGAACCAATTTAACGCTTGAAGCATCCAATTTATCGGTGGATATCTATTACACCTCAAAATTATTCTCATGCCTCTATTTTGCAATTTTTGTAAACATTGTAGTTGATTTTTATCCAGTAGATACAGTATTGTAGAGCAATAATCAAAATGCGGCTGAATAATTGTTTTATAAACTGTGACTCTTGCATGTGTTGAGAGATAAGTGGAAACTCTCGAAAAAAAGAATAGTTTTTTCGAGATTTTCTTTTGGATATATTCAAAGTGATTTTTTAATTTTAAAGTATTATCAATTATAACCCCCAAATATTTAATTTCTTTTACCCATTGAATTTCCTCATTATTTATTTTTAGTTTGAGTGCATCTGAGTTACTTATGCTTAGTTTATATGATGTATTTAAGATCATAGCCTTGGTTTTTTTTACATTTAGTTTTAATTTATTTATATTTAAATATTTATTTACTTTGTCTAATACCTTATTCATTCTAGCCAGTTTCAGTGAGATCTGTTCCACTGCATGATATTAAGGTATCATCCGCAAATAGATTCATAAAATCGCATTCTATTTTATTTATATTATTTAAGTAAATTATGAATAACAGTGGCCCAAGAATACTTCCCTGAGGTACCCCAATGTTATTTGTTATAGAGTTAGATATTGAGTTTCCGATCTTTGTAATTTGCAACCTGTTACTGAGATACTGTTGAAACCACTTGTGTACATTACCTTTGATACCATAGTAATTAAGTTTCTCTAACAATATTTGCCGATCAATAGTTTCAAATGCTCTTTTAAAATCGAGAAAAACTGCAACAACGAATTTATTTTCATCTATACTTAGCTGCTATTTATTAATTGTTAGTTGCACTGCTGTTTCACATGAGTGGTTTTGCCTAAAGCCAGATTGATATCCCATGAACAAATTATTATAATTAAAGTAATCAAGCAACTGTTTGTACACAGAAAGTTCCAACAATTTCTCAATATCAGGTAGAGTATTAATGGGACGGAAGTCATCTTCTTCAGCTGCTCTTTCAATTTTTGGTATTGGTGTAACTACACTCGTTTTTAGCTCTTGTGGAAAGTTACCAAATTATAGGGAGGTATTTATAAAATTAAGGTAGACATATCCCATTGTAACAATTGTTCTTTTTATAAAATTAGAAGTCAGTACTTCATGAACACGGTTTTCTGTTTTGAGATTGGCTATAGTTGTTTTTAAGTCGTTAAGACTTAGTAACTTAAATTCATCGAAAACAGAATCAATAGTATTCAGATTTTGGTCAGACCAGTTGCTTATTGATACAATACTATTAGAAATTTCAACTATGCTGTTTCCAAAATAATTATTGAAATTGTTTGTTGCTTCTTGTTCTGTTTTAGCAAAGTAATTTCTATCATTTATATAAAATTTAACGTTTTTATAATTAATTTGTTGATTTTCTCCTTTTATAAGGGATTTTAGTGTTTTCCACATTGATTTTGGATCATTTTGATTATTACTAATTTTATTTTCATAGTAGTTTCTTTTTTTTATTTTAAGCAAGTTGACAAATTCATTCCTTTTGTTTTTGTACATATTCCAACAATTATCTTTATTTTCAGCACTACTATTTACAAAAATTTTATAAGCTACATCTCTGTCATGAGCTTTATTTTTTACTTCTGCATCATACCATGGCACCCAGTTTGTTTTACATGATATTTCAATTATTGGAGCTACACTATCTAATACTGTTTTACATTGGTCTAATATGTTTTTATATATTATATTAACATCATTGCTACCATAAAGCCAATTGCAAGAAATAAGTTCTAAATTGATTTTGTCAAAAATATCATCATTTAATTTTCTATATATATAGTTGCTACTAACATTAATATTTTGTCTGTTACTTAGATTAATGCTTATCACAGAGTGATCACTAATTTTGGGAGTATTATGAACTATAACCTTTACACCATTTTGATTTGTTAACACATAATCAATTAATGTTGAACTTAAATTTGTACATCTAGTATACTCATTTATAAGTTGTTCAACACCATACCTTAGAAACATATCTTTTAATTTTTTGCATAAAAACTGTTATCAAAAAAGTTTATATTTATGTCACCAACTATTATACATTTACAATCATTTGCAAAGTAGTCTTCACACCATTCTTCCAATGTTTCTAAAAATATTGCGTGACTTGCATTGCAGATGGCGTAAGATGCTTCCGTCCACGAGCTGCGCGTCCTAGTCACCGCATCGTCCTCTCTTGAGATGGATCAGTGCGCATTTGTCCAATCCGAACTGCATACCAACAGCCTGCATGTACTCCTGTACCACCCTAAGGGACTGCTGCAGATCCCTCTCTCCAGAGGCATAAAGTTTAAGGTCATCCATATAAAATAGATGGGTGACCTTATACCTCCTGTCGCCGGGGATACCGCAGTTGTAGCCACGGGTTTTCCGGAGCGAGACGGATAATGGCAGTAGTGAGATGCAAAAGAGAAGGGGGCTGAGGGAATCTCCCTGAAATACTCCTCTTCTGAATGTTACCGACTCTGTTTGGACTCTACCGTTACCCGATGTAATGGTAAAGCGAGTCCTCCAGAGCGGCATCAGTTGTTCAATACATCTCACTACGGGGCCTGGTACCACCAGACATCGGAGCAAGTGAACAATGAGCTCATGCGATGTCATGTCAAATGCCTTGCGGTAGTCGATCCAGGCCATAGAGAGATTCTGCTTATACTGCACGGAGTCCTGCGTGACACATCTGTCAATCAACAGGTTCTCCTTGCAGCCAGCGACATCTCTCTTCGACCCTCGTTGCTCATATATCCGTTCGTAAACTCGGTTAACTGCTTGGAGTACCCGCATGTACAAGATGCGTGTGAACACCTTGTAACATGCGTTTAAGCAGGTTATCGGCCTATAGTTCTTTGGGTTGGACAAATCTCCGTTCTTGGGGATCAGCACTGTCCGCCCCTCAACAACCCAAAAAGGAATTTGCTGCTCCCCATTTAGCCAAGAATTAAAAATTCTGGCCAAATGGTGGTGGGTACTGGTTAACTTTTTCAACCAAAAGTTATTAATCCCATCGGGACCTGGAGCAGCAAAATTCTTAGAGCCTTCAAGAGCTCTTCGAACCTCTTCTGGGGTTATTGGTTGGCACACCTCCTGTTGTAGATGAAGCCTTTGGCAAAGGGCTTCAAAGTGTGCCAGGGCCGGAGAGGCTCTGTTGAGCGGAAGCCTCTGTTCGTACAACGTTTTCCAGAAAGTTTCCACCTGATCGACGGTCGGTGGATTGTCGGCAACACGTTGAGGCAGTTCGAATAGGCGCGAAGGCTTTTGGCAAAAAAGATTATTTTCCGCCAGCCCCCTCGCCCGCCTCACTAGTGACTTTTTTGCAAGCCACTAGCATCCGTATCCTATCGAGGCAGTGCTGTTTGGTGGTTTGTTGCACTGCCCCGTTGAGTGTGTGATGGGCGCGTCTTAAATTGGCGGGTATACGTTGTAATGAAGTATACAATACTACAGGAATACTGTATACTTTCATTCCAGTTTAACTTATTTTAATCAAGTAGTTCAGTTTTAGATTAGTTCAATACCTGATTAGTTCTTTTTTTTAACTGTTATTTCTGACTTCACCAGGCCGCAACTTGCGTGCCGTGTGCAAACCACGTGACCGTGATTTTTGGGTATAAAATAGCTAGCCAGAAACCAGTAAATTCAGAGCTTGGCTTTCACCTTTCTCGAGTGTATTGAACTGGGATAACCGGAAGATCAAGCTTCTCCGGCGCCGTGGCAGCCGCTGGCCAAGTATCTGTTAGGGAAGATTCGAGTGCGTTGAACTGGACCTCCTCTCAGATTGATTCGAGTGTATTGAACTGGATCTCTCCTGAAACAGATTTCTTTGTCGCGTCTGTTATGTCCTGGAACTTCGATTAGAGAATTGGGGTTACGACGACGTACATAGAGGAAATATGTTACACTCTCTCTCTCTCCCTCTCTCTCCGATTACTATGATGTACTTATGTAATAACAAGATTGTCGCAACCTAAGCCATAAAAGATACGGCCACACTGTACATATAATTATTAGGAGAATAAATGTCTTATTTTGGATCTGGATTTTAATTAATATTAACATTGAACCCTGGAATAATCTCCAAACCAGCTACCCGAGCAAAACAAGCATCACAACGTCGAACTTTAGGCGTGAAAGGCCTATTGGCCGCCATGTAGTCCATCACACATTGAACACGGGATGCGTGTTGTCTCGCCGACCGGATTTTGGCCTCCATCTTTTGTATGCGCCGCTGCGCTCTCTCCAGTGGGGAAGAGGTATTTCGCCTCTCCACCTGAGACGAGCGTTGAGCAGCGGCATACACGGCACAATTTATGTGCCAGATGTCAGCCTCTTCTGGTAGCGCTGTACGAAGTTCAGTGTCCACTCTGGCCAGGTCTTGTGGCCCGGGGGTTTTCAGACGGTGTAACCCCCTTCTGGTACTGAGGCCCTCTGGTATTGGTGGAACGAGGAGAGCTACGTCCTCAACCGGTGAATGTGGCGGCTCTTCCGCCACCTCATTCACCGGTCCAGGAGCAGCCCTCACGTAGCCCCTACTACGAAGGTGGGATACATAGTCACGCAGATTTTGTGGCGTGAAGGCGCTATGCTCTGGAAGCCTCTCACACCACAGAGCATGCATCCGCGCCATGTACCCCCTCCGCGTGGGCTCACTGCTTTCATAACACTGCAGAAGCTCATCCCTCAGTTCATCCGTCCACTCAAAGCGTCCTTGAACATTGCGTAAGTCGTCAACGGGCGGTCTATCCGGTTGGGCCCCACCACCTTGCCGTTGACCCCTATCCGAATGGGGTCGATCGTGGGGGCCCTCTCTTCGGCCTGCCGGAACCAAAGGTTAGAGCCTGTGGGTGGTTAGCCCAGCAGGCCCACGACCGACACCAGAGGGGAAAATGCTTTCCCCTCCCGGGTGCACTAGGGCTGCCGGTTCGGCTTTGCACCACTAGCTGGAGTAAGTGGTGGCGCTACTCACCAAGGGCTTAATAGATGGAAGTTAGCCCCTCCTGCTTATCATTATTATTAATTTTTTTTTTTTTGCGGTTTCCCGATACCGGACAGGACTACCGTGGCCTCCGACACCACACGGATATCGCGCCGGCGATTAAAATCACAGCCACTCCCCACACCTGTGGGGTCAGTGACTGTAAACACCCAAATCGTGTGCCCTAAGTAGACGAAGGGACCCCAGGATAACTGCTTTCTGCACTTGGCGTGCTAGCCATTCGGCAGATTTCTGACAGGCCGGTATGGTCTTCAATTGCGAGAGCAGCGTGGGCTTCATACCTCCGAGTACACCGATTATGAGGATGACCATCTTGACTGAGTAGCCTGGGTACAGCACTAGGAGCTCGTACCGGAGATCGCGATATTTAATCCGTTTTTCCTCCTCTTTCAAGGCGATGTTTGTTTCAGCGGGTGCCGAAAACTCGATGACGTCCATCGCCTTGGTTTGGTGGTCGAGGAGTACTATGTCAGGCTTGTTGGCTTGAATTAGCCTGACGGTCGGGAACGAGTAGTTCCAGTATATCCTGCACCTCTCGTTCTCGACAACGGACTCAATATCTCCGGGGACGTAAGGCAGCACTGGTGTTTGGTCTAGCCCGTACGAGTGCCGTAGATAGTAGTAGAGCACTCGTAATGCCGCGTTATGGCGGTGGATGTAGGCTGAAATCGCGTATACTGGGCATGCAGGCATCTGCGGCTCTTTTTGCTGCCTTGAATAAGCCTGCTCCCACACCTGCATTTTCGTGATCTCTCACTAGATGCAGGAGCGGGTCAGAGCTCCTAAGGATATTGCATGCCATACTCAGTACTACCCGGCCATGCATACACTCCAGGCCCAAGAGTCCTCGGCCCCTCTGTTGACGTGGGAGGTACACTCGAGGAACGGACGATTTAGGATGAATGCTATGGTGAATATTCATCATCTTGCGGGTATCTCTATCTAACTGGCGCAGCTCATCTACCGTCCACTTCACTACTCCAAAGGAGTAGAGAAGAACAGGAACGGCAAGTATTGTTATGCCTTAAAAGTAATATCTCAAAATATTAATGCGGAGGCAGCATATATGGCATACTATGCCTATGTGGAATCGAGATTTAGATATGGTTTAGTCCTTTGGGGAAGCACGAATCATATCTACAAAATATTTGTATTGCAGAAAAGATGTCTCAGGAACATACTGAATATCAAACAAATGGTTAGCTGTAAACCTATATTTAAAGAACAACAGATACTTACCTTAATAAGCCTATATATTTATGAGGCTATAATATTTGTAGTAAAAAATATGTCTTTGTTTTCAGACCATGATAGAGTTAATTTATATAACACTAGAAATAAAGACGATTTGCTAAATATTAAAGCAAACTTTACATATGTACAAAGAAACATACCATTTTCCATAATAAAAGTCTATAATAAACTTCCAGACACATATAAAAACCTATCCCTAAAACATCTAAAAGCAAAGTTACGAGCCGCTCTTCTGGTAAAAGCATACTATACGCTAGATGAGTATTTTGGTGATACACTTTAAATCCTTAAGTATTTATAATAATTTTAATTGTTATTTTTTAATATATAATTAATGTTCCTGTGTCTTTGTTATACTTTATACATTATTTTAACTATTTGTTATTACTATTTTTTTTATATATAAATGACCATTTTTTATACATGATTAATATTTATATTTATCTTTTTTTCATCTTGTGACATGTTCTACACCCTCTGGGTTTTTTTGTAATTTCTTTTACATGAACTAATAAAGACATATCTATCTATCTATCTATCTATCTATTCGTAGCAGACACCTTGTTCTTCCCCGAAAGCTCGGAAGACCAAATCTTTCGAAGTAGGTGTCTGTACTTGCCGCGGAGAGACCCCTTTATCTGTTTCACATCTTGGATGTGATGTTGTTGCACACCCAGATTGTATAGGTCTCTCCGGCATCCAGATGTCGTAGAATGCTTCCATCTGCTAGCTGCGCCTCTTCAGAGAATTCCCCGCACCGCCCTCTCTTGAGCTGGACGACTGCGCATTTGTCCAACCCAAACTCCATACCAATGGCCCCCGTGTACTCTTCGACCACCCTAAGAGCGTTTTGAAGTTCGTGCTCTCTGGAGGCATACAGTTTGAGGTCATCCATATAGAACAGATGGGTGACCTTATGCCTCCGGTTGCTGGGTGGCCCACAATGGTATCCGGAAGTTTGGCGGAGCTCAACAGATAACGGCAACAGTGAGATGCAGAAGACGAGAGGACTCAGAGAATCTCCCTGGAAAACTCCTCTCCTAAAAGCCACCAGATCTGTCGTAACCCGCTGCGCACCTGATGTTATGGTGAAGCGAGTTCTCCAGAGTGGCAGCAGTTGTTCTATGCATCTCACTAGAGGTGCTGCTACCGCAAGACATTGGAACAAGTGTAAAAGTAGCTCATGAGATGTTGTGTCAAATGCCTTGCGGTAGTCTATCCAGGCCATCGATAGATTTCGTTTGCGTTGCACAGAATCCTGTGTGACACAACGATCTATCAGAAGGCTGTCCTTAATAATAATAATAATAATAATAATAATATTTTTATTTATTTCAGAAACTGTACAGACGTGCAGTTAAGAAATATTGTCGACACAATTACAAAAATTATATACATATAAAGAACTTACAAATAACATTGTGACACTTAACACAAAAAATACATGTAAATAGAAACAAATAAATAAGTTAAGTAAAATATAACATATCACTCACGTGTAATAAAATATACTAGAAACAGTAGAGATTACATGGAAGATACAAATTCGTCAACAGTATAGCAGTTTATATCCAACAATAAAGATTTTAAAGCCCTTTTAAATTTAAAAATAGTTGTCATTGATCTAACATTTTCTGGTAAACTGTTAAAAAATTTACAACCCATAAAAAAAAGACCTTTTTGATACAAAGTCGTTCTATGTTCTTCGGGTAGGAGGAGATTTTTTTTTCTAGTGTTATATTGATGATCTGTTCTTATTTCATCAAATTTAGCCTTATTTTTGTAAACAAAACACGATATTTCATATATATATACAGCACTTAAAGTAGGAATATTCAATCTCTTAAAGGCTTCCCTACAAGACACATTGTACCCAAGATTAGCTATTATGCGTATAGCCCGTTTTTGCAAAAGGAAGATTCTATGAGCCTCAGATGATGAACCCCAATGCACAATACCATACTTAATACAAGAATGAAAAGATGCAAAGTATAGTTATCTTACAATTGATTCACTGCATTGTTTAGATGTTATTGCCAGGGCATAGCAGGTCTTAGACAGTTTACCACACATATCATGAATATGGTTAGACCATTTCAGGTTACAATCAATTCTCAATCCAAGCATTTTGGAATCATTGGCATATTTGACGCTTGTAGTTGGAGATAAAAGAATATCGGATATAAGAGCAATGTTAGACTGTACTGTTCTAAAAATCATGCAAGTTGTTTTACTTTGATTGACACACAATTTGTTTTTTTGAGTCCACAGCATTACTTTATCATAAATTGTTTTTGCACAGTGTTCAGCATCAGCTAGGGTATTAGATTTTATTAAAATGTTTGTATCATCAGCATAAGACACTGTCAAACATGATGGATGTTGAATAAATTTCAACATATCGTTAATATAAATAATAAAAAGTGTGGGCCCTAGAATAGACCCTTGAGGTACCCCAACGCTGACAGTTTCTAAGCCCGATACAACATTTTCAATACAAACCTGCTGATATCTATTTGACAAATATGACACGAACCAATCATGAGCAACACCCCTTACTCCATATCTCTCAAGCTTCGTTAGCAATATAGAGTGGTCGACACAGTCAAAAGCTCTTGAAAAATCTATAAAGAGTCCTAAAGCTACTTGGCCTTTATCAATTGTACTCATAATACTATTCAAGAAATCGCTTAAAGCGGTGTCTATACTTTTATGTTTAGTAAAGCCATGTTGACTAGTAGAGAGCTTATTATGCAACATTAGAAAACTTATTAGTTGAGAGTTTACAGCAGACTCAAAAACCTTTGACATACTAGGTGATAGACTGATACCCCTATAATTTTCAAACAAGTTAGGATCACCTTTTTTATACAATGGAATAACTTTAGACACTTTTAATTCCGAAGGATAAATTCCCTGCTCTAGAGAGAGATTTATCAGATAAGTTAAAGGTTTTATGATATGTACAGCAATACGCTTTAATAATATATTTGATATTTCATCATGCCCAGTGGAGTTGGAGTTTTTTAATTTTAATATTAAGTCTAAAACATCTTCTTCAGACAGAGGCCGAAGAAACAATGAGTAACTAGCGCCCTCCAGACAATTATCTATAAACTGAAAATCAATGTGTTGGGGTAAATTAGATGTAACAGTTTTGGGAGCATTTATAAAAAATTTATTAAATTTTTCCGTTAATTCACTGATATTTAAAATTTTGCCATTTTCTTCTATTTCCATACCAGCTTTAACAGTTTTTGATTTACCTAAAGTATTATTTAATATATTCCACATGGTCTTACTTTTATTTTTAGAAAACATTACCAACTTATCGTTACGTTCTTTATAAAAATCTGATAAAATATGTCGATATTCGTTATTAGCTGCTTTGAAATTATCTTTAAACTGAGGGTATTGTCTACTGAGATCTGCAAAAAGTGATACCTGTTCTTTAGCTTGAATTACTTTTTGATCAAAAATTGGGACAGAAGCTTTTTTAGGTTGTTTATTCATAACTATCCCCAGTGGAAAACATGTTTCAAAGGAAAAAGAAATAATCTCCATAAACGTTTTAAATGCTATACTGCAATTTGGAATTGCAAAAACTTCTGCCCAGCAAGTATTCTTCAGAAAATGACAGAAATTATTAATACTGTTTTCACTAAAAAAACGTTTTAATTTACTACTCTCAACATTCGACATTGGACCTGTTGTTACCATGACGTATTGTGCATAATGATCTGACAGGTTGCTCTTTATAATATTAGATTCAAAAACCCTATCCTTGTCATTCACCATTATATTGTCAATACATTTACTGGAGAAGGATGTTACTCTAGTTGGCAAGTGAATTGTTGTGTACATGTTGTTACAATTCAAGATGAATGTTAAATCATGAAGCAACGAAGAATTTACATTGAAATCAATATTAAAATCTCCACCTATCACTAAGAACTTATTACTAAGTAAAAATAAATCTAAAAGGTTACCAAAATTATTTAAAAAAAGACCAGTATCACCATTCGGCGGACAGTAAACTGCTATTACAATTATATTAGTGCCAATGATTTCTATTCCACAGCATTCAAATATATTAGATACAGAAAAATTTGTACAATCTAGAGCTTTAGTTTTAAAGTTGGTTTTGCAATAAATTGCAACACCACCATGCTTATACTTTTCTCGACAGTAAGAAGCGCATAATTTGAAACCATCAAAATGTATTAAATTAATTTCCTCTTCAGACATCCAGTGTTCGCTTAATAATATGATATCACTAGACGTTTCTTTTAGAAAACACTCTAACTGTAATGATTTGTTAGCTACACATTGAATGTTTTGATGAGTAATGATAAGATTGTCAGTTTTCTTTACACAAGAGAGATCTGCGACAGACGTGGGTATAAAAAATTATTGTCCTCATTTACTACAGAAATTGTTTCGGCATCACAATCCTTATTTCGTGTTAAATCAATAATAGTGTCATCAGTTGGCTCAGTTTGCTCATCCTCTAGTATTGTATTATTCACATAACTATTGGGTATTGTACTACCCATTACAACAAATCTTAAATTTTTTATTTGCTTCGGAGCCGTCAAATAATTCACAATCAAACGAATCCTCGAGTCTTTATCACACATTCTTCTCTTATTTGTTATATCTAAGAGTTTTACTTGTCCTTCAACACAATTATTAAATTTTATTAGAAAATCAGTTAACTTTGAATTGTACTTAAAGACATGTCTGTTCTTCAATACACTGTCTGTGAAATAAGGAATTGATATAAAAACTATATTTGTATGAGAACATGACTTTAATTTACGGCAAATATAATTAAAGGATGGTGTCTTCTTCCCATCTATGTCATTAGACCCTGCTACAATTATTACGTGGTCTTCAAGAGAAAAGTTTTTAGTTAGTTCATCTACATTTTGTATGACCTGACTTAAAAGGGCACCAGGTTTTATAATAGAAACAATTTCGTATTTACTATCCATAAATTTTCTTAAGTCTTGATTTAAATGTTTGGCATTTTGGTCGCCTAAGATGAGTATGCGATTTTTCCTTATATATGATTTAGTTATATTTTTTTCTTTATCGAAGCAATTTTCACAAACTTTTTTTGGTTGCCTTTCCTGATGGTGTTCTTTAACTCTGTTTTGTTTCAGGATTTTTAATTCTTCTAACATTTTATTATTTTCTATCTTAATATTTTCGGTACAATTTAAAATTATGAGATTTTTCTCTTTTAAAGCACTAATTTCTTCTTGGTAATTTGTAATTTTATTGACTTCGTCGGATAACATTTCTTCGATTTCACAGTTTCTCTTCATCATTTGAGCCAACTTTGATTTTAAATTCTCAATGATTCTTCTGTTTTCTTCTATTTCTAATATGTAGTTTTGTTCAGATTCATAAACGTCATTCTCAAAAGATTGAGATCTTCTCTTGATCGTCTGTATGTAATTATCCTTTACTTCAATATCAGTATTTAGCTGTTTTATCTGCAGATGTAAACCTTCCAGCCATGCCGTGCCATGCCCTTCTTGGCACCACGTTGCTCGTAAATCTGCTGGAAGACCGGATCAACCTGCCGTAGTGTCCTAGCATACAAAATACGTGTAAATATCTTGTAGCAGGAGTTCAGACAGGTGATTGGTCTATAATTCCTTGGGTCGGACAGATCCCCTTTTTTGGAGATAAGCACAGTACGTCCCTCGACAAACCAGTCCGGAATTTGCTGCCCCTCGTTCAACCATGAGTTGAAAACTCGGGCCAGATGGCGGTGAGTGGAAGGAAATTTCTTCCACCACCAGTTGTTTATGCCGTCTGGACCCGAAGCAGCGAAGTTCTTGGTGCCAATAAGTGCTTGCTGGACTTCCTCCGTACCGATTGCCGGACACACTTCCTCTGGCTCTCCTAAAGTTCTGTGGCACAGTGCCCAAAAGTGTGCGATTGCTGGAGTGTTGCTATTGAACGGACGCGTCGTTTCGTAAATTCCCTTCCAGAAAACTTCAACATCTGCTACAGTCGGCGGATTGTTGACAACACGCGGTGGCTCTTGAAATAGGCGGGAGGGACTCGTATGGAACAGTGTATTTTGCTCCATACTCCTCAACCGCTTTCTTAGAGTCTTCTTAATTGCCATAAGTGCTCGAATCCGATCTGAACAGCGGTGCTTGATTGTAAGCAACACTGTTAGATTTAGAGTGTGGTGTTGGCGTCTTACTCCGGCTGCTATGCGCCGGACTTTCGGCGTAAATGCCTTATTAGTTGTTATATATTCCACCACACTCTGGATTCGAGAGGCGTGCTGTCTGGCCGACTGTATTTTGCCTTCGATTTTTTGTACGCGCCGCTTAGCTTTCTCGATTCCGCTCGAGGCAGTAGACTCCCTCGTGCGGGGAACGAGTTGGCTGGCGGCGTTGTACACGGCAGTGTTGATCTGCCAGATGTCGGCGTCTTCCAGAAGTTCCTCTTCGATGACCGCGTCCATTCGTGCCAGGTCTTGTCGATTTAGGGTAGCCCTGGTGTTAAGGCTAACCCTCGTCCTTAAGTCAACATCGGTGTACTCTCTGGGATGTTCCTCGTCAGCTGGTATTTGCCGCGGTGGAAGTGCGACTGGCACTTCTTCCTGCTGACGGGGTGCCCTTACATAGCCTGACCTGCGCAGGAAAGATACTTGATCTCTGAGCTGTTGCTCAGAGAAGGTGGCAAGTTCTGGGTGCATGTCGCACCAGATATGGCGCAATCGCACCATGTACCCCCTGCGCGCAGGCTCACTGCTCTCGTAGCAGGTCAGCAAATCATCCCGGTATTCCCTCGTCCACTTAAAGAGTCCATGTCCATTGCCAGGGTCGTTACCATTGAGACGGTTCTGTTGGGCCCCTCCAACTTGTCTCTGACCCCCATCCGAATGGGGTCGATTGTGAAGGGCCCTTTCTCTGCCCGTTGGAACCAGAGTCGTGGATCACAGGGTGGTTAGCCCTGGGATCCACGTCCGACATCAGCCAGGTAGAGTTTCCTCTGCCTGTTGCCACCACGAGGAGGTTGCCGATTATTATTATTATTATGGACTTAAGCCGTGCACTTTCTCGGCCGAAGCCGGAAAAAATTCACCGACCCCTCGCGCGCGCCGTTGGGGTTCGGCTCTGTGGGAACCCGGGCCTGTCCCGGGCCCATTGCTATTGGGGATCGGCTCGGTTAACGGGGATGAAATTCATCACGTCCCATTAATCCGATGGATATTTCGGTTTTCTATCCTTGATCGTTCAAAAACTTTCTGGTAGTATGGCATGTCTGGAGAATCACCGTCCTCTGGATAATCTTCACGAGGCCTTTAGGTAGATTAAGTTGCTCCAAATAACTCAAGAACTTCTTCGTCACCACGCCTGTAGTCAAAATTATGACAGGGATAATTCGAACCTCCTCTAATCTCCACACGTGTTTAAGTTCTATAGCCAAATTCTGATATTTGTTTCTCTTTTCCATCTCCGTTTTCTGCAGGTTGTTGGTTAGGGGGCATCCAATATCAATTATAGTGGCCTTCTTGTCTTTCTTTTTGATCACCAGGATGTCAGGGCGGTTGTGATCCAAGGTTCTATCAGACTGTATTGGTCTATCCCAGTACAGCAATGTTTCCTCGTCTTCTAAAACAGCTTGGGGTGTGTATTTATAGAAGGGCGGTGGATTAGTAATGAGTCCTAAGTTAAGTGCCAATTCTCTATGGATGATTTTCGCCACCTCGTTGTGCCTTCCCAAATACATTCCCGTAGCCAAAGCAGGGCAGCCTCCAGTGACATGTTCGATAGTTTCACCTGCTGCCTTACACTTTCTACACACATCGTTCACGCCGGGGACTTTAAGAATGTACTTCTCATAATTTCTAGTACAGATAATGCTATCCTGAATGGCTGTTATGAATCCCTCAGTTTCTGGGTGTAACATTCCTTCCTTAAGCCATAGGAGCGAGGTCTTCTTGTCGATCTCCGGATTGTTTAAGGCATTGGGATACTTTCCGTGGAGTACCTTGTCCTGCCATGCTGTTTGAATATCCTCGTTCGTTCGGATCATTATCTCGTTTTGTCGATCTTTGAGGTTTAACGGTGTATATCTGTTATCACTTTCCACTATTTTCCGAATGAGGACCCTGTCTGAATTGTAGAAATAGAGGCGCATGTTCTTCTCTTGCGTTCGGCACATCTTCTGAACGCTGCTTAATCCCCTGCCTCCTCGTGTTCTTGGCATATATAGTCTTTCAACTGCGCTCTTTGGATGATGCATTCGAAACTTTGTAAGTGTAGTTCTCGTCATTCTGTCTAGGTCTTCCAGGTCTGTATCCGAGTACTTTAGTATTCCGAATGAGTATGCCAAACTAGGGATAGCATATGTATTGATCGCTGTTATCATGCTTCTAGCGTTGAGTTTAGTATTCAGGAGCTTATTTAAACGTTGGTTGTATTTTTCCCTGAACTCCTTCTTTAGCTGAGTGTGGTCTATCCTTCTATTCACTCGCAATGCGTTCTGCTGTTTGGAGCCACGTAGCTGCTTGGTTGAATCTCGCAGGGTTTGACCATATCCCCTGCCAGAATTGCCCGAAGCGATTGTGATCAATTTTCTCGGATTCTGTATTACCTTGGTTGTTACTTTCCAGATTGCGATAGAAGATCTTCTGGTTACTAGAGATTATTATTATTATTATGGACTTAAGCCGTGCACTTTCTCGGCCGAAGCCGGAAAAAATTCACCGACCCCTCGCGCGCGCCGTTGGGGTTCGGCTCTGTGGGGACCCGGGCCCATTGCTGTTGGGGATCGGCTCGGTTAACGGGGATGAAATTCATCATGTCCCATTAATCCGGTGGATATTTCGATTTTCTATCCTTCATAGTTCATCGTTCATTTTTAAATTATCTGGAAATATGCCGTACTTAAAAGAGTTATTTATCACATATCACAACACACTGCTTATTTCCTGTACTGAAAATCTTACTATGCTACTGGGAATTTCATCAATTCCACTGCTGTGTTTATTTTTAATTTGTTTTGCCAATTCACAAATTTCTGGTACTGTTACTGGTGTTAAATACATAGATCGGTCGTTTTCTATTATACTACTAGTAAAAGGGCATGTTTCTAGATTCTTTAAAAGTTCAGGGATCACAAACAGTAGGTATTCATTATATTTGTCAGGTATTTCATCAGCATTTCCTTTGATTCCTATGTCAGAACAGTTAGATTTTACAGTGATTTCATGCATATGGCCCACATGCATTTTGTTTTATTATCAGAATTTTTAATTCTGTTTTCATATTTTTTTGGCCCGAGTTTTTTGTAATATATTATATTTTTTTTTTACTGTACTGTTGTAGATCTCCTTGTAACGAACGTCATATTTTGATAAATTTACTAAAATATCTAACCGTTGCTTACATTCATCAAGATCATCCTCGCTCAATGTGTCATGAGGTGGTTGGTGTCTCCCATATTCCCTAGCTAGTTTTAAAGGGAAATGCTGATTAAATATGTTCCCAAAGGTATACATAAAATTATTCCATTGCAAATTTACATTTGAGGGATCAGCATTATATACATTTAACCAATCCTGCTCTCTTAAGCTGCACAGAAAATCGTATTTATTTCGATCTGAGAAAATGCGTTTGTATTTAACATCGTTATTTACCACAGTTTCTATATTAAATATTATTTTCTGTGCAGTGTGATCTGATATAAAATTTTCTATTGTTAACGTTTCTACAAAGTTTGAATTTGTAAATATGTTATCAATGCAACTTGAAGTATTTTGGGTTACTCTTGTGTTTTGAAATACTGTTTGTGTTAATCTAAAAGAATTCATAATTGAAATTAATTCTGTTTTTATTTTATTTTCCTTTATCAGTTCGATATTAAAGTTTCCTGCTATAAAGATTAATTTTTGTTCTTCAAAAATTTGTACCAAAAGCTGTTCAATTTTGTCTAAAAATATACCAATGTCCTGTAGGTGGCCTATACAGTGACACAATTATTGCATCCACTTTTCCTAATTTAACTTCCACTGCCGCACACTCAAATGCATCGCTCACTGATAAGTCGTTAATGCATCGCTCACTGATAAGTCGTTATCTTTACATTTCACGTTTTTTCTCACATATACTGCTGAACCTCCATGTTGTCCTTCTTGTCGACAAAATTTTGTGACTAGTTTAAAATTTTCAATTGCCAAAAGACATATCTGATCATGTGATTTCCAGTGTTCAGACACACATAAAACCTTGCAGTCTGTATGATTTTTCAACATATCATTTAACTTATCTATGGAATTTCCCAATGACTGAACATTTTGATGAATGATGCTAATTGCTCTTTTTGTGTTTGATGAATTATTACTATCTGATAGTTTATTGTTTATAAAAAAGGTTCTCCGTAATTAATATGGTTTTTAAATCTAACTAGTCGTGCTTTATAAACTGGACAGTTTATGTCTATAGCTGAATGTCGTTTTTCATTGTATTTCATTTTTGTACAATTTGGACATTTTAATTCTTGTCCTTCGGTGCAATTGTTTCCAAAGTGTTCCCCTCCGCATTTATGAAAACATACTTTTCCCTTACAATATTTTGAGACGTGTCCAAATCCACAACAATTGAAACATATGGCAAGGATGTTCTTTCACATAAACCTTCACTAAATCAAGGTTTATAATTGTTTTTTTAGGAACCATTTCGCAATGTTAGGAGGCGCTTGCAAGATCCAGTTCTCTTTTTTTTGGGTTACGACACTGTTTTCTCGTAATGATTTTAATTTTGTCCTTAACAGTGTGTCCAAGTTCTATTTAAATTTCATCATTTAACCTAATTAATTCCTCAATGATTTCATCATATGAATATCCACTTTCGACTCCGGTTATTGCAAACATCGGGTCAGTATTTTCCGTTTCTTTGATCTTTATTCTGTAATGTTGTTTTTAATTTTTCCTGTTGATTTTTATCGTAACTTTCCACTATAACTGCACCGCTCCTCAGTTGCCTCACACTTTTGAAACCTCCTCCTGTTTCCTTTGCATTTATTTCTTTTTTAAGCTGTTGCATAACCTTTTTTGGATCATCAACGTTTTCAGTTCTTATGAGTGTTTCATGCTTCTTTATTGTAGTTGGAGTCATCCAGTCACTTTTGCCTGGTAAATTTGGTGCATCTGTTGAGGTGGGTACCTTATGGTGGGAATTAATTGTGGTGTGTGAGTGATTTCAGCATATGTCTTTTGTGGTTGTATATTTTTGAATTGATTCTCAACTTTTGAGTTTTGTAACTTGTATTGCAACAAGGTATTTTCCTTCTCTAATATTCCAAGCTTATGTACTAATACAGTTAGACCCTTTATATCGAACTATTACTACTTATGATACATTTTTGATCTTCCTTGGAAAGATTAGGTTTCCCTTCATATTCTCTGTATGCTATTTCATTAATATTATCTAGTGCAGTAAATACTTCACAAATAATTTTATCTGTGGCTGTAAGTTCATGTTTTTCTTCATTTATTAGTACTGTACTTTTTTGTAGATTTTGTTCATTTTTTTCTTCGGTCGCATAACCTTTTTGTGTTGGATATTATCTCTGGATTCATTTCTGCTCTGAGTCTTTTGTTCATTTTTTCTCCTATTTCTACTTCGACCTTTTCTTCATTGTTCTTATCTTTAGTTGTATTGCCTGGGGGTGTTCTCTGGACAGACTTCCTGAGTGTAAAAATACCATTCGGGTCATTTGAAATATTATCATCAATTCTTATTTGTTAACTTGTGTTTTCATTTCTTGAGCCTGAACATCGGTATCACTGCTTTTTTCACTATTTATTTTTATATTAGTTTTTATCTCCATTCCAGCTTTTTTGCTTTCAGCACCTATTATCTTGTTTATGTCTGCCTTTGATAATTTCATTGATCCCACTGAATAACTTCTAATTTTTTGAAATTTTGGGTTGTCTAATTTGAATTTACTTTCCCCAATGCCTTTATCACCATCACTATTTTCCCCCATTCTTTTTTCAAAAAATTTACTCTAAAAATTACCGCAATTTGGACACTAAATAGGAGCAAACTACACATACTATATACCACACTAGTCAAGCTACTATCTATTATTACTTATCTATTATTATTATTATTATGAATGAGGAAATAGACGCTGTAGAATCTTATCAGAATGAAAGTAATGACAACAATTTGTCATTGAACAGTAACGTTTCAGATACCGAAGAAGTCAGAAATATTGACTAATTTATGATCCGGCATGGATTAGCACTCCTGGGGAAACCATGTAAAAAAAGCGTGCCGAGCATTCTACCTCTAAGGTAGTGGGGAATGAATGCATTTTTTGACTTATTCACTGTAAATAAAATGTATAAGATATAATAATAAAGATCACCGAGCTCTATAACAGCAATATTTAATATTCATTCTGAGACATAGAAAGCAAGATAATTGCGAAATATGTGGTGCGAAAGAGGCTTGGCGGAACTAAATGCATTTTCACTTGGTCCGCGTCGAATCTCCAAAACGTTTAGGCGTACGAAAAAAATGTATAGATCCTTTAAGGCAGACACTTTACAGATGTACAACTTTTATAATAGGTGTTGTTCTCATTCGGGCCATAAAAACTGAGTTAATCGCGAATCCGCGGTTTCCGCGACCTTCCGACGCGGTTTTCACGAAATCCTCCACGTGTATCATGGCATAACTACCAAGTATTATTCAAGATATTCAAATAAACACAATAAAAAAAAAATTCGTAGGGCAGCAAAAGTCTAAAACGCCTGGATTACCTATGTATAAAAAATGCTAATAGTACTGCTTTAAAAAATTGCTAAAACAATTCCCAATTGAAAAATGTGTGTCTTAAAGAGTTTGTCTAAATTAGAATATTATTGTATGTTGTTATATAATTTTGTGTATTCATTACTATATATTTTTGTGTACTGTTTTTATTTATGTAATTTCTACTGTATTGACTTTTCACATATGTTCTTATGTAACAGCTAACATGATAAATAAATTATTAATACACCTACTACAGTTTCTAACGAAAGTGAAACTCTCTTGGATATAATCATTGTTAATGAAAATTTAAATATAATGGAATCTGATGTGATTGATAATTTTGACTTTTCTAATCATAATGCAATATATTGCAAAATTACCCCGGAGGTCAGTAAATCTAAAAAATAAAGCTTAACGTTTAGTCTTATAGAGATTTTAATCAGGATTCATTTAAAAGCGGCGCTTCTCAAATTGATTGGAACTTGATTTAGTGTCCCTGATGAAAGTAGAAAATTTTAATTCCTGTTTGTTGCACCTTTTCAATGTTCATGCACCCTTCAAAACCATAATTTCACTTACCAAGAAGTATAAACACTGATTCACTGATAACCTTAGATAAGATAAGATAGATAAGATAAAATTCATTAATGTTAAAATTATAAAATATACACGTCAAAAAAGATTTACACAATTTCATTTTAGAAACATACATACATGTAATATAATATCACGCCTAAACTTACTTTAATTTGTATAAAAACAGGTATAGTTACTAATAAAACAGAAAATAGAAAACGATACAGTACAATAATATAATATTGTTACGCGTTTACAATTTTCAGTAAACACTCCGTAGGTTCTAATAACTTGCAACAAGAATCTCCACTAACCACTATTTTATTAATCACTAAAATTACAATAGTTAATCCTTAAAACTCACACAACTAATAGTAACTTTAATCTAATATAAATTCACTACTTTTAAATCACAACTGTACTTTACTTTTAAATCACTTGTCTATTCTCATCTAATCTAAAACTCTCTGTCTTGCCTGCTCAACTTCACTTCTTCATATACACCCTTAGAATGTACCAGAATCCCATTCTATAACATTCTAGAATAGGTTGGAATCCTCCAGAATTTTGTACTACGTGCTAGATGGCGGTTCGTTACTCGGCCCAGAGATGGCGCCACACCACCTACTGGTCATCAACAGAATAACAGGTTTCCCTCCCTTTGACCAGGGACTTAATCACATCTCCCCCCATTACCTCTAACGGGGGGAGATGTGATTAAGTCCCTGCCCTCGCAGAACCTAACAATATCACATTCTTATATATCCAATTTCTTTTTCAATTTCTTCTAATTAGAAGAATGCGTTTTCTAGAAAAAAGACTTTAATTGTAGATCTAAATTTTGCTGGAAGCAGAATTTTCACACTGCTGGGTAGTGAGTTAAAGATTTTAATGCCATAATATTTAACACCGGTTTGTCACCTGTTAAGCCTAGTGAATTCAGGACATATATTATCTTTATATCTGGTCTCATGCATGATGTAAATCAGCATGAGTACTAAAATTATTTAAGTTATCATGTATGTATGAGATACATTGCAGCACAAACAAACAAGGTAATGTATGTATTTTAAGTGTAATAAAAAGGTGTTTAGTATCATCTCGGTACCCTATACCACCCACAATCCTTATGGCCCTTCTTTGAAGACCAAAAAGTCTGTGCTTGCCAGTAGAGTGGCTCCAGGCAAGAATGGCAATAAGACAATCAAGTGCGACACAAAATAAAGTAGGCTGTTTTAAGCACATTGGGGGAGTTTTTCTGAGGTCACAAAACAAAAAAGCAGAGTATGATGGGGCCTATACCCTATCGGCGTGTGCGTCTACCAGAATAATTAATTATCAATTAAATAATTCAATAAGTGGACTGTATAAATAATTATGGGTAAATATGAGTAATAAAAGAGCCGAAAACTTACCCCTGACTGGTCACTGGCTGGAACCGGTGATTTCTTTCCTACACAAGGGAGAGGGAGGAAGGGATCGTAGGAGTTTTTCGACACTTTAAACACTATTACGCCAGCAACCCAGTTTAACAAAATCTGTCTATGCACCCGATATCGTGATTTCTGCTTCGCGGCAATTAAAACAATCAAAAATGAGCACTAAACAAATAACAAAATGCGTGTGTGTGTGAGACGGCCACCGTTTTATTCTTCCCAATTGCGAACCTAATCCTAATGCGTGCCTTCTATTCACACGTTTCTCTCGCCCTATAACCTTGACCATGCTTAGCAAGAAAATGCAAAAAAAAACTGTTTACTTGTAACTAAAGTAGCATTTAGAAGATATGATTTCAATTTAATAAGACGTACTGAAGAAGGTCAGGATTTTTAACAAACAGACAAAACCTAAATATTGCAAATGATAATCATGGCCCACAACAAAATGCAATAGTTAAAAGCAAGACAAGGGAACCTATTAAAGAACAGGAGGAACAGAAACTTAGAATATGTCATATCAACATTAGAAGTATGAGAAATAAAATTCAAAACCTGGAGATATTACTGCAGTCGTTAAACTTTCCCGAAGTGGTTTGTATATTAGAAACATGGTATAAAATTGAAGAAATTCTACATATAAAGGTTTATACATACAATGTGGCCGACTACTTTTGTAGAAGTGAAATAAATGGTGGTGGTGTTGTGATATTAACTCACAAAAATCTCAGCTATAAAATTATAATATCTAAGACTAAAAAAGAAAATTCTCAATTTGAATATGCATTGTCTGAAATTAATTATAATAATGTAGCTATTTTGATAGGTTGTTTCTATAGAGCTCCCTCAGCTGATATTAAACTATTTTTAAATAGCATGGAAAATTTGCTAAATGATGTGATTAAACCTCAAGATAATATTTTTCTATGTGGAGATTTTAATTTCAATTTTGATGATAAATGCGAAGATAACTCTGCAAAAAAATTATCTAATCTACTTTTGACATTTGGTTTAAAAAAGTGCATTAAAGAATATACTCGAATTCAAAATAACTCTCAAACTATTATAGATAATATATTTTCAAATATAGGTGTATATTCTCTAGATCCAAGGGTCATACATACTGATATTTCTGATCATTTTATGCAGTTACTAACGTTTAAATGCAAAAAAGATAATGGCGATATTTACTTTATGAGATGCTTTAAAAATAAACAAAATATAAGCAATTTTCAATTTCTGCTCTCTAAGGAAAAATGGAACTTTTTGGACTCAGTTCACAATAGTGATATTAAATTTAATTTGTTCTTTAATACATTAATAGACTTAATAAACATAGCATTTCCAATACAAAAGTGTCAACGAAATAACAGTTCAAAAAATAGGCCCTGGCTAACTCCTGAAATAGTAAACCAAGGCATGTTTATCAGAGACATCCATAGTGTTTACAAATATACTAACGATAATGAGGTGTTAATTAGGTATAAAATACTTAAGAAAAATCATGAAATACAAATCGAAAGAACAAAGAAATCATATTACGATTCACTGTATGATAAATCCAACAACAAATCACAAACAGCTTGGCAGTTAATAAATAATCACACAAATCTGAAAAACAAAAGAAAATTGCCACATTCTTTTTCTGATGAAAAGGGCAATGGAATAGATGGCTACCAAAATTCGGCTCAGGCATTTAACGATTACTTTGTCAATTCCATAAAATTATTAACAGATAATATGAATATAAATACCAATGCAAAAAACATGTTTATTGCGAACTCAATATTCCTGTCTCCATTAACATCATCAGAAGTAAAAAATATTATCAGGTCAATTTCAACTAAAAATTCTGCCGGATTCGATGGTATCCCATGTTCCTTGCTATTAGAAATCATTGATTATATAGCCGACCCACTTACTAAATTAATAAACTTGTCATTTTTAGAGGGTAAATTTCCAACAGTTTTAAAACAAGCACTAGTAGTTCCTATACACAAAAAAGGAAATGTATCGTTGATATCAAACTATAGAGGAGTAACTCAAAAGAGTTACTCCTCTATAGTTTATGATTTATAAAAATCAGCATTTTCAAAGATTTATGAAAAAGCTTACAGCTCAAGACTGAATGACTTTATATATAAAGAAAATATATTATCTCTTTCTCAATACGGGTTTAGAAAGGGACGTGCCACACAGGATGCTATCTTATCACTTTATAATTTTATTCTAAAAAACTTAAGACTCACAAAATAGTACAATGTGCCTATTTTTTGATCTCACCAGAGCATTCAACACCATTAACCATATACTGTTAATAAATAAACTTTATAATTATGGCATTCGAGGTCCTGCATTAAATTGGATATCTAGCTATTTGAGTGATCGATATCAATCAGTGATTTTAAGACAAAATAATAATATTTTTTCATCTACACCAATCTGCACAACAACAGGAGTTCCTCAAGGCAGTACACTAGGTCCTATTCTTTTTATTCTATTTGTGAATGACATGAATTATTATAGTGTGAAGTGTGTTCAAGTTTGCTCTTCAAAAATTAATCTAATAAGTGTGTTATACACTGTTAAATCTCATCAAATTTGTGTCAGAGTGTAGAGGAAGATTTAGATTTGCATGTTAATGTAAAAATTCAAAGTTCGTTTTCCATGTTGAAATTGATATTTTAATTGTTTGTTAATTTATAGACTGGATTCCCTGTGACACTTGTTTTTTTTTGTGAAATTTATTTACTTAGTTTTTATTAAGTGGAGTAAAAAAAAACCACATTCTATTACTTTATGTGCAAAGAACAGGTCCGGACTGCCAGATATTTTTAAAATAAAAAGAAAGGTCAGGACTCTAAATTTTGTGGTAAGATAAGAAAATGGGTATCTGCTCACGATGTAATGAATCAAAGAATCAAAGTGACCTATGGAGCTGTGATAGTTGTAAAAGACCAGTATGCAGTAAATGTAGCGATTTTACTGCATCAGAAATTAAATGCATGCAACTGAAAAAGAGAGTGTTAATGTTTATCTGTGAAGATTGTCGCAATGGCTTATGTCAAGTTCCCATGCTACGAAGTGAGATTAAAGAATTACGGAAGCTTATGGACGATATTATAAATAACCAAACCAAAACTAATTCTGAAGTTAAGGTCAATCCGGAGGATCTAGCTGGCGAGGATATGTTTGATGAGATAAATGAGAGATTAAGGCGAAGAAATAATTTAATAATCTTTGGTGTTGAAGATAAGAACTGCAAAGACTCTGATAAAGTCGCAGTGGACAGAGTGCTTAAGTTAATTAATGCCAATTTAGACATCGGGAACTACTCTTTTCACCGCTTGGGTCAATTCAAAATTAATAGTCAGCGTCCCGTCAAGATCCTACTCGATAGTGAACAACAGGTGAAAGAAATACTAAAAAAAAGCTCAATTTTAAGGAATAATGTGAATTTGCAGAATAAAGTTGTCGTCTCACAGGATCGTACTCCAAGGCAGATTCAGTATTATAAAGAAATTAAAAAGCAGCTATTAGAACGCCGTGCGGAAGGTGAATCCAATATCAGAATCAAATATGTAAGGAATGTGCCAAAGATTGTTAGTGTGGAAGAAAGTGCATCTAGTTCTTCTAATTTAAACTAGAAAATCCCAGCAGTACACGGATTAAGCTATATTACCAGAATGTAAGAGGTTTAAACAGCAAAATCAATGACATTTCCTGTGCTTCGTCCATGGCTGAATTTGATATTATATGTTTTACCGAAACCTGGTTAACCAGCAATGTTAGCGATTCCGAATTGTTCAATAAAGATTATATAGTATTTCGATGTGATAGAAGTCTAACAAGAGGAGGTGGAGTGTTATTGGCTGTAAAAAGTGCATATCAAGTTTCCTCTGTAGACCTTTCGCATCTTATTGAACTTGTACCTGATATAAATGTAGTTGGTTGTAAATTGATGATAAACTTGGTGTCATTTTTTATATTTGTTTTATATATTCCTCCCGCAACTAGTACGGTAGATTATATTAAGTTATTAGAATACTTTGAATTATTGGAAATTATATATGGCAAGAATATTATAATAGCAGGAGATTTCAATATTCCTACATTTAATAATGTTAGCAATGTACCAAATGATCATAAAAAGGAATTAGTTCTTAACTTTATGGACTTTTTGGGTTTGAAACAATATAATATAGTTAATAATGTAAATGGTAGGCTTTTGGATTTGGTATTGTCTAACTGCCACTGCAAAGTTATCAGAGACGATAACCCAATGACTGGTGAGGATGGTCATCATCCAGCTTTAGATGTCGATATAAAATTGAATGTGGAGCATGTCAAAAATTTTCCTGTCAATGAAAACAATAAATCATATAACTTTAAGAAAGCAAACTTTGTAGCGCTTTACAGCGACATGTTAGCAGCTGACTGGCACCATTTGGAGGATTTTAAAGATTTAGATGAGCTATGTGATCAATTCTATAAAGTTATTTACTCGATTATAGATCGACATGTTCCATTATTCAAGAATTACAAACGACGTTTTCCAACCTGGTATACTAGCGACATAATTAAATGTTTAAAAAGGAGAAGCAATCTTTACAGAAAATATACTCAAACAGGAAATGGGATTTACTATATTGAATTTAAAAACCTAAGATCTCAGATAAAGCTAAAAGTAAAAGAAGCATTCTTGGAATATACTAAAAAAATGGAGGATAACATCAAACGTGATTCCAGATCCTTCTGGTCATTTATTAATCAAAAAAGAAACAGGGCCAGTATTCCAGGACAGATGAGTTTTAATAATAATGTTTTTGATAAGCCAGAAACCATTGTTGAAGCATTTGCTGAATATTTTGGTAGTGTATATGATAATCCAACATATCCTATTGATCCTCCAACTGAACTGACTAGGCCATTCAATACTCCGATAAATTTACCTAATTTTACAGAAAACGATATTATACTTATTTCTAAAAAATTAAAACCAAAAATGATGTCTAGTGGCCCGGATGGTATTCCGACCTTTTTCATTAGAGATTGTAAAAATGTGTTAGCAAAACCATTGTGTAAAATTTTCAATCTATCTCTAGCCCTATGTTCATATCCTACTCGATGGAAACTTGCAAAAATTTGTCCAATTTTTAAGAAAGGAAATACGGCCGATATATCAAACTATCGTCCTGTGTCATTAATTTGTGGATTTTCTAAATTATTTGAAATGTTAATGTATGATTATATTTTTTCTAAAATTGAGCCACTCCTGTCAGATGAGCAACATGGGTTTGTGAGAGGTCGGTCAACGGCTACCAACCTGGCCTGTTTTGTGCAATATACTGCTGCATTGCTGGATTGCACAGGCCAGGTTGATGTGGTTTTTACCGACTTCTCAAAAGCCTTTGATAAAATTAGTCATCCAATTATTTTACAAAAAATGCACTTATTTGATTTTGGTGAGGGACTTGTTAGCTTTTTTAGGGCATACTTAAGTGACAGGAGACAATTTGTGCAATATAATGGCCATAGGTCAGCTCTGTTCAATGCATCATCAGGAGTACCACAGGGCTCTAATCTAGGACCACTGCTGTTTCTAATTTTTATTAAAGATATTACATCGGTAATTGATGTAAAATATCAGTTATTTGCCGACGATTTAAAAGTATATACTGTAATACATTCTGTGGAAGATTGTAACAAGCTGCAAGATAATTTGAACAATATACAAAGTTGGTGTGACGTAAATAACTTGAGTCTCAATATATCAAAATGTTCAGCAATGTCTTTTACTCGAAGGTTTAACCCAATGTATTATAACTATCAAATAGATAATATTTCTTTAAATCGGCCAGAAACTGTCAAGGACCTAGGAATTACGTTAGATCACAAATTGAACTTCAACATTCACAATCAAAATATTGTTTCATCAGCCATGAGAATGCTAGGATTTATTATTAGAAACTGTAAAATGTTTAAGAGCATTGAGACTTTAAAAATGATATATTTCTCATTGGTACGTAGTAAGCTAGAATATGCATCGCTAATATGGTCTCCTTATTATCGAAAAAATATAAATTCCATTGAACAGGTGCAAAGAGTGTTTGTAAAGTATCTCTTTTTTAAGCTGGATGGTGAGTATCCTCCACAGGGCATTGAGGAGCAGGTTCTATTAACTGTTACGGACCCCTAGCGTATGCGACCCACCATACGCTTTAGCGTTTTGTGGGCCGCATTATAACAACTGCTACACGTCCGAAACACATTTCGCTATTCTCCACGAGAGGGCGACACGTGATCAGCAGTGGAAACGGAAGCAACCATTGTTTTTGGTGTGATTGTTTTTGGCATGGTTGGTGTTAATTAGTTGGTAATTCTTCCAACCTCGGTTTTATCCAAGGCATCCTCGTGGATTTTAGAATAATCAACTCAAGAAAATTTCCTCAATCTGTTGTTGTTCCGTTTAGCGGAATATTTTGTGTTTGTGAGTAAATTTTATCTGCGGAAGCAGGATATTAAATTACGCAAGGTAAGCTAACCTCTTCACGCCATCTTGCCCGTTCTCTACCCACGTGTTTCGCAAATTTGCAGGCTTTCCTTTGGAAATACAGTGTCAACTTTAAAAGGCGACTCAACCCCATTTATCCGACTGTGGCTTCCAGGAGTTTTGGTGGATTGTTCCCTCATCAGTGAGGTAAATTATGTTTCATTTGTAGGTTATGTCAGAATTACTCACATTAAGCACGCTTCACGTGCATTTCTGACTGTGAATTAAATCGTGATATCTTTAGGGTTCCACGGACGGGGCTTCTACACACGTCAGTGAGGGTTCTACGGACGGGGCATCCACACACAGTGGAAGGTTCCAGGGCTGGTGAGGCTACGATCAACCCCATCCTTGGGTCAATTTCTTGTGTCCCGAAGGCATCTCTGTAGGGCTTCAGTTCTTCCACGTCCGGACTCGGTATCGTACCACCCTAAATAAGTGTTGTGTTATTTGTTTTACTTACCGGGGACCACCTTCAGTGGTTCGGCTGGATGTCAATTCATAATTTGCATTTTTAACTTGTACATATTTACAGATTTTATACATTTACATATATTTAAGGAGGTTTTTTAAATGAGACCTTTGTGGCAGTATTTATGAGCAATTCATGATCATATTGTAAACCGATGTGTAGCTACACGAGGCATTTTATGAATGTTGTAACTGATTAATCGTGAAATTGGCCACAACTTTGAACATCGCCAGGTTACATGCTGGAGAACCAATATCTGTAAATTGAATAAAATAGTGCATTTCAGTTTTTAAAGAAAGTGTCATTATTTCGTCTGCGACCACTACATAGGGAAACCTCAATGAGTTGTTAAGTAAGTAAACTAATAATTTATCATAGTTTATGTAAGCTTGGGCTTAACGCCCTGAGATAGTCTGAGCTAGAGAAACTTTATCGTAGGCACGTACATCACTTTCAGGGTAAGTCAGTGCCTACGGTATCTGCTACGCTACAGTAGCCCAAGTGATTTCGTTACGTAATATCTGATAATCATTAAGATCCATCGTATCTATTTGTTCATGTACGTGTAATTCGTAGCAGTGGCGCCCAACTTAAATAGTGCAGTTATCTTGTGAACGATCCATGCTTAGATGGATGTCTGAAGGACGTATTTTCTGCTCGAAAAACTTAGAAAAATTTAAAAAAATAGGAAAAAGAAAAAATTAATTTTCTTTTTCCTCAACCTTTTCTTAATTCTAGATAATAAATATTACGTTCACGAAATTTTTTAGGGTTCAACACGACTGTTTCAAACGGAGAATAATATAATAAATCATACTTACTGTCGCTTATGCTTAACTGCTGCTCTGATGGTATCAATTGGACGACGTCGTAACACTATAAATCTAACACTGTCTGTATCACACTCTCTTAAAATTAAACCTGAAAAGGAATTTTGTTAGAAAACACAACTAAAAGACAATATAAAGTTCAAAATGTATATATTAAATCTTTTAAAAAATTTATGTTTTTACAACAACTCTTTTCAAGAGAAAAATGTTAACAAACAATGGTCTGACCCGTGTACAACACATGGTGAGGAACGGGACGATTCATACGGTACCAACTACCATCCAATATGCAGTTTGATAAGCTAACGATGCACAAAAAGATTCAAGAAAAGTTTCATGTAACTGAAATTTTGGTGGGCTTTTGCTTGCCTGTCTTATAAATGTATTTATTAATTCACATAAATTTTGGTCGCTCCTCGGAGCTTAAAATTGCTTGAAGCGTCTCTACTTCGTTTGTATTATGCAATAACAACTTTTACGTTCAGGCAAGGCAGATCCCATGCACGTGTGAGTACATGGTATAGATACTTTTTTGACTTCGAATCACTGAGGAACCGGTTTAGGGCAAACCCCGTCAAAACACATCATGTCCCCGTCAAATCCGACTGCTAGGGAATGATGGGGGTCCCATGTCGCTAAGGGCTATTTTCGCTATAACTTCCGATATACTTTGAATAGTCGTTGGACTAACTTGTCCTCATATTCAATACCTCGTAAGAGTTGCAGTGCTTGACAACGTGGATTCGTAAAAGGGTTTTTAATCTTGGAAATTTTGAAGTTCAAGTCTAATTTTAGTATACTTTCTAAAATTAGGTGGTCGGGGCGACATTACGTCCCTGTGCAGCGACATTTACTACACTTTCTAAATTAACGCTCCTTGAAGAGTTAGCGAAAATTTGGCCTAAAAAATGCTCCGAAGAGCAAAATTATGTTTCCAAGAATTAAAAACCTCTTCCACGGCGTTTTTACGTGAAGCACGCTTTTATTACGAAGTATTTCCTAAGTCGGATTTTGTTACACCGTCGAAAAGTATATCGGGGTTATAGCGTTCTTTAACACTCCCCTCCTTTCCGTGAATCTTTTTGTGCAACGTTTGGTAAAATTGGTTTTTGAAAAGAAAATGGATCATTGGATGTAGTCTCCCATGTGTTGTATTCGGTTATATTTCAGACCGGCCTATCTGAACATAACATAGATGCAAATCTAAAATGGTAATAAGTTTGAACATATATCGATGCATAGCATTCGATTGAATAATTGAACATTGTATATGAAAAAGGCATAAAAAAAGAAAAAATCGAAAATCCTCAGATTTTCGATGACACAACACAAACACTTTCAACGCACTTATCTTTCTTAGTGTTCTTCCACTAATGCGGGCTTGCGTCTGCTCCTCCTCCCTGTCTATGCCTCGTCGATCACCTTCGGTGTCGAACTGCCTTCTGGAACAGCTTAGGTGGTCCTCGGACTGCTTGGCTCCAGCTATACAATGGCTCTGCTCAGTTATATGAAACAATATAAAACAAGGTTTTAGTAAAATGTATTGTTCATATCCCGTCTGGGGATCTGCGACCGATAACACATCGTCGTCTTTGAGAATAGGAACACTGAATTTTGTAGACTTATATTGATTGAAATGTTTCCGTGTAGTTAAAATTCTCTTCTTGGGAGAAATCTGCGATCGATATCACATCGTCGTCTTTGAGAATAGGAACACTGAATTTTGTAGACTTATGCTGATTGAAATGGTTTTTATTAAAATCTCTTCTTGGGAGAAATCTGCGACAGAATCTGCATCCGTCGGATCGTTGCATCTGCCCCTCCAGCAGACGTGGCGGCATCTCGCCCTTGAGTTGCTAGACTCGTCTGAATCGCGCCCTTGCGTCAGAGTCGTCGTCTTTCCATGCCGTGCCAATGGAACATTTGTTTGGACCCTTTGGGTCGGACTCTGCTTACAGATGTATATGTTTTAAACATATGAGGACTTTGAAAAAATCATAAAAAATACCAACTCTGCCGGACACGGTCAGAGTTGTTGCAGTGAATTTGGAAGATTTGTATGGTCGATACAATATCCTCAATAAAAAATGACTTGAAAAAAATGCATAAAAAATACCAACTCTTATCAGACACGACAAGAAGTTGGTATGGAAATTTTGATATAAAATAAACCTAGCACTAAGTTAAAACTTAGCCTAGGTTGAAAAATATTATAAAAATATGATGGAATCTCCAGAACTTGATTCTGAATCAGAAGAGGAAGCATCTCGTGGCGGTGCATGGATTTGTACAACCGTTTGCTCCGGCGGTGGAGGTTCTGTGGAATCGTCTGAGAACGGGGAATCATTTCCATCGAGTGATGTTCCGCCTGGACTAGCATTTTCTTCATCGGAAGATTCGATTTCCAAGTTGTGCTCCTCTGGCGGGGCTGGTCTCAAATCATTTACATGTACTCTTGTCGTTACATTTCCCTTTTGCACGAGATATACTTCGTCTGAAAACTTTTTCAAGATTCTGGTTGGGCCTGACCAAGACGGCGTGAAGGTATGTACCTTCCTTTTTCTTTTACTCATGACTCTGTCTCCTACTTTGAATACGACTGGAGTGACGGCCTCTTTCGGTGCATATTTTTGCTTGTAATTTTGTTGAGCTTCACGGGCTTCCTTGACTCGCTCGTATCGTGGAAGCGTTTGTTGCTTGGCTCTTTCTTGCCTCCAGACATACAAATCCCATTCGCCTCTTTCGGCTGGATCATATCCTAACACGATCATGCTAGGTGTTTGATTTGTAGCGGCGTTCCTACGATTTCTTAAGATGTAAGTCATCTGATGCACGTAGCGATCCCAAGTGTCGTTTGGCTTTTTGAATAAGAGGGTGTTTAAAATTTTCTTACACTCCTGAACCCGTCGTTCCACGGGGTTGGACTGTTGATGATATGCCGCAATTAAGTATCGTTCGATACCATTTCTTTCACAAAACGTGATGTACCATTCGGAATTGAAATGACCTCCATTGTCTGAAATTATGACTCGAGGGACTCCGAATCTTGCTACTATCTCTTCATCAATAAATTTGGCTATCGTTCTGCCATCAACCTGAATGTATGCCTTTGCCTCTATCCATTTACTGAATACGTCTTCAACGATAATCATGTATCTATTTTCGGCGTCTTTAGTCCTCTGCAGCGGGCCAATTACGTCGACGCTCAAGGTTTCAAATGCATTTTGTGGTGCATGACTTCTAAGTGGAGCATTGGGTTGGGCTTGTCTTGTCTTTACAGACTGGCATAACAGACAGTCGTTTATATATCTGCCTACGATCCTGGCCACATTATTAAAATAGTAGCGTTTTGCTATTTTTCTAAGAGTCTCGTCTCTTCCTGAATGACACGCTTCATCTCGGTCATGATAATGGTAAATCAATTCCTTAATTTTCCTCTTTGGAACTATCAATTTAAAATTTTGATCGCAGTCTTTCAAAAGTACATCGTCTTGGACGTGAAAATTTTTCATAAAAATAAGATCCGCATCGGAACGTTGTTCCTGTTGAAATAGATCATTCCAACGGCGGATCTTGTCTTGAATATCTCGTGAACTCAATTGAGCCTGTACGATATCTTCGTATATTTCTGAATGCATTAAAACAGAAATACGTTCTGGACACTTGTAATTTGGTAGGAACATTCTTTCCTCTTCATCGTCTGTCTCGACATACTTATTTTGTGGGTTACGACTGAGAAAATCTGCTAATAAATTCTCCTTTCCTGGACAGTGTTCAATTTTGAATGCATATTCTTGCAATAATAATGACCATCGTGTGAATTTTGTTTTGTCGTCCTTATGTTTGTTCAACCCAAGTAACGCCCTGTTGTCCGTCTTCACCAAGAAAGGTTTGTCTGCTAAGTACATCTTGTACTTTTTAATATAGTTCACCACCGCCAAGCATTCCAGCTCGTTTATGTGGTAACGTCTCTCTGCTGGAGATAACGTGTTGCTTGCATACGAAATGATATATTTTTCGCCGTTGCCGCCTAATTGATATAATACGGCCGAAAGGCCTTGTAGGGATGCATCTGTTTGTAAAATGAACTGACGTGAAAAATCCGGCCCATGGAGTTCCAGCGGTCCGGATAATAATTCTTTTAATTTTCTAAAAGCTTCATCGCATACATGGTTCCAGTGAAAACGATTTTCCTTCGAAAGAAGTTTCGTTAGTGGCTTCGTGATCATCGCCACATTTGGTAGATATTCTCTTACCCAGTTGCAAAGTCCTAGGAAACTTTGTAGCTGCTTTTTGGTGGCTGGAACGGGATAATTTTGAATTTGTAATACATGTTTTTCTAATGGTCGGGAACTATCAGTTCTAATTGTGTGGCCTAAATATTGGATTTCATTCGTCGCTATTACACACTTTTCCGGTGACACTTTTAGATTGTGCAGACGTAGTCTTTCAAAGACTAACCTCAAGTGGGACATATGCTCCTTCACGTTTACGCTGTAAACGATTATATCATCTAAGTACACTTTACAGAAATGATGCAGGTAACCCGTCAAAACGTCCTTTGCCATGAACAGGGAGCTGTCTTGAGGCCGAAATCTGTAAGCTGCCCCATCAGGAGTGGTAAAAGTTGAGAAATCTTTGGATGCTTCATCGAGCGGTATTTGCCAATATCCACTCTTTAGGTCCAACACAGTAAAAATTTTCGAATTTCCTAAATCTTTAATACTTTCGTGTATTTTTGGCAAGACGGAAGCCTCGTCTTCAGTCATTTCATTCAAGTGGCGATAGTCGATGCAAAAACGTGGTTTCTTGTCTGAACGTTTTATTATCACGGGTGGTGAACTATATTGGGCAGTGCTAGGTTCAATGACGCCAACTTTCAACATCTCTTCGATTTGGTCGTACATAATTTTCTTCGTACTCGGAGACATCGGATATGGTCTGATATTAAATGGTTTTGTATCCTTTACTATAATTTTGTGTTTAAGAGTCACTATGGTTGCTTGAGTCGGTTCCGCAGTGAACAGATCGACAAATTCTTCGAACAGCGGCCGTAGAAATTTGTCTTTAATAACAAGCTCTTCAGGAAGCTTTGCCTGCTGTCTCTCCCTCTGAGAAGCTTGATTCCAGAAGACGGTAATACGCTCTTCCGTGCCGGCATATAGGCATTTTCGGCCATAATCATATGCGACATTATTCATGTATAAGAATGGTGATCCTAATATTATTGTTTCGTTCAAATTTTCGATTACTTGAAAAAAAAGAAGTGCCTGAAATTTTTACTTTTAATTTTGTCGTTCCAAGAGAGTCCACCATTCGATCTCCGCACGCCATAGCAAATGATCGACGTGTCGTGAGATTTTTAAAATTATCCAACATCCTCGGATGGATAACGTTTCGTGTCGAGCCTGAATCAATCAGTGCGTCGACCGCATGTTCATTAATTTGAACTTTTATACGAGGCAAAGGGAACGCTTCGCTCATATAATTTATTGCTTCCTTTGTCTTGTGCAGAGGAGCGTCATAGTGGTCATGAGTATCGGAAATTATTGGACATTGCTGCCGCCTTGGTTCGGCCGTTGTGCCGGGGATCTTGCAGATTGACCCTGGCCTGGGTCTCTGGCCCCTTGAAAGTTTCCCGGTCTCCTGTTGAGATGAGGGTTATTTGGACATTGACTATGGAAGTGCCACTGCACTGTGTCTGTGCAGTATCGGCACGGGGTAGCCGGTCGGTCGGGTACTCGGAATTTCCCCGATCCGCCATTGAAATGGTTTTGCCTGCGGTCAGGATTCGCTGATCCGCTTGAAGAATTAGGCATAAAAAAGGACGACCAGGTGCTCTACCTGGACCGTCCTGTCGGAGCTGGGCTTCCATTGCTCCTTATACTTGAATTTTGTTGACTAAAACGTCCCGGCTCTTGATAGTAAGACGCGCGGGACAGACGTTGATCGATTAGCTGGATTAGCGACGTCTGTTCGTCAGCTGAATCCCGCTCGACGTTAGTAGCCACTGCTATTAACATCTCTGTGGATGAAATTAGGTTGCTTCTCAAGCGTGACCTAATTTCTGGACGCAGTTGGTCCATGATGATCCGAGCTCTGATGGCTTCGAATTTGAAGGGATCAATACGATCGAAAAGGCAGGTTTTCCTTGTGATAAACACTGCCGTGTCGTCTAAAGACGTTTGTTTGGTGGCATACAGTTGAGCAATAGCTCGTGACTGTATGTCGGGAGAATTAAATCTCGTAAGGAATCTTTCCTTGAATAAGGCATATGAAGTAGTCAACGTCCTAAATTGTTCGGACCATCGTTGAGCTTCGCCCTTGAGTTGGCCGGTTACGTTATGGAGGCGATCATAGTCGTGGCTTATGCGAGCTGTCGAAATATTCCTCCATAATTTTCAGAAAAGCTTCTGGATCTTCATGATCAAGCCCATGGAATGTCACGTTCGGACATCTTTGTCTCTCATGGGGCGTACAGGTCGACACGTTCTGTATCGCCTGCACGAAGCCCTCTGCCATTTTCAGAAACATACTTTCCATCGAATTAGCAGTTTGTGGCTGTGAAGCAGATAAATTTGGATTATTTCCCTCTGGAAACAGTCGTTGTGGTTCTATCCCTCTAGAACCGTCGTCGACGAGCGGCGCGGTGACTCGCTCGTAAAATTCTCTTGGGGTCGACCCCTCGGAGTTTTCCGCCATGAATGAGAAAGGATTAGTTGGGTTTGGGGACGGCATGGTCCCTGTTCGGGCGCCATGTGAACGATCCATGCTTAGATGGATGTCTGAAGGACGTATTTTCTGCTCGAAAAACTTAGAAAAATTAAAAAAAATAGGAAAAAGAAAAAATTAATTTTCTTTTTCCTCAACCTTTTCTTAATTCTAGATAATAAATATTACGTTCACAAAATTTTTTAGGGTTCAACACGACTGTTTCAAACGGAGAATAATATAATAAATCACACTTACTGTCGTTTATGCTTAACTGCTGCTCTGATGGTATCAATTGGACGACGTCGTAACACTATAAATCTAACACTGTCTGTATCACACTCTCTTAAAATTAAACCTGAAAAGGAATTTTGTTAGAAAACACAACTAAAAGATAATATAAAGTTCAAAATGTATATATTAAATCTTTTAAAAAATTTATGTTTTTACAACAACTCTTTTCAAGAGAAAAATGTTAACAAACAATGGTCTGACCCGTGTACAACACATGCTGAGGAACGGGACGATTCATACGGTACCAACTACCATCGAATATGCAGGTTGATAAGCTAACGATGCACAAAAAGATTCAAGAAAAGTTTCATGTAACTGAAATTTTGGTGGGCTTTTGCTTGCCTGTCTTATAAACGTATTTATTAATTCACATAAATTTTGGTCGCTCCTCGGAGCTTAAAATTGCTTGAAGCGTCTCTACTTCGTTTGTATTATGCAATAACAACTTTTACGTTCAGGCAAGGCAGATCCCATGCACGTGTGAGTACATGGTATAGATACTTTTTTGACTCCGAATCACTGAGGAACCGGTTTAGGGCAAACCCCGTCAAAACACATCATGTCCCCGTCAAATCCGACTGCTAGGAAATGACGGGGGTCCCATGTCGTTAAGGGCTATTTTCGCTATAACTTCCGATATACTTTGAATAGTCGTTGGACTAACTTGTCCTCATATTCAATACCTCGTAAGAGTTGCAGTGCTTGACAACGTGGATTCGTAAAAGGGTTTTTAATCTTGGAAATTTTGAAGTTCAAGTCTAATTTTAGTATACTTTCTAAAATTAGGTGGTCGGGGCGACATTACGTCCCTATGCAGCGACATTTACTACACTTTCTAAATTAACGCTCCTTGAAGAGTTAGCGAAAATTTGGCATAAAAAATGCTCCGAAGAGTAAAATTATGTTTCCAAGAATTAAAAACCTCTTCCACGGCGTTTTTACGTGAAGCACACTTTTCTTACGAAGTATTTCCTAAGTCGGATTTTGTTACAACGTCGAAAAGTATATCGGGGTTATAGCGTTCTTTAACAATCTCAAGGGGATAGCAGTATCGCCCCTAATTAAGTTTCTTTTTGGTGATAAATTGAGTGTTCCATTTGTTGGTGGTTTGCATATGAAATAATAGCCAGACACATAGTAACGTACGTGACACACATCAAAAGGGGGTTACTTTGCCTCAGCGTAATCGCTTCGTTTTTTTTTGGTAGGGGGGTGACTTCGTTTTTTTTGTCTTACTATTTCATGAGCGGATTAGTAAACAATAGTTGTTGCGTATAAACCATTGGAAAGATTCCTAAGTGCAGCCAACAGTTTTTTTATTGTTGATACGTACCGACGCCCAGCGTCGTTTTGCTAATTTACCCGATATTGTCATTTTTACACATTACTAGGTACTTACTAGTGTTAGTAAACTTTTTCTGCGTCCATACAGGTACCGACGCCCAGCGTCGTTTTGCTAATTTCCTAGATTTTGTGGTTTTTATACATTATTAAGTACTTATTAGTGTTTGTAAACTTTTTTTACGTACCGACGCCCGGCGTCGTTTTGTTAATTTACCTGATTTTGTCGTTTTTACTCATTACTAAGTACTTGTTAGTGTTGGTAAGTTTTTTTTGTGTCTATATACGTACCGACGCCCAGCGTAGTTTTGCCAATTTACTTGATTTTGTCGTTATTACACATTGCTAAGTACTTATTAGTGTTGGTAGCTTTTTTTGCGTCTATATACGTACCGACGCCCAGCGTCGTTTTGTTAATTTACTTGATTTTGTCGTTTTTTTGTGTGTTTGGTTGAAAATTCAATATGGCTAGTTCACAAATTAAGTTAGATATCAATAGGTTAGTTAGGGATGAGCTTGTTTATGAATTACAAGTACGTGGCTTGGGAGATGGTAGTGATCTTACTGTGGCAGAGTTGCGCACTGTTTTAAGAGAAGCCATACACTTAGAGAAGACTACTTTGGCTATTAAAAGTCCTCCTTACCCCTACCAATTCACTGTCGATTCTGAAGCTCTAACGGCATCCCTAGCTGCTATTCAAAAACTTATTGATGAATTTGTGGGTAGTGAGCACGATAGTAAATATAAGGGGATTGTTTCCAAGATAGCTCATGCGTTGGGTCGTGTTAACAGATCCATGCCAACTAATGACGAGCAAAAAGGTGTGAAGTCCAGTACTCGGCTTAAATTATTGTTAGATTTTGATAAACTTAAGGATAAGGCCCGCAGGGACCGTAAGCTTAAAGAGTCAGCCATCCTCGATATGTCGGTATTGCATAATGCCATGGCTCAGGTTCAGCCTGATGCGCATAGCTCTGCGATAGCTACTGATTTTAGTTCAGATGAGGAGGAGGCTGTGAAACCTAAACCCGTACCGGTTAGAGACTGGGGCTTGAAATTTACTGGCCGAAAGGGCGACATGTCCTTTGCAACTTTTTTAGAACGTGTTGAGGAGAAACGGAGGTCTCGTGGTATTTCACGGGCACGATTATTTAAAGATGCAGTAGACTTGTTTGAGGGAGATGCCTACAATTGGTATAATCTGGTGAAAGACTGGGCCACCGATTGGCCATCCTTAGTGGAGGCAATGAGGGAACAATTTATGCCAGAGTCTTTTGACCGTGACTTGTTTGAGGAGATTAAGCGGCGTACTCAAGGTAGTCAGGAAAGTATAGGATTGTACATCGCTAGTATGATTGGGTTGTTCAAGAAGATGCACACTCCAATACCTATGGGAACCCAACTCGAAATCATTTTGGAGCGCATAGATCCATACTATCATCCTTTTCTTGCTTTTGAAAACATAACTTCTGTCACGCAACTCCTGCAACGTTGTCGTATGCTCAACTCCAAACGACAATTGGCTAAGTCGTATGTTCCTCCTCCACCTAAGAGTAAATCTCTTATACCAGAGTTGGCTTATGCATCTGCTAGTTCTACTACTTCTCGTTCTACCTCTTGGTCTAGTCTCGTCTTGGATGAAGTCCAACATTCTGGAATCAAATGTTTTAATTGTGGTCAAGTAGGTCATGGGCATCGGGAGTGTCAGGCTCCAAGGAAGAAATTCTGCCATAAATGTGGTAAAGCAGAGGTTACGATTAGGTCCTGTCCTAAGTGTTCGCGTTCGGAAAACTGTCCAGGGAGACGCTAATTGGTCGAACAGTTTCTCCCAGTGTATGTGAGTCGACCAGCAATGTTGTTGACTTAAAACAACAAATTTTTCTCGATTATGTCATTTCTCATGTGGTAGGTGATCAGCGTCCTTACCTACAACTTTCAGTGTTAGGTTTTCCTATGATGGGTTTGTTGGATTCAGGCGCTACCAGGACAATGGTAGGCTCATCTGGTTTTGAGGTCTTCCAGCAGATTGGTTTAAGTTTGAAGCCTTCTGTCAATGAGTGCAGAGTGGCTAATGGGCAAGTCTGTTCCGTTATAGGTTATGTATCTGTTCCTTTCTGCTTGGGTGACAAGGTTCATGTAATAGATGTCCTAGTAGTTCCGGAAATACCGCATAAGTTAATTCTAGGGATAGATTTTTGGGTGGCGATGAATATTATACCAGATTTACGAAAAGATGTTTGGCATTTTTCTGAGCAGGAACCACTCGTTGAGGTTAACAGTGTCCTTGACGAAACTTCTTTAAGTGTATCACAGAAACTAGCTCTGGATAGTTTGGTGGACGAAAACCGGAAACTGATGGGTACTTCCCTTGGTCGTACACATCTCGTTTCTCATGAAATCGAGTTACTCCCAGATACCAAACCTATCAAACAGAGATACTATCCTGTTTCGCCTGCCAGACAAAAACTGATCGATGATGAAATTAAGAAAATGCTGGAGTTAAATATCATCGAACCGTGTAAAAGTCCTTGGTCTTCCCCAATATGCTTAGTGCAGAAAAAGGATCAAACTCTGCGTTTTTGTGTAGATTACCGGCGTCTTAACGCTGTTACTAAAAAGGATGCCTATCCTCTGCCACTGATTTCCTCCATATTAGATCAGTTGAGGGATGCCAAATATTTAAGTTCATTAGATATTAAGAGTGCATATTGGCAAGTTCCTATTGCTGAATCTTCCAAAGACTATACCACTGTCCCTAATGGCTTGTATAGGTTTCGTGTTATGCCTTTTGGGTTGTCAAATGCGCCTGCGACTTGGCAGCGTCTTATTGATACCGTGCTTGGAGCTGATTTGCAGCCTTCGGTTTTGGTTTATTTGGACTACATCGTGGTAGAGTCGAAGGATTTCGAATCTCACCTAGAGATATTGCAGAAGGTTTTTGATCGCTTGCATTCTGCTGGGCTGATAGTTAGTTTTGACAAGTGTCAATTTTGCCGTCCTGAGCTTAAGTACTTGGGATATGTTGTAGATAAGTATGGTTTACGTCCTGACCCAGCGAAAGTAGAGTCGATTTTGAGTGTACCTTCTCCGAAAAATGTTAGGGAAATTCGTAGATTTATAGGCACAGCATCTTGGTATCGAAGGTTTGTACCGCAGTTTTCTACAATAGTGGCTCCTTTGTCGAACCTCACTAAGAAGAATGTTAGTTGGTGTTGGTCACTTGAGTGCGAGAAATCTTTTAAACAAGCAATTTGATGATGGCGAAAAGGTAATTTGCTATTTGTCCCGTTCTTTGACTAGCCAGGAGCGCAAATATAGCTCGGTCGAAAGAGAATGCATCGCAGTAATTTGGGCAGTGGAGAAGCTACGTCACTATCTTGAAGGTTTCCAGTTCAAAATCATAACGGATTGTCATTCTTTGCTATGGTTGCAGCAGCTAAAAGATCCCCAAGGTCGATTGGCCAGATGGGCACTTCGTCTGCAGCCTTATGATTTTGAACTGATTCATCGCAAGGGCTCTGAACATACCGTCCCTGATTTTCTGTCTCGTTCAGTACCAGTAACGGTGGAATCCATCGAGGTATTCTCGGTCATGGACCATGCCGATTCTCCCACCGATAAATGGTATTTGAGAATGCTGGAGCGAGTCGAACGGTCTCCTGTGCGTTATCCCTTATGGCGTATACAGAATGGCCAGTTGTACAAGTATGTACGTTTGCGTTATCCCGAGTTAGCAGATCCTGCCGACACTTGGAGACTGGTTTTACCCAAAGAGAAACGCCTAGAAATAATTAGGTCGTTGCATTGTGATGCGAGTTGTGGACACGCAGGGGTCCATAAGACTGTGGCTCGAGTGGGAAATAGGTATTATTGGCCGAAATTAAAGGCCGATGTGGCTAAGTTCGTTAGGCAATGTGAGATTTGCATAAGTACTAAACCCGAACAGAAGTCACCTATGGGAAATTTGTTGAGTAAGACACCTACCATTGGAAAACCTTGGCAACTAGTTAGTGCCGATCTGATGGGTTCATTACCCAGGACGGCCAAGGGTTATCAGTTTATTCTTGTCGTGTGTGACAATTTTAGTAAGTTTGCCATGGTGTTTCCGTTGAGGTCAGCTACCGCTAATAGCATATCGCAGGTCATCGAGGATAATGTAATTCTCTTATTTGGCGCTCCGAAGACTATAGTGGTAGACAATGGTCGTCAGTTTCAGAGTAACCGTTTCCAAAATCTTGCGAAAACCTACAACATTGAAATAGCGTACACCGCAAATTACCACCCTCAATGCAACCTGACTGAAAGGGTAAATCGTGTTGTTAAGACTATGTTATCTGCATATGTAAAGGATAATCACAGGGTCTGGGATCAATTTTTGCCGAAAATAGGTTTTGCCATTAGATCATCGAAACATGAGGTTACAGGCCTAACACCTAATTTTGTCAATTTTGGACGTGAAATTTCGTTAGATGGCAATAGCGATAAGTACGTACCTTGTCATGGAATAATCAAGTAGATCACATTCTCAGTAAATTAGCATCTTATTGCTTTGCGATTTGGCAACTTAGAAAACGTGTTAATTTAAATATTTTAAAAAATTATTATTTTGCATATGTGCATTTTTGCTTAAACTATTGTATAATCTGTTGGGGTAACAACACTCGTATACATGAAGTCTTAATAATGCAAAAAAGGATTATTAGGACAATGACTTTCAAAACACGTCTACACTCTTGCAGACATCTTTTTAAGGACCTTGGCATTTTAACTGTTATTTCGATGTATATTTTAAATTGTGTGTGTCATGTTAAACATAACCTCAGTAATTACGGCAAAATCAGAGATGCAAAATCTAACTATAGTTTACGGCCAAATGGTAACTTAGATATCCCAAATCACAATCTGTCAATCGTGGCTAAGAGTCTTACCGTTATGCAAATAAAACTTTTCAATAAATTACCATTTGTGCTAAAAACTACTTCAAGTAATAAAATATTCAAAAATGAAGTTCGTAAACTTTTGTTGAACTATAGTTTCTACAATGTTCAGGAATACTTGGAATGTAAAGATTTCTGAGGTACCTAGTTCAATCTAGTCTATATGTACGTATGTTTACATTTATTTATTTTACTAAATACTAAATAAATTGTATTATCTATTATATTTTTTAAATATTTAAAATTTTATCATGTTTAATAATGTAATATTTATGCCAAAGTAATTTTTAAGTAAGTAACTGCTCTATTTAGTTTCTCCCTCTGTCTGTTTTCTCTACTTTCTCTACCCTTGTACAATACTGACATTATTCAATACTTGTAAAAGTCAAATGAAAATAAAGTATTATTATTATTATTATTATTAACTACCATATGATGGCGCGTAACCATTCCCAAGACCAAGAAAAATTATTTTCAAATACACCCCAAGACAAAAAACTAAAAAACTATTGAGAAAACAAACCTAACCCATTCTAATAGAGAAAATGAAAACAAAAATTTAAATAATAAACAAAAATTTACGTTTACTGATTAGGCAAAGGGCACAACTTAATAACGGATCGTTTATAAGTGGTGTTCTTAGCTTTTACGAGTGCTGCGCGAACCACGCCGTCTTTGCCTGGAAATACCTTTTCAATAACACCTAATGGCCATTGGAGAGGGGGTATGTTTTCTTGTTGTATAAGCACCAATGTCCCTTTGGTAACGGGACAAGCTGGGGTGTTCCATTTCTGGCGATTTTGTAAACCGCTCAAGTATTCCACTCGCCACCTTTTCCAAAATGATTGCACCATCTGATCAAGTAGTTCTTTACGCGAAAGTAAATTTTGATTTGTTTCTGAAACATTTCTTGCAGGAAGTGATTTTAATGGGGTTAATGTAAGAAAATGTGCAGGGGTTAGAACCTCTGGTTCAGAGGGGTCACTACTCAACCAACACAGTGACCTTGAATTTAGTAAGGCTTCAATCTGCGTTAATATGGTTGTAAATTCCTCAAAAGTGAAAATTTGATTACCTACAATTTTATACAAATGCGCTTTTACCGATTTAATGTTGATTTAATGAAGTGGGGTGCAGATGGAGGATTGAATTTCCATTCTATCTTGTGTGAACTTAATTCGGCGCCTATAGTATGAATGTATTCACTGGATTTAATTAAATTGTAAATTTGATCAAGTTCAGCTTTTGCCCCGATAAAGTTACTGCCACAATCAGATGAAATAGAGCACACAGGTCCGCGTCGTGCTATAAAACGCCGGAAACATCCCAAGAACGTAGCGGTTGACATACCAGAAGCTAACTCTAAGTGTAGCACTTTCGTTGCCAGACAGACAAACAGACATATATACGCCTTTTGACTTTTATACGCCCTAAAGTAATATAAAATGGACCAGCGTAATCCACACCACAATTCACAAAACATTTGACTTCATTTACTCTGGAACTGGGTAAATTTGCCATTTGCGGAAATGTGGCTTTAGGTTTAAATTTAAAACAATAATTACATAATTTAATGCGACTTCGAACAATATTTCTAGCGGCTAATATCCAAAATTGTTGTCGAAGAAGTGATAATAATAAATGCGGTCCGGTGTGTAAGTATAGGCAGTGAAAATGATCAATTAAAATATTAACCAAATGATCCTTTTTTGGTAATAACAATGGATGTTTCATACTATAACTAATTTGTGAGTTTGCTAATCTACCACCTACTCTTATACACCCTCTATCTATAAAAGGATCTAAGTGACGTAATGGTTTGCAACATTGCTGTTTATTTTGTAACAGTTCAAAATCTTTGGCAAAATGTATTTTTTGAACGATTCGTATAAGCATTAATTCGGCTACTTCTAAATCTGATGCAGTAATAATTGTCTGGATAGGCAATATTTTCAAAAATCTAAGTACGTACACTGTAATTCTACAGAGTTTCGACCAAGAAGACATCTTCAACATAAGATTACGTAATGGATTACACTCATTGACCACAGCAGGCAGAACTATGGTTATTTTTTCTTCAATAATAGGCGAGTTACTTTCAGCTACAGGCTGAATAGGCCATTTATCCGTTTCTAATTTAAGCCACGGTGGTCCGCAGAGCCAAGTGGGGTGTTGAACGAAAAGCGCTGGCGTTAATCCGCGTGAAAGACAGTCGGCTATATTATTTTCGCTTTCTACATGATACCATTTTGCGGAGGAAACAGATTCCTGAATTTTAGCAACCCTACAAATATTTTCCACCTATGTGGAGAACTATTAATCCAATGCAAAACTACTGTGGAGTCTGAAAGTGCGAAAATCTTATTTATTTTAATGCGAGATGAACATGTATCTATAATCGATTTGATTAATTTTGCTAAAAGAACCGCGGCACAAAGTTCAAGTCTAGGTATTGTACAAATTTTCAAAGGTGCAACTTTTGCTTTTGCGCACATTAAGTTGACTCTAATATTATTATCAGGTGTAATTAATTTTATATAAACTATAGCACCGTATCCTTTTAATGAACTATCTGCGAAACCTATCAGTGTTGCACAAGAATTATTATCAAAGGCCCCTATGTAACGTGGTACTTGAAAATGCGATAAAAGAGGAAGCTCCTCATAAAATTGTGACCATTGTTTTTTAATGTTGATTGGCGGTTCTCCATCCCAGTCAACCTTAGAAATCCACAACTCTTTTGTAAGGATTTTTGTAACGAATGTGACCGCTGATAAAAATCCCATTGGATCCCATATACGCGCTAAAGTTGACAAAATGTTTCTTTTTGTACAAATTTTGTTTGGAATATTTACCGAAAATGAAAATGAGTCTGTTGAAGGATCCCATTGTAAACCTAAAACCTTAAGTAAGCAGTTATTTTCAGGAGGCTCGCTAAACTCTACTGTTGATGAAAAACGAATATTTGTGGGGATATTTTGTAACAAGTCAAGTAAATTTGTACTTCACTTAACTAATTCGAAACCCCCGGCAGAGAACAACCCCACCATTTGACGATAAAGCTCTATTGCTTGTGATGCCGTTGGCACACTAACTACTAGGTTGTCTATATTCAGGTCGGTTTCAACGGCTTTAGACGCGAAGGGAAACGTCTCTACTTCATCACTAGCAAGTTGTTTAATCGTCCTTAACGCTGCGAAAGGGGATGATTTTAAACCAAATACTACGGTGGTTAATTCATAAATTCCTAAAGGCTCCTCAGGGTCGAATCTCCATAGGATTCGTTGAAATTTGCGATGTTCTGGACACACCCAAATGTTTCGGTACATTTGGCGAATGTCCGCTATCATTGCAATTTCAAAAAGTCTAAAATAAAGTAAAATTTTAAAAATGTCCGTTTGTAGTTTTGGGCCGGAATATAAAACATCATTCAATGAGCGTGAATTAGACGTATTCGCGGAGGCATCAAACACAATATGGACAGGCGTACTAACACTATCTTTTAATACTGCAAAATGTGGAATGTAATATGCGCGACTATCAACTTGATAATTTGAAATTGCGGACACTAAAGTCATGTGACCTTGAGCTATATAATCTCCAATAACTTCACTATAATTATTTTTAAAAGACTCATCATTTTTAAACTTATTTTCGAGATAATAAAATCTTTTGCAGGCTATATCAAACGAATTTCCTAACACAGGCGGGTATTCCTTAAATGGAAGCGTTACTGTGAATCTACCGGTTTTGTCGCGAGTAGTGGTGGTTCTAAAAATGTTTTCACATTCAGTGTCCTCCTGATTAATCATAGGGGGCTCAGGCACCTCCTCTACTTCCCAAAATTTATGTAAAATTTGTTCTAAAGAAGGCTCTACAATTGAACAAAATGTTTGCGAATTTTCAAACTGGCATGGTACAGTAATGGGTATGTTTCCCATTACAATGTAGCCTAAACTAGTTTGTACTGCCATGGGTAAATTAGGTGGGCCAACAACTTTACTAGTGCCTAAAATGTGTAAAAATAAATTGGCTCCAATAATACCGTCAATTTTTAAGGGTTGATAAAATTGTTCGTCCGCTAATTGGATATGGTTTAAAAAATTAAGAGACTGAACTGGTACATTTGTTGTTGGAAGTCGATCAGTTACTTTATCTATTACTAATGCGTCGATCTGATATTTAATGTTTGAATCAAATCGAGAACTTAAAACAAAATTTATGTGACCTAAAACTGTTTGAGGACCACCGATTCCACTAACAGAAGAGTGATATTTTTTAAAAGGTAATTTAAGTCGTTGACAACATTTGGCAGTGATGAAATGTGCTTGGCTTCCATTATCTATCAAAAAACGCGCGGGTTTATATTCGCCCGAGGCAGACATTATATTGACAACTGCTGTAGAGAGTAGAGTTGTATAATTATTTTGCGAAATTTCATTGTTTGAAGTTGAACAAAAGTTGTGCATGGATAAGTTTCCATTTACATTATCATTTGACGGGGATTGATTACTACCAGATGTTTCGGGATCATTATTATTATTATTATTATTGGGACACGATTTGTCGAAATGTAATAATGAATTATGACGAGCACGACAAATATTACAAACGTTTGTCGATTTACAATCGGCTATTCTGTGAATTGAACTTAAATAATTTATGCATAATTTTTTCTGTTTAACTAAACTATACCTGTCATGAGGTCATAAAAAGTCAGAACATTGAAAAATTGAATGTAATTGTTTACAAATAATGCAATTACCTACTGCGCTTTTATAAGGTTTTTTATTTTCCCCACTACCACTATTTGCGAGAAAAGATTGCGGAACAGATTTTGGTTTGTAAGCACCACTACTATTCGTACTAAGCTTTGCGGAACTAATTTGGCTACTTTTTGGAAGGCTATTTAGAGCTTTTCTTTGGTTTTTAATGAAATCTACGATTTCTTTATAAGTTGGAATTTCAGAATGTTTTGACATTTTAAATAATTTACGTGTCTGACTGTCTAACTTCGAAAGCGCCAAAGAGGCAATAAAAAAATCTGTCAAATCTGGGATATCCAACTGCTTCATAGCATTAACGGAAGTGTCGAATTTCTCTAGAAAATTATTAAGACAAGCTGCGGATTCATGCTGGGCTGTTTTAAACTCCAACATTTGACTAAAATATGTGTCAGCTAGTAAACGCTTATCCTGGTATTTATCTATCAATGTTTCCCAAAGAATAACGTTCTACGTCAGAATTGCAGACAACAAATCTAAGTCTAACACTGTCCTGAGTGGTGTGCCCCAGGGCTCTGTATTGGGACCTGTCCTATTTACTATTTTCACTGCTGATCTACCCGCATCAATTACATCATGTATCAGTTTATATGCAGATGACACGAAAATATTCAACAACTCTCTTGAAGCGAGTCAACAAATACAAAACGACCTTGATAAAATCTATGACTGGACAAAAAAGTGGCTAATAAACTTAAACATCAATAAATTGTGACGTGAACCGTAAGGAAATGGCCTTTTCGATTAAGCACTCACCGGCTGCTCTTCTGTTCGGAGGCGGGTTGTAGGTTCTTTCGATAACTTTAACTTAACCAATAGTTTATATTGAAGAAAGAGTTGTTAATTTGTAAGCTCTGGGGCGCCAGTCAATTTCTTGACAGAGAAGGGGTTAGAGACCAGAATAAAAAAAATAAGTAATGTATACTAAATATAATAATAGTAAAAAAATGTATAATTACAAAGCCACCAACAAATAATAGAATAATACACAGGATAAGGTATAACACAATTGCTAAAATTAGATTTACTAAACTATGAGGGTGTGAGGCACAAATGGAACAAAAAAAGTTAAAAAGATTAAATTGATTTAAAACAAGAATGATAAAAATTTTGTTATGGCCTCTCCGGCTATGAACATTTTAACTTCTAGAATATTTCAGATTTTAGAAATAAAAAATGACCCTGACCTTGTCAGTAATCCTGAAGGGATAAAGAAATCTCAAAAAAAACAAGATGGAATTTAAATTCCCAAACAGCTGTTTAGTTAACAATAAAAAAATATTTAATTATGACGCTTTTTCAAAAAAATATTAATCCATTTATGATGCAATACTTGATCTCTGAATAATGAAATGTTGGAGGCTCCTCCCTGCAGTTGTAAACTAGACCAGTTGTACTTACAGTCATTAAGACGAAGGCTGCTCTCCGGAGAATTAAAATAGTTACCAACTAGCTGGACCAAGAAACCATTCAGCAAAACTAAGCTGGTTGAAAACGATGACCGAACATCTCAGGTGGAACGTCTTAGTTCTTTTAAATTACATGGCCCATTCCGGCATCCACGACAGGCGTTATGTGTCCTCAAGCCACATAGGTGGGTAATACCTGCAACTGGCTTAAATCTTTGAGAGTGTCAGATTATCGGGTGAGGGTTGGCAAGGCCCTCCAAAAAAAACCTATAAAAATTACTAGTAACAGAACTTGGTACTCTCTTGAATTTTATGCTATTTGTACTTATATTAAATTAAACAAAATATAGATCTTTAAATGAATACACTTCAGATTTACGGACCTTAGATGTTCTTAGGTTTTCTATTACAGAAAGGTGGTGTCTGCACTTGGCTGGAGTTACAGCAAAAATGCCTCTAGCAACATGGCTATTCCTTTTTTTACTTTGTCACAAAAAATGACCAAAAAATCCGCCACAAAAACTATCCTTTTTCCCTCTAATCGGGGCTACCAATTATAGCATAAAATTCCTATAGTAGAGTAGAGCCAAGTTTGAAATGCCCCATTTGATCTGTCTTTTAATAGACCAGTATTCCTGAGATGTTGTCATTACATTTTCACACTATTTATTTGTTGGTTATATTAATGTCATCTGACATTGCCTTCCAATTCAAAACTATAGACCGTAGAACCCTCTGTTGTTGTCTTAATTTACTACAATGTATTGAGTGTTGCATAAGGTCGTCAAGTGAAATATGCAAGAAGTCGCATTATAGCCCGGGCGCGCATGAAAGATGAATTATTCAAAAAAATTATGTTACACACCCCCTCTTCCTCGAAAAAAATATTTTAGCTACGCTGAAATATTTTAACAACTTATTTCTAAACCGACACCAATAGAATAACTTTAAACGAACTAACATAACTTACTAATGTTACCTAAACTACGAAAGGTTAATAAAGACATATCCGGGTATATCACTTTCCAATATTTATTATTTCAAGCTGAAATAAAAATTATAAGTAACAGATACTTTAAGACAAAATCGGTGTAAAATACATGACACGAACATGTATTGAGACAAAATCGTTTAAAAAGATAAATGACAAGTATACGTTGACAAAATCTTTTTATAAAAGTACAAGTAATAAATACATATCAGGACCACATAAAAAATTAGCAATAGCAAATCTTGAGACAAAATTTACAAAAAAACTAACAGTAATAGTAATATTTATTAATCGTAATAGTAAGCTTACTAAAGTCACAACCGGTTTATTTGATGATCCTTTCATTCACTCCCGCTTTCGTATCACTTTCATACAAAGCCACACACTAGGATTCCTCTAAATCATTGAAGGGCTTAATGTCCTTCACGTGCCAACGACCTACGTTATTTCCGGTCACATCATCTTCAAGTTCGTAGACAAGAGGCGAAACTACTTTAACCACGCGACACAGAATATTTTTGGGCGCTAATTTTGCTGAAAAACCTTTAGCGGCATCTGATAAAACATACTGTTTTTTCCAGACTAGGTCGCCTACTGCATACTCATCTGCTTTACGTTTTCTCAAGTTGTACGTGTGGGAATTCTTTTCGTATGCCTTTTTTAGGTAATCCTGCACATCTCGATAAATTTGTGGTAGTTTGGCCAACTCGTCAGCATATTGTTCTCTATTGAACGGGTTTAAATTATAATCTCTCACGGTTCCCACAGTTCCATAAAATTTTCCATCAACAGGTACATATCGTCCAAAATTTAGATAAACTGGACTATAGCCAGTGGATTCATGGATAGCCGTCCTTAAGGCGTAACCAATTTTAGGAATTTCTCGGTCCCAATTCTTATGTTGTTCATCGACAATATAAGAGCGTACCGCAGTACCTACAACTCTATTCACTCTTTCCACTTGGTTCACTTGCGCATGGTACAGGGCATTGTACCAAATACGTACTCCGTACTTTTCACATATGGCTTTAAATTCCTTGCTAGTAAATTGTGAACCATTGTCGCACATTAAGATTTGAGGACTGCCAAACATAAGAAAAACGTCATTTTCTAAAAATTTCCTCATACTCTAGGGAAACATGTTTATAAAGTAACCCACCCTTAATCATCCAGTCGGGATACTCATTGGGATGGTCCGTTACTTTGTTCAACATTTTAAGATATCATTTATCTCTTTTACATTCATCTATCTCCAAGTTCAACATAGATACTTCACTAATGGGTGCTCTTGACAATGCATCGGGTACTACATTCAAAGCCTTTACGGTGTTCAATAACCATGTCATCCTGCTGCAATTTTACCGCCCACCTAGCAAGTCGACCACTTGGGTCCTTCAAACGGTTCAACCACAGTAGACTGTAATGATCGGTTATTAACTTAAAAGTTGTTCCTTCGATGTAACAACGAAATTTATCGACTCCGTGTAACAGTGCAGTTAATTCTTTCTCTGTGGACGTATATTTTCTTTCGGCCGCTGTTAGAGTTCTGCTAGTAAAGGCTATGACGACCTCCTGACCTTCATCCGATAGCTGCATTAAAATACAACCTACCCCCGCATCGCTGGCATCGCACTGGATCGTAAATGGCTTTTTAAAATCGGGACTTACTAAGATGGGTGCCGAGACTAACGCTTCTTTTAGTTTTCGAAAAGATTCCTCTGCCTTCTCATCCCATTGGAATTTCTGCGATTTTCTCTTTCCTTTCATTAGATTAGTCATAGGGACTGTCAAGTCAGAGAAAAATGGCACAAACCTACGGTACCAGCCACAAAGTCCTAGAAATCTTTTTAATTCGGTTACTGTTTGAGGTCGTGGGTAATTTACCATGGCGCTAACTTTTTGTGGGTCGGTTCTCAACCCTGCACCGTCTAGTAAAAAGCCTAAGTAACGCAACGAAGATAAACAAAACTCGCACTTGTCTAAATTAATGGTAAGGTTAGCTCCTTTTAGCCGTTCGAACACTTTCAATAATACTTCGATATGCTTTTCAAATGATGGGGTAGCGGTTATGATGTCATCTAAATAGACGAAAACAAACGGTTCTAGTTCGTATCCCAACACGGTATCCATTAAACGTTGCTATGTCTGAGCTGCGTTGTGCAATCCAAATGGCATAACTACAAATTCAAATAATCCTCTTGAAGGTACGACAAATGCTGTCTTCTCACAAGCTGTTTCTTCTAATGGTATTTGCCAGTAAGCACATTTCAGATCTATACTGGAGATATACCTTGCATTGGTTAATTTACTTAAAATGCTGTCTACTCTAGGAAGTGGATAAGCATCCTTTTTAGTGAGGCTGTTTAGCTTTCGGCCATCAAAGCAAAATCTTAGTTCGCCACTATGCTTCTTTACCAAAAGTACTGGTGAACTCCATGGACTCGTTGAGGGACGTACCACACCCAATTCTAACATTTTGTCTAGTTCTTTTTGTAAATGGTTCAACATATAAGGAGACATGTTATGATGTCGCTGTTTTATCTCCTCAGCATTTCCCGTGTCGATTTTATGAACGATGGCATTTGTTCTACCTAGCTTGGTACCAGATTTCCATGAAATAGCATGAAACTCTGTGATCACATCTTCTAATCTTGTCTTTTTAGTCCAATAAAGGGGACTTTTAAATGTCCATTCGTACTCCATGGCTGAATTTTTTACCAGAAGTTAGGTTTAAGATGTACATGACGCGTCTGTAGTCAAAAAGTAGAAATTGATGGGCAGGGGTTGTAAAAAGAAAATTTAAGGGTTGAAATCGCGATATGTCAAAAACGGAAAAAATTTCGAGAAAAAGTTTTAGACAAAAGTTGTAGAGAAAAAAATTCTGTGTAAAAAAGCTACTTAACTTTTTTTTTTCTATAAGTGACCGGCGAGCCGTAAAATTAAAGTTTTTGAACGATTTACGCAGTCAAATACACAGCTGGCGCATATGCCCTCTACTCACCGCCAGAGAGAGAAGCGTATCTGACTTTTCCTTTGGCGTAAACGTCACGGGCGCAGAGGCTTTTTTTTCCAATAATTCTATTATTTTGTAGATTCGGTGATTTGTTTTGAAGAGGATAATAATACATGTGGTAGAAAACCCAAATAATAGGAAAGAATATTCGAAGAATGCCACAAATAACTTTCAGACAATACGTATCAGAGTGTGTTTAGAGTGAGAACGACAAACGTCATGAGGCGAATGATGTTTTATGTATTGTTTGCGATTTTAACATTTAAAATGTTTCTATTTTCTAATACAATTATGGGTTTCGATTAATAGTCGTCCATTTAAAGAGTCGGGATTTATGACGAAATTACCGGATGTTTGCGCCTCGAACTAGACAATGTCTCCCCTACGTTTTCGAGGGTGCTGAATCGATTCCCGTGGTCAAACCAATTTTTTCACCTCGGCAACCCCCTCAAATTGGCCAAAAACTACCCCTAAATTCCACTCTTCCGTAAACCCGTTTATTTTCGACAGTTTTTCGACTAATTGTTGTTCCCTCGAGTAGAACGGAAGTTCCCTCAAGGGATTTGACCTCAGCCACCCCTGCCCCAGGCTACCAACCCTTGTAGGGGGTGATAAATTAATATTTGTTTTTGTGAGAACAAAATTTATATTTTATAGGAGGTGTTTCTTTGATGAAGGTTGTAGGTGACCAGGGTTGTGTAACCACCCCCGGGGGATGTGTCCACCCTTCAAAGGGGTAGAATATTATATTTTTTTGGGGGAAAATATTTTGTAAGAAGGGCTTCTTTGAGGAAAGAGGTAGGTGGCCGGGGTTGTGTAACCGGTCCCGGGGGTTGTTTTCACCCTTCAAAGGGGTGGAAAATCAATATATATATAAGAATACTTTAATAAATATATTTTTATGCTATTTTTCAATTATAGCTGGGAAAAAAAATGTCCACTCCCCTTAATGGGTGAAAACAACCCCTGGGGGTGGTTGCACAATCCTCGTCACTTACCACCTTCCTCAAAAAAGCACCTCATACAAAATATTAATTTTTTTTCTCACAAAAACAAATATCAATTTTCCACCCCTTACAAGGGTTGGAAGCCTGGGATAGGGTGGCTGAGGTCAAATCCCTCGAAGGACCTTCCGCTCTACTCAAGGGAACAACAATTAGTCGAAAAACTGGGAAAAATAAATGGGTTCACGGAAAAGGGGACTTTGGGAGTGTTTTTTACCAATTTGAGGGGGTTGCCGAGGCGGAACAATTGGTTTGACCCCGGGAATCGATTCAGCACCCTTGAAAATCTGGGGGGGGGACATTGTCTAGTCCGTGGCGCAACTCCTTCAATCGCCTACGAGTATAAGTATTGCATTTTCTGCATAATATGATGCAGATGCATGAAAGTTGAGAGAAATAAAACTTCCTCTGCGGAATGAGGCTGAACAAGCTGAATTTTTGCAGAGACCTTCGTTTTCATGTTCTAATGAAGCACAAAAAAATCTCATATGCCTACCCTTGTGCGTCTTGAGATATCGAAGGTCGAAGGTCATGAAAATCGGTTTCTCGTGATAATCTCGCTTTCAGTGCATCTGACGTCGTAAGAACTCATAACAAAACTTACGTAAAATAGTATTCCCTATAAAATTGTTCATATAAATTTTTTTCGTACGATCAACCGTTTTCGAGATATAGCATGATAAAGCGGGAGCGCGCATTCGTCTTCGTCGGGTTTCACTAGCACCTCGATCAACACATTATCTTCGTCAGACGCTTCCTCTATATCTGTTGGCTCTATGTCTGTTGGCAAAACCTCTTCAGGCTCAAGGCCACTGAAGTCTTCGATGTTTTGCAACTCTGTTGACGGGTTCAGGCATGCCTGTCCGTGACACTGACCACAAACTTTGGAGCATGGTGCCCGACTTTTTTACACCCGCACTGCACACCACGCCCCTTTTTACAATTACAGAATATTGTATTTAATAGTTCGTCTGGACCAGGTGGCAGTAGTGCTGTTTTCGGCTGTAATATGTCATTTTTTAAATCCCAACCCCATTTTTCGAGTTGTAGATTTTTCCCTAGCCAAATCTGTACTTGGTAGTAGACCCGATAAATATGCTGTCGAGCTGCTTCACTGGTAGGTGGAAGGGATGACAATTTAACAGGTCTATTAAGTCGTGTAGCCTTAATGAATTGGGTGTATTTAAATTTGTCAAGGTTCACTTCATCTTTTGAAGCACCATACATAGCTAACAGAAAACGCTTTCCGTTCTGAAATACTGTATCTGGCGGGCAGTTTTCTGCTTGAAATATTTGAGCCGAGTGAGTCAAATCGGGATGTTTCTCAAACATTGTCATAACCTTAAGTTTTCCTTTGTTGAATAGTGCCGATGTAGTGTCGCATCCAGTGAGGGCATGCAAAAACAAAATATGTTCTTTGCAAAGACGATATTTGTCGATGTTCTATTCTATATTTGGGGGACAGGTAACGTATTGACAGTCAGGCTGACTTGGTAAAACTGCTTTATTAAAAGTTACTTCCTGTGTAGGTTCGTGTGGCACATGCGTGGTTACATAGCATTTCTGGTTGCCTATATTACATCCCTCTTTTTATAAAATTAAATTTATTATACATATACTTCACATTAACTGTAATAGGTCGAACATTTTATTCAATGTAGCTTAATCTCCTAATAACATATATATTTGTATATATCTCTAACACTATAGTAAATACACGTTTTGTTACACAATAACATTTATGACATTCTGTATATCAATCTAACACATTTTTCATTACCTTGTACAAGTATTTGTGATACGTTATTACCTTTCCCTTTTTTTTTTTTTTTTAAATTAGGCTGTGCCTTACTTTACTGATAACTTATATGAGCTACACTATATACTCATCGTTCTAATATTGTATATATTTATTAGCTCTAGTCCTCTACTGTTGTGTCGTAAATATTGTATTTACTAGGTATTTTAGTCTTTCGACCATATCTCGTTAAAACCCCTGACGGTTTTCCTTGTTTTTGTTCGTCACCTATTTTAAGATTGTGTCCTACGGAATAATTTTTTTTCAAAAATTTTTGTTTACTACAACTTGGTAGATCGTCATCACACTTACTTGTACAGTCAGCCCTGTCCTTACTATTAGTTTCATCAAAACTATTAAAATTAACCTGATTCTGGTTCAACGTGTTATACTCAAAAGTACCAGACAGTGATGCTTCTTCGTAAATTGAGCTGTTGTTACTATCATTAAGTGCATTTGGTTCCCCTATGAATAAATTATTATTTTTGCTTGCATCATCACTCTCTTGTACTTTTATCACCCTGTAATTTTCTTGATTGTTTTTAAAGTTAAAATTATTGTTTGGCAATGATTTTGTCAATTCACTGTTAGAAACAATTTTCTTTATAAAACGGATATTTCTAATAAAATTAGCACCGTTGTCCAAAGCAACTTTATATGCCCTAATTCCTACCTTATTTACAATTCTCGCTCTAAGCCAAGGTCCTTTTGGTTTAATTTGTACTCTAACCTTACAATTTTCTTCTAAATACTCTAATTCTCTTACTCCTTTTTTATCATTATAATATTTTTGTTTTTCTCTCGATTTCTTAAGAAAATTGTTATATTTTTTATTTGCATATATTTTTGGTTTAAAGTAGCTATTTGCTTGAGGAATGATGGATCTCAGGTTCCTGCTCATTAATATATTTGCTGGAGTATTTTGGTTATCTATAGGTGTATTTCTCAAATCTAAGAGGGCTAAATGTGGATCTTTTTGATCCACGTAGCATTTTCTCAAGATATTTTTAACTGTTTGTTTAGCACGTTCAACCTGTCCGTTCGATTGTGGGTATCTTGGTGAACTTTTTACATGACTAAACTCCCACTGTTCAGCAAAATTTTTAAATTGAAAAGAAGAAAATTCTGGACCGCCATCTGTGATTACTACTTTTGGAATGCCATGATGAGCAAATATGGCTTTTAATTTTGCAATAACATTGAAGCTTGTTAAATTTTTGTTTAAGTTTTCAACTTCCACAAATTTAGAATAGTAATCTATTACTAGCAGGTAAGATTCATTATACAAGTGAAACACATCGCATGCAACTTTATGATATTGTAATTCCACAATCTCGTGGGAAATCATGGGTTCGGTTCTCTGAGAATTTGAATTTTGTTGACATACTGGACATGACAAAATCATGTCCTGAATGTGTTTGTTCATTCCTATCCAAAAAAATGACAGCTTTGCTTTTGCCATCGTTTTTGTTACACCCATATGACTGTAGTGTAATTTTGTTAAAATTTCCTGTCTACACGACCTAGGCACTATGAATTTTTGGCTCTTATACACCAGACCATTAACCTCACTTAACTCATGTTTGAATTTATAGTAGATTCTTATATTTTCAGGGACATCTTTCACGTTTTTAGGCCAGCCCTCTTTAATATACTTTTTTAAATTTATTAACTCATTATCCTGATTAGTTTTTTCAATGAATTCTTTCCTTTTTTGATCGGTGACATTTAAATTTAATGATATTAAACACACTTGTGCTTCTACTTCCAAATCTATACCTTCATAAAATTTTTTATTTATTTCAAAAGCTCTTGACAAAGCGTCAGCTAAAATTAGTTGTTTTCCCGGCTTATAAATTAATGTGAAATCAAACTTTCTTAATTGGACTAGCATTCGTTGTAACCTGGGTGGACAATTGTTCAATGGTTTTTTTATGATTTGTATTAGAGGCCGATGATCCGTTTCTATCGTGAAATGTTTTCCGAAAACAAACTGATAATAGCGCTGAGCTCCAAAAAAACAAGCCAACAACTCTTTTTCTATTTGGCTATATCTACGTTGAGTTTCCGTAAATGCTCTTGACGCGTGAGCACAAGGCATGCCATCCTGTAAAAGGATCGCCGCCATACCATTTCGAGATGAGTCAACCGATATCGTGACATGCTTATTACTATCAAAGAATTTTAGGCAAGGACTTTTGCATATTATTTCTTTTAAATTTTTAAAAGCTTTATCATGTTGTTGTTCCCAGGAAAATATTATATTCTTTTTTAAAAGTTCCCTCAGAGGTGCCGTTTTTTCAGTCAAATTCGGTATGAATTTCCCTACATAATTCACTAAACCCAAGAACCTTTGTACGCCTCCTACATTTTCAGGTTTAGGCATATTTTTTATAGCGTCTATTTTAGAACTATCTGGACTGAGACCCGATTTAGAAATTATATGCCCCATATACTTAACTTCTTTCATCAGAAAATTACATTTGTCCCTATTAAATTTTAAATTGTTCTCTGCAGCTAGTTGTAACACTTGCTCTAAGCGTTTATTATGTTCTTCGATTGTTTTCCCACTTATGATTAAATCATCAATATAACAACTAACTCCTTCGAAGTTCCCAAAAATTTCAGTCATCCTTTCTTGGAAAACTTCTGGACTGCTGACCAGTCCATACGGTAATCGCAAGAACCTGTACCTTCCGAACATTGTTGAGAAAGTACATAGTTTAGAGCTATTTTTATCTAATTTGACCTGCAGAAAGCCCTGGGTTAAGTCAAGTGTGCTAAAATGTTCAGCACTTGAAAATTTTATGGTTAATTCTTCCAAGGTAGGTATTTTAAAATAATGTCTTTTTACTGCTTTGTTTAGATCCATTGGATCTAAACAAATTCTTAAATCTCCGTTCGGTTTTTTAACAATTACGATTGCATTGACCCACTCAGCACTTTTTGCAGATTTTTCTATAATTTCTTGACTCTCCAGAGCATCTAGAGCTTCCTTAAATTTATCTACTAGCGCAAAAGGAATTTTCCTAGCTGCATGAACTACAGGTTGCACATTATTTTTTAAATCAATTTTATAAGGCTTACTAAGATCCTATACCATGAAAAAGAAACTCATATTTTTTTATCATCTTCTCTACACTTTTTTCAGTCCCTATGCCATTTTTACTTATAGATTCCACTTTTTTAATCAGATTGTTGCGGACCTCTAGCGTATGCGACCCACCATACGCTTTAGCGTTTTGTGGGCCGCATTATAACAACTGCTACACGTCCGTAACACATTTCGCTATTCTCCATGGGAGGGCGACACATTTGTGACACGTGATCAACAGGGAAAACGGAAGCAGACATTTTTGGTTGGCTTGGCTTGGCTTGTTGGTTAGTTGTTATTCTGTGAACCTTGATTTTATTCAAGGCATCCGGGTGGATTTTAGAATAACCAACTCAAGAAAATTTCCTCAATCTGTTGTCGTTCCGTTTAGCGGAATATTTTGTGTTTGTGAGTAAATTTTATCTGCGGAAGCAGGATATTAAATTACACAAGGTAAGCTAACCTCTTCACGCCATCTTGCCCGTTCTCTACCCACATGTTTCGCAAATTTGCAGGCTTTCCTGTGGAAATACAGTGTCAACTTAAAAGGCGGACTCGACCCCATTCATCAGACTGTGGCTTTTGGTGGACTGTTCCCTCATCAGTGAGGTAAATTATTTTTCATTTTTAGGTTATGTCAGAATTTCTCACATTAAGCACGCTTCACGTGTATTTCTGACTGTGAATTAAATCGTGATATCTTTAGGGTTCCACGGACGGGGCTTCTACGCACGTCAGTGAAGTTCCACGGACGGGGCATCCACAAACAGTGGAAGGTTCCAGGGCTGGTGAGGCCATGATCAACCCCATCCTTGGGTCCATTTCTTGTGTCCCGAAGGCATCTCTGCAGGGCTTCAGTTCTTCCACCGGACTCGGTATCGTACCATCCTAAATAAGTGTGTGTTTATTATTTTTACTTACCGGGGACCATATTCAGTGGTTCCGCTGGACATCAATTTATACTTTTTGGCATTTTAACCTGTACATTTTTAAATATTTTATGCATATATTTACATATATTTAAGGAGGTTCTTTAAATCAAACCTTTGTGGCAGAATTTATGACAATTCATGATAATAATGTAAACCGATGTGTAGCTACACGAGGCATTTTATGAATGTTATAACTGATTAATCGTGAAATATTGGCCACAACTGTGAACATCGCCAGGTTATATTCTAGAGAACCAATTTTGTAAATTGTTCAATATAGTGCATTTCATTTTTAAAGAAAGTGTCATTATTTCGTCTGCGACCACTACATATGGAAAAACTCAGTGATTTGTTAAGTAAGTAAACTAATAATTTATCATAGTTTGTGTAAGCTTGGGCTTAACGCCCTGAGATAGTCTGAGCTAGAGAAATTTTATCGTAGGCACGTACATCACTTTCCGGGTAAGTCAGTGCCTACGGTATCTGCTACGCTACAGTAGCCCAAGTGATTTCGTTACGTAATATCTGTTAATCATTAAGATCCAACATATCTATTTGTTTATGTACGTGTAACTCGTAGCAGTGGCGCCCAACGTGGATAGTACAGTTATCTCAAGGCGATAGCAGTGGCGCCCAACTTAAATAGTGAAGTTATCTCAAGGGGATAGTAGTATCGCCCCTAATTAAGTTTTTTTTTGGTGATAAATTGAGTTCCATTTGTTGGTGGTTTGCATATGAAATAATAGCCAGACACATAGTAACGTACGTGACACACATCAAAAGGGGGTTACTTTGCCTCAGCGTAATCGCTTCGCTTTTTTTTGGTAGGGGGGTGACTTCGTTTTTCTGTCTTACTATTTCATGAGCGGATTAGTAAACAATAGTTGTTACGTATAAACCATTGGAAAGATTCCTAAGTGCAGCCAACAGTTTTTTTTTGTTGTTTGCGTCGTTTTGCTAATTTACCCGATATTGTCATTTTTACACATTATTAGGTACTTATTAGTGTTTGTAAACTTTTTTTTGCGTACCGACGCCCAGCGTCGTTTTGTTAATTCACCTGATTTTGTCGTTTTTACTCATTACTAAATACTTGTTAGTGTTGGTAAGTTTTTTTTGCGCCTATATGCGTACCGACGCCCAGCGTCGTTTTGCCAATTTACTGGATTTTGTCGTTATTACACATTGCTAAGTACTTATTAGTGTTGGTAAGCTTTTTTTGCGTCTATATACGTACCGACGCCCAGCGTCGTTTAGTTAATTTACCTGATTTTGTCATTTTTGTTTGTGTGTTTGGTTGAAAATTCAATATGGCTAGTTCACAAATCAAGTTAGATATTAATAGGTTAGTTAGGGATGAGCTTGTTTATGAATTACAAGTACGTGGCTTAGGAGATGGTAGCGATCTTACTGTGGCAGAGTTGCGCACTGTTTTAAGAGAAGCCATACATTTAGAGAAAACCACTTTGGCTATTAAAAGTCCTCCATACCCGTACCAATTCACTGTCGATTCTGAAGCTCTAACGGCATCCCTAGCTGCTATTCAAAAACATATCGATGAATTTGTAGGTAGCGAGCACGATAGTAAATATAAGGGGATTGTTTCCAAGATAGCTCATGCGTTGGGTCGTGTTAACAGATCCATGCCAACTAATGACGAGCAAAGAGGTGTGAAGTCCAGTACTCGGCTTAAATTATTGTTAGCTTTTGATAAACTTAAGGATAAGGCCCGCGGGGATCGTAAGCTTAAAGAGTCAGCCATCCTCGATATGTCGGTATTGCATAATGCCATGGCTCAGGTTCAGCCTGATGCGCATAGCTCTGCAATAGCTGCTGATTTTAGTTCAGATGAGGAGGAGGCTGCGAAACCTAAACCCGTACCGGTTAGAGACTGGGGCTTGAAATTTGCTGGCCGAAAGGGCGACATGTCTTTTTCAACTTTCTTAGAACGTATTGAGGAGAAACGGAGGTCTCGTGGTATTTCACGCGCACGGTTATTTAAGGATGCAGTGGACTTATTCGAGGGAGATGCCTACAATTGGTATAATCTGGTGAAAGACTGGGCCACCGATTGGCCATCCTTAGTGGAGGCAATGAGGGAACAGTTCATACCAGAGTCTTTTGACCGTGACTTGTTTGAGGAGATTAAGCGACGTACTCAAGGTAGTCAGGAAAGTATAGGATTGTACATCGCTAGTATGATTGGGTTGTTCAAGAAGATGCACACTCCAATACCTATGGGAACCCAACTCGAAATCATTTTGGAGCGCATAGATCCATACTATCATCCTTTTCTTGCTTTTGAAGATATAACTTCCGTCACGCAACTCCTGCAATATTGTCGTATGCTTGACTCCAAACGGCAATTGGCTAAGTCGTATGTTCCTCCTCCGCCTAAGAGTAAATCTCTTATACCAGAGTTGGCTTATGCATCTACTAGTTCTACTACTTCTCGCTCAACCTCTCGTTCTAGTCTCGTCTTGGATGAAGTCCAACATACTGGAATCAAATGTTTTAATTGTGGTCAAGTAGGTCATGGGCATCGGGAGTGTCAGGCTCCTAGGAAGAAGTTCTGCTATAAATGTGGTAAAGCAGAGGTTACGATTAGGTCCTGTCCTAAGTGTTCGCGTTCGGAAAACTGTCCAGGGAGACGCTAATTGGTCGAACAGTTTCTCCCGGTGTATGTGAGTCGAACAGCAATATTGTTGACTTAAAGCAACAAATTTTTCTCGATTATGTCATTTCTCATGTGGTTGGTGATCAGCGTCCTTACTTACAACTTTCGGTGTTAGGTTTTCCTATGATGGGTTTGTTGGATTCAGGTGCTACCAGGACAATGGTTGGATCATCTGGTTTTGAGGTCTTCCAGCAGATTGGTTTAAGTTTGAAGCCTTCTGTCAATGAGTGCAGAGTGGCTAATGGGCAAGTCTGTTCCGTTATAGGTTATGTATCTGTTCCTTTCTGCTTGGGTGACAAGGTTCATGTAATAGATGTCCTAGTAGTTCCGGAAATACCGCATAAGTTAATTCTAGGGATAGATTTTTGGGTGGCGATGAATATTATACCAGATTTGCGACAAGACGTTTGGCATTTTTCTGAGCAGGAACCACTCGTTGAGGTTAACAGTGTCCTTGACGAAACTTCTTTAAGTGTATCACAGAAACTAGCTCTGGATAGTTTGGTGGATGAAAACCGGAAACTGATGGGTACTTCCCTTGGTCGTACACATCTCGTTTCTCATGAGATCGAGTTACTCCCAGATACCAAACCTATCAAACAGAGATACTATCCTGTTTCGCCTGCCAGACAAAAACTGATTGATGATGAAATTAAGAAAATGCTAGAGTTAAATATCATCGAACCGTGTAAAAGTCCTTGGTCTTCCCCAATATGTTTAGTTCAGAAAAAGGATCAAACTCTGTGTTTTTGTGTAGATTACCGGCGCCTTAACGCTGTTACTAAAAAGGATGCCTATCCTCTGCCGCTGATTTCCTCCATATTAGATCAGTTGAGGGATGCCAAATATCTAAGTTCATTAGATATTAAGAGTGCATATTGGCAAGTTCCTATTGCTGAATCTTCCAAAGATTATACCGCTTTCACTGTACCTAATGGCCTGTATAGGTTTCGAGTTATGCCTTTTGGGCTGTCAAATGCGCCTGCGACTTGGCAGCGTCTTATTGATACCGTGCTTGGAGCTGATTTGCAGCCTTCGGTTTTGGTTTATTTGGATGACATTGTGGTAGTGTCGAAGGATTTCGAATCTCACCTAGAAACGTTGCAGAAGGTTTTTGATCGCTTGCATTCTGCTGGGCTGATAGTTAGTTTTGACAAGTGACAATTTTGCCGTCCTGAGCTTAAGTACTTGGGATATGTTGTTGATAAGTACGGTTTACGTCCTGACCCAGCAAAAGTAAAGTCGATTTTGAGTGTACCTTCTCCGAAAAACGTTAGGGAAATTCGTAGATTTATAGGCACAGCATCTTGGTATCGAAGGTTTGTACCGCAGTTTTCTACAATAGTGGCTCCTTTGTCGAACCTCACAAAGAAGAATGTTAGTTGGTGCTGGTCACTTGAGTGTGAGAAATCTTTTAAACTTCTTAAGGAGTGTTTGGTTACTGCACCTATTTTGACCTGCCCTGATTTTGAGCGTACCTTTTATGTGCAGACAGATTCGTCGGCATTCGGTGTTGGTGCCGTGCTCACGCAGCAATTTGATGATGGCGAAAAGGTAATTTGCTATTTGTCCCGTTCTTTGACTAGCCAGGAGCGCAAATATAGCTCGGTCGAAAGAGAATGCATTGGCGTAATTTGGGCAGTGGAGAAGCTACGTCACTATCTGGAAGGTTTCCACTTCAAAATCATAACGGATTGTCATTCTTTGCTATGGTTGCAGCAGCTGAAAGATCCCCAAGGTCGATTGGCCAGATGGGCACTTCGTCTGCAACCTTATGATTTTGAACTGATTCATCGCAAGGGCTCTGAACATACCGTCCCTGATTTTCTGTCTCGTTCAGTACCAGTAACGGTGGAATCCATCGAAGTATTGTCGGTCACGGACCATGCTGATTTTCCCACCGATAAATGGTATTTGAGAATGTTGGAGCGAGTCGAGAGGTCTCCTATGCGTTATCCCTTATGGCGTATACAGAATGGCCAGTTGTACAAGTATGTATGTTTGCGTTATCCCGAGTTAGCAGATCCTGCCGACACTTGGAGACTGGTTTTACCCAAAGAGAAACGCCTAGAAGTAATTAGGTCGTTGCATTGTGATGCGAGTTGTGGACACGCAGGGGTCCATAAGACTGTGGCTCGAGTGGGAAATAGGTATTATTGGCCGAAATTAAAGGCCGATGTGGCTAAGTTCGTTAGGCAATGTGAGATTTGCATAAGTACTAAACCCGAACAGAAGTCACTTATGGGAAATTTGTTGAGTAAGACACCTACTGTTGGAAAACCTTGGCAACTAGTTAGTGCCGATCTGATGGGTCCATTACCCAGGACGGCTAAGGGTTATCAGTTTATTCTTGTCGTGTGTGACAATTTTAGTAAGTTTGCCATGGTGTTTCCGTTGAGGTCAGCTACCGCTAATAGCATATCGCAGGTCATCGAGGATAATGTAATTCTCTTATTTGGCGCTCCGAAGACTATAGTGGTAGACAATGGTCGTCAGTTTCAGAGTAACCGTTTCCAAAATCTTGCGAAAACTTACAACATCGAAATAGCGTACACTGCAAATTACCACCCTCAATGCAACCTGACTGAAAGGGTAAATCGTGTTGTTAAGACTATGTTATCTGCGTATGTAAAGGATAATCACAGGGCTTGGGATCAATTTTTGCCGAAAATAGGTTTCGCCATTAGATCGTCCAAACATGAGGTTACAGGCCTAACGCCTAATTTTGTCAATTTTGGTCGTGAAATTTCGTTAGATGGCAACAGTGATAAGTACGTACCTTCTGAGTCGGAGTATCCAGTTGTAAATCCTGAAAACCGTAAACTTGCCTTCGCTAAGATTTATAAGGATGTTCAGAGTAGAATATTAAAGGCCCATAAATCCAGTAAGAAACATTATAACCTAAGACGCCAACCCGATAAGTTTGTATTGAAGCAAAAGGTCTGGAGACGTTCTCACGCCCAGTCTGATGCTTCTAAATACTTCACGGCAAAGTTAGCACCTAAATTTGTGGGTCCCTTCACGATCAGAAAAATTCTCTCACCATGGACTTATGAGCTCGAAGGTTCTGACGGTAAACGTTCGGTGTGGCACATAAAAGATCTGAAAGCACACCCTCCCGATGACAACTAGTTGTGATCTGTTAGTTCCGTTGACGTACTTAGACATCCGAATAGGCAATGACGAATTCGTTTTTTTTTTATGTTGGTCTTAGTAACATGGTTTTAGGTCACTTCTGTCGTTAATTTGGTAGTATCATTTGCTTTTCTGGTTCATTGGTCTTGCTCAGGTGGCTGAAACCCACTGAGTAAGTTTTCACCTCTTTCCGCCTCACGGGAGGAAGTGTCTTTGTTGGATCTCTGTGATGGGAGATGCACGAATACCATCACCGTGGTTATACCTGCGAGGGGTAAGAGCCCCCTAAAATGGTCTTGTGTGGCGCTTGCGTCTTGAGGGACTCCGTCTCGTTGGGGGCGCTCACATTGCTGGCAGCTGCCTTTAAAGGTATCCATCTGGAGGGGCTCGAGCTTGGGAGGTGCTGCTTGGAGGTAGCCTGGTCTAGGCCTGGTTATCATTACCCGGGTAGGCACTACTGGGCTTCAGACTAATCTCGTTGTTTAGCAAGGGTGGTCGTCGTGGTGTGACGGGGAACACTCCCGTACCTCATTGTTTTGCTGGTGGAGTAGCCTTGGGGCGAGCTACTTCCTAGCTGTTAAGTCCTTATGCGTTTTTGTTCTTTTTTTTCCCTTCTCTTTCTTTTTTTTTTCTCTATGTATTTTTTTTTTTGAGTTGTGTTGTTATGCCTGATGGTAACTTGGGAGACGAGTTAGCCATCCCCGTGCATTTAAGTCTCCTTATTTTTGACATTATTTTTGTTGTTATGCCTGATGATAACTTGGGAGACGAGTTAGTCATCCTCGTGCATTTAAGTCTCATTATTTTCATTGTTATGCCTGATGGTAACTTGGGAGGCGGGTTAGCCATCCCCGTGCATATTAAGTCTCCCCACCAATTATCCATCCTCTGGTGAGAAGTTAGTAAGAAAAAAAAATCTTCGATTTTTTTTTCCTGCGAGTAAAGGGGGAGTTGTTGCGGACCTCTAGCGTATGCGACCCACCATACGCTTTAGCGTTTTGTGGGCCGCATTATAACAACTGCTACACGTCCGTAACACATTTCGCTATTCTCCATGGGAGGGCGACACATTTGTGACACGTGATCAACAGGGAAAACGGAAGCAGACATTTTTGGTTGGCTTGGCTTGTTGGTTAGTTGTTATTCTGTGAACCTTGATTTTATTCAAGGCATCCGGGTGGATTTTAGAATAACCAACTCAAGAAAATTTCCTCAATCTGTTGTCGTTCCGTTTAGCGGAATATTTTGTGTTTGTGAGTAAATTTTATCTGCGGAAGCAGGATATTAAATTACACAAGGTAAGCTAACCTCTTCACGCCATCTTGCCCGTTCTCTACCCACATGTTTCGCAAATTTGCAGGCTTTCCTGTGGAAATACAGTGTCAACTTAAAAGGCGGACTCGACCCCATTCATCAGACTGTGGCTTTTGGTGGACTGTTCCCTCATCAGTGAGGTAAATTATTTTTCATTTTTAGGTTATGTCAGAATTTCTCACATTAAGCATGCTTCACGTGCATTTCTGACTGTGAATTAAATCGTGATATCTTTAGGGTTCCACGGACGGGGCTTCTACGCATGTCAGTGAAGTTCCACGGACGGGGCATCCACAAACAGTGGAAGGTTCCAGGGCTGGTGAGGCCACGATCAACCCCATCCTTGGGTCCATTTCTTGTGTCCCGAAGGCATCTCTGCAGGGCTTCAGTTCTTCCACCGGACTCGGTATCGTACCACCCTAAATAAGTGTGTGTTTATTATTTTTACTTACCGGGGACCATCTTCAGTGGTTCCGCTGGACATCAATTTATACTTTTTGGCATTTTAACCTGTACATTTTTAAATATTTTATGCATATATTTACATATATTTAAGGAGGTTCTTTAAATCAAACCTTTGTGGCAGAATTTATGACAATTCATGATAATAATGTAAACCGATGTGTAGCTACACGAGGCATTTTATGAATGTTATAACTGATTAATCGTGAAATATTGGCCACAACTGTGAACATCGCCAGGTTATATTCTAGAGAACCAATTTTGTAAATTGTTCAATATAGTGCGTTTCATTTTTAAAGAAAGTGTCATTATTTCGTCTGCGACCACTACATATGGAAAAACTCAGTGATTTGTTAAGTAAGTAAACTAATAATTTATCATAGTTTGTGTAAGCTTGGGCTTAACGCCCTGAGATAGTCTGAGCTAGAGAAATTTTATCGTAGGCACGTACATCACTTTCCGGGTAAGTCAGTGCCTACGGTATCTGCTACGCTACAGTAGCCCAAGTGATTTCGTTACGTAATATCTGTTAATCATTAAGATCCAACGTATCTATTTGTTTATGTACGTGTAACTCGTAGCAAGATTTAAATCTCTACAGGTTTTTGAATAATTTCCTCCTTATTATTTGAAAAACATTTCAATAAGATTTTCCCTGTTATAGGTAAATGGTTCTGAGTATAAGAGCAAAATTTTTCATCCGTGGGCAAAATTTTATTAAAATCAAATTTAATTTTCCTCAGTACACTTACAGGTATGATATTTGCCATCGCTCCCGTGTCTAATTTAAAGCTTACTTGATGACCTTCAATCTCCAAGACCGTTGTCCATGTCTCCCCCGAGACTATGTCAATCTCTTTCTCTACGGACTCTAAAAACAGAAAATCTTATGTATTTACAGAGCTTACAACATCGTTTGAATTTTGACAAGTGAAGTTATCTACTGCATAAACTTTTTTTCTATAATTTTTGTTTTGAACTTTATGCTTAAAATTAGATTTTTGAAATTTACAAGAGTGTGAAAAATGATTCATATTACCGCAGTTATTACACTGTTTACCCAAAGCTGGACACTTCCCTTGTTCATGTTGTCGATCACACCTAGAACAGCGTGATTTTTGATACTGGAGCCTCTTCGTTACTCCTCTCTGCTCGAATTTGTTGCCACTGCTCATTCGCTGTTGCCCACTTCTTTGATTACCACTCTGACTGCCATAAGACTTGCCTTTGATTCCATCGACCTGCATGCTCATCTGGGACTTGTCGATACCATCTGTTATCTGTCGATTGTGTTCCCTCGTTTTCTCGATGTTAGTACAGATTTGTACGGCTTTGTTAAGCTCCTCTACATCATCACCCAATAATTTGGCTCTCATAGCTTCACAACGTAATCCACAAACCATGATATCTTTAATGAGACTATCTCGTAAATCCTTAAACTCACAGGAATGGGATAAGTTTTTTAGTTCAATCACAAATTGTTCTACAGTTTGACCTTCTTTTTGAGAAGTTGTAAAAAATTTATATCTCTCGAATGTCAAGTTCTTTTTAGGATTAAAATGGAGGTCAAATTTCTTTAATAGAGGATCTAATTTATCTTTCTCTTCCTCAGTAAAATTAAATGTATTATATATTCTCATACCTTCTTCGCCTATTAAAGTTAGGAGTTGGGCACACTTTGTTGAATCTTCTTTTTTAATAATTTCGGTGGCGACAAGGTACGTCATGAACCGCTGCTTCCAAAAGCCCCAATTTTCTGCCAAGTTTCCAGAAAAAATCATTGGTGGAACTCCTCTGAAATCCATTCTGCTAGTTTATTTGTCCTACTGGATACTGAATAATAATACTGATTCTTTTCGACGAAAATTTTTTTTTGAAGCTGCTCAATTTTCAAAATGTGTTCCTCGTTATCACCATGTGCCATATACTAGTTAATAAGTATATGCCATGTGCTCTTCGACTGCGCCATGTTCTATTCTATATTTGGGGGACAGGTAACGTATTGACAGTCAGGCTGACTTGGTAAAACTGCTTTATTAAAAGTTACTTCCTGTGTAGGTTCGTGTGGCACATGCGTGGTTACATAGCATTTCTGGTTGCCTATATTACATCCCTCTTTTTATAAAATTAAATTTATTATACATATACTTCACATTAACTGTAATAGGTCGAACATTTTATTCAATGTAGCTTAATCTCCTAATAACATATATATTTGTATATATCTCTAACACTATAGTAAATACACGTTTTGTTACACAATAACACTTATGACATTCTGTATATCAATCTAACACATTTTTCATTACCTTGTACAAGTATTTGTGATACGTTATTACCTTTCCCTTTTTTTTTTTTTTTTTTAAATTAGGCTGTGCCTTACTTTACTGATAACTTATATGAGCTACACTATATACTCATCGTTCTAATATTGTATATATTTATTAGCTCTAGTCCTCTACTGTTGTGTCGTAAATATTGTATTTACTAGGTATTTTAGTCTTTCGACCATATCTCGTTAAAACCCCTGACGGTTTTCCTTGTTTTTGTTCATCACCTATTTTAAGATTGTGTCCTACGGAAGTTTCCAGAAAAAATCATTGGTGGAACTCCTCTGAAATCCATTCTGCTAGTTTATTTGTCCTACTGGATACTGAATAATAATACTGATTCTTTTCGACGAAAATTTTTTTTTGAAGCTGCTCAATTTTCAAAATGTCTTCCTCGTTATCACCATGTGCCATATACTAGTTAATAAGTATATGCCATGTGCTCTTCGACTGCGCCATGTTCTATTCTATATTTGGGGGACAGGTAACGTATTGACAGTCAGGCTGACTTGGTAAAACTGCTTTATTGTGGTCTGTGTTAAAAGTTACTTCCTGTGTAGGTTCGTGTGGCACATGCGTGGTTACATAGCATTACTGGTTGCCTATATTACAGTCGAGACTTTTAGGCGAATAAGTTAGTGTTGATATAGTCCCTTTGCCAATTTTCTTTAAGAAAATTTGTCGGTGATGTGACTGAGTTCGTCCTATTAAGAGAACAAGCAAATCAATGTCTTCTCCAATGATGATGGCGGTTCATTCTTTTTCCGATACTTCCATGGCTGTTTCGATGATTAGAACATCTGTATCATCCAATACGATAGGATAATTCTACCATTTGCTTCAAGCAATGCTCTTCGTTTTCACTAGTTGGATCAGATAGGAAGAAAGAATATTCACTTCCCATTTGCGAGCTCAAAGCTCAGGACTGAGCCGTGTCTTTTTGACTGGTATGGTATTTCGTAATGAACATTTATACATAAAATGTACGCAAAAAAAAATGAGAATCTTTGAGCCACTGACCTTCTTTAATAATTTTGACATCTGTTTTCGTTAATTCTCTGCACATAAATTCTTTATCCGTATTGACAATGAAAAAGAAATCCGAATGTATAAAGAACTGAACCGTTACGCTCACGCGCTTACTTAAATGTCCGGTCCAAATGTGAACTTCCCCCTAAAAATCTGTAAAACAATATGTGTAATACTTAGAAAACATCTGTTTTACAATCTATCCGCCACGTAATCCGACACGACACTCAATGTGTTTTTGTGATTAAACATTTCCATTTTTTACATCAAATAATTACAAATTCGTTATTTTGGATATTTTTAAAGTTAACACAATTCGTATTTTGCTGCTTGATCCAAAAATCAGAAATCAAAATTGCACACATGTGATACTTCAATACTTCATATTATTTTGACAGATCTCAAAATCCAAACATCAGTAATAGCAATGCCGTAATAAGATGACAAGTTAAAGACAGATATTTATTTGAAAGATGAAGCGATAAACAACTCATTTTCCATGTAATTACCAATGTTAAATTATTCTGATTTTTTTTTATAAAAGGAGAGAAACATTCACTTGCATTTATTTATCCACAAATTTATCCACTGTTTGAATTAAGCGATTTAACTTTCGTATCCGTCGACCGACGCCACTTCCATCTAATGCATTTTTATAACCGAAATGACAGAACTCAAAACTCAAACATCAATAGCAATGCCACAATAAGATGACAAGTTCACCTTAAACACTTAATTTTTTTGGTTACTTTCTAAGCGGCCGGGTGCCAGCTTAACGCTCTCAACACTGGCGTTCGCCGCGCTTTCCTGTGTCCTGTTGGTTCGTTTCTTTAGTTTTCGTCTAAGAACTATCGACCTGTCTAGGCCGGCGGTACATCTGTCTGCTTCACTTTCTGATGTTGGCTGGCCGGGGGCGGCCTTGACGGCACAAGAACCCCCCGACATGCTCGTGTAACTTTCCTGCATTTTTATTTTTGCGTCCTTTTCGCGATGCGTAACATCCTTCGCAGGAGACAACATCCTGGCCTGTCTTTGCGCAACACTTTCTGTGAATAACATCCTGACCTGTTTTATCACAACACTCTCCGTAGGTAATGTCTCAGCCTGTACTCGGAGGACGCCGACCGTCTTTCTCTAAAAATTGTTTTAAACTTCTTTGAGGTTATGTACCTCCGACCAGTTTCGACCGGGGAAAAGTCCTACTAAAATGTTCTATTTTCAGGTTAGAAAACCCACTTGCGCCTAACTTCACTGTCTTTTAAAAAAATTTAGGTTATGTTTATACTAGATGGTTTGTGTATATATTCACATTATTTATAAATGTCACTGTCACAGGATTAAATTAAGCGATTTTCGTATCCGTCGACGTCATACTTCCGTTTTTGAAGACGCACTTCCGCTAAGTACACAAATATAACCGGCATGATAGATCTCAAAATTCAAACATCAATGGCAATGCCGCAATAAGATGACAAATTAAAGACATGTATTTATTTGAAAGGTAAAACGATAAAGTACGTGACCCCGTCTACTTCCTTTTGTATCACAAAATAATGTTTATTTTATCGAATATGTTAGAAGCACTTTATTTAAGTATTTAATAATTTAGTGCTTGGCTGTGGGTCAACCGCCCAAATGCCATTAAAAAAAATAAATGAAAAAATAAAACGATAAACAACTCATTTCGCATGTAATTACCAATGTTCTTTTTATAGAAGAAAATAAATATCCAGATGGCGCAGAAAGCAATATCTTGCTGTATATAAGTCCCTGTCCCGTTTCGCTCTAGCATGAGAGAGAGAGAGAAAATAGCTGCGAAACCCAACCGGGTTTCTTGATCCCCGTCAAAATTTGGGTGGTCGGTCAAAAGTAGTGCAAAAAGTGTATCGAGGTCCTAGTTATCCTCTAGTAACGTTTCACTAATTTCTGACCGTTAGTTTAGTCACAGCACACTTTTTCCTGGAACGGTTGGTCGGATCGAACTAAAACTCATGGCGATCGATTCTATGACCTCAAGTTACTCGAAAACGAGGGGTCGCGTTACCTTTAACTCCTTTTTCCAGGGTCACTAAGTATCCCCGTCAAAATTTGTGCGGTCGGTCAAAAGTGGTGCAAAAGGTGTGTCGAGGTCCTAGTTGTCCTCTAGTAGCGTTTTACTTATTTCTGACCTTCAGTTTGGCCACAGCACACTTTTTCCCGGAACAGTTGGTCGGATCGATTCGGCAATGGTCGGAATAGATTTCTCGTGGTTGACTTAATCGATAACGATACTTCCCGCCCCTTCATGTGTCTTCGGAAAACTTCAGAAATGTTCGTGCGAAGTTCGGCTTTTTGCTTAAAATCCTAGCTTTCACACGTGTAAACTCCCCTGAAACTTGTTTCGTTTTTTCAATTCCCCCAGTCGTTGATAAAACGATGAATTACGCTTTCGGGTGTGATCGGATAGATTCGATAATCGTCGTAATCAATTCCTCGTGGACGGTATAGTGGAAAATGCTACCCCATCCGACCTTGGGGATGCTTGCAAAAATCCTACTTAAATATTCGATTTTTAGGTTAGAGAACCCACTCGCACAGGGGGCGAGCGTGGGTGCGTCTTTACTATGTACATACTTCGATATGCGATGTAAAGCAACGTAAGGCGCGGTTAGTACTTGGAATGGGTGACCATTCCAACTGTTGTAGTATATTCCCCTTACCGCCAATATGGCCGCTCAAAAAATTACTAAAATTTGCTAAATAAATCATTTGCCCAGGCCCACCTGGCAAATACCATAAAAAAAAGTCCCTAAGACACCCTGCACACCGAAAAACTACATTTGGCAACGAAAAAATCTAATAAAATTAAGGCACCATCGATAATTCACCATAATCAAAATTCTATCATCAACTTAGCTAAAACACCTCATTCAATCAAATTATCAATAAAATATTACAAAAGAGTCACTTCAAAAATACAGCCCCCTCAACATCTTTAAACATTAACCATTTACTCTCCCAATCTCTAATTATCAAAATTTAATTTCATTCACAACACTTTTTACAAGCCCCCGTATATTAATTTTAACGTCAATCTCAATTTCCCCACATTATCTCGAAACCCCTCTTAATCATCTTTACGAACCACCCATGAATTAATCTTTTTAAATCCAGACCAGTTTACAAGTTCCCGTGAGTTGCTGGTCACTCGTTCCTATCTTCGTTTTATTATTCTACATTCAACTTTCCCTTCATTCAAAACCATCAGTCAAATTTACAATTTCCCTTTTCATGCTGGCAACCCGTCGCCAACTTCACTCCGTTACCCTAAATAAATTATTATGACCACACCCAGCCTCAAGCGTAACGCTTAAAATGTAGCCATAAATAAAAGTTAAAATCGAACTATCAACGCTACCTTACGGGGCAATTTCCAGACCTCGGTCATATTCGCAGTTATAATAAATTACTCCTAAATTAAAATAGATTCCCTTGACATTTTTACATTACTAAATTACATTTTTCACGGCCCATTCAATCATATAACTTTTATTTCAAAATTCATAAATTTCAAAAAGTATTGCACCACATTACGCAATATTTCACAATCCAAAAGTTGTTGTGTTTCCGGTATCTACGATTAAGTTCTTACTTCCCGCGTCAGTGTTCCGGGTAAGTAACGAAACCCAAAGTGTGCCCGTACCTCTTCCTAGGACTCCCCTAGTAAAAAATCGGTGTTTTAGTTTTAAGTGAATAAAAGCCAAAGTGCAATTTTTGTTTAACGCCTACGCGGCCCTAGTTTTTAAGTGAATCAAAATCCGTCTTCGCGACATTAGTTTATAGTAAATTAAATAAAAAAGATCTGATAAAAAATATAACGAACCACGCAACGATTAAAGGCAAAATTCTACGTGTCGACAAGTTACCAAAAGAAAATTTGTTAATTTTAAACCCGAATCATTTAACTCTGTGTTTTTTAACTAAATAAAATATTGTAAATTCGTTTTAAACCAAAGTGTGTTTATTGAACAAAAAGAATATACAGGGTACTCAAGAAGGCCCTACTCCGGAACCCAATAAGGGAATTATAGCTAGATAAGCTTATACAGGGTGAAGCTTTGGACCCTCAACATATACAGGGTGAATTTCTCGGGGAACTCCTTCCGTTTAGGGACATACCACCCCAACCCATCTTTCAAATAAATTAAGTGCACGAACGGACTCTGGGGGTCTCAGACTAAGCTAGCCAGCCCAAATTTTTTATTTTTCTAAATATAAGAGGCAACCACGTGGTCAAGACGCCCATCGTGGACCTTAAATATTAAACCCAGGGCCGTATCCGTGTTCAGGGCGCCCAACTAAAGGGGCCTAAACCGTTGGAGAAAACCCGATAGCAAAGAAGCCATTCAGAAGAGAAAAATCGCCGAAACCACTTACCTAGTGCGTGTTCAAGGTGTTTAACTAAAGCGGCCGAACCGTTAGAGAGAAGCCGAACAGTGTTATAGGTATATAGCACTAATTTCCAAATTAGCCCGACTAGAGGGACCAAAAATCAAAAGGAGTGTCAATCGCACCCAGAGAAAAATTATCAAGACTGGAAGCATCCAGGACGATCCAGAACCAAAATTTCCAAATCAGCCTAGAATCATCCAGAACGATCCAGTAAGTTCAAATTTTTAATTCTTCGTTAAAGAGAGTTCGCTAACTAGACGTAGTGTTATAATCGACCTAACAATCTCGGATCGAGTAGGGAGCGCAAAGGCGAGAGTAATCCTACGCATAGCAGATATTGTAATATAATAAAATGGATCCCATCCACGAAGACTCGTTCGAAAGCCAACAGGAGCTATTCAGCAACATCCAAAGGGAATTACCCCCAAAAAACCCACTGATGGAACCATCCCAGTTCAGTACCAGATTCAGACCGGAGAGTGTCATACCGCCTCCAGCCGCCCCCCAATTGGACCTTGATGCTATAATTAATAAAATTTCTAATGGCATTAAGGACGCCTTATTAAACGTATTGCAGCAGCAACAACCCCCAACACCACCTTCGCCGCCCCCGGTTAGACAACAACCGTATCAGGAGCCGGCCCACATACCCGATGTCACAAATTCTCCCAGACATTTATTCAGCGGAGAAATACACGAAAGCGTGAATGCTTTCATTGGAAACATGGAACAGTACTTTTATCGAAAAGGAGTAACCGACGAAGTAGATAAAGTCATATTAGTCACATCCCAACTAAGAGGTCAAGCCAAAACCTGGTTTGAACCATTCAAACAATATACTTATGATTATGAAGTCCTCAAGACCCGCCTCCGGCAAACATACGACTCCACGGCGAAGAAAGCCGCCGCCGAAAGAATGATCCACACCGAAATGCAAGAGAGAGGTGAGTCCGTAGCCCTATTTATCTCAAAAAAGATAGGATTGTTTAATAGAATAGATGTACTAGGAACGCCTCTCGAAAAAGCTAGAATAATTTACGGCCAATTGTTACCTGAAATACAAAGCCGAATACGATATAAAGATTTTGAAAATGTCGACCAGTTAACAGAAATCGCGATAGAAATCGAAGAGACATTACACTATCCGCGAGAACGGCGACAATATCAGTATTCAAATACCCCTCAACCACAGCGACAAAATAATGAAAATTATCATCGAGCGTCTGCAGCAAATGGTCCCACAGCGACGTTCCGAGCAAACCCGGCTACTACAACGCAGAGAGCATCTACCCTCGGAGTGGCCAACACCGCGATGCAGCGGCAACACGAGCCGATACCTTCAAACGGACCGAACGCCGTCAGAACACAATTAAGAAATGCAGAGCCAAGTCCCTTGCAAAGACGACCGAGCAATTTGCGCGACCAGCCACATTGGGAGCGGGATTGCCGCCAAACCACACCCGATAGAGAGCCGCCCTTCCACAGTCAGAGAGGCCCAGTCTCCCGCATTAATCTACTGATGGAGGGAACCACGGAGAACGACACACCAGGGGAGGAACCAACCCCAAACATACAGGTAAACACAGATTTTCCTAAAATTTCACAAACCTCCTAAATTAGAGGGGAATTCCGACTTAAATAATGTTGAGCAAAAAGCTGTAGTTAGAACCCTATCTGTCGCACCAGTGCATAGGAAAAATTCCAAAAAATTATACCGGGAACCCCCGAAAATTAATTCAGACAAGTTTAAATTAGACACGAACTTCCTTGCACAAACAGGCCTGCTTAAACACGTTATTCCAAATAATTTTGCACCCCCGTCGCTCACATATAAAAGCGTGCCGAAATTACGTCTCGAGCCTCATTCAATGTTTGACGTTGCCAACGACGAGACTACCTTGCCACCAATTAACAACATAAATAGAAGTATCACCAAGATGCCTGGTATCCAAGCAACTTTCAAGCCGTCGCCAGAGATCGCCACATGGATAAAATCGAATTTAGTGTGGGCGGTTATTGATACCGGAGCTACTTTAAACATTATCAGCGAGCAGCTCGTACAGGAACTGGAACTTCCTGTACACTCTGAAGAACCAATCGTCATGCACACCGCGTTTGCAACTATGGCACCTACTATGACTAAAATAGTAGAAATAAATTTAAGAGTGGCGACGTTAGGAATTCCGACAAAATGTATAGTCACCCCTACTTTGCACCAACCCCTGATACTCGGCATGAGCTTCCTGAAGACAAACGACGCCATAATCGATTTGGCAAATAACAAAATGCTGATCCGGGGGACAAGCCTGATTGTACATTACGCCACCGACCCATAGAGAGATGACCCTGTGGGACCCCAGAATTTTTATTTATGTTTTATTTTCAGCATTGTTTTATATTTTATTTTATGTATATATACTTTATAAAAAACCTTTATAGAGAGAATTTTAAATAAATTTAAATAAATTACACACACACACACAAGAAGAAAAAAAATTTTATTTTCAAACAATCAAAAAATTTTTAGTTTAACATCATCCACTTTAACACCCCACACATAACACCAAAAAATTTCTTCAATACTCAAAATTTCAAACTTAAAACAAATCCACGCCCAACTTTTTCTTATATATATGCCTCTATTCATGGTCTGTTACTCATTATGTATTAATTTCTAGTTTTAGTTCAAACTATATCAGTTTATGTTTTAGCGAGCCAAGGGTTCTGTCACTGATGTATTATGTTCCAGCCGAGCCCAGGTTCCAGTTTTATGTTTATTTTAAGTACTTTTAATATTGTACAACTTATCGACACTGAAAATTTCGCCTACAAAAAAGGGGGGAGTGTTGTAGTATATTCCCCTTACCGCCAATATGGTCGCTCAAAAAATTACTAAAATTTGCTAAATAAATCATTTGCCCAGGCCCACCTGGCAAATACCATAAAAAAAGTCCCTAAGACACCCTGCACACCGAAAAACTACATTTGGCAACGAAAAAATCTAATAAAATTAAGGCACCATCGATAATTCACCATAATCAAAATTCTATCATCAACTTAGCTAAAACACCTCATTCAATCAAATTATCAATAAAATTTTACAAAAGAGTCACTTCAAAAATACAGCCCCCTCAACATCTTTAAACATTAACCATTTACTCTCCCAATCTCTAATTATCAAAATTTAATTTCATTCACAACACTTTTTACAAGCCCCCGTATATTAATTTTAACGTCAATCTCAATTTCCCCACATTATCTCGAAACCCCTCTTAATCATCTTTACGAACCGCCCATGAATTAATCTTTTTAAATCCAGACCAGTTTACATGTTCCCGTGAGTTGCTGGTCACTCGTTCCTATCTTCGTTTTATTATTCTACATTCAACTTTCCCTTCATTCAAAACCATCAGTCAAATTTACAATTTCCCTTTTCATGCTGGCAACCCGTCGCCAACTTCACTCCGTTACCCTAAATAAATTATTATGACCACACCCAGCCTCAAGCGTAACGCTTAAAATGTAGCCATAAATAAAAGTTAAAATCGAACTATCAACGCTACCTTACGGGGCAATTTCCAGACCTCGGTCATATTCGCAGTTATAATAAATTACTCCTAAATTAAAATAGATTCCCTTGACATTTTTACATTACTAAATTACATTTTTCACGGCCCATTCAATCATATAACTTTTATTTCAAAATTCATAAATTTCAAAAAGTATTGCACCACATTACGCAATATTTCACAATCCTCGCCCAAATGAATGGCCGGTTCCATTTTATTTCCCATCCAGCTTTCATCCAGCTCTCGGCTACGTCGTGCCCCGTGTTCTGTATAAAAGGAGAAGCGTGCCGAGGCTCCGACAAGTTGTGTTTCCGGTATCTACGATTAAGTTCTTACTTCCCGCGTCAGTGTTCCGGCTAAGTAACGAAACCCAAAGTGTGCCCGTACCTCTTCCTAGGACTCCCCTAGTAAAAAATCGGTGTTTTAGTTTTAAGTTAATAAAAGCCAAAGTGCAATTTTTGTTTAACGCCTACGCGGCCCTAGTTTTTAAGTGAATCAAAATCCGTCTTCGCGACATTAGTTTATAGTAAATTAAATAAAAAAGATCTGATAAAAAATATAACGAACCACGCAACGATTAAAGGCAAAATTCTACGTGTCGACAAGTTACCAAAAGAAAATTTGTTAATTTTAAACCCGAATCATTTAACTCTGTGTTTTTTAACTAAATAAAATATTGTAAATTCGTTTTAAACCAAAGTGTGTTTATTGGACAAAAATAATATACAGGGTACTCAAGAAGGCCCTACTCCGGAACCCAATAAGGGAATTATAGCTAGATAAGCTTATACAGGGTGAAGCTTTGGACCCTCACCAAGAAATAAAAAAGCCATATTATACTCTGAACATATACAGGGTGAATCTCTCGGGGAACTCCTTCCGTTTAGGGACATACCACCCCAACCCATCTTTCAAATAAATTAAGTGCACGAACGGACTCTGGGGGTCTCAGACTAAGCTAGCCAGCCCAAATTTTTTATTTTTCTAAATATAAGAGGCAACCACGTGGTCAAGACGCCCATCGTGGACCTTAAATATTAAACCCAGGGCCGTATCCGTGTTCACAACGAATACCGCGTCCTCGCCTCACACATCTTCCAGCGACTTGTATATCAGTGTATGCGCGGAAGCTGTACAACCTTAGGCGAGGGTTGTATAGGAGATATACCATCCTTCGGAGGGGATGTAAAGCCATCGGTCCCTTGTCTATTAAATGTTAGGCAAGTAAAAGATCCCTACTCTTCTTAAAGGAAGAGGTTCGGCAAAATTCCTGGTTGGGGGTAGCTCGTCTACAGGCTCGTCTTAGGTTATGTTTTTATACTAGTTTGTTTGTGTCTATATTCACATTATTTATAAATGTCACTGTCACAGGATTAAATTAAGCGACTTCTATGTCCGTCGACGACATACTTCCGTTTTTGAAGACGTATTTCCGTTTAGTATACAAATATAACGGAAATGACATATCTGAAAATTCAAACATCAATGGCAATACCGTAATAAGATAACAAAGAAAGGTATTTATTTGAAAGATGAAACGGTAAACAACTCATTTCGTATGTAATTATCAATGTTAAATGATCATGTTCTTTATATAAAAGAAAAGAAATATCCAGATGGCGCAGAAAGCAGTATCTTTGTGTATATGAATAAGGTCCTGTTTCGCTCGAAAATTAGCTGCGAAACATAAATTTTTTGTATTCAGGCTTTAAACCGATCAACAATTTATAGAATAGAATAGAATATATTTCTCTCTTTTTCACACAATGTGTATACAGTCGTCAAAATAAATCTAGTAGCATACAAATGTACTAAGTTATATATATATATATATATATATATATATATATATATATATATATGGTTATTATACATGATTTGCAGGAAACAACTACTCAGCGGGCAAATACCCCGACCTGCATTGAATTATACCTTACAAATCATGAAAGATTGGTAGCCAATGTCATTTGTCAATTCCCTGACCAGACATAGACCGGTTTCGAACTTATTAGTTCTCATCAGTATGCCATAGGTCATGGAACAGACAAATGACAGTGGCCAACCTGTTAGTTTTATACAAACTTAAGTAAATGGTGTACCGGTGAGAGGTAAGTGAATACCCTCATGTGGTCAAATGCTACTATACACCAGACATCATAGATGTCTCCATGGTGTATAGCGACTTGCTATTTTGCAAGTACCGAGAGCGGTGACCTTTAGCCCTTGGTGGACTTAACCCATATACTGTTATTATACATGATTTGCAGGAAACAACTACTCAGCGGGCAAATACCCCGACCTGCATTGAATTATACCTTACAAATCATGAAAGATTGGTAGCCAATGTCATTTGTCAATTCCCTGACCAGACATAGACCGGTTTCGAACTTATTAGTTCTTATTAGTTCTCATCAGTATATATATATATATATAAAAAACAAGAAAACAATGTATATAATAAAAACAGTTAAGTAAATAACATACAACAATTAAATAAATAACATGCATAAGTAAAACGCAAACAAATCTATAACATAAAAAAAAAACTGGCTAGGCTAGAAGTCAGATAGATAATGAATTGCAATATACTGAAAGTATTCTTCACTACTATAAAAACAATTTTTAAGTAGTAATGTCCTAACATTTTTTTTGAAACTTTTTATACCTATATTTTCATTTTGTAAATGTCGTGGCAAAGCATTATAAAATTTACTGGACATATATAAAAAGGAGTTTTTTGTCTTTGTCAAGCGTACACTTTTCAGGCATAAGCTTTTCTTCTCTCTAGTATTATAACCGTGAACATCCTCCTGAGTTAGAATAGAACCCAGCATAATTCTCTTTTTAATGTACAGCAAACAATAATAAATAAAACATGAAGGTAGAGTCATAATACACATATCCTTAAAAAAAGGTCTACAAGAGTCAGTAGGCTTGGCTTTAGCTAAAACACGTATTGCTCTCTTTTGTAATGTGAAGACCTGTTGAGCATGACACAATTGTTGATCGGTTTAAAGCCTGAATACAAAAAATTTATGTTTCGCAGCTAATTTTCGAGCGAAACAGGACCTTATTCATATACACAAAGATACTGCTTTCTGCGCCATCTGGATATTTCTTTTTTTTTATATATAAAGAACATGATCATTTAACATTGATAATTACATACGAAATGAGTTGTTTACCGTTTCATCTTTCAAATAAATACCTTTCTTTGTTATCTTATAACGGCATTGCCATTGATGTTTGAATTTTCAGATATGTCATTTCCGTTATATTTGTATACTAAACGAAAATACGTCTTCAAAAACGGAAGTATGTCGTCGACGGACATAGAAGTCGCTTAATTTAATCCTGTGATAGTGACATTTATAAATAATGTGAATATAGACACAAACAAACTAGTATAAAAACATAACCTAACATTTTTTAAAGACATAGTGAAGTTAGGTGCGAGTGGTTTTTTTTACATTTATTTAACGTGAGGCCTAACACCGACGCCTGTAGACGAGTTACCCCCAACCAGGAATTTTGCCGAACCTCTTCCTTTAAGAAGAGTAGGGATCTTTTACTTGCCTAACATTTAATAGACAAGGGACCGATGGCTTTACATCCCCTCCGAAGGATGGTATATCTCCTATACAACCCTCGCCTAAGGTTGTATAGTTTCCGCGCATACACTGATATACAAGTCGCTGGAAGATGTGTGAGGCGAGGACGTGGTCTTCGTTGGAACGGTCACCCATTCCAAGTACTAACCGCGCCTTACGTTGCTTTACATCGCATATCGAAGTATGTACATAGTAAAGACGCACCCACGCTCGCCCCCTGTGCGAGTGGGTTCTCTAACCTAAAAATCGAATATTTAAGTAGGATTTTTGCAAGCACCCCCAAGGTCGGATGGGGTAGCATTTTCCACTATACCGTCCACGAGGAATTGATTACGACGATTATCGAATCTATCCGATCACACCCGAAGGCGTAATTCATCGTTTTATCAACGACTGGGGGAATTGAAAAAACGAAACAAGTTTCAGGGGAGTTCACACGTGTGAAAGCTAGGATTTTAAGCAAAAATCCGAACTTCGCACGAACATTTCTGAAGTTTTCCGAAGACACATGAAGGGGCGGGAAGTATCGTTATCGACTAAGTCAACCACGAGAAATCTATTCCGACCATTGCCGAATCGATCCGAACAACTGTTCCGGGAAAAAGTGTGCTGTGGCCAAACTGAAGGTCAGAAATAAGTAAAACGTTACTAGAGGACAACTAGGACCTCGACACACCTTTTGCACCACTTTTGACCGACCGCACAAATTTTGACGGGGATACTTAGGGACTCTGGAAAAAGGAGTTAAAGGTAACGCGACCCCTCGTTTTCGAGTAACTTGAGGTCATAGAATCGATCGCCATGAGTTTTAGTTCGATCCGATCAACCGTTCCAGGAAAAAGTGTGCTGTGACTAAACTAATGGTCAGAAATTAGTGAAACGTTACTAGAGGATAACTAGGACCTCGATACACTTTTTGCACTACTTTTGACCGACCACCCAAATTTTGACGGGGATCAAGAAACCCGGTTGGGTTTCGCAGCTATTTTCTCTCTCTCTCTCATGCTAGAGCGAAACGGGACAGGGACTCATATACAGCAAGATATTGCTTTCTGCGCCATCTGGATATTTATTTTCTTCTATAAAAAGAACATTGGTAATTACATGCGAAATGAGTTGTTTATCGTTTTATTTTTTCATTTATTTTTTTTAATGGCATTTGGGGGGTTGACCCACAGCCAAGCACTAAATTATTAAATACTTAAATAAAGTGCTTCTAACATATTCGATAAAATAAACATTATTTTGTGATACAAAAGGAAGTAGACGGGGTCACGTACTTTATCGTTTTACCTTTCAAATAAATACATGTCTTTAATTTGTCATCTTATTGCGGCATTGCCATTGATGTTTGAATTTTGAGATCTATCATGCCGGTTATATTTGTGTACTTAGCGGAAGTGCGTCTTCAAAAACGGAAGTATGACGTCGACGGATACGAAAGTCGCTTAATTTAATCCTGTGACAGTGACATTTATAAATAATGTGAATATATACACAAACCATCTAGTATAAACATAACCTAATTTTTTTTAAAAGACATAGTGAAGTTAGGCGCAAGTGGGTTTTCTAACCTGAAAATAGAACATTTTAGTAGGACTTTTCCCCGGTCGAAACCGGTCGGAGGTACATAACCTCAAAGAAGTTTAAAACAATTTTTAGAGAAAGACGGTCGGCGTCCTCCGAGTACAGGCTGAGACATTACCTACGGAGAGTGTTGTGATAAAACATGTCAGGATGTTATTCACGGAAAGTGTTGCGCAAAGACAGGCCAGGATGTTGTCACCTGCGAAGGATGTTACGCATCGCGAAAAGGACGCAAAAATAAAAATGCAGGAAAGTTACACGAGCATGTCGGGGGGTTCTTGTGCCGTCAAGGCCGCCCCCGGCCAACCAACATCAGAAAGTGAAGCAGACAGATGTACCGCCGGCCTAGACAGGTCGATAGTTCTTAGACGAAAACTAAAGAAACGAACCAACAGGACACAGGAAAGCGCGTCGAACGCCAGTGTTGAGAGCGTTAAGCTGGCGCCCGGCCGCTTAGAAAGTAACCAAAAAAATTAAGACCTGTTTAAGGTGAACTTGTCATCTTATTGTGGCATTGCTATTGATGTTTGAGTTTTGAGTTCTGTCATTTCGGTTATAAAAATGCATTAGATGGAAGTGGCGTCGGTCGACGGATACGGAAGTTAAATCGTTTAATTCAAACAGTGGATAAATTTGTGGATAAATAAATGCAAGTGAATGTTTCTCTCCTTTTATAAAAAAAAATCAGAATAATTTAACATTGGTAATTACATGGAAAATGAGTTGTTTATCGCTTCATCTTTCAAATAAATATCTGTCTTTAACTTGCCATCTTATTACGGCATTGCTATTACTGATGTTTGGATTTTGAGATCTGTCAAAATAATATGAAGTATTGAAGTATCACATGTGTGCAATTTTGATTTCTGATTTTTGGATCAAGCACCAAAATACGAATTGTGTTAACTTTAAAAATATCCAAAATAACGAATTTGAAATTATTTGATGTAAAAAATGGAAATGTTTAATCACAAAAACACATTGAGTGTCGTGTCGGATTACGTGGCGGATAGATTGTAAAACAGATGTTTTCTAAGTATTACACATATTGTTTTACAGATTTTTAGGGGGAAGTTCATATTTGGACCGGACATTTAAGTAAGCGCGTGAGCGTAACGGTTCAGTTCTTTATACATTCGGATTTCTTTTTCATTGTCAATACGGATAAAGAATTTATGTGCAGAGAATTAACGAAAACAGATGTCAAAATTATCAAAGAAGGTCAGTGGCTCAAAGATTCTCATTTTTTTTTGCGTACATTTTATGTATAAATGTTCATTACGAAATACCATACCAGTCAAAAAAATACGGCTCAGTCCTGAGCTTTGAGCTCGCAAATGGGAAGTGAATATTCTTTCTTCCTATCTGATCCAACTAGTGAAGACGAAGAGCATTGCTTGAAGCAAATGGTAGAATTATCCTATCGTATTGGATGATGCAGATGTTCTAATCATCGAAACAGCCATGGAAGTATCGGAAAAAGAATGAACCGCCATCAGCATTGGAGAAGACATTGATTTGCTTGTTCTCTTAATAGGACGAACTCAGTCACATCACCGACAAATTTTCTTAAAGAAAATTGGCAAAGGGACTATATCAACACTAATTTATTCGCCTAAAAGTCTCGACAAATATCGTCTTTGCAAAGAACATATTTTGTTTTTGCATGCCCTCACTGGATGCGACACTACATCGGCACTATTCAACAAAGGAAAACTTAAGGTTATGACAATGTTTGAGAAACATCCCGATTTGACTCACTCGGCTCAAATATTTCAAGCAGAAAACTGCCCGCCAGATACAGTATTTCAGAACGGAAAGCGTTTTCTGTTAGCTATGTATGGTGCTTCAAAAGATGAAGTGAACCTTGACAAATTTAACTATACCCTATCGGCGTGTCCGTCTATCAGAATAATATTAATTATCAATTAAATAATTCAATAAGAGGACTGTATAAATAATTATGGGTAAATATGAGTAATAAAAGAGCCGAAAACTTACCCCTGACTGGTCACTGGCTGGAACCGGTGATTTCTTTCCTACACAAGGGAGAGGGAGGAAGGGATCGTAGGAGTTTTTCGACGCTTTAAACACTATTACGCCAGCAACCCAGTTTAACAAAATCTGTCTATGCACCCAATATCGTGATTTCTGCTTCGCGGCAATTAAAACAATCAAAAAATGAGCACTAAACAAATAACAAAATGCGTGTGTGTGTGAGACGGCCACTTTTTTATTCTACCCAATATTGCGAACCTAATCCTAATGCGTGCCTTCTATTCACACGTTTCTCTCGCCCTATAACCTTGACCATGCTTAGCAAGAAAATGCAAAAAAAAACTGTTTACTTGTAACTACCATATGATGGCGCGTAACCAGAGTAGAGTCCTTTTTCGAAACACTCTAATGCGTATTCTGTAAATTTTAATATAGCATCTGTTGTTGACAAATTTTCACGAAATCCAAATTGATATTTAAAGAGTATTTTATTTTTCTCGAGATATTCAGTAATTTGATTTTTAATGGCCTTTTCAAAGATTTTCGAGATAATTGGAAGTAGAGAAATTGGCCTGTAATTGCCTATTTCCTCTTTATCATCTTTTTTGGAGACTGGAATAACAGATGTAATTTTAATTGCATCTGGAAATAAGCCATATGCCAATCCTGAAACTTGCCAATCCTGAAACTTTTGTTTGGTTAAGGGAATTACAATATGATTTTTTACAGTTTTTATGAAGTCAGTATTTAGGTCATATATGTCCATATTGTTATTGTTTTTTAAGGAAAGTATGTCTCAAACTTCATTGTATGTTCCCTCACGGAAGCAGAAAGATTTAGTGATATTAGCCTGTTCGATATAATGCAGGGAGTCAATATCTAGTTTGGGAAGTCCAGCAATAACATCTCCAGCAACATTAATGAAGAAATTGTTAAAAGTATTTGGCTCAATGCGAGCTTTTTTCCGAGTAGAGTTTATTATTTGCCACATGGTTTTTACAGGATTACTAGATTTTTTATATTATTATCGTTTGATTTGATTCTCTCAGTTTTTAATGCATTTTTGTATATTAGTTTAAAATCATTTCTAAGTTTTTTATTTGCTTCAGTGTTGTGAGTTTTACAAACTTCATTCAGAAAGTGCAAATAATCTCGCATTAGTCTCAAGTCATCTGTAAACCATGCGACTTCAAAAGAGTCGCTGTTTCTGAAACGAACTAGCTTTTCTGGAAAAAACCACTGTAGGCTTGTAAGAGTATATTTAAGAATAATTGAAATTTTTCATTTATGTCATGAATGTCATTACCGATAAAATCCCATGAACATCTAGATATAATTTCATGAAACTTATTCCTACCGTTAGCTGTAATGGGTCTAATAGGTTTTTGATGCTCTGGATTTTTTATAATATAATATACTGGTACCTGAATAATCTCCAATAAATGATCAGACAAAAGTAGTTCGCTATTATAGCAATTGTAATCTACAGAAAAGTTTATAAAAATATTGTCAATACAATTGGTTAATCTAGTATTATCAAACACAGTTTGCTCGAAGCCAAACGTTTTGAGTAGATCAATTAAAGTGGTATTGAAGCGATCAGATGTGTTAAACCTTACATTAAAATCACCAGAAATGATTACCTTATTGTTGGTGCCTATTTTGTTTAAAAATATTTGCACTATTTCAGTGAAGATATTATAATCACCATTTGGGGAGAGATAAATGTTTATAACAACATTAAAATCTTCTATTTTCACAGCAGCTATGTCACAGTGTTTTTCAACAAAGATGTTATTTAAATAAGGTAAGGTGTAAAGGTTTACAGTTTAAAGTTTCTTTGACTGCAATTAAGGTACCACCATGACAGAATTTAGATCTACAAGATATGCTAGCTACACAGTAATTTTTGATTTGAAAGAAATCAGATTCATTGCTATTCAACCAGTGGTCGATGATACATATGATGTCCAATGGCACCCTTTCAGTAGCAATAAATGTTTTTAGTCATTTATTTTATTTTTAGCACTGTATGTTGATATGCATTAACCTTATTGTATCTCTTTTCGCTTTGTACGTTCCTGGTATTTGTTAGTAGATATATTCTTATTTAAAAATCCCCTGTATGTCTTTGGTAACCATTGTATTTTTGAAAATCAAAACGTCTGTACGCAACACCTTTAGACCAAGTTGACAGTTTATATAGCTCTTCTTTTAGATTAAAATCTGCACCCAAGCATTTATTTTGTGATTCTCTGGTAGGAAGTTCTTTCACAATTATATCAAAATCAATCAATTCAATCAGTGAAAACATTGATGAAGCTTTCAAACATTTTATCGAGTTGTTCCTAATATGTCTTGAGGGTTCATGTCCCCTAGTTGCTCATTGTAACAAGAAATCAAATAAAGTAAGTTGCAAGAACTGGTTTAATTGTGATTTGATGAAGGAGAGCCAAGAACTAAAAAATCTCTATTGGTTGGCAAATAAATTGAATGATTTCAATCTGACTAAATTATACAAAGACAAGAAAAAACAATTTCACATAAACATCAAAGAATCTAAAAGAGATTATTTCTCACAACGAGTAAATAAAGCAACAAATAGTTCAGAAGAAATTTGGAGTCTGGTTAATGAACAACTTGGTAGAAGTTTTGAAAGCAATAAATTAATAATAAATATAAACAACACACCCACAACTAATCCTCAAATCATTGCGGATCATTTTGGGAATTACTTTTCAAATGTTGCGTCTGAAAAAATGTCTGAACATTTTAAGGATAATATTTCCACTGAATGTACTAGTTGCTCCTATGCTGAACATACAATATTTTTAAAGCCTACAACACGTGAGGAAATCATAGACATAATAAAAAATCTAAAAGATAAGTCTGCTATAGGTGTAGATGGAATATCTACTAAAGCCCTACAATATGCATGTGAAATAATTGCTACATCTCTGGCACACTTAATTAACGAATGTTTCCAACAAGGCCATTTTCCAAGTATCTTCAAAATTGCATCAGTTCTGCCAGTATTTAAGAAAGGTGATGAGCTTGATTTTGAAAACTATCGACCAATTTCCATCCTATGTGTACTCTCAAAAGTTACAGAAAGATTAATATTTAACAGAATATCATCGTTCTTAATTAAACACAATATTATAACAACAAATCAGCATGGCTTCCAGCAAAATAAATCAATAGAAACTGCCACCTTCCAACTCTTGCAGTTTGTGTATGATGAAATTGATAGAAAAAATCATGTTGTGGGGTTATTCTTTGACCTAAGCAAAGCGTTTAATACTTTGAATGTTGATTTTGTTGTGTACAAATTGCAAAGATTGGGAATTAGAGGTCTAACATTAAATCTTATTAAATCTCTCTTGACTGATAGAAAATTTCATGTGAAAATACACGGCACAAAATCGGAAAATTATGATGTCACTCAAGGAGTCCCTCAGGGTTCCGTACTGGGACCATTACTATTTTTGTTATTTGTCAATGATCTCCCTACAATTATGCAGGAGGGATTGGTTGTTATGTTTGCGGATGACACCTCAATATTGCTCTCAGCACGGGACCCTGTAGTACTCCAAGATAAAATAAATAGGATTTTGCAATTATATCAAGACTGGTGTCACAGTAACACACTGATCTTGAATATTGGCAAGACTCAGTGTGTATACTTCTCGCAAAGAAGATCACCTACAGATGATCTTATCAAAGTAATACCTACTGAAAGCTTCTCAACAACTGTCAAGTTCCTGGGAACCATGATTGACAGTAGCCTCTGCTGGGAAGATCAAATTAAACATATTTGCCAAAAGTTAAATTATGCATACTTCGCACTAAGACAGTTGAAGGGTATATTTAATATAAAATCTCTATTAAATGTTTATTATGCACTTGCATATTCACATTTACCATACAACATCGTAGCTTGGGGTGCTGCTTCTAGTATAAATCGCGTGTTTATCCTGCAGAAAAGGCTCATCAGATTATTATTTGATGTTACACCAAGAGACTCTTGTAAACCTTATTTTAAAAATAATAAAATCCTAACTATTTCCAGCATATATATATTCAACACTATTAAACTTGTCAAAAAAAATCTAAACATGTTTGAAACCAATTCAGACAATCATTCATATAGTACTAGACATGGTAATCTACTAAAAATAAAAAATCACAACACAACCTTGTACAAGAAATCTCCATATCATGGAGGTATTAAAATGTATAACAAGTTACCGTCAGAAATTAAATCCATAAATTCGCTAAATAAATTTAATTTTTGTTTGAAAAATTTTCTTGCTACAAACGGTTTCTACTCTGTTGAGGAGTACCTGAACCTTGAGCCACAGTGATACTAAAACGTCCATACACACTATCTGTGATGATTTAGATTAATGTTTTAAATATTTACCTGTTACTTGTGATCATTTGATTAGTTAGTCGTAAAATGTGATGTTACATGTATTGTTAGTTATAAATTTTATTGATCCTGTACTATTTACTTGTATTACTGTTGTGACATTCATATATATACTATGTATATCTGGCATGAGAAATAAATATACTACTATACTATCTACTTGTTTAAACTCAGGTTGATCTTTTATGAATTTTATTATTCTGTCACCTGTAATATGCCTCTTTAGTCTGTAGAGGTATAACCACGCTCTTTTTTCCATACTAAAATCTTCTTTTTCGCCAATTTTTTTGTTATATTCAGTGGTTTTTTTATTATTTTTTTCTTTATTGTGATGGGAAACAGTTTTCCATCCAATGTTATCAATGTTATTATCATTCGTAAGATTTATTATGTCATTCATTTTTTTCGTTTGTATCTCAACAAGATCCGAGTATGTATTATTCTGGATGTCAGAAGTTGATGGTTAGACATCGACGTTACTATATTATCAGCTAAGAAACTTATATAATGATTCTCTAACATTCGAAAAACGGACTTATTTTAAATATAATATTGACATTTGTAGGAAAATAATAAACAGCTATGGGAAAACTTGAAGTCTTGGGACATTGTTACGAACAAAGGTAAAACTACTTCCCTTAATGATCTCAATCTCGATGCAAATACTGTGAATGATTTTTTCCTTGAGTCTGTCCATAAAATGCTGGTGATCCCGACTATATTTGGTGTTTTAAATCATCTAGATTTAAGGAAAATTTTTATTTTGAATTTAACTCTGTAAGCTCAGACGTCGTGGAAAATTTAATATTAAAACAGAAGCCTTGTACGACTGGTTCTGATGGAATCTCAAGAAAAATGTTGCAATTATCTCTTGAGTGGATTTGAGGTCCATTAACCCATATTGTTAACTATTCCTTTGAAATTGGAAGTGTTCCCGATCAATGGAAAATAAATCTGGTGAAACCAATAAATAAATGCAAAAGTTCAGAAAGTCTGTCCGATTTACGACCTATAAGTTTGTTGCCTGTTTCAGGTGTCTGCATTCTCAGTTAATAGACTACCTAACTAACAGTGATATTGTTAAAGAACGCTATAACCCCGATATACTTTTCGACGTTGTAACAAAATCCGACTTAGGAAATATTTCGTAAGAAAAGCGTGCTTCACGTAAAAACGCCGTGGAGGAGGTTTTTAATTCTTGGAAATATATTTTTGCTCTTCGGAGCGTTTTTTATGCCAAATTTTCGCTAACTCTTCGAGGAGCGTTAATTTGGTAAGTGTAGTAAATGTCGCTGCACAGGGACGTAATGTCGCCCCGACCACCCAATTTTAGAAAGTATCATAAAATTGGACTTGAACTTCCAAATTTCCAAGATTAAAAACCCTTTTACGAATCCACGTTGTCAAGCACTGCAACTCTTACGAAGTGTTGAATATGAGGACAAGTTAGTCCAACGACTATTCAAAGTATATCGGAAGTTATAGCGAAAATAGCCCTTAGCGACATGGGACCCCCATCATTTCCTAGCAGTCAGATTTGACGGGGAAATGATGCGTTTTGACGGGGTTTGCCCTAAACCGGTTCCTCAGTGATTCGGAGTCAAAAAAGTATCTATACCATGTACTCACACGTGCATGGGATTTGCCTTGCCTGAACGTAAAATTTGTTATTGCATAATACAAACGAAGTAGATACGCTTCAAGCAATTTTAAGCTCCGAGGAGCGACCAAAATTTATGTGAATTAATAAATACGTTTATAAAGACAGGCAAGCATAAGCCCACCAAAATTTCAGTTACATGAACTATTCCTTGAATCTTTTTGTGCATCGTTAGCTTTTCAAACTGCATATTGGATGGTAGTTGGTACCGTATGAATCGTCCCGTTCCTCACCATGTGTTGTACACGGGTCAGACCATTGTTTGTTAACATTTTCACTGAAGAAGTTGTGTAAAAACATAAATTTTTTAAAGATTTAATATACATTTTTTGAACTTTATATTGTCTTTTACTTGTGTTTTCTAACAAAATTTCCCTTTCAGATTTAATTTTAAGAGAGTGTTAAACAGACAGTGTTAGATTTATAGTGTTACGACGTCTTCCAATTGATACCATCAGAGCCGCAGTTAAGCATAAACGACAGTAAGTATGATTTGTTCATTAATCTCCGTCTGAAACAGTCACTTGAACCCTAAAAAATTTTGTGAACGTAATATTTTTATTTAGCATTTAGAAAAGGTTGAGGAAAAAGAAAATTAATTTTTTCTTTTTCCTATTTTTTTTTTCAATTTTTCTAAGTTTTTCGAACAAAAAATACGTCCTTCAGACTTCCATCAAAAGCATGGATCGTTCACATGGCGCCCGAGCAGGGACCATGCCGTCCCCAAACCCAACAAATCCTTTCTCATTCATGGCGGAAGACTCCGAGGGGTCGACCCCAAGAGAATTTTATGAGCGAGTCACCGCACCGCTCGTCGACGACGGTTCTAGAGGGATAGAACCACAGCGACTGTTTCCGGAGGGAGATAATGTTAATTTATCAGCTTCACAGCCACAAACTGCTTCGATGGAGAGTATGTTTCTGAAAATGGCAGAGGGCTTCGTGCAGGCGATACAGAACGTGTCGACCTGTACGCCCCATGAGAGACAAAGATGTCCGAACGTGACGTTCCATGGGCTTGATCATGAAGATCCAGAAGCATTTCTGAAAATTATGGAGGAATATTTCGACAGAGCTCGCATAAGCCACGACTATGATCGCCTCCATAACGTAACCGGCCAACTCAAGGGCGAAGCTCAACGATGGTCCGAACAATTTAGGACGTTGACTACTTCGTATGCCTTATTCAAGGAAAGATTCCTTACGAGATTTAATTCTCCCGACATACAGTCACGAGCTATTGCTCAACTGTATGCCATCAAGCAAACGTCTTTAGACGACACGGCAGTGTTTATCACAAGGAAAACCTGTCTTTTTGATCGTATTGATCCCTTCAAATCCGAAGCCATCAGAGCTCGGGTCATCATGGACCAACTGCGTCCAGAAATTAGGTCACGCTTGAGAAGCAACCTAATTTCAAACACCGAAATGTTAATAGCAGCGGCTACTAACGTCGAGCGGGATTCAGCTGACGAACAGACGTCGCTAATCCAGCTTATTGATCAACGTCTGTCCCGCGCGTCTTACTATCGAGAGCCGGGACACATCAGTCCACAAAATTCAAGTATAAGGAGCAATGGAAGCCCAACTCCGACAGCACCGAGGGTGCATTTCCGAGAGGACGTATCTCGACAGGACGGTCCAGGCAGAGCGCCTGGTCGTCCTATTTTTATGCCTAATTTATCAAGCGGATCAGTGAATCCTGACCGCAGGCAAAACAATTTTAATGGCGGATCGGGGAAATTCCGAGTACCCGACCGACCGGCTACCCCGTGCCGATACTGCACAGACACAGTGCAGTGGCACTTCCATAGTCAGTGTCCGAATAACCCTCATCTCAATAGGAGACCGGGAAACTTTCGAGGGGCCAGAGACCCAGGCCAGGGTCCATCTGCAAGATCCCCGGCACAACGGCCGAACCAAGGCGGCAGCAATGTCCAGTAATTTTTTCCGATACTCATGACCACTACGACGCTCCTCTGCACAAGACAAGAGAGTCAATAAATTATATGAGCGAAGCGTTCCCTTTGCCTCGTATAAAAGTTCAAATAAATGAACATGCGGTCGACGCACTGATAGATTCAGGCTCGACGCGAAACGTTATCCATCCGAGGATGTTGGATAATTTTAAAAATCTCACGACACGTCGATCATTTGCTATGGCGTGCGGAGATCGAATGGTGGACTCTCTTGGCACGACAAAATTACAAGTAATAATTTCAGGCACCCCTTTTGAAATTGATTTTCAAGTAATCGAAAATTTAAACGAAACGATAATATTAGGATCACCATTCTTATATATGAACAATGTCGCATATGATTATGGCAGAAAATGCCTATATGCCGGCACAGAAGAGCGTATTACCGTCTTCTGGAATCAAGCTTCTCAGAGGGAGAGACAGCAGGCAAAGCTTCCTGAAGAGCTTGTTATTAAAGACAAATTTCTACGGCCGCTGTTCGAAGAATTTGTCGATCTGTTCACTGCGGAACCGACTCAAGCAACCACAGTGACTGTGAAACACAAAATTACAGTGAAAGACACGAAACCATTTAATATCAGACCATATCCGATGTCTCCGAGTACTAAGAAAATTATGTACGACCAAATCGAAGAGATGTTAAAAGCTGGCGTCATCGAACCTAGCACTGCCCAATATAGTTCACCACCAGTGATAATAAAACGCTCGGACAAGAAACCACGATTTTGCATCGACTATCGCCATTTGAATGAAATGACTGAAGACGAGGCTTCCGTCTTACCCAAGATACACGAAAGTATTAAAGATTTAGGCAATTCGAAGATTTTTTCTGTGTTGGATTTAAAAAGTGGATATTGGCAAATACCGCTAGATGAAGCATCAAAAGATTTTTCGACTTTTACCACTCCTGATGGGGCAGCTTACAGATTCAATGTCATGCCTTTCGGACTCAAGACAGCTCCCTGTACCTTTCAGAAATTCATGGCAAAGGACGTTTTAACGGGTTACCTGCACCATTTCTGTAAAGTGTATTTAGATGATATAATCGTTTACAGCGTAAACGTGAAGGAGCATATGTCCCACTTGAGATTAGTCTTTGAAAGACTACGTCTGCATAATCTGAAAGTGTCACCGGAAAAGTGTGTAATAGCGACGAATGAAATCCAATATTTAGGCCATACAATTAGAACCGATACTTCCCAACCATTAGAAAAACATGTCTTACAAATTCAAAATTATCCCGTTCCAGCTACGAAAAAGCAGCTACAAAGTTTCCTAGGGCTTTGCAACTGGGTACGAGAATATCTACCAAATGTGGCGATGATCACGAAGCCACTAACGAAACTTCTTTCGAAGGAAAATCGTTTTCACTGGAACCATACATGCGATGAAGCGTTTAGAAAATTAAAAGAATTATTATCCGGACCGCTGGAACTCCATCGGCCGGATTTTTCACGTCAATTCATTTTGCAAACAGATGCATCACTACAAGGCCTTTCGGCCGTGTTATATCAATTAGGCGACAACGGCGAAAAATACATAATCTCGTATGCAAGCAACACGTTATCTCCAGCAGAGAGACGTTACCACATAAACGAGCTAGAATGCTTGGCGGTGGTGAACTATATTAAAAAGTACAAGATGTACTTAGCAGACAAACCGTTCTTGGTGAAGACGGACAACAGGGCGTTACTTTGGTTAAACAAACATAAGGACGACAAAACAAAATTTACTCGATGGTCATTACTATTGCAAGAATATGCATTCAAAATTGAACACTGTCCAGGAAAGGAAAATTTATTAGCAGATTTTCTAAGTCGTAACCCACAAAATCATTATGTCGAGACAGACGATGAAGAGGAAAGAATGTTCCTACCAAATTATAAGTGTCCAGAACGTATTTCTGTATTAACGCACTCAGAAATATACGAAGATATCGTACAGGCTCAATTGAGTTCAAGAGATATTCAAGACAAGATCCGCCGTTGGAATGATCTATTTCAACAGGAACAACGTTCCGATGCGGATCTTATTTTTATGCAAAATTTTCACGTCCAAGACGATGTACTTTTTAAAGATTGTGATAGAAATTTTAAATTAATAGTTCCAAAGAGGAAAATAAAAGAATTGATTTACCATTATCATGACCGAGATGAAGCATGTCATCCAGGAAGAGACGAGACTCTCAGGAAAATAGCGAAACGCTACTATTTCAATAATATGGCCAGGATCGTAGGCAGATACATAAACGACTGTCTGATATGCCAGTCTGTCAAGACAAGACAAGCCCAACCCAATGCTCCACTTAGAAGTCATGCACCCCAAAATGCATTTGAAACCTTGAGCGTCGACGTAATTGGCCCGCTGCAGAGGACTAAAGACGCCGAAAACAGATACATGATTATCGTCGAAGACGTTTTCAGTAAATGGATAGAGGCAAAGGCATACATTCAGGTCGACGGCAGAACGATAGCCAAATATATCGACGAAGAAATAGTAGCAAGATTCGGAGTCCCTCGAGTCATAATATCAGACAACGGTGGTCATTTCAATTCCGAATGGTACATCACATTTTGCGAAAGGAATGGTATCGAACGATACTTAATTCCAGCATATCACCAACAGTCCAACCCCGTGGAACGACGGGTGCAGGAATGCAAGAAAATTTTAAAGACTCTTTTATTCAAAAAGCCAAACGACACTTGGGATCGCTACGTGCATCAAATGACATATATATTAAGAAATCGTAGGAACGCCGCTACAAATCAAACACCTAGCATGGTCGTGTTAGGATATGATCCAGCCGAAAGAGGCGAATGGGATTTGTATGCCTGGAGGCAAGAAAGAGCCAAGCAACAAACGCTTCCACGATACGAGCGAATCAAGGAAGCCCGTCAGGCCCAACAAGATTATAAACAGAAATATGCGCCGAAAGAGGCCGTCACTCCGATCGTCTACAAAGTAGGAGACAGAGTCATGAGTAAGAGAAAAAAGAAGGTACATACCTTCACGCCGTCTTGGTCAGGCCCAACCAGAATTCTGAAGAAGTTTTCAGACGAGGTGTATCTCGTGCAAAAGGGAAATGCAACGACAAGAGTACATGTCGATGATTTGAGACCAGCCCCGCCAGAGGAGCACAACTTGGAAATCGAATCTTCCGATGAAGAAAATGCTAGTCCAGGCGGAACATCACTCGATGGAAATGATTCCCCGTTCTCAGACGATTCCACAGAACCTCTACCGCCGGAGCAAACGGTTGTACAAATCCATGCACCGCCACGAGATGCTTCCACTTCTGATTCAGAATCCAGTTCTGGAGATTCAATCATCTTTTTATAACATTTTTCAACCTAGGCTAAGTTTTAACTTAGTGCTAGGTTTATTTTATATCAAAATTTCCATACCAACTTCTTGTCGTGTCAGGCAAAAGTTGGTATTTTTTATGCATTTTTTGCAAGTTATTTTCATCTGAGGATATTGTATCCACATACAAATCTTCCAAATTCACTGCAGCAACTCTGACCGTGTCCGGCAGAGTTGGTATTTTTTATAATTTTTCTAAGTCCTCATATGTTTAAAACAAACATACATCTGTAAGCAGAGTCCGACCCAAAGGGTCCAAACAAATGTTCCATTGGCACGGCATGGAAAGACGACGACTCTGACGCAAGGGCGCGATTCAGATGAGTCTAGCAACTCAAGGGCGAGATGCCGCCACGTCTGCTGGAGGGGCAGATGCAACGATCCGACGGATGCAGATTCTGTCGCAGATTTCTCCCAAGAAGAGAATTTTTAACTACTCGGAAACCATTTCAACCAATATAAGTCAACAAAATTCAGTGTTCCTATTCTCAAAGACGACGATATGTTATCGGTCGCAGATCCCCAGACGGGATGTAAACAAACATTTTACTAAAATTTTGTTTTATTGTTTCATATAAACCGAGCAGAACCAATGTATAGCTGGAGCAAGCAGTCCGAGGACCACCTAAGCTGTTCCAGAAGGCAGTTCGACACCGAAGGTGATCGACGAGGCATAGACACGAGGAGGAGCAGACGCAAGCCCGCATTAGTGGAAGAACACTAAGAAAGATAAGTGCGTCGAAAGTGTTTGTGTTGTGTCATCGAGAATCTGAGGATTTTCGATTTTTTCTTTTTTTATGCCATTTTTGAAACCCAATGTTCAATAATTCAATCGAATGCTATGCATCGATATATGTTCAAAAATTTATCACCATTTTAGATTTGCATCTATGTTTTGTTCAGATAGGCCGGTCTGAACGATAACCGAATACAACACATGGGAGACTACATCCAATGATCCATTTTATTTTCAAACAAACAATTTACCAAACGTTACACAAAAAGATTCACGGAAAGGAGGGGAGTGTTAAAGAACGCTATAACCCCGATATACTTTTCGACGTTGTAACAAAATCCGACTTAGGAAATATTTCGTAAGAAAAGCGTGCTTCACGTAAAAACGCCGTGGAGGAGGTTTTTAATTCTTGGAAATATATTTTTGCTCTTCGGAGCGTTTTTTATGCCAAATTTTCGCTAACTCTTCGAGGAGCGTTAATTTGGTAAGTGTAGTAAATGTCGCTGCACAGGGACGTAATGTCGCCCCGACCACCCAATTTTAGAAAGTATCATAAAATTGGACTTGAACTTCCAAATTTCCAAGATTAAAAACCCTTTTACGAATCCACGTTGTCAAGCACTGCAACTCTTACGAAGTGTTGAATATGAGGACAAGTTAGTCCAACGACTATTCAAAGTATATCGGAAGTTATAGCGAAAATAGCCCTTAGCGACATGGGACCCCCATCATTTCCTAGCAGTCAGATTTGACGGGGAAATGATGCGTTTTGACGGGGTTTGCCCTAAACCGGTTCCTCAGTGATTCGGAGTCAAAAAAGTATCTATACCATGTACTCACACGTGCATGGGATTTGCCTTGCCTGAACGTAAAATTTGTTATTGCATAATACAAACGAAGTAGATACGCTTCAAGCAATTTTAAGCTCCGAGGAGCGACCAAAATTTATGTGAATTAATAAATACGTTTATAAAGACAGGCAAGCATAAGCCCACCAAAATTTCAGTTACATGAACTATTCCTTGAATCTTTTTGTGCATCGTTAGCTTTTCAAACTGCATATTGGATGGTAGTTGGTACCGTATGAATCGTCCCGTTCCTCACCATGTGTTGTACACGGGTCAGACCATTGTTTGTTAACATTTTCACTGAAGAAGTTGTGTAAAAACATAAATTTTTTAAAGATTTAATATACATTTTTTGAACTTTATATTGTCTTTTACTTGTGTTTTCTAACAAAATTTCCCTTTCAGATTTAATTTTAAGAGAGTGTTAAACAGACAGTGTTAGATTTATAGTGTTACGACGTCTTCCAATTGATACCATCAGAGCCGCAGTTAAGCATAAACGACAGTAAGTATGATTTGTTCATTAATCTCCGTCTGAAACAGTCACTTGAACCCTAAAAAATTTTGTGAACGTAATATTTTTATTTAGCATTTAGAAAAGGTTGAGGAAAAAGAAAATTAATTTTTTCTTTTTCCTATTTTTTTTTTCAATTTTTCTAAGTTTTTCGAACAAAAAATACGTCCTTCAGACTTCCATCAAAAGCATGGATCGTTCACAATATCATCCCAGATACTCAGTCAGGTTTCAGAAAAGGTTATGGTACCTCAAAAACATTATGTTCTATAGTAGACGACATTGTCCGTGCCTCTGATAGATTTATGGTTACATGTTTAACTCTTTTGGATGTCAAAAGCCAACAGTATAGATCCGCAGGGTTTATTAGCAAAACTTTACTTCAATGGTGTGTCTGGAAACACTTTGGAGTGGTGTAAAAACTATTTACAGGGTCGCTCCCAATATGTTTGTGTAAATTCATCTAACAAAATTGATACCTCTGAAAGAAGAGTAATAAGATCGGTTGTGCCAGAGGGATCTATCTGGGCCCTATATTTTGTTATTACTTTCACTGCTGATTACAGTTTGTTGCAAATTACTGTCGAATTCATATGTATGCTGATGATATTCAGTTATGCCTTCATTTTACCTTCAAATAAAAACTATGGAAGCTACTCTTCTTGATGAAATAAGGAACTTATATAAAGTAATTCGCTCTCAAGATCAAAAATTAAATAGCCAAACTGCTTTAATTAACAGTCTGATAAATGAATTTTCAGAAATGAAAGAATCAAAGGCAAGTGACATGATAGGACTAACTAAATCGCAGTATGATAAAATTGGTGTACTCGAAAACAAAATCAAGGGAATTGGTAATTTAGCTAACAATTGTAATGATAAACTCAGCCTAATCAAAGGAGATAAAACAAATTGTATAAGTACAAATGATTTATCCAACTCAGTCCACAATTATGAATGTAAACAGAGACAGTTAATGAATGATTTAATCAATCAGTCATCGGGAAGCAGCTATGCTGAAGCTGTAAAAAAAGATCCTAGCAGAAACCTCATTGTGTTACCTAAGAAACAGCAAGATAGTAAAATAACTGTAGCAGACCTTAAGAAGTCCATAGGTCTTGCTAAATTGTCTGTAGGCGTTAACAAAATGCCTCGAATGGTGGAATTCTATTAAGTTGTAATGACAATGAGACAATGGAGAAAATTATACAAGAATCCGCAAACAAATTAAGTGGTGCATATGAGATTAGAGCTACAATTAAGAAGAAAGTATTCAAGATAGCTGGAGTTGATAAGGATGAATGTGTGCATGTTAAGGTTCTTTTAAATAAAATAATTTCTCAAAATAAACAGTTTGGGGAAAACGAGAAATTAAGAGTACTCAAAATAGTTGATAAAGGTGAAGTTAACACAGTGCTAATTGAAACACAGGAAGAAACATGTGCTAAATTACAAGATAGATCACGAGTATATATAGGTTTTGAATGTTACACCGTTTTTGAAGTGAGGAATCATTGTATTTGATGTTTTAAGTGCTTTGGGTATGGACATTTTGCCCAGGAATGCAGAAATAAGCAAGCCTGTCCTAAATGTGCTGAAGAACATCATGTTAAGGACTGCACAGTGTCGGCACATGAATATATGTGTATTAATTGTAAAAGTCAAAATGTAAAATGTGGGCTTAACCTAAATTTTCATGCCTCGTGGTCACCTGTTTGCGAAGTTTACAAGAATAACTTTAAAAAGTGTCTAAAGTAAATGGGGATAAATAGCAATCAGCAGTTTGCGGTAAATGGCACAATAGTTGGGAAATATGCTACCAGAATTGTCGGGGCCTTAATTCAAAAATTAGAGACTTTTATTTAAATATTATTAATTCAGATTATGGCATTGTGCTGCTGACAGAGACATGGCTAGCGGATGATGTGTATAGCAGTGAACTGTTTGGTGGCAAGTATAATGTGTTCAGATGTGATCGTGATCGTGTTTATACAGCAAAAATGTCTGGAGGTGGAGTGCTTATAGCGGTAGCTAATAATATCTCATCCGTAGAAGTTGAAGTACCATGTGACGATAGAAATATTGAAATTGTTTGTGTAAAAATCAACAAAGGTCAGGATGATATTTATATTATGGTCCTATATATGCCACCAGTGTTAAGTAATAATTTATGTGATGAATTATTTGATATGTTAGGCAACTTATCGTTCATACACACATCAAGAGTCCTGATAGTGGGTGATTTTAACCTACCTAATTTAAATGCTGTCTGTCCAAATATGGTAGAATTTAATAACAATTTGGCATTTTTTAACTTGACTCAAATGAATTCCATAAAAAATCATAATAATGTAATTCTTGACCTAGTCTTATGTAACTTTTAAACTTGCAATGTACTAAAAGAAACATATCCCCTAATTGCCGAGGACAGTCATCATCCCAGCATACAAATCTTAGTAAGCAGTGAAAGTGAGAAGGAGAATAATTGTTCCTTAAATAAAAAGGAGTATTATAACTTTAAGAAGGCTAATTTCTATCTTTTATATGAGCTGGTTAGAGATACCGACTGGTCAGTTTTAACCCACTATAATGACCCTGATGAGTACCTGCTAAAATTTTATGAATTATTGTATCAAATATTAGATGTTTGTGTGCCTAAAAGTGTTTGTAGCAATAAATATCCAGTATGGTATACTAAGGAAATAATAAAAAATATAAAGAAAAAGGAACATTACAGGAAAATGTACAAAAAATTTGTAAAACATAAACATAAGGAAAAATATAATGAATTGTGAATTTCAGGGACTTTCTTAGGTCAAAAAAGGGCAATTCTAGTATACCATCTGTGATGCACTTACATGATAGAATATTTAATAAGGGACAAGATATATCAAATGCATTTGCTGAGTACTTTGAGTCAGTTTATAGTAAAGATCGTATACTTGTGCAGGAGTTTTATGACTACTTACAAAACACACAGTTCAATGATTCAACAATAGCCCTTACGGAGCTTTCAGATTCTGACGTTGTTGATATTATTAAGTCTATAAAAACTAATTCTGCTGGCCTATGAAATGGAAGGAAGCAAAAGTCTGTCCCATTCTCAAATCTGATCAGAAATCAGACATTAGGAATTATAGAGCAATCTCCATATTATGCACTCCTATAAAAGCATTGGAACAATTTCTTTATAATCTTATTTTTACAAATGTAAAAAAGTGTGTATCAAAGCATCAGCATGGGTTCATGCCTTCTAGGTCGACTGTAACATATCCCTCTGTCATAACTCAATATTTAACGGATAATATTGACAGTAGAAACCAAATAGATGTAATTTACACTGATATAGCAGAGGCATTTGACAAGATTTGTCATACATGTTTATTGGCTAAGCTTGAGTGTTATGGTTTATCATCAAACTTTATTACCTTAATAAAAAACTACTTAAGTGATAGAAGTCAATATGTCATTGTTAATCTCAGTCTCATAGCTTCCGCAGTAGTTTGTTACATGTAATTTTCGCACTAGGCACCCTGGTGTTATTAACTCTGTTTTATCAATTATTTAGCGAAGATCGCCCGCATTTAAATAGAACCTTTAAGTCTAGGCTTGTCACAAAATAATCACTGTTTAAAATCTCCCTCAATAGTGGTTAAAGTATTTTTGTTTTAAAACCTACCTTAATATGCAAATTAAAATCCGACTATTAATTAATATTTGTTTACAGTAGTAACCAGGTATAGTCACAGAAACTTCTTCTTCTTCTTCCACGTTTATGGCCTTTACCTATAAGATAGTTGGCCAGCTCATTATTTATTTTTATTTATTATTAGTAAGGGCCACATTAAAGTGTGTCTGAGATTACTCATACCCTTTGTCTAGGATTGTTTATGATTATGTAATTTCACCTTTTGTCATATTCTGAGAATGTGTGTGTGTGTGTGTGAAGGTTAGTTAAAAGACAAATAGCACAACATAGCAATTAACTTTTCTTGCTCCGGGGCAACGGCGGAGCATTCACAACCAGAAATGTTGCCTCGGTATTTAGCACCCAGGGAATGAAAGAAGGATGTGATATAAAGATTTATAGATTAATTTTATTATAATTTAAAAATTTAATTAGTATTTTTAACGCATTTAAATTTAAGTTCACTAATAAAGTTTCAATATTCATAGGTGTCGGAATTCCACATTTTCATTATATATATCAAAATTTGGAATAATATTTATTGGGCACTGAAATATAATATGATTAATGTCATCAATTTGCCCACATTCACAATATGGATTATCTTTGATACCAATTTTATATAAATGACTATTACAGAGACAATGTCCAGTTCTCATACGAATAATGGTTGTTAAATGTCGTCTATCAATAAATGGAAATTTTTAATACCACGCTTTCTCTGGAAATTCACCCTGGATTTTGGAATACCATTTTCCCTTAATTTGTGTAGATCTTCTCCATTCGTCTGTATGTTTTTGCTTCATTTTATTTTTTATTACTGGCATAATATCATTTTTATCTAATTTTATATCCATAGGAATGTTTAGATTTCTGCCTATATTGGCAAGGGTATCTGCTGTTTCGTTTCCGACAATTCCTGCATGTCCAGGTATCCATGCCATTATTATGTTGACATTAGTCTCTTTTGATTCCAATATTAGCTGTTTGGTAATTAAGGAAATACAATCACTTTTAGTGTCAATTTTGGTTTTCGATAATTTCTCAATTGCACTTTTTGAGTCACTAAAAATTATACTATTCTTAAAATCGTGTTGTAAACAAACAGTACCTCCTTTATTGATGGCTATCATTTCAGCGGTGCAAATTTGAGTGTTATTTGATAATCTAGATGAAAAGGAGAATTCAATTTCTGGAATATGCACCCCAAAACCTGCCCTGTGTTCACCTTTGGAGGCATCTGTATATATATGTGCATGAGTATTATGATATTTTTCAACAGCGAGACAAAATTGAAATTTGTTATTAACTTGATTAGTATTTAACTTTAAATTGATGATATCAACTGGTTTAATTGTTGTAGATAATCAAATTCAAAGCAAGGAAGTAATTCGCTTTTATAGATTAAATTAAGGTAAGGATTAATGTAATTCAACGCTGATATCAAATATGGAGATTCTTTACCTCGCCAATATCCATAAGTATTGTTACAGAAATCTCGCAAAGATTCCAAAATTGTCAGAAGAGGATGATTACTATATCCAACAATTTTCATTAAAAATTTAGTGGCAAGCCAGTTACGTCTGTGCTCCAAGGAGTGTTCTGCACATTCTGCCAGGAGGGCATTAGTAGGGGTAGTTTTCATGCATCCAGTAATTATTCTAAGTGCTTGAAATTGAATTGTGTTCAGTTTATTTAAATAATTTTTGTTACATGGTTTTACAAAAATTGACCCATAATCCAAGTGTGCTTTTACGATCCCATTGTATGCCATATGTAAAGAGACAGGATCTGCACCCCACCAAACTCTACAAAAGGATCTAAGAATATTTATACCCTTTGTTGCCTTACAAATTATGTATTCAATGTGATCATTCCATTTAAGATTTTGATTAAAAATGACTCCCAAATATACAACATTATTTTTATATGGAATTATATTATTGTCTATTTTAATGGATGGGGGAATTGTTTTAGTGTTACCTTTTCTGAACCATACTGCTTCACACTTTTTGACGGATAGGGAAAAGTTATGTGAATTCAACCAATTTAATATAGACTCTAGTGTATTGTTTATTCTGAGCGTCATATTATTAATATTAATTCCACTAGTAAATAAGACAAGATCATCAGCATAAGATAACAATTCCATATCATCCGGAATTATATTGAAGATGCTATGAATGTATATGTTAAATAATAAGGGACTAAGAGGTGACCCTTGTGGTAAGCCTCTACTAGTAGATTTAGGTCGTATTAATTCACCATCCTTATTTTTAATATATATGTTGCGTTTGTCTAAAATTTTAAAAATTAAATTTGTTATTTCCATGGGTATGTTATTATTTATTAAATATTTATACAGTAAGTATATGTTCACATGATCATATGCGGTTTTAATGTCTAGAAAAGTCGCTATTACTGTTTGGTTGTGACTAAAGGATAGTTGTATAAAGGATGTTAAATAAGCTATATTTTCATTGACTCCCATGCCGCGTCTGAAACCTATCTGGAAAGGCGGGAAGAGACTTTTATTCTCCACTATCCATTCCAGTCTATTTTTTATTAAGGATTCTAATAATTTACATGCGCAGGGCAATAGTGCAATGGCTCTATAGTTTTCTGCATCAATGGGGTCTCTATTGGGTTTTAAAAAAGCTAGAATGATTTGATTTTTCCACTGTTCAGGTAGAACAGCACCAAGTAGACAGTTGTTATATATATTAAGTAATTCTTGTAAAGCAATTTCAGGGAGGTTAATAATCATGGAATGTGTTATGTTATCTAATCCTGTTGCGGTATCTCTTTTCCCGTTTAAGAAAATTGTTATTAAATTCGGTAATTTGCTTATTAGAAAATTTTTTAATCGTAGACCAAATGTATCTGTGATCCGTGTTTCTATTTAATGTGGAACAGAATATTTGAAATTTCTGTTTTTTCTTTTTTCTTAAAAAGCATCTAGTTGAAGCGATAATTTTTTTTGCAAATATATAATTTTCAATTGTACAATTCATTTTATAGTTATTTATTGCATTTGTTCTTTCAATTATTTTGTCTGAGCATTCTCTATCCCACCAGGGGTTCCGGGGTTTATTTTTGTTATTGATTTTATTAGGAATCGCCGTTTCAGCGGCATTATTGATAATGTTGTAAAGAGTGTCATAATTAGTGTCTTCTAATTCAGAAAATGATTCGATAATGTTATCCACGTATAGGGGCCAGTTTGCTTTAGCTATGTTGCGTCGTGGCGTGTTTTTTATAATGTTGTAAGTTTGGGATTGTTGTAGATTAAGGCAAATATTACACACAGTAGGAAAATGATCACTATTTCCGCAATCCTGTAATACATCCCAAGAACAGTATAGTGCAATATCATTTGAAACCATTGTTAAATCAACGGGGCTTGGGTTTTCTCTCGGGGAAATAAACCTGGTGGATCGTCCGTCATTTAGAAAGATTAGGTTATGGTCGTCAATAATTTTTATTAAAACATTGCCCGAGTAATTAGATGTTACACTACCCCAGCTTTGATGATGTGCATTTAAATCTCCCATCATGATGATGGAGCCACTAAGAGACTGAAATATTTGATTAAACACAGAGCTTGATAATTTATTTCTTGGAGTGGAGTACATATTAATAACATTGATGTTCTTAATTTTGATAATCATAAATTGGAATAAGTTTGATTGAAGAGAGGGATTTAATTTAATTTCAGTAAAATTTAATTTATTTTTAATTAATATAGCAATTCCGCCCCGTCCATCATTTCGGTCGGCCCGTATTATGTTGTAAAAGGCAATCTTATAGTTTAATGTGGGATTAAGCCAGGTTTCATTTAACAATATAATATCTGGATTTTGTACTCTTATCAAGTTAATTAAATTGCTCCTATTGGCATTAGCACTATGAATATTCCATTGTAAAATTTTAATATTGGTTTGACGGTCCATTTGGATTATTTTAAAATTAGCTTAGATTGTTTACGAGTAGACTTGTGATAATTCTCAGGATCATCCAGGTCGATGACCTGAGAATAATTTATATGTGTGTTTATTAAATCTCTAATTTCGAGTTTGAATGAATCGGGGATTGAAAGGAAACTATTATAATATTCAGTTACAATATTTGTTTCAGAATTTTGCGGGGCACTAAAAGGCAGAGTGGTAAACTCATGAGATGATCCCTGTTTGGTCTGGGATTGTCGAATATTTTTTTTCTCTCTAGAGTTTGGATATAATAGACAACTGTCATGACTTTCTCGGTCATAACCTGTATTTATATTTGATATTAAACATAATATTTTTAGTCGCAAACTCCTCTATAAATCCTTATTTTACTATAAGGAAAGTAACCAGACTGCAACCAAAGTTACATATCTGGCACGTTAAGTGTAATAATTGCATATTACCATCAAAACGCTAATGCTTCGATTGCAACAAACACCAGCCGAAAGACTGATCCTACTTAAAGGAGCTCCCTTGCCAATCGTCACACACCACTTGCAGACTGCAGTTTCGAGCTGTTGGCTCTCGTCAGTGCAAGGTAGGTATGCGACGACCGACATGAGAATCCTTTGACTATAGTACATCCCGGTATTTTTACAATAGCGACATGTAAAACAGCCAGCAGGCGCCATCTAGCGGTCCAGTGTCTGTTGCAATCGAAAAATAAATAGCCTGACTTGGCTTAGCATAGATCAAATGTGCTTTTAGAGGGCGGAATATTAAACATAATATTTTTAGTCGCAAACTCCTCTATAAATCCTTATTTTACTATAAGGAAAGTAACCAGACTGCAACCAAAGTTACATATCTGGCGCGTTAAGTGTAATAATTGCATATTACCATCAAAATGCTAATGCTTCGATTGCAACACACACCAGCCGAAAGACTGATCCTACTTAAAGGAGCTCCCTTGCCAGTCGTCACACACCATTTGCAGACTGCAGTTTCGAGCTGTTGGCTCTCGTCAGTGCAAGGTAGGTATGCGACGACCGACATGAGAATCCTTTGACTATAGTACATCCCGGTATTTTTACAATAGGGACATGTAAAACAGCCAGCAGGTGCCATCTAGCGGTCGAAGCATTAGCGTTTTGATGGTAATATGCAATTATTACACTTAACGCGCCAGATATGTAACTTTGGTTGCAGTCTGGTTACTTTCCTTATAGGAAAATAAGGATTTATAGAGGAGTTTGCGACTAAAAATATTATGTTTAATATTCCGCCCTCTAAAAGCACATTTGATCTATGCTAAGCCAAGTCAGGCTATTTATTTTTCGATTGCAACAGACACTGGACCGCTAGATGGCGCCTGCTGGCTGTTTTACATGTCGCTATTGTAAAAATACCGGGATGTACTATAGTCAAAGGATTCTCATGTCGGTCATCGCATACCTACCTTGCACTGACGAGAGCCAACAGCTCGAAACTGCAGTCTGCAAGTGGTGTGTGACGACTGGCAAGGGAGCTCCTTTAAGTAGGATCAGTCTTTCGGCTGGTGTTTGTTGCAATCGAAGCATTAGCGTTTTGATGGTAATATGCAATTATTACACTTAACGTGCCAGATATGTAACTTTGGTTGCAGTCTGGTTACTTTCCTTATAGTAAAATAAGGATTTATAGAGGAGTTTGCGACTAAAAATATTATGTTTAATATTCCGCCCTCTAAAAGCACATTTGATATTGTTCTACTTTTTTTTTTCTGTGAATTTGAGACAACATCCTCATAACTGCGTTTAGATTTAATGAGACTACTATCGTTAGCAACCATTCGTCTCTGACTTACATCAATTCTATTATCGTTATTATTCTTTGTCGGTAGAGAGGGGAAGTCTTGCGGGTGTGCAGTGAAATCTTTTTCATTGTTATAGGTTTTGGGGCATAGTTTGTTAGCGTCAAAATATGAAATATTATCAAATGCCATAACCCTTTTTATTTCTTTTTGTCTTAGATATTCAGGACAATTTTTATCAGACGATCTATGATCTTGATTACAATGTAAGCATTTTGTTACTTGGCAGTCATTTTCTGTGTCATCATGTTGCGATGCACAGTTAAAACATTTGGGTTTACCTCTACACTGATTTTTAGTGTGTCCATATAATAGACACGAGAAGCACTGAGTGACTGGGGAGATGTATGGGGTTACTGGCATTGGTAAATAACATATATCAATGTATCTTGGTAATATTATTCCTTCAAAAGTGATAAGGACAGTGCCTGTGGGTACATATTCCACTTTGCCATTTTTAATGTTTTTCCTGTTTAATCTTTTAATATCTATAATATTAAATGGAGTTTTGCACATTTTTTAAATATCTTCCAGACTAAATTGTGTGTCTACATGTCGGACAATACCTTTACAAGTGACTTGATTATAAGGAATGTAAATATTGTATCTTTTATCTTTAAGAATAGTATCATTCATAAATTTATTTGCAGACAAATAGTTAATGAATTCCACTCCTATCCTATTAATACCCTTAATTTTAATTTTTTTAATATCTTTTAGTTCAAGATTGAATATTTCCCTAGCAATGCTGAGGTGATTGTATTTCCCTATATTATTACCAGATTTCTCTGTTGATTCTATTATAATTAAAAAGGGTCCTATATCAGTGGCTTTGTAAAAAACGTTTTGTTTTTTGATAACTTTTTCTGCACCTTCAGGTGTAGGTATGTTGGGGGGGGGGGAGGAGGGACCCTCCCCCAGGGTCTCATCCATGTGTGTTCTCTGCACTTATCGTATTTTATATATTGCAATTATTTACCTTAAATTTAACTCACCAAGTATTATATGGGAAAGGTAGGTAATATCTACAAAGGACAGGTTAGTATCTCACACTGATTCACTGATTTTAACCGCCTCAATTCCCATGTGCTCACTCGACGAGCTCTAATTCGGAAGTCCCGTATAGGTTAACTCGTGTTGCCGTCGAGTACGACAGCGCTTAATCATTTTCCTACGAAGCGCCTAGTAGTTGGTTGTATCCTGAAAACCGCTATATTAGTCTAACGACAACGTCATTAACTTGGTTATGTATAATTTGCTTTCAAAGTTTCTGATTACTGGAATTACAATTTTGTCTATATAACATCATATTTAGATAGTATAATATGCCATTTTAATATTCACTTTATTTGATACTAGAATTTATCATTTTATGGAAAATGTTCGGTATATCTGACTACGTAGGAGCAAATGTACTCGCCAAAACAGTGCTGTAGACTTAAGTTACTGAGGCGCATGCTTCCATTCTGTTCAAATTATTTAAAGAAACTTATTATTAAATTTAATATTCATGAGGGTAGTTTTGTTAGGATATTGGGGTAACTTAATTGCTAATTTACGAGAGATACTTCCTTTTTCATGTTAATGTAATACCATTAATTATTCCTAATTAGATATCGTACAATTAAACGTATGTGGCAATAATAAAAAAAGAAAAGGTTTTTTGTTAGGTTTCTTTTGAGATTGGTCGATTTTTATTTTTCTCATAAACAACGCCGTGCGATCGGTATAGCGAAGGTGATTTGTGGTGTTATTTAAGTAATTATATTAATTTCCAATTTGGGAGAAAAACAGATTTTATCACAATTTGTTAGTTGTGGCTTTTGGGCATTGAAGATTACATTCGACAGTAACCGCACACTTGTCCATTGCTGGGAGAAAATTTCATCTTCCTTACTGAAGGCGAAATTTCACTTACAGCTCGCCTGACACCTACAGGGCTGTGCGTATATATATAAGTGTATATATATATTTTTCCTATCGTTCCTTCCTGTTACTGCTGTTGTACATATTTTTCCGTTTCTGTGATGCTAATGGTCTATCGTATAAATTGTTGTATACCACGTTTCGTATCATTTCTGTCTCGAAGTTGGATGTCACTGGGGAAATATGCGGAGAAAAATTTAAGAAGAATTGAAGTTTGTTGCATTTTGGGTGGATACTGAAAAGAAGCACGTGTACAAATTACCGGAAGTCCCTGGCTGCCACCATATTCAAAATTCGGGCCACGTCACTGTCATCGTCAGCGGAAGAGCCTTTGCCGCCATTTGAGTTTGCAAAAGTTAAGTGTTGAATTAAGTATTTGCCCATCTGGCCTCTTTTGAAATACAATTAAAGTACTCTTTCTCTTTATTAGTATCCATTTAATAACTGAGTTCTATAAATACAGGAAGGGTTATTATATTAAACATATTTGTGTACATATTTTTTTTAAATTTTGATATAATATCTGAACCGCACTGCTGAAATATTATTAAGTTTCGTCGTGTACACCAAAAGTGATCACTTGCGGTATAATTTCGCTTGTAAATACCAGTTTTGCCTGGACCAATAAATAGTGCATGCAACATTATTTCTCTTTTAAATTGATTATTTCTGATTTGTAGATATATACTCTTGCTAAATATATATATATTTTTTTGCCTTATAACGTAACCTATATCTTCGGATATTTATAGAACAAAAAAAAAACTGTTATTGAGTACTGTAATATATATGAGATCTTTGTGATAAGGCTACTACTTTATTTATTAGATACTCACCCCGCGGACCACTTACTCACCCCACCGCCCACTGAGCTAGTCAGTGTCGCTTCCGCACTTTTTTTTAAATTTCGAAATAAATTTTGTATACGGAAGGGGCACTAAAAATACTTATTTTTATTACATTTGCTTTAGGAGGCTAACTATCAAGAGTCTCTCCCTAATCAACTAAAGTTGGTTAGGCGACCATCGACTTGATCATTATAATCTACCCCGGGGACCCCAGATCAGGTCACTGGCATCTACTGGACTATGTTATCGTACGTAGGAAGCATCTCAAGGACGTCCAAATTACAAAGGCGCGCATTGATAGCGAATGTTGGACCGATCATCGTCCTGTTGTCTCTAAAATGAAAATTGTTATGAGACCCAAACACCGAAGAAGAACTCAAGAAAAACGTAGACTCCGTCTCTGTATTAGTAAATTGCGTGACCAACAAACCGTCGAACAGCTAAAGCAAAAAGTTCAAGAGAATTTGAGTGCACTAGAAGAAACCAATTCTGTAGATGTCGCTGCTACCTGGACACAAATTAAAGACAGTTTAAAAAGTGCGAGTGAGGAAATTCTTGGCACTGCAGCAAGTAAAAAACAGGAGGACTGGTTCAATGATAATGAAGCTTTTATACAAGAACTTCTTGACCGCAAACATATTGCCTTCCAAAACGCTATCAACCACCCCAATGACTCATCAAAAGCAGAAGCTTTTACCCAATCTAAGTATGAAACGCAACGCGAAATCAGAAGAATAAAGAATGAGTGGTGGGCAAGCAAGGCCAGAGAAATTCAAAGGTACGCCGATTCACACGATTACAGGAATTTCTTTCAAGGAGTAAAAGCAGTGTACGGCCCCAGTCGGAAAAATATGTGCCCTATTAAAGATTTAAATGGAAATCTCCTCAAAGAAGACCAGGAAATAAGAGCCCGATGGAAGGAACACTACTCTAACATTCTTAACCAGCAAAGTCAAGCCGATCACGATATTATAAATCTTATCCTTCAATATGACACCTTCGAAGACTTAGATAAACCACTAACAATGGAAGAGATCTTAACCGCCATTGGGCAGCTAAAAAATAACAAATCTCCCGGCGCCGACTCACTCCCAGCTGAGATCTTTAAAGCTGTGTCGTCAGAGCTCATACCCTACCTCAAAAAACTATTTGATGTCGTGTGGGAAAGTGGTCAAGCTCCGCAGGAGTTTCGTGATACACTATTAATCAACCTCTTCAAAAACAAAGGCAGCGCTGCGGACTGTGGAAATTACAGGGGTATAGCTCTCCTGGCTGTTGGAGGGAAGATACTCACTAAAGCGATGGCAAACAGGCTAACACCTGTTATGGAAAAGTTACTTCCTGAAACACAGAGTGGCTTTAGACCAAACCGAGGCACATCGGATTTAATCTTCACACTTAAACAGCTTCAAGAAAAAGCACTCGAACATCAAGGAGAAATTCACATGGCCTTCATTGATTTAACCAAGGCGTTTGACTCGGTGGATAGGGAAGTGCTCTGGAAAATTATGCTCCGCTTAGGTATCCCTAGAAAATTTGTGGAAGTATGTCGCAGTCTACATACAAACAACAGCGCCCAGGTTATGTATAATAATGAGGCAACCGAACCTTTCCAAACCCTCACTGGAGTTAGGCAGGGATGTGTCCTGGCACCCCTACTCTTTAATTTGTTTACCACTGCTCTAACTATTATTGTTGACAACAAACTGACAGTCAGAGGAATAGGTCTCAGATACCGTTTTGATGGCGGTCTCTTTAACATAGGGCGCTTTAGAGCTTTCACGAAGACACGCACACGATTCATTTGTGATCTCCAGTATGCGGATGACTGTGCACTTTTAGCCTCTACGCCGGAAGAGCTTCAAGAACTTTTAGATGTGTATGCCCAGAGCTATGATTCCTTGGGACTTAAAATCAACATTGGAAAGACTAAGATTATGTCAACTCCTCATCAAGTGAACCAAATAGACATTACACTTAACGGAAATTCTCTTGAAGTGGTGGATCAGTTCAATTACTTAGGCAACGTTGTTAATGACAAAGCAAACATGGACAGCGAGATTCGCAATAGAATTAACGCTGCATCTAGAGCACTCTGGGGACTTAGAGAGAGAGTATTTGACAACCACGACCTTGCTTTGTCAACGAAAATGGCTGTCTACAGAGCAGTTGTCATTCCAACACTGCTATATGGATGTGAAAGCTGGGTCACTTACCGTCGTCATGTGAAAGAATTAGAACGTTTTCAGCAAAGACACCTCAGAAGTATGATGAAAATCCGTTGGTTCCATCACATATCAAACGTGGAAGTACTCAGAAGAGCAAATAGCCTTCCAATTGAGGTGCTTATTTCAAGAGCACGCCTAAGATGGGCAGGTCACGTTCATCGTATGCATGATAACCGCCTTCCTAAATGTACACTTTATGGTGAATTGCTAAGCGGTAGAAGAAGGCGTGGCGGTCAACGAAAGAGGTTCAAAGACGCTCTCCATGAAAATCTAAAATAGAATAGAATAGAATAGAATAGAATACACTTTATTTCAAAAAATTTAGTCACACAGATCTAAAAAGAATGAAAGGGCGTTATATTAGAAATTAAGATTAAAATGAGCAATAGCTAACAATTACACAATTAAATGGATGTATATGACATGACGGTATCTAACACAAAAAATTTACATATGAAACATAACGGTCAAAACACAAATATAAAAATATTACACAATTACACAGATTTATTACAAGAGTATATAATTAACATTTAATTCGAATATTGCATATATTCCCTCACAGTGTAAGGTTCCATCTCTAGTAAATATTTATAAATAGCTTTCTTGAAACACTTACAGTTAACAGTATTTTTTATTTCATCAGGCAGTACATTGTAGAATTTTATACACGAATAAACTGGAGACTTTTCTGTCAGCGTAAGTCTATGCTGGGGAAAATTATAGTTTAATGTTCTCGTTTGATGATTATGAACATGTTTATATTCATCAAATATTTCTTTATTTTTTTTTAAGAAGAGCAAGCATTCATAAATATATATTCCAGTGACCGTCAGGACACCAGTTTCTTTAAATTTTCCGCGACAGGACTCCTTAAACCCTAGATTTTGAATTGTTCTTATTGTTCGTTTTTGTATCACGAAAACATCATTAATATTGGAGCAATTCCCCCAAAATATTACACCATATCTTAATATTGACTGAAAATTTGCATAGTAAATTGTTTTTAAAATTTCAAAGTTTATATATTGTTTTAAGACTCTAAGTGTGTAGTTGACTCCATTTAATTTTTTGCATATATATTGAATTTCATCAGACCATGTTAAATTTTTATCTATATAGATTCCCAAGAATTTGGTGTTGTCATTTAAATTAGTGATTTTACTCAAATCTAAGTTTGCTTGTTTAGTTTGAAATTGTACATAATTTGACTTATTTTCGTTTAATATTAATTTATTTCTGGAAAACCATTCAGTTATATTTGTTAATGCTAAATTTTTATTATCTATTATGTTTCCCTGGGAGTTTCCACATACTAACAGATTGGTATCATCTGCATAGCTTACTAGGTTAGTGTTTTGATTGGCCAACGCATGTGAAAGATCGTTAACATATATAATAAATAATAAAGGGCCAGCAACACTGCCCTGCGGAATTCCAACTCTTATCCTTCCTTCGTTTGAGATGTATGTATCAAAGTCTTTTTCAATGGTCACTTTTTGAGTTCTATCCGAGAGGTAGGACCGAATCCACTGCAGGGGTACTCCTCGTATTCCATATAGTTCTAACTTATCTAAAAGAATATTATGATCTACACAGTCATAGGCTCTAGATAGATCTAGGAATATTCCCAGGGTAAGTTGTTTGTTTTCAATATTTTTTATAATTTTTTCTACAAAATTAAACACTGCAGTTTCAATGGACCTACCTCTTATGAAACCGTGTTGATGTTTACTGAAGATATTTTGTGATTGGAAGAATTTTAATAATCTATTACACATTGCTATCTCAAAGACCTTTGAAAAAGACGGCAAAAGGCTTATTGGTCTGTAATTTTCTTTAAGTGAAGGGTCTCCCTTTTTATATATTGGTTTTACTATAGCTAATTTAAGACGGTCTGGAAAAATTCCTTGATGAAAAGAGTTATTGATTATATAACTTAGTGGGCGAGATAATTCGTGTACGCAGTACCGTAAAATACTTGTGGGTATTTCATCATATCCACCACTCATTTTATTTTTTAAGTTTTTTATAATGTTAGTTATTTCTTCTGGAGTTACTGGATCTACATACATAGAGTTAGTATTATTAACAATATTACTATGGAACTTTACATTTTTAAGATGTTTTTGCAAATTTGGGGCTGCATTGACAAGATACTCATTAATTTCATTGCATATTATATTTGGGTTTCCTTCTATTTCAATTTCTTTCGATTTATTTTTATTTCCTTTGATGGAATTCACGATTCTCCAAACACATTTCGACTTATTGTCGCTATTTTCTATTTGATTTGAGTAAAATAATTTCCTGGACTGCTCTAATAAACTGTCGTATTTCTTTTTAGTTATTTTATAGGATTCTTTATATCTCTCATCAGAATTACTTAGGACTAACATTAAATCTAACTGTTTTTTACAATCTGCCAATTCTTGACCATTATAATAATTGCATAGATTTTTGTTGCCAACTCTTACTGGCTTTATAGGGAAACATTCATTAAAAATGGGTAACATTATCGACATAAAATTGTTCCATTGAGCATCTACATCTGTATTAGAGCAGCTGTATACGCTAGACCAATTTTGTTGTGATAATATATGCTTGAATCGATTTTTGTTTTCATCGTTAAATATCCTCTTATTGCTAATGTTTCTCTGATTATTTCTCTTAATGTTAAATATAACTTTTTGAGCTGTATGGTCCGAGATATGAGTATTCATTACTTCCGATATATATTCGTTACAATAATTGGTGAATATATTGTCAATGCAGCTTTTCGATCTGCAGTTTACTCGGGTATAATCTAAGATGGTAGGAAATATATGAAATGAATTTAGCAGAGATACAAACTCTGTAGCATTTTCATCTTTAGATTTAATGTCTATGTTGAAATCACCTGCAATGAAGATTATATTGTTTTGAGATTGAGCTTTTATTAAAAGTTCTTCCATATTTGACATAAATATATTTATGTCTGCATTGGGTGGACGATACACAGACACTATTATCACTTTCCCTATGTTCATTTTTACTTCCACTGCTGCACATTCCAATGTGTTGATAATTGAGAGTTTACACAAATCGTCTCTAACTTTCCATATTACGTTCTTCCTGCAGAAAATTGCTGCTCCACCGTGAGAGCCTTCTGTCCTGCAGCATGACGACGCCAAATTGAAATTTTCGAGATTATATGATTTTAACTGTGTTTTTGATTTCCAATGTTCTGTTACGCATAGGAAACTACATTCTTCGTGTTCGTTAAGTAATATTTGCACTCTGTCCAAGCAGTTTCCAATTGATTGTAAGTTTTGATGTATTATACTACACTTCTCTGTCAATAAAAGTTTCTTTGGTTTACAGCAGCCTATAGGCTTTGGCTCAGCTGTAATAACTGTTGACATTAGACTCGATTCAGTTTTCTTAGCTTTGTTTTTTTCTTTGACTTGGTTTTTGACTGTTGTTTGATTTCCTGATGTTACATTATTCCATTTGTTCTTGGAGTATTGCTGAGTGGTTGAAGCGCACTGTTTTACGAAACTGGAGCTAAAAACGAGATAGGCTGTGTATTGACGTTAATATCAGCATCATTTTGAGGGGTATCCAAGAAACGCCTTCCTCGTCTAAAATTGAAACGGTCGAAAGCTATTTTCCTTGGCCAGAACTTTGAATCATATATTGTTGTTTGTAGGTGAGGTTGAACTCCAACCATAAAGGATTGATTATCAGGATTTGTATTATGGGTGACTAATTTTTTAACTTGCACATCATTTGTATTTGTTCGGGATTCAATATATTTTTTAATGTTTTCATCATTTACATCATCTGGAACTTTAGTAATAAATAACCAGATTTTTCTCTCCTTCTCATTTTTTCCATGGAATTCACCATCACCTTCTCCATTTCCAACTCGGAGTCGTTTTCTTTTTGCTCGAAATTCTTGAAACTTCTGTCTCTCATCACTTTTATTTAAATTATCGTTTTGGTCTAGTTCTAAGTTTATTATGTCATGCATTTTGTTTCTTTGTAGTTCCTCTAGATTTTCTGCGTTTGTTTTTTTAGAGTTGTGTGTTTGTATTTGTGGTCGTTTAATAGCTTTATCTAAGTCCGTAATTTGTTCTATAATCATCATCTCATTTTTTTGTGTCCTCCCTGTATTATTTATATGTGTGTTTTTTACAGCATCAGAGTATTTTTGTTGTTGCGATTGTGTGTGTTTTTTATACTGATTATTTGAATTATTTGGTAGAGTAGAATCAGTTTTTTGTATGTCTATGCCTGCTGTGTTCTCTTTTGTTTTTTGCTGATTGGAACTGTTTATCGAGTTATAAATCTTTTTATGTTGTTTTTCATTATCTGTTGGCATGTTTCCGTGTATGAAATTTTGATTATAATTATTGAAGAAAATTTGTACTTCTTTATTTATTATGTCTTTTATTTTTTCCATATTCCTTTCAATGCTATTTTCTTCTAATCCTGTGTTTGAGTTGGATTTTTGTTTCTTTAGCTCTTGTTTTAAGGTGGATATTTGTTCTTTTAATAATTGATTGTTGGTTCTTAGTTCTGCATTAAGCTGCATTAAGAGATTGTTTTCAACTTTTAATGATTCAAGGAGGGAATCGCTCATTATATCCTCCTCTTGTTCATCATAGGTTATGTTTCCCGGATTATTAACAATTTCTTGGTTATTACAACAAGTTTTTCTTGCAGAACAACTTTTATGAAAAATTGTCTCACAATTTGCACATTTTACACTTTTCACTACTTTTCTTTCACAATAATTACATATACTAACTTTCTGTGCATCTAGACTTTCCGCCATCTTGGAGCGGTATGCAGACGAGCAATGGGAACAACTTGCAGCGGACAGAACCGAATGGCGAGGGGTTGTGGCCAGCTATCAAGGAAATGTTGCTGCAAGAAGGCCGAATCCAAGACCTAACCAGGTCTATGTTTGTCCTGACTGCGGTCGACATGTGCTCTCCCGAATTGGCCTCTATAGCCATAGTCGTGTGCACCGTAGATGAATGGGAATTACAATAGACTACACCTTTTACTTGTTTTTTATTGTACACAATCTATCGACTGTAACATTTTTATACTCGGACTCGAGTAACGGCTAATAATAATTTTGATTTATTTAATTTAATTTATTTATTTTTGAGTCCAGTATCGAGGTAACAATGGCGCCCAACAATTAGATTAGCTTGGTTTAAGGGTGTTGTGAGTAAAGTGTATTTTTTGGTTTTTGCTCTTGCATAACACGATATATAAAAAAAATGATCTACAAGCTTACGGTGTTGAACCTACTTCGTAACAGATACCTGATAATTATTTCAAAACTCTGTTTTATAGCTCTCTATAGTTATTAAACATTTATTTATGTTTATATGATCGGTGCGTAGGTGTCGATATTTGATTTATTTACGTATACTTCAGATGTGTACTTTTGCACGAAAATAACACCAGTTAATATTTATTTTTATTATTTACATTTCATATTGTCCGATGTACCTGACTACATGTTTATGGTTCCTTTTTTTTTCTTACTTCTTTTTATTGAAATAATAAGATAGTGGTTATCGTAAAAAGTATACTTAGCAATTGAATATTCCATAGAGACAGAAAAAGTGCATGTACTTTCACTACTTTCCTGTACTGTTGGAGTTCCTGTCAATTAGTTTGATTTTTTTTTCTGCTTTGGGTATTATAGAAAAACACTCTGGTCAAGAATACGGATTGTGACAACTTTAATACATTTTTATTGCGAATTGAATTTCTTTGAATGCCATTGCTGATGATAATTTTTAATAGTCTGGTCAATAGTTGAAAATTTTAAGTCAATAAAAATAGCATAGTCAAATATTAAAATTATGACACCACGATTTTAATTAATTTTGATTGTAATTTAACAATATTTAAACGGTCTCACTGAAAATAGTTTATGTTTAATAGCTGGGTGCGAAATTTTGGTTGGAATATTTTTTTTTAATATTTTTTTTAGTGTTATTGTAAATAGTGTAGATACGACAATAATTCCTGATAACAATATCACATTTTTCTTTTGCTATTAAAAATGGATGTTAATAGTTTACTAAGTGACGAACTTACTTATGAATTAAGAATTCGTGGATCAACTTTAGGGAATGGAACTGTGCATGATAAACGTAGTTTATTAAGGGTAGCTTTACGAAACGAGCACGTAGATATAGTTAATAATACAGAAGACGTATATTTTGATCCACGGCTAGAATTAAATGTTTGTTCCAATAAATTAGATGAACTTCTAGGTTATGTACAGGAATTTAATCCTGATAAAAAAGATAATGATTATAAACGATTAAATACTCGTTTAATGAACGTTCAAGGTCGTTTAACTAGAATAAATGAAACTGATTTAGATATTGAAACCGAAAGAAATAAATTGGTAGATGTGTGTAAGGATTTGTCACAAGCATTGACGGTTGCTTATGTTGCGGCAACTAAAACAGATTTACCAGAAGTCTAATTCAGTGTCACTCATTGATGAACCAAATCCGGTTGAAACGAATTCTGTAGGGAATCAGGGTAATATTTTTGTTAATCATGAAACGTCACTTAATTTAGCACTGGGAGATTTAATTGATATAGGACAAATGCCTTCGACCTCATATCAGTCAGTCCAAATGCCACCAGTACCTCCAAATACTCCACTGGTAAATATTTCAGAGCGTAGAAATACTAGTCCACTTAATGATGTAGTAAATAATTTAGCAGAAAAATTAAAAGCAGTCAGTCACAGTCATCATTCTACTAGTTTGGCAAATACTAAATCTAGGGTGCATTTTGATGATAATTTTGAAGCACATCGGGAAGCTATTAACTCTTCTCCACGTAACGTTGCTTATGAATCTTGTTCACATAATTTAAAATTTATTGATGTTAGTCGATGGAAACTACGCTTTGATGGTACTTCAAGTGTAACCGACTTTTTAGAGCAACTGAATGAAATGCGTGTCTCGCGGAATCTTTCTAAACAACAACTTTTTAATTCGATATCAGAAATTTTAGAAGGAGACGCTGCAATCTGGTACCGTTTCGCCAGAGATAAAATTGGTAATTACGATGAGTTCCGAGAAATTTTTCGTTCTACCTTTTTGCCGACTAATTATGAGCAAAGAATCCGAGATATTCTTAAACATCGCACTCAGGGAGCTTCGGAATCAGTAGTCATATATGTGGCTCATATGGAAAATTTATTTAGTAAACTTATAAATAAACCATCTGGATCAAAGCAAAGCTTTCGATGTAGTAAATTTTGAATTATTAATAGCAAAACTACATTATTTGGGGTTAAATAACACTTGCGTGGAATGGTTTAGAAGTTATCTGTACTCAAGAAAACAATGTGTAAAAATAAACAATACAATGTCCAGCATGTTAGAAACTAAAAGTGGAGTACCACAAGGTAGCATCCTAGGACCAATTCTGTTCACTATATTTACATTTGACATACAGCATTCAATAAGTCACTGTCAGTATCATCTATATGCAGACGACATTCAGCTCTACATATCATTTAAAGAAGAAAAATGCGTAGAATATGTTACCAAAATCGAAGCCGATTTAAACAACCTTAGTCAGTGGTGCACCGATAATGCTCTGAAAATCAACCCGAATAAATCAGTAGTGATCTGTGTTGGAAATGAGAAAATACGAAAAAAACTAGAAGAACGAAATGTTAAAATAGAGTTAAATAATGAAGTAATTAGTTGGAAAAATGTAAGTAAAATACTGGGTCTAAACATAGACAATAGTTTAAATTTTGAAATACATGTAAACAAGGTTGTATCTAGTTCATTTATGAAATTAAAAAACTTACATAAATTAATAAATTCACTTGACTCGGACACAAAACTAAATTTGGTCAAGACATTGATATACCCACACATAGATTACTGCTGTAACGTGTATTTTCATTATTTAACACAATATAATGTAGCAAAATTACAAAGAGTTCAAAATGCGTGCATGAGATATGTATACTGTATCCCTTTTCGTGAGCATGTAACACCTTATTTCAAGAATGAACTTAAATTAGTAGGTAGAGCACACTATTTATACAGCATCTTCTTAGAAAAATTAACTAGAATAAAAAGACCACAATATTTATATGAATTATTAATGAAAAGATCAGAAATACACAATGTAAATGTCCGAACAGATAGCTATAATATACCGCAACATAATACAACAAAATATGAGGGGTACTTTGCCTACATGGCACCTATAGTGTTGAACATGATTTTAAATTTTTTAAATTTGTCAAGGTCAAAGTTTAAGGAGAGTGTAAAAGCATTATTCAGAGAATAAACAGGATGTGACATTGTTCTTAATTTATTAGTGTTTTTTAGGAGATGTCATTTTGAAACTAGTGTTAGGATGCATTTTTTTAGGATAATTTCTTTAGGTATTAATTTATATAAGTGTGTATAATTTTCAGCACAAATGTGTTGGTGTACTGATGTGTAGGCGGAGTGGAAGAACGGCCTTGCCGAACTCATGCCTTTTGTGTAAATTTGTTTGTATTTAAACTTTCTACACAATAAATATGATAAAAAAAAAAAAATGAGGAAGCTCGTGTAACTTGTTTTTTGTCATAACTTTGACAGGGAATGAAATAACGGATTCATATTTGGTACGGCTAATGTACTAACGAGCCCCAAGAGGTACATGTATAAAAAAAAATATATCCAGGTCCGGACTCACTATAATTTATGTTTCTTCTTTGCATCAATAAAACATCACCCTGTATATATTTTTTTGAAATTTCGATACGATATTCGAAAAGAGCAAGAAAAAACAAACAAAATGGCCTATTTCATTTTTTTGTTACACCTTCGTGGTTATTTAAATACGTTGTTAAATGTGCAAGAAAATGGATTACAGAACCCTATTAAATGAGAGGCACGTGAAATAAATAGTTTTATAACTAAAATTTGCAAAAATTCTATTGAGCCTAGGTGGTCTGGGTGAATCCTAATTCCGGCACGTTTTAAAGGTCCATTTTGGTAAAAAACTGTGGTCCTAATAAGTAATCGGGTATGAAATAACAAAATTTTTAATCAATCACAGTAGGCTTGTTCAAAGAATAAAAGTGACAGATAATTTAAACCATTTGGGCCTAAGCAACCAGTTACTTTGATCAAGAAAATCATCAACATTTTATACTTAATAAAAATTGGAAAAGAGAACAAACTAAAATCTAAATAAATAAAATATTTTCCATTCAATTAACAATAAATAACAAAACAATAACTAAATGTGTTTAAAAATAAAACGTAATTGACACTAAAGTAAATTTTCAAAATGTCCTCCCCCACATTCTGTGCATTTTCTTGCGCGTTTAGAAAGGTCACCAATTGCTCGACGTATCATTTCTGGATTATTCCGTATTTCGTCGCAGGTTGTAACGATGCGCTGGATTAAATGTTGTCTACTTTCAATTTCAATGCTATAAACCTCGTTTTTTAAGTGGCCCCATAAAAAGTAATCACAAGGGTTACAATCAGGAGATCTTGGTGGCCATTCATGTGGACCCCCGCGTCCAATCCATCTATTAGGATACACATTGTTTAAGTGTTCTCTTACTTGAAGGTTAAAATGTGGTGGGGCCCCATCATGCTGAAACAACATGTCTTTTATACCGATATTTTCTAACATATTCGGTAAAATGTTTTGAAGAAAATCAAAGTAAATTTCACCATTCAATCTTTCTTCAAAAAAATGTGGCCCTATCAAATGTCTATTCACAAGTCCGACCCAAACATTTACAGAAAACCTGTGTTGCGAACGGCGTTGGCGTACCGCATGTGGGTTTTCCTGTGCCCATTTATGATTATTTCGTGAATTGTTTACTCCATCCCTTGTAAATTGTGCCTCATCCGTAAATAAGGTTCTGTAAATGACTGGGCGATGGTTAGACAACCAATGACAAAATGCCAGGCGGGGGATATCGTCGCCTTGTTGAAGACGCTGTACCTGCTGGATATGATATGGATGGTAACGTTCTCTTTTTAGGGTTCTCCATACTCGCCAATGAGGAATACCAGTTGCCAAACTGATTCGTCTAGTGCTCATATTTGGGTTTTCTTGAACTACGTTTATAATATTGTTTTGTTCTTGCACACCTTGTTGTAAAACATGCTCCACAACTGCAGAATTAGGAAACTTCCGTGTTGTCTTGCATACTGGAACACCGTACTAAAGGTTTTATGATTAGGGCATCGACGACCAGGAAAACGCAGCCGATATTCTCTTTCCGCCGACCTACCATTTCCATTACAGAAACCATAGATGAATATTATGTCAGCATATTCCACGTTTGTAAATTTTACTGGCATAATTAAAATATTTTCACAAGTTTTCACTAACTAAATGCAGATTATTGACACATTAAATTACTAACAAACAATTATTCAACTGTTTAGGAGATTTCTTTTTATTATCTGTCACTTTGAACAAGCCTACTGTGATTGATTAAAAATTTTGTTATTTCATACCCGATTACTTATTAGGACCACAGTTTTTTACCAAAATGGACCTTTAAAACGTGCCAGAATTAGGATTCACCCAGACCACCTAGGCTCAATAGAATTTTTGCAAATTTTAGTTATAAAACTATTTATTTCACGTGCCTCTCATTTAATAGGGTTCTGTAATCCATTTTCTTGCACATTTAACAACGTATTTAAATAACCACGAAGGTGTAACAAAAAAATGAAATAGGCCATTTTGTTTGTTTTTTCTTGCTCTTTTCGAATATCGTATCGAAATTTCAAAAAAATATATACAGGGTGATGTTTTATTGATGCAAAGAAGAAACATAAATTATAGTGAGTCCGGACCTGGATATATTTTTTTTATACATGTACCTCTTGGGGCTCGTTAGTACATTAGCCGTACCAAATATGAATCCGTTATTTCATTCCCTGTCAAAGTTATGACAAAAAACAGGTTTGGCCAAAAATTATTTAACACCCTGTAACTTCGTAATGAAGGCCCAATGAGACATTTCTATGGGAGGTTCCGGTTACCACTGATGTTCTCTACCTCCTATTAAGCTATGTCCCTCTCATGATGCAACACCCTGTATTAGAGATAGACTTTTGGATTTTAATGGAAATTATTCCTCGCTTAACACGAAACTGTTGGTCATTCAATACTAAATTTTCATATGCCGATATTGTAAATTCAATTGTATCGCGAAGTGTATTAACCACAGAGCAGCAAATAGAGTTAGATGCATTAGTTAATAAATACTTTGAACTTCAAGGTGATAAAATCGGATGCACAAATTTAGTTGAACATCAGATTATTACAGATTCTGAACCGATAAAACAACGGGCTTACCGTGTTTCACCTGCTATACAAAAACATATTGATGACGTGATTAAATCAATGTTAGATGAAGATATTATAGAGCCATCGCAGTCAGCCTGGTCTAGTCCCGTCCTGTTAGTTCCAAAGAAAGATGGTAAATATCGGTTTTGTGTCGATTATCGACGTCTCGATCGGGTATCTAAAAAAGACGCTTACCCTTTGCCTTATATGTCTACCATATTAGATACATTACGTAATGCAAAATATCTCAGTTCAATGGATATAAAATCTGCTTATTGGCAGGTTCCTGTCGCAAAAGAGTCCCGCGAGTATACCGCTTTCACTATCCCTGGGCAGGGATTATATCATTTTAAAAGGATGCCGTTTGGCCTCTAACTCTCCGGCAACGTTTCAGCGACTTTTAGATAGGGTACTAGGTCCCAAATTAAAACCACGTTTTCGTCTATTTGGATGACGTAATCATAGTCACTGACACTTTCCAAAAGCATCTTGAAATTTTTTACGGAAGTTTTTGAACGTTTGAGAGAAGCAGGGCTCTCTGTCTCCAAAGAGAAATGCTTCTTCTGTCGTCTAGAGCTTCGATATCTTGGCTACGTGGTGGATCAGCGTGGTTTACATGTAGATCCTCATAAGGTGACTGCAATTCTTAATATACCTCCGCCTAAAAATACAACTGAAGTACGTCGTATAGTCGGCACGGCCTCGTGGTATCGTAGATTTATACCCTCATTTTCTTCCTTAGTTGCACCTCTGACTGTATTGTTATGCAAAAACAAAAAATGGTTCTGGTCAGAAGAGTGTGAACTTTCTTTCCAACAAATTAAGAATGCTTTAGTGTCTGCGCCCATATTAACCTGTCCTGATTTCAATCTTCCATTTCTTGTCCAAACAGACGCTAGCACATTCGGGGTTGGTGCTGTTCTTTCCCAGCGGCATGGCGATAGCGAGCATGTCGTATGTTACATAAGTAGATCTTTAACTCGCCAGGCAAGGAACTATAGCACTGTCGAGCGTGAACTTTTGGCTATACTATACGCCGTAGAGAAGCTTCGACCTTATCTAGAAGGATATAAATTTACTGTAATCACTGATCAGCACAGCCTCATTTGGTTGCATAACCTTCGTGAACCCACGGGTCGCCTGGCTCGTTGGGCAGTCCGCCTTCAGCAATTCGATTTTGACATCATACATAGGAAAGGAAAGGTAAGGAGCACATTGTCCCAGATTTATTGTCCCGTTCAGTACCTGAAATCAATTCTATTCAAATAGCCAACTCGGACGTACCCAAATCTTCTGATAAATGGTTTCAACGTATGTCTGACAAAATTCGTGACTATCCACTCAAATATCCTCAGTGGCGTTTAACTAATAACGTGCTTTATAAATATGTTACCTGTAATTATCCACAAATTCGAGATGAAAATGAATGTTGGAAAGAAGTAGTCCCAAAAGAATCGCGTAAGAAAATTATTTACGATAATCATGACTCAATGTTAGCTTGTCATGCAGGGATTTTTAAAACATTTAAACGTTTGAAAATGAGGTATTATTGGCCAAAAATGCGAGCTGATGTCGCTTGTTATGTTCGAAATTGTACGGTATGCCTAACACACAAATCATCTTTAAAATCCCCTGCAGGTCACATGGGTAAACATCCAGAAGGAACCAAGCCATGGCAAATGATTAGCGTCAATTTCTTCAGTCCTCTACCACGATCATCACAAGGTTACAAATATATTTATGTAGTGACCAATACGTTTAGTAAATTTTCTTTATTTTTCCCCCTTAGGTCGGCTACCGCTGCTGCCATTACTCGTGTTACCGAAGAGCAAGTCTTCTTAATATTTGGGTGTCCCCAATATTTAATATGTGATAACGGTACACAATTTCAATCTCTTCACTTTAAGAAGTTAGCGGACCAATACAAAACATCTATAATTTTTACACCTCTTTATCATGCTCAGACCAACCCAGTTGAACGAGTCAATCAGGTTCTTAAAACTATGCTATCCTGTTATGTAGATGATAATCATACGATATGGGATAAATTACTGCCAAAAGTAGGATGCGCTATTCGTTCGGCAGTTCATGAGACTACTGGATTGACTCCATTCTTCATTAACTTCGGACGCGAATACGTTAGTTCGGGTGATCAATTTAGTCGACCTGACTTTTCTTATAATAGCATCGAGAAGAAGCTATCTTCTACAATAGACCTGGAGAAAATCTATAAAGATGTTCGCAAGCGAATGGACACTGCACATAACCGGTCTAAACGTAGATATAACTTACACAAACGGCCAGTCTCTTATTCAGTCGGAGATAAAGTGTATAGAACAAATCATGTTTTGTCTGATGCAACTAAGCAGTTCACAGCTAAGCTTGCCCCAAAATATGTGGGTCCATTTGAAATTGTCCGTAAGTTGTCACCCGTCACTTATGAATTACTTGACAAAAGCAATAAAAGTAAAAGTATATGGCATGTCAAGGATTTAAAATCGCATCTCCACCTGATTCTAGTGACCAGGGTGCTTCTGAGTGATTTTGGTTATCGGATTTATTCTCTTCTCTTACTTGATGTTCTAGAATTTTTCATAGGGATTTTTTTTTTGCATTTATGTGTATATGGGTATATATGTATGTGTGTATATATGTGTATACATGTGTGTTAATATATATTATAGATATCGCTAGATTGTAGTCTTTGTGCCGTTTTATAGTAATATGGAATATTCTTCAATTAGATTTTTCTTTTCGCTTTTCTTTTCTTAAGTTATAGATAGGATAAGGAATCAGTTTTGGTACTGGATTCAGAAAGGTCTAATTCATATCTTAAGTGACATGAGTCTTGATAATTTGAGTATTAAGCCTTTAGGTAACGCTTTGCAGACAAAAAAAAATTCCTAATTATTATTAGTGTTAAGTTTCATCATAGGTTAGATCTGTATATATAGTTAGGTTACACTTAGTTAGGTAGTTTGGTTATTCATAATCTCTCTTGACAAAAGGAAATTAACGGGGTAATCTCCTGGGGGTAGAGGGGGAATTGTTACATGTAATTTTCGCACTAGGCACCCCGGTGTTATTAACTCTGTTTTGTCAATTATTTAGCGAAGATCGCCCGCATTTAAATAGAACCTTTAAGCCTAAGGCTTTACACAAAATAATCACTGTTTAAAATCTCCCTCAATAGTGGTTAAGGTATTTTTGTTTTAAAACCTACCTTAATATGCAAATTAAAATCCGACTATTAATTAACATTTGTTTACAATAGTAACCAGGTATAGTCACAGAAATCCCGTATAGGTTAACTCGTGTTGCCGTCGAGTACGACAGCGCTTAATCATTTTCCTACGATGCGCCTAGTAGTTGGTTGTATCCTGAAAACCGCTATATTAGTCTAACGACAACGTCATTAACTTGGTTATGTATAATTTGCTTTCAAAGTTTCTGATTACTGGAATTACAATTTTGTCTATATAACATCATATTTAGATAGTATAATATGCCATTTTAATATTCACTTTATTTGATACTAGAACTTATCATTTTATGGAAAATGTTCGGTATATCTGACTACGTAGGAGCAAATGTACTCGCCAAAACAGTGCTGTAGACTTAAGTTACTGAGGCGCATGCTTCCCTTCTGTTCAAATTATTTAAAGAAACTTATTAAATTTAATATTCATGAGGGTAGTTTTGTTAGGATATTGGGGTAACTTAATTGCTAATTTACGAGAGATACTTCCTTTTTCATGTTAATGTAATATCATTAATTATTCCTAATTAGATATCGTACAATTAAACGTATGTGGCAATAATAAAAAAAGAAAAAGTTTTTTGTTAGGTTTCTTTTGAGATTGGTCGATTTTTATTTTTCTGATAAACAACGCCGTGCGATCGGTATAGTGAAGGTGATTTGTGGTGTAATTTAAGTAATTATATTAATTTCCAATTTGGGAGAAAACAGATTTCATCACAATTTGTTAGTTGTGGCTTTTGGGCATTGAAGATTACATTCGACAGTAGCCGCACACTTGTCCATTGCTGGGAGAAAATTTCATCTTGCTTACTGAAGGCGAAATTTCACTTACAGCCCGCCTGACACCTACCGGGCTGTGCGTATACATATAAGTGTATATATATATATATATATTTTTCCTATCGTTCCTTCCTGTTACTGCTGTTGTACATATTTTTCCATTTCTGTGGTGCTAATGGTCTATCGTATAAATTGTTGTATACCACGTTTCATATCATTTCTGTCTCGAAGTTGGATGTCACTGGGGAAATATGCGGAGAAAAATTTAAGAAGAATTGAAGTTAGTTGCATTTTGGGTGGATACTGAAAAGAAGCACGTGTACAAATTACCGGAAGTCCCTGGCTGCCGCCATATTGAAAATTCGGGCCACGTCACTGTCATCGTCAGCGGAAGAGCCTTTGCCGCCATTTGAGTTTGCAAAAGTTAAGTGTTGAATTAAGTATTTGCCCATCTGGCCCCTTTTGAAATACAATTAAAGTACTCTTTCTCTTTATTAGTATCCATTTAATAACTGAGTTCTATAAATACAGGAAGGGTTATTATATTAGACATATTTGTGTACATATTTTTTTAAAATTTTGATATAATATCTGAACCGCACTGCTGAAATATTATTAAGTTTCATCGTGTACACCAAAAGTGATCGCTTGCGGTATAATTTCGCTTGTAAATACCAGTTTTGCCTGGACCAATAAATAGTGCATGCAACATTATTTCTCTTTTAAATTGATTATTTCTGATTTGTAGATATATACTCTTGCTAAATATATATATATATTTTTTTGCCTTACAACGTAACCTATATCTTCGGATATTTATAGAACAAAAAAAAAACTATTATTGAGTACTATAATATATATGAGATCTTTGTGATAAGGCTACTACTTTATTTATTAGATACTCACCCCGCGGACCACTTACTCACCCCACCGCCCACTGAGCTAGTCAGTGTCGCTTCCGCACTTTTTTTTAAATTTCGAAATAAATTTTGTATACGGAAGGGGCACTAAAAATACTCATTTTTGTTACATTTGTTTTAGGAGGCTAACTATCAAGAGTCTCTCCCTAATCAACTAAAGTTGGTTTGGCGACCATTGACTTGATCATTATAATTTTGATTTATTTAATTTTATTTATTTATTTTTGAGTCCAGTATCGAGGTAACAAGTTCAGGTGTACCACAAGGTAGCAATCTGGGCCCATTGTTGTTTTTGATCTTTTTTAACGATATTACAACAGTTATAACAGAATCTGAATGCTTGCTCTGGGCTGATGATCTGAAACTGTTTTGCTCAATAAACTCTCAAACTGATAGCTTAAAACTGCAGCATGACCTTCATAGGGTTGATTATTGGTGCCAAATAAATGGACTAGAGCTTAATATCAATAAATGCCTTGTTGTATCTTTTACAAAAAATTTTAACGTTCTAACTTTTGATTATATCATAAGTAATAATGTTATAAGTCGTAAGAGTATAGCAAAAGATTTAGGTGTCACATTTGATTCGAAGTTGACGTTTAGTGACCATATTTATAATATCTCTAATTCCGCTATGAAACTTTCGGGCTTCGTAATACGTAACACTAGATCTTTTAATTCATGTAAATCTCTCGATATGCTTTACCAATCAATTGTGCGCCCTAAAATTGAATATGCCTCCCTTATATGGTCTCCATTATATGAGAAATATACTTATTGTCTGGAAACTGTTCAGAGTAGATGTGTAAATTTTTCAGAGAGACTGGGTCTTATTTAATAAATGCTCGTGATTTTTTAGTACTATACTACAATATTAGCACCTTGGAGATTCGTAGGGACATTGCCTGCTTACAACATTTATATGATTTGATGGTTATATTGACAATGACATCATGTTAAGCAGAATAGCTTTGAGAGTTCCTAAATCTGTTAATAGCACTAGTTTTTCACTAACGAGGCTCTAACGACCGAGTAAGGGCGGAATAACCCTTACCTTTTGCCATGAGCACATCCACCTTCTCACGAAGAGTGCGGTAAAAATAACCTACCGCACACAAAGGTTGCTTTTGGAATCGTTTGGTTACCCCATCGTCGCAGTCTCCTTCTGTGCCATGGGACCACACCACTCGCCTTCCGCAACCGAGCTGGTCAGTTGCATACCTGCTCCAGCTAAAACTTCAAATGCAGCTTCGTTTTCAGTCAATTAAGGCTTTAAAAAAATGATGGAGCGTTCAAGTGGGACAAAATCATCCGGAGGTAAAATACCCTCCCGATCGGATCTCCGGGGGAGGGTGCTCACAGGGCCACCTCATCGAATGTCGAAAAAACACCGACAAGTTAAATCCAACAAAACTAATTCTTTCATCTACGGCGCTTGGAATGTTCGTACTTTGAACGACAGCACTCGCACCGATCGGCCTGAAAGAAGAACTGCTCTAATAGATAGAGAACTTCACCGACTCAATGTTGACGTTGCAGCTCTCAGTGAAACTCGATTTTTGGAGGAAGGCTCTCTCACAGAAAAGTACTACACCTTCTATTGGAAAGGTCTTCCCACCAATTCAAGAAGACGACATGGAGTAGGATTTGCCGTTCGGAATCAACTTGTATCCAACTTAACACAAGTACCACAAGGCCTATCCGAGCGTCTAATGCTGCTACGCTATGAGCTAGCAGATGGCAACGCGGTAAATCTAATAAGCGCCTACGCTCCCACTCTGGATGCAAGTCACGAAACCAAGGAAAGCTTCTATCAACAGCTGGAAGAAACCCTCTGTCGAATACCTAAAACGGAACGACTCGTTATTCTTGGCGATTTTAACGCTAGAGTAGGGAGAGATGCAGACACCTGGCCAGGCATCATAGGCAAGAACGGTTTGGGCAACATGAACGCTAACGGTCAACTACTCCTAACTAAATGCGCCGAACATGATCTAGTTATAACAAACACCATTTTCCGACAAAAGGATAAATTTAAAGGCACCTGGCGTCACCCCAGATCAGGTCACTGGCATCTACTGGACTATGTTATCGTACGTAGGAAGCATCTCAAGGACATCCAAATTACAAAGGCGCGCATTGATAGCGAATGTTGGACCGATCATCGTCCTGTTGTCTCTAAAATGAAAATTGTTATGAGACCCAAACACCCAAGAACTCAAGTAAAACGTAGATTCCGTCTCTGTATTAGTAAATTGCGTGACCAACAAACCGTCGAACAGCTAAAGCAAAAAGTTCAAGAGAATTTGAGTGCACTAGAAGAAACGAATTCTGTAGATGTCGCTGCTACCTGGACACAAATTAAAGACAGTTTAAAAAGTGCGAGTGAGGAAATTCTTGGCACTGCAGCAAGTAAAAAATAGGAGGACTGGTTCAATGATAATGAAGCTTTTATACAAGAACTTCTTGACCGCAAACATATTGCCTTCCAAAACGCTATCAACCACCCCAACGACTCATCAAAAGCAGAAGCTTTTACCCAATCTAAGTATGAAACGCAACGCGAAATCAGAAGAATAAAGAACGAGTGGTGGGCAAGCAAGGCCAGAGAAATTCAAAGGTACGCCGATTCACATGACTACAGGAATTTCTTTCAAGGAGTAAAAGCAGTGTACGGCCCCAGTCGGAAAAATATGTGCCCTATTAAAGATTTAAATGGAAATCTCCTCAAAGAAGACCAGGAAATAAGAGCCCGATGGAAAGAACACTACTCTAACATTCTTAACCAGCAAAGTCAAGCCGATCACGATATTATAAATCTTATCCCTCAATATGACACCTTCGAAGACTTAGATAAACCACTAACAACGGAAGAGATCTTAACCGCCATTGGGCAGCTAAAAAATAACAAATCTCCCGGCGCCGACTCACTCCCAGCTGAGATCTTTAAAGCTGTGTCGTCAGAGCTCATACCCTACCTCAAAAAACTGTTTGCTGTCGTGTGGGAAAGTGGTCAAGCTCCGCAGGAGTTTCGTGATACACTTTTAATCAACCTCTTCAAAAACAAAGGGAGCGCTGCGGACTGTGGAAATTACAGGGGTATAGCTCTCCTGGCTGTTGGAGGGAAGATACTCACTAAAGCGATGGCAAATAGGTTAACACCTGTTATGGAAAAGTTACTTCCACTCTGTGTTTCACAGAGTGGCTTTAGACCAAACCGAGGCACATCGGATTTAATCTTCACACTTAAACAGCTTCAAGAAAAAGCACTCGAATATCAAGGAGAAATTCACATGGCCTTCATTGATTTAGCCAAGGCGTTTGACTCGGTGGACAGGGAAGTGCTCTGGAAAATTATGTTCCACCTAGGTATCCCTAGAAAATTTGTGGAAATATGTCGCAGTCTACATACAAACAACAACGCCCAGGTTATGTATAATAATGAGACAACCGAACCTTTCCAAACACTCACTGGAGTTAGGCAGGGATGTGTCCTGGCACCCCTACTCTTTAATTTGTTTACCACTGCTCTAACAATTATTGTTGACAACAAACTGACAGTCAGAGGAATAGGTCTCAGATACCGTTTTGATGGCGGTCTCTTTAACATAGGGTGCTTTAGAGCTTTCACGAAGACACGCACACGATTCATTTGTGATCTCCAGTATGCGGATGACTGTGCACTTTTAGCCTCTACGCCGGAAGAGCTTCAAGAACTTTTAGATGTGTATGCCCAGAGCTATGATTCCTTGGGACTTAAAATCAACATTGGAAAGACTAAGATTATGTCAACTCCTCATCAAGTGAACCAAATAAACATTACACTTAACGGAAATTCTCTTGAAGTGGTGGATCAGTTCAATTACTTAGGCAACGTTGTTAATGACAAAGCAAACATGGACAGCGAGATTCGCAATAGAATTAACGCTGCATCTAGAGCACTCTGGGGACTTAGAGAGAGAGTATTTGACAACCACGACCTTGCTTTGTCAACGAAAATGGCTGTCTACAGAGCAGTTGTCATTCCAACACTGCTATATGGATGTGAAAGCTGGGTCACTTACCGTCGTCATGTGAAAGAATTAGAACGTTTTCAGCAAAGACACCTCAGAAGTATGATGAAAATCCGTTGGTTCCATCACATATCAAACGTGGAAGTACTTAGAAGAGCAAACAGCCTTCCAATTGAGGTGCTTATTTCAAGAGTACGCCTAAGATGGGCAGGTCACGTTCATCGTATGCATGATAACCGCCTTCCTAAATGTACACTTTATGGTGAATTGCTAAGCGGTAGAAGAAAGCGTGGCGGTCAACGAAAGAGGTTCAAAGACGCTCTCCATGAAAATCTAAAATCCTGCGGTATTGCAGACGACCAATGGGAACAACTTGCAGCGGACAGAACCGAATGGCGAGGGGTTGTGGCCAGCTATCAAGGAGATGTTGCTGCAAGAAGGCCGAATCCAAGACCTAACCAGGTCTATGTTTGTCCTGACTGCGGTCGACATGTGCTCTCCCGAATTGGCCTCTATAGCCATAGTCGTGTGCACCGTAGATGAATGGGAATTACAATAGACTACACGTTTAATTTGTTTTTTATTGTACACAATTTATCGACTGTAACATTTTTATACTCGGACTCGAGTAACGGCTAATAATAATAATAATAATAGCAGAATGGGTGATATCTTCTACTGCCCTACTCCTAGATCAAATGTGCAACTTAATTCTCCTTTATTTAAAATGTTAATTCTTTATAATAGCATTTGTAACAAAGAAATTGATATCTTCTATTGTAAAAGGGATAAATTTAAAAATGACCTAAACACCATTTTAATCTGATTATTAAATTGTAATACCTATTGAGGTAACTTTGTTCTTAATTTGTGATGATGTTTCTTGTATGTATTTTATGGGTACAGTGCCTGTGGTTGTCATGGGCATTGTTTTGTTCATTAATTGGTGTATACTGTTGTACAATAAAGTCTATTTATTTATTTATTTATTTAAATCCAAAAGACGCACCTGAAGCAACCAGAAAGATTAAAAATGATCTTTCCTTAATTAATAACTGGTCTAGGCAGAACTCATTGGTACTCAATCCTAAAAAGAGTAAATGCATTACTTTTGGCACTAGTATTACCTTGCAGGCAACAGACAATTTTGAAGTATCAATTGGTTCTGATGCAATTCCTCACGTCACCTCCATACGGAACCTGGGATTTGTCATGAATAATGACTTAAAATTTACCACGTTCGTTATGTCTGTCAAAAGCTTACAACTCCTTAAAAGTCTTTCGCCTTTCAGAAACCTTCTAGATCAAAAAACTAAAATAATGTTAACATATCGTTAATTCTCTCTCACTTTAATTATGCTGACGTAGTATATGGACCTTGTCTTACTCAAGAAGATAAATATCGTCTTCAAAAAATGCAAAACCACACAGTCAGATTCATAACATAAAAGATCTTCAAATACTCAAACTAGAGGACCGACGTCTACTCCACACTGTCATATTTGTTAACATTATTTCTCATAAGTTCCCTACGTACCTATTTTCTAAAATAGAAAAATGAAGTGACGTACATGCAAGAGACTTAAGACGAACTGATACAATTCTTTCAATTCCTCACCATTCTACAGCTGCATTCCGCAATTCATTTACTTTTTTAGCTCCATGTTGCTATAATAACCTACCAGTTGAACTTCCCTGTATTAGTTCTGCTACACTAAAACTTAAACTGAAGTCCCAACTCCTAAATGAGAAACTGTCATTTTTAGATCACTAATTTGAATGTACATTTTGTGCTGCGCTATATTTTAATCTTTATTCTATGTATGTTTGTAATAATTCTAACTTTGTGTAATTTTATTTCTTATTCTTCTGGCATTAGGGTTATGTTTAATATCAGTTTCTGTATCTAATCTTTTTGTGCAAATGTATTGGATATATTGTACAATAAATATATTATTATTATTATTCCTCGCATTGGCATGTTGAAGAATGCATAATAGTTTTCTATTACACCAATTCTATTCTATTAAACAATTACGGATTTCAGGAACATTGGACGAGTTTGATATACAAAGGTTTAGATTGTGAGATGCACAATGCACATACGGGGCGGCCGGGAATTTCTCTGTTACTATTGTTTGTACACCTTTTATGTGACCGGACATTGCCGCGGCACCATCATATCCTTGACCACAAAGGTACTTTAGGTTTATACCAAATTTCTCCAAGGATTCCAGAATGCTTGTGAAGCTAATGCTGCATCAGTCATACTTGTCATTTCTATAAACTGTAGAAAATTTTCGTAGATTGTATCATTATGAACATATCTTATGCATAAAGTTAATTGCTCTTTGTTTGAAATGTCTGCAGTTTCATCTGCTAACATAACAAATGCTTTGCCACGTTCACCTCGGCTACAAGTTGTTTCAAAATAATATCATTGCATGCTTCTATAATTTGGTTTTGTATGTTCTAGGTTAAGTAAGTTGCATTAGCACCTGTTGTTTCCAAATGTTCTTTTAGAATTTGGTCATCCGCGTTGTCTAAAATTTAACAAATTTTTAAAGTTGCTCCGTTTCAAACCTTCATTTATTATTTACATTTTATTGCTGCTATCGAATTTAATACTAGTTGGTATTAGGAAAAAGGAACTCAATTTTAATTTTATTATGGTGTTTATTATAGGGGTATTTCTAAATATGGGTTAGGGTTTACTTTATTTCTATAATATTAAAAAAGAGGACTTAAACAACCTTTACATTATTTATTGGTTTACTACTAACTTACCTCTGATTCTTTCTGTCAGTTTTCGGTTCTAATCTAAATTTTCAAAATGCAGGGTGAGACGAATGGAACATGTACCAGACACGGATTTCACCACAATACAATGTCTCAAGTAAACTAAACTGACTGTGACTGTTTATGCTGTTTGACCGTGATGGGCACTGAGTGCAATGCCCAATGCAATTATTGTTAGATGTTTTCTTAACCGCCTCTCAAGTTACCGAAGTAACCCCCTGGAAGATCTCAAGGATTTTGTGCTAGGTAAAGAGCGACGAGGCCCTACAGTTTAATGTGGACTCCGAACCACTTTTGGGGCAATTTTTTTAATGTAAAATTGTTTCGCCTTGCGGGAATCGAACCCATTTTGCTAGGAAACTCAGATACGATTCTACTCTGCGCTTTGAATGTGAGAATGCGACCAGTTGCGAGCAGATTCCTCTAATAGATAATAACATCGGTATAAATTACAAAATATTTATTTCAACGGATAATTTTATCCTGCATTGTACTGATCGTGATTATGTATCTTTAATTAATAGTTAAAGGAAGATTGCAGCCAGGGGTTCCAGGCCCCCTGGCTGCGTGCGTGTGTGTGGGCATAATACAAGATTTCAAAAGCATACGTGTACATGCACACGCACACAACCCTTATATAGATAAAATTTAATACTAAAAACACTAATTATCGCTTTGTATATTTATAAACACAGATACAATGATAATTAAGGAATGACTAGTGCACAAAAACAAATTATTTGATTTATACATATTGAAAACTCTGAAGTAAAATATATATGTATATATATATATATATATATATTTATATATATATATGTATATATATATATATATATATATATATATATATATATATATATATATATATATATTTATATATATATATGTATATATATATATATTATTACACTCTATCGCCTGTTATATTGTTTTCAATTTGGGGATTTGCCAAAGGATCTAACTCAGCAAACAAACTTAACCATGACACATGGTTTTCATTCCGAGCTATAATTTTGTCTGTACTTTTGTCATCCTTTCCATTATAAGCATCCCCTTTATTAAAATTTGATTCAGAAAAATTGAAAGAGCCCTCTTGTAGTAGTTTTGAGGGCATAAAATTACCTCCAAAGAAATCAAAATTTGTAGTCCAATTAAGATCCAGTAAAGCAGAGCTTGGTTTTGAACTATCGACTTTTGAATGAGGCACTTGGTCCATTTCTGATATGGAGAAGTCTTCACACAAAAGGTTAGAAGCTTCTAATGGTTCAGATGGATCAGAATTGTTCCTAAAAAAAGAAAAAGTACAAGATAAAACATATTACAAAACAGAGTATGATATTTATTACATAAATGTATTATTTATTTATTCTGAAATATAAAAATATCCTGTGATGTAATTATCAAATATATGTAATTGTGTATGTACTGTCTCCTTCCTCTTCAATAATTTAAATCCAATTGCTTAAGTTTTTTTTTTAATTGTGTTGTAAATACGCGGCTTTGTAGGTTAAATTTTATCCCTACTTTTATTATTGACTTGTCTATAAAATTTTATATTTTCATAAGACAAATAAATTATTATTTTTTACTTCTCAAATTTGTGAAATAAAATTTAAGGCCAGTAGAATTTTAAAACATAAATATTAAATAGAAGATATATTATACCAAAAGCCACTGATTTGTTTTTAATTGTCTGACTTGCATCGTCTAGTCCTGTTTAAGAATACCTATCCTAAGCTGAATCCGAGTTCGTGCCATGGGGGCATTTTCATATAAGGATTATTTTACAATTTATTATTATTATTATTATTGCAATTACAATTTGCAAATTACAAATTGCAAATTACAATACAAAATAATAGAATTAAAAAAAATAAAAATTTAAGGTGCACCTAGGTGAGTAAACACCTGTATGTGCAATATTAGACAGAATATCGTATATCCAATTACATTATTATTCAGATTATTTAAAGTAAGCAGGAATAGGAGAAAATAATAGAGGAGTTGAAGATGAAGAGAGTAAAATAGTGTAAGAAATAGTTACAAATTTTTATAAGAGGTTATTAATGTAGTCCCTATTTTGATATATAAAAGTTTTAGATTTTTTAACAAAAAAATTGTATTTAGTTATTGTTCTTATTTCATGAGGCAAGATGTTATAAATTTTTGGTGCTAAGATTGAAGCAAAGCGTTGGTTGGCATCGTATTTTCTAAATGGTATAACCATCATATTGTTAACATTTTGTCTGGTTTGATAACAGTGGTTTACAAAATTTTTGTTTATCGATTTAAAGTAAAATATATAAATATTGAGATAATATAAACATCGGACATTTAGTATTGATTCATTATATAGAAGGTTACTTGAGTACAGTCTATCTTTGAAGAAGATAATTCACAAAATATAGTTTTGGACCACATTCAATTGTTTTAAAGCATTGTTATAGAGCCCCCCCAAACAATGATACCATATCTAAGTAGTGCTTCCACTAAAGACTTGTATATTTGAATTAACAATTTTTTAGGTAAAATATTACGTATTAAGTAGAACTTATGAATTAAACGCCTAATTTTGTTGGATAAATCATGTATATGGTCGGTCCATTTTAAATTCTTGTCAATTGTGATGCCTAGATATTTTATAGAGTTAGTTTCTTTAATAGTAAGGTCAGATTCGTTTAATTTAATGTAATTAAAATTCGGTCTATTTGCATCTGTTATAGAGTACCCAGTGTAGAATGTTTTATCAGAATTTAAAGTTAATTTATTTTGGTCAAGCCAACATTTGATTCTTTCTAATCCTTTTATCATCTTATTTTTCACATTTTCCCATGTTTTATCCTCATAGAATAAAACAGTATCATCTGCATATGAAATTGAGGTGCCATTTATATTTAAATTCAGCAGTGAATTTATCTATATATATTAAAATCGTACAGGTGCGAGCCCCTTGCGCTATGCGATTTTGCTGGCGGATATTCTCCGGTTTGCGGCGGAGCCCGAGGTCGAGAGCGGGACGAGCGGAAGCGGGAGGCGGAACTACGTCCTAAGTTTATATTGGCGACGCGCGTATTTCGGGGTAGATATTTTTAATTAGGCTAATAATGTCGGCTATCTCTTTCCCCACACGCTTTTACGACCCTCAAAATGAATTTGCGTCGCTCCTTTTTGATGACGTAGATGCCCGCTTATTTTGGTAAACGTCAAAAATTTCCGTTTTTTCCCCGTTCCTGGCGGCCTTAAAATTCGATTTTGCCGGTGGGATTTACGATTTGCTTTCATTGCCATTCATGTCCTTTCCATATCGACAACGTGCGGCCGTCTGCGGGGTGTTTTTCGCCAGATATGAGCTTTTAAAGATTGCATGTTTGGTGTTTTTTCGCGATTCCGGCGAAGTATGTACATTTTCGGTTTTCCTTGAATAACTTCTAGACCGCTGGAAATTTTTTAAAAATAAAAACTCCCAAAGGACAAGATTATTTAATGAGGAATCGTTTCCATTTTTCAGATCTCACCTTCGACGAGTCGTTTTCGAGCTAGAACGTTTTGAAAGAAACGACGTCGGGTAGCCAAAATACGTAGCGTTTTCGTTAAAAACCGAATATCTCGCCAAATAGGCCTTTTTCGGCCAAAATGTTCTAACGAAAATATAAAGAAATAAATTATCTACCGCTATGCAGAGTTTCATTTCTCTACTATAAATATTAAGAAGGTTGTGGCCTTTAGAAAATGCGACTTTATAGTTAAACCGAACATTTTGTTGCCGTCAAATAATTTCTTCTGAATCTCATGATGTACGTGAAACATTTCGTTAAGGCGACACGCTGGTCGAGCGGTTATAGTCGATGCTTTCCAAGCAATAGGTCCCCGGTTCCATCCTCCAAAGTTGTACAACCTGTACGTCTCCGACTTCCCAGAGTTCCCGAATACGAAGCTGGCCAAGTACGCCGACGACACGGCCATGTACGCGCATTCGCATAACGCCCAAGCAGCGAACATGCCGTTTCACTGAAAACAAAATCCTAACACCAATCTCGATCCGGGGAAACAAAATTCCAACCAAGAGGTGCGTGAAGTACTTGGGGGTCAGACTGGACCAACGACTGACGTTTAACACACATATAAATGAGACCGTACGGACGGTCTACTCCCTGTCCAGGAGTCTGTATCCACTCATGGTCAGGGGTAGCAGACTTAACCGACAAAATAAAAAATTGTACACGATGGTGGTCAGGCCATCCATCACATACGCGGCGCCGGTGTGGTGCAGCATACCGGTCACTACAATGAGAAAACTAAAAGTGTTAGAACACAAATTTATGCGCCTCATCTCTAATTCTGGAAGGTACACCTCCCTCAGAGACCTATACGCACTTTGTCACGACATAACCCCAATAACGGACTACGTCCAGGATATCTCCCAGAAATTCTACTCTTTCAAACTGGGCGATAGTCCACTAACAAGAAACATAACACAAATTAGACAGCATAATGCCCCATTTCGGATTAAACACACCCTACCGTACCAGACGTTACCGATCTTCCGGCAACCTCTGTAGCCAAACTTCAACAACTATAACTTTGGCTTACCCTATCCACCTTACTGATATTTCATACCTTTACATCTTTAAATCTTTCCTGTCCCCCTCTTACTTTCTGTTTGTTTCTTTTTGTCTCGTTTGTTTCTCGTTGTCTCTTTTTGTATTTTTGTCTCTAAATTCATTTTCCATCAAAATTTTATAACAAAATCAAAGTTTTCCGAAAACCAAAATTTTTTTTAAAAACCAAAGTTTAGGCCAGCCTATGCGCAGCCTGGCATTTGCACGTCTCGCAGATGGTTCCTCATCCAGATTGAGGTACCAGCGTCAACACCCAAATTAGAAACAGTGAAGTGCGCGAGCAACCTTATAAAAGTGTAATTTTAAGTTTTGTTAAATCTGTTTTTTTAGATGTTTGTAAATTTTATCACCTTTTTTAATCTGCATTATGCAGAAGGAGCCTAGGTATAAGTTTTAATTGTTTTAAAACCGAACCAGGCCTAGTCCGCCCGGTCCTGCAATCCGCCACAGCGAATAACGCAGTGGTTGCACGGTCGGTCCCGGGTTAGGCCTTGGGGAGGTAATTATTGTATAAGTTACTGTTAAATAAAGAAGTTTTGAATTGAATTGGTTCCATCCTCACACACAGCTACTTTTTTTTTTGTGTAGATCTAAAATTTTGTCTGTATAATGATTTCAAAAACATTTTAGGCGATATACCGTTTTTGGGAAGATTAGCTGTGATTGACCGATTTCATATCCATTCTACTATAGACTGTACGGCAAACGGCAAATTTACGCAAGGGAGTAGAAAAAAATTTAAATAGATTTTCCTCATCTTTCATTACATTTTATACATATTTCTTTCATGAATTTGTATCTCGAACGATTCGGGGAACGTCGTTTCAATATTTTATAACGCATACGAATTTAAAATATATGTTCGGTTAATATTGTAAAATAAAATACTGAAAAATGAAAAACTGAAAAATAAAAAACTGAAGAATGAAAAACTGAAAAATGAAAAACTAAAAAATGAAAACCTGAAAAATAATTTTATGACGTACATTCAAAGATAATTTCTTAGAATTTTGACCCTAATCGGCGGACAGATCTTAGAACTTTTGAGCCGCATATAGTGACGTGAGGCCGGAGGCCGAACTCAGCGATGCCGTAGGCATCGCCGCACTCCGCGAGGAGCTCGAAATGGCCGGAGGCCATTTCTAGTATAAGTAAAAAAAAGAATTGGACCGAGTACCGTCCCTTGTGGTATACCAATCTTAATATCCAGAGGGTCATTAAATATGTTTCTAATTTTAACCATTTGTTTCCTATCAGCTAAATAATTCTTGAAGACTTCCAACACTGTACCCCTGATACCATTATGCTCAAGAGTATCAATGAGCATTGTATGGGGTACAGTGTCGAAGGCCTTTGCTAGATCTAAAAAGACTGCAATGCCCTTTTGGTTATTATCGAGGCAATTTTTTATATTATTTATGAGTTTGAACATAGCATCATTTGTACTGATCCCTTTCATAAACCCGAATTGGTTATCATTTAATAAATTGGTTGAAGTAAGATAATCAAGTAACCTTTTTTTTAGGCACTTTTCAAATATCTTTGCAAATGTAGAAATAACACTGATTGGACGATAGTTTGTAATATTAGCTTTGCAGCCCTTTTGAAATATTGGTGTTACAATCGACATCTTAAATGAAGAGGGAACTTTGCCTGTTACAAAAATAAGATTTATAATATGAACTAGAGGATCAAGAATGTATATATATGGAACTTTTTAATAAGTTTTGATGTTATGCCATCTATACCTGGTGCACTATTATTTTTTAAAGCGTTGATATGCATAATTAATTCATTACTCGATACCGGATTTAAGGCCATAGAATTCATTAAGTTAGGATAAACTATATTAACTTTAGAAATAGGTTCCTTTATCACTGAAGCCATGTTCACGCCTATATTTACAAAATAATTACTGCAAAAATTTGCCATTTCAGTATCATTTGGGAATTGTGTGTTATTATTATCAAGAATGGTTAAATTGTTGTTAGTTTTATTTTTAGTTTCATTGGCAGCGTCAGAGATTTTCTCATAAATTTTTTTTATATTCTTAAGGTTTTCATTAATTTGGTTAGTGTAATAGCTGTTTTTTGCCTTTTGTATGATTCTATTGAGTCTGTTTCTATAATTTTTATACTCTTGAAGTAAGTTAATATTGTTTTTATTTCTTAAAACTAGTGTTTTTAGTTTATCTCTATGCTTAATTGACTCGATTATGCCATTTGTAATCCATGGTTTAAGTTTCTTGTATTTCCTACATGGTACTGATTTGGTGGTGGTACAAACTTCATGTAAGGACATAAAAATATCAATAAATTTTTGGTAGGCCAATTCAGGATCACTTAATGAAATAATATTATCCCATTGTAATGAACTAATCATATTTTCAAATTTTTTATCATCAAATTTGGTAATGCTTTTTTGTTCAATACCTTTTTTATCATTACTATTTTCATCAAGACTAACATTTAAGTAGATCGGGAAGTGGTCAGTAATATCTGTATCTATAACCAATGCATCGAGTAATAAATTGCTCATTTCAACATTCTTTCTTATGAAAATATGATCAATACAAGAGCTACTGTCCGGAGTTACTCTAGTATATGAATTTATGTATGGCTTGAAACCAAAAAAACTCAACATAGACAAGTAACTATTAATTGAAGCCCGTGTGGGGTTAAGTATATCAAAATTTATGTCTCCTATGAATATATCTATTCTATTACTTTTTAATTTGGTGAAATAGGCTTCTAGATCGGCCAAGAACAAGTTATCAGTTATGGAGGGAGATCTGTAACAAGGCATGATTGAAAATTCTATGTTAAATTTTTTGAAGGTGATATCAGTTATCGTTACATTGGTTAAGGGTAGAACAGTATGATTTATCTTATAGTTAATATAGTCTCTAATAAATATAAGTATTCCATAATTTTGATTGATCATGCTATTATTATAAAGAGCCAAGAATTGTAAAATTATTTATATTGGAAATGCACCGAGTTTCACCAAAAATTATTACATCCAAATTTTTCATTTGAAAGGTTTCAAGGAAGGTTAAAAACATATCAAAATTTTTTTGGGCACTTCTAATGTTTATGTGAAGAATCTTAAGTATATTATTTTTAGGGGCTATATTAGTACAAAATTTATTATAACCGAATATATCATATCTTAGGTCTATATTTTTTGAAGCATTAATTTCCTCATTTTCAATTGCATTTAATATGTTTAGTTCAGCAATATCCATGAAATTAACTAAATATGAATATTAAAAAGTAATAGCAAAAAAAGGAAACTATATATATACTAAGGTCAACAAAAATAGAGGAACAACCTATGTTTATTTCACTCTATATAGTTTATCTTGCTCTTGAGCACATCTATGTGGAATTTTAGTACTGGGCATTCAGGACTGTTGTTTTGATGGTCAGTGGCGTACTTAGTATTGTATTTTTCATTGTATAATTCACAATTTTTACAGAATTTTTTTTTGTTTACAGCACATACTTTCTTCATGTTCTTCTGAGCATATAGGGCATACTATTTTATTCCTGCATTCACTTTTTTTATGAAAATATCCCTGACAGTTATAACATTTTGGTATACTTAAATCTTCGTAGACCATGTATCTTTCCCAGCCTAAGCATATTTTTGTAAAATTCATTATCTGGTGAAATACATTAGGGGTACAGTCACATATAATCGTTTTTGTTCCGTTTCTGTTTTTACGAATAAAATTTACTTTAACCTCACCTGTTAAGTTATTTTGTTTTTTTAGATAGTTTTCAATTTCTTCCTGTGTATATTCTTGGGTAACTTTTACAATTTTTATTCGTGGTTGTCGTAATTTGCTCAGTTCAATATCGTATTTATTTTTTAATTTATTATCAAGGGCCTGTTTTAGAATTTCTAATTCACTTTTCGTTTGACATTTAATTATCATATTACCAAGCTTTGTTGGCTTTATATCAGCAATACCAATTTTAAGTTCAGCAGGATGGATATTTAAATCTATGTCTCTCTTAGTTTGCTCTGATGATTGTTGTTTTTTTGGCTTAACGATTATCTTTGGAATATTGGTTTTCATTGTATTGGTAATCGGAATTTTTTGCTGTAAAACATTGGCATAAGAAATATTCTTGGTTTTTTCTACATTTTCAATTTTTTCTTTTAGTAAATTAATTATAGTTTCTTGATCACTTATAATTTTCTCTTTGTCAGTTATTGTTTTCTGTAAGATCTCTATTAGTTCAAAGTTTCTACATTTTTTGCAATTAAATTTCAGTTTTCAATTTTTTATATCCTTTGTTGGTTGCTTAATAACATTACATATTGAACATTCCATTTTAGATTAATTTTCATTTTTCCATGTAAACCCCATTCAAATTTACTGCACTGAAAAGTGATAGAAGCACACACCTATTACTTATCCACCCTGTAGATGTTTTATCTTCCACACTTTTTTTTTTATGTGGATAAGGAATTAGAATTAGTAAATAACACTTTACAACAATTAATTGTTGTATTATATTTAGCACTTTTAAGTAACTAATTATTACAACTTGTAGCTTGCAAGTTCTTCTACGTGTTAATACAAAAATCACTTATACTTTCAAATTAATGCACTTGTAAACAGATAAATTATTGGAGCCTAATTCTATATATCTATATGACTATGACTTTCTGGAAATCAATATATTTGGTGTCTGAGAGCCACTTTCACAAAGCTCTGAAACGCTTGCATACTATACTCGAAAACACTTCACGTGCGTTTCGCTAAGCATGTTGGAATCATTGGGAGACAATTAAAACTGAACATCAGTTTTAGTCATAGCCTGATGGTGTTCAAGTGTTTTGTGAAAGTGGTTCTCAGACAATAAGCACATTGACTTTTATAAAATATTCCTCATGGGGAAAATTCATCTAAAATTGACATTCTTTGTAAGTAGGTAAAACCAAATGTTTTCAAGGGATCAAATAGTGAATGATATATGTCCACTCACCATTTCAAACATATTATGTTGAATATAAAAATAAAGTTATAGAGCATTCTTAAAATATAATTTATTCAAATATTTTATTACAAGGAAATTTTATATCTTTAACTTATTAAGATGTACATAAAGTTAGTAAAACAATTTGCTCGAATCAAAGAAGTAACCGACTGATAATTTGCCGTAAATTAAACGTGAAAAAAGAAAATTTGCCGTTCTTTATTTTTTAAAAATATTTTATGTTTTGCCAACTTTATATAAAGTTAGGAAAACAATTAATGCAATTATTGTTAAAAATTATTTTAAACAACCATGTGCATATTAGGAATTTTCTGTTAATTTGTCGTGACAGAATGGCTACGCTCGCTCAAAATTCATCTACACTTTTTCTTCTTCATCTTAATGGCAACTATTCATTAATAAATAGCGAATGTCATTGTTCATGAAAGTTCCTAAAAAATGTATAACGCCTCAATTACGGGGACCTACAATGAATCCATTCAACGAAATGATGAAATCATCTATATATTTGGGGACACAATATCGAACCCTATCGAACCCTAACTGCAACTAATTAATTTGGCCCACACGGCAAATTCCCATAACGGATTCGAATCAAAAACATGCAAACCTACCCTCCAGTCGGGAGTGTTTTGCCAGAAAATACGAAAAATGTACATCTTCGCGAATAATCCGCAGAATTCTGCCACGGCAAAATCTGCAATGCCGCAACTAATTCATTTGGCCCACACGGAAGAATTCCCATAACGAATGCGAAACAAAAACATGCAACCCTACCCTCTAATCGGGAGTGTTTTGCCATAAAATATTTATGTGAAAGTTTCCTCGTCTAGGAATTAAAAAAAATTGTAACGCCATCGATAGAAATTCTTCCAACCACAATTCATACAAACGATCATACTTAAGCGAATTCGAAGTAAGCAACCTTACCTTCTTATCAGGGGTATTCTACCAAAAACCACTAACAATCAATATTTACGAAAAATGTACATTTTCACGTATAATTCGCGAAATTTTGCCGCGGCAAAATCTGCAATACCACAACTAATTCACTTGGCCCACACAGCAAATTCCCATAACGAATTCGAATCAAAAACATGCAACCCTACCCTACAATCGGGGGTGTTTTGCCAGAAAATACGAAAAATGTACATCTTCGCGAATAATTCGCGGAATTCTGCCACGGCAAAATCTGCAATGCTGCAACTAATTCACTTGGTCCACATGGCAAATTCCCATAACGAGTTCGAATCAAAAACATGGAACCCTACCCTACAATCGGGAGTGTTTTGCAAGAAAATACCAAAAATGTACATCTTCGCGAATAATCCGCAGAATTCTGCCACGGCAAAATATGCAATGCCGCAACTAATTCATTTGGCCCACACGGCAAATCCCCATAACGAATTCGAAACAAAAACATGCAACCCTACCCTCTAATCGGGAGTGTTTTGCCATAAAATATTTATGTGAAAGTTTCCTCGTCCAGGAATTTTAAAAAATTGTAATGCCATCGATAGAAATTCTTCCAACCACAATTCATACAAACGATCATACTCAAGCGAACTCGAAGTAAGCAACCTTACCTTCTTATCAGGGGTATTCTACCAAAAACCACTAACAATCAATATTTACGAAAAATGTACATTTTCACGTATAATTCGCGAAATTTTGCCGCGGCAAAATCTGCAATACCACAACTAATTCACTTGGCCCACACAGCAAATTCCCATAACGAATTCGAATCAAAAACATGCAACCCTACCCTACAATCGGGAGTCTTTTTCTAGAAAATATGAAAATGTACATCTTCGCGAGTAATTCGCGGAATTCTGCCACGGCAAAATCTGCAATGCTGCAACTAATTCACTTGGTCCACACGGCAAATTCCCATAATGAATTCAAATCAAAAACATGCAAATCTACCCTCCAATCGGGAGTGTTATGCCAGAAAATACGAAAAATGTACGTCTTCGCGAATAATTCGCAGAATTCTGCCACGGCAAAATCTGCAATGCCGCAACTAATTCATTTGGTCCTCACGGCAATTCCCATAATGAGTTCGAATCAAAAACACGGAACCCTACCCTACAATCGGGAGTGTTTTGCCAGAAAATACCAAAAATGTACATCTTCGCGAATAATTCGTGGAATTCTGCAACGACAAAATCTGCAATGCTACAAATAATTAATTTGGCCCACACGGCAAATTCCCATAACGAATTCGAATCAAAAACATGCAAACCTACCCTCCAATCGGGAGTGTTTTGCCAGAAAATACGAAAAATGTACATCTTCGCGAATAATCCGCAGAATTCTGCCACGGCAAAATCTGCAATGCCGAACTAATTCATTTGGCCCACACGGCAAATTCCCATAATGAATTCGAAACAAAAACATGCAACCCTACCCTGTAATCGGGAGTGTTTTGCCATAAAATATGAAAAATGTACATCTTCGTCAATACTTCGTGGAATTTTGCCGCAGCAAAATCTGTAATGCTACAACTAATTCACTTGGCCCACACGATTCCCATAATGAATTCGAATCAAGAACATGCAACCTTATCCTCCAATCGGGAGTTTTTTGCCATAAAACATGAAAAATGTACATCTTCGTCAATAATACGCAGAATTTTGCCACGGCAAAATCTGCAATGCTGCAACTAATTCGCTCGGCACACACGTCCAATTCCTATAATAAGTTCGAATCAAAAACATGCAACCCTACTCTACAATCGGGGATGTTTTGCCAGAAAATACGAAAAATGTTCATCTTCGCGAATAATTCATGGAATTTTGCCACGGCAAAATCTGCAATGCTACAATTAATTCATTTGGCCCACACAGCCAATTCCCATAACGAATTCGAATCAAAAACACGCAACATTACCATACAATCGGGAGTGTTTTGCCAGAAATTACGAAAAACGTCCATCTTGTAATTTAATTATGTGTAGGCAAAGAACACAAGAGGTGGGTTTGATATTGTGCCCAATTACATTTTTGCTATTTATTAATGAATAATTGCCATTAACTCGGGAAGAAAAAGGACAGATGAATTTTGAGCATAGCTATTCTGTCAAGGCAAATTAACGGCAAATTTCTAACATGCGTTTAAAATAATTTTTAACAACAATTGCATTAGCTGATTTGCTAAGTTACATTTTTCATATTTTATGGCAAAACACCCAGGGGTGCATGTTTTTGATTCGAATTCGTTATGGGAATTTGCCGTGTGGGCCAAATGAATTAGTTGCGGTATTGCAGATTTTGCCGTAGCAGAATTCCGCGAATTACTCGCGAAGATGTACATTTTTCGTATTTTCTGGCAAAACACTCCCTATTGTAGGGTATGCATGTTTTTGATTTGAACTTGTTATGGGAATTTGCCGTGTGGGCCAAATGAATTAGTTGCGGTATTGCAGATTTTGCCGTAGCAGAATTCCGCGAATTACTCGCGAAGATGTACATTTTTCGTATTTTCTGGCAAAACACTCCCGATTGGACAGTAGGTTTGGTTTGCATGTTCCACAGGGGTCCATCCTTGGCCCCTGTTGTTTATTATTTTTATAAACGATATTGTAGATGTGTTGGATGTGAATTGTCTTATTTATGCGGATGATTTAAAGATTTATGATAACGTTAACAGCCTCAATGATTGTCTGCATCTTCAAAGGAACTTAGACAGTGTAAAAGTTTGGTGTCAGGAAAACAAGTTGTCATTAAATGTCAGCAAATGCAATGTCATGTCTTTTTCTATAAAATCCACGCATATAAGTTTTGATTACAACCTAAATAATGTCAATCTGAACCGCCCTTCCACCTTTCACGATCTTGGCGTAATTTTTTATACCAAGCTTTCTTTTGCCGCTCACGTTGACACCATTACCTTAGAAGTCAGTAAGACGTATGGGTTTTTCGTGCGAAATTGTCGTGATTTTACTCGGTTAGACGCAATTAAACCTGTCTATTTTACCTTTATTAGATCTAAGCTCGAGTACGCTTCTCTTGTATGGTGCCCATATTACATCACTTATATCAATAATTTGGAATCAGTCCAACGTCGATTTTTAAAATTCCTTAGTTTTAAATCGGACGGTGTTTACCCACCCTTAGGTGTTCCGCAAGAGGAGCTGCTTCATAAACATGACATGACAAGTCTTGAGAGTAGGCGTAAATATTTTTCTCTGGCATTCCTTTTTAAAATAATACATAATATTATTGATTGCCAAGAATTATTGGCTAAATTAAATTTTATGGTACCCAGGGTAAACTCAAGGAATAGCCTAACTTTTTATCTGTCAACATCTCGTACTAATGTTCTTAAACACTCCCCGCTTTATACAGTGTGCAATATCTGTAATGCTAATGGTAGCCGTCTTGATATATTTAGTTGCAGTCTCAATGATATTAGAATGTATTATTTAAAATGAGCTTTGTTCTTTTACTTTGTTTTTTCTTACTATTTCCTGTATAGTTTTTGTATTTATTTTAACCGTCTTTATGTTGTATAATCGTACTTAATCTATGTTCTTGTTCTATTAATGCATAGTTGATATTTTGACATGTTTAATATTTTATATTTTATCTTTCTTATTGTATAGAGCTTATTTATTAGTGTTTTTGTTTTTTTCTTATCTTCCTGTTCTGTAATTGGGTTCTTTTTACCTGTAGAACAGTGTACTATTATAAATAAATAAATAAATAAATAACACTCCCGATTGTAGGGTATGCATGTTTTTGATTTGAACTTATTATGGGAATTTGCCGTGTGGGCCAAGTGAATTAGTGTCGGCATTGCTGATTTTGCCATGGCAGAATTTCGCGAAGATGTACATTTTTCATATTTTCTGGCAAAACACCCCCGATTGTAGGGTAGGGTTGCATGTTGTTGATTCAAATTCATTATGGGAATTTGCCGTGTGGCATTGCAGTTTTTACTGTGGCAAAATTCGGCGAGTTATTCGCGAAGATGAACATATTTCGTATTTTCTAGCAAAGCACTCCCAATTTTAGGGTAGGGTTGCATGTTTTTGATTCGAATTCGTTATGAGAATTTGCCGTGTGGGCCAAACGAATTAGTTGTGACATTTCAGATTTTGCCGCGGTAGAATTCCGCGAATTATACGTGAAGATGTACATTTTTCGTAAATATTGATTGTTAGTGATTTTTGGTAGAATATCCCCGATAAAATGGTAGGGTTGCTCACTTCGAGTTCGCTTGAGTATGATCGTTTGTATGAATTGTGGTTGAAAGAATTTCTATCGATGAAGTTACAATTTTTCTGAATTCCTAGATGAAGAAACTTTCACATAAGGGGTGGGTTCGATATTGTGGCCTCAAATATATATATGATTTCATCATTTCGTTGAATGGATTCATTGTAGGTGCCCGTATTTGAGCCGTATACATTTTTTAGGAACTTTCATGAACAATGACATTCGCTATTTGTTAATGAATAATTGCCATTAACTCAGGAAGAAAAAGCGCAGATGAATTTTGAGTATCACGGCAAATTTCTAACATGCAGACAACAATTGCATTAGTTGTTTGGCTAACTTTATATAAAGTTAGCAAAACATTCAATATTTTTTTAAAAAAAGAATGGCAAATTTTCTTTTTTCACATTTAATTTACGGTAAATTATCAATAGGTTAACTTCTTTGATTTGAGCAAGTTGTTTTGCTAACTTTATGTACATCTTATTAAGTCCCATCTAATAGAAACGTAATTCCTATATTACCACCTCGCCCTCATCACAATTTTCAAAGCTAAAATTCAAATTTGGCGCCGCGTCATACACTCAACAGCCAGTAACCTAGGATTTAAGATTCTCCGTTACTCTTTCCTTGCGCCAGAAGTTTGTACACGTTTTTGTGCGTCTTAGTGAAATATTAAAAAATATGGGTAAATATATGCGCCGCAGACGTGATTATGAATCAAGTGACTCGAATTCGGAAGATTCGGTAGATTACCATGTTAAGAAGCTGTGTAGAATCTGGAAAGAAGACAAAAACAGAGAAAGCGGCATGACAATAGCCTTAGAAAGACAACGCCTAATAGAAATCAAATAGAACATAATGTCATAGCAGCTCCCAGTATTTCATCAAGTAAGTACCAGCTTAAAGGTTTTTATGTTTCAGTTGAAATTCCAACACAACCACAAAATTAATGCAGTTGCTGCTAATAAAATGTATAGCCTTATGAGTGTTTTATAACTATTCTATAATACGCCCTCATGGGCCTTATAATTAAATTATCCTCATGAATAATATTATGATATGCCCTCTTGGGCATAATTGCAAAATATTTTAAGTGTTTTTTTATGAACATACTTACACTGATATCCTTATGGATATGTTTATAACAATATCACAGCATAATCCTTATGGGTACCAATGTCCTTATGGGTACATTTATACTGATTTCCTTATGGATACGTTTACACTGCTTACAATGGGTACGTTTATACTGCCCAACAACCCTAACTATGGAAATCATTGCTTCCTTATGTGACTTAGTACTTAGTCACAATATCTTTACTGATTAGTAAGAATTACCTCGTTTAAAGGTCCCACTGACCATCCGCTGCTCACTGTGTCAGGAGAAGAGGAGGGGGAGACAGTTGAAGTACCAAATGAAGATGGACCATCACTTCAGCAAAACATTCTCCCAAAGTGTTGGCAGCAGTATCCGAAGCCACAAAACATCGAGATAATTGTGCGAAAGAGATAAACATCATCAAAACTGTATCTTTAAACTTTCGGGGTCCTCTTCGTCAGCAAACTCAGCTAAACAGACTAGGGGGACCGAACCGTCGTCAGAAGCCCAACCACTCACAAACGTCGACATTCAGCAGGCAACGTCAATTCAGGGACACCAAGGACAAATACAAGAAGACCGAATTTCGCCAACCATGTCACTAACTCCGGATTCCCTTAAGGTAGGTTTTTCTTACCTGCATGGCAAAATTTAACATCGGATCCTATCTTGGATATCAGGTTACGAAATACCCTTTATAAGGGAAGTTATTCAATACAACCCCCCCTGTTGAAAGGAGCTGGTCGAAGGGAGAATTTCATGCAATGCAAAATAGTATTGAGAACTTGGTAACTGCTGGAGCCGTCTCCAAAACACAACCATGCAACAATCAGTTTATATCTCAAATTTTTCTTGTGCCTAAACCTGATGGGACCAACAGATTTATTTTAAATTCAAAAAAGCTCAATGAATTCTTATCTCCAGAACATTTTAAGCTGGAAGATAGATCCACAGTTGTGAGATTATTGCACAAAGATTGTTACATGGTTATGCTTGATTTAAGTGATGCATATTTTATGATCCTAATAGCACTGAAAGGCCGAAAATATCTCCGTTTTAATTTTAACGGCTCATTATATGAATTTAATTGTGTGCCGTTTGGGCTGTGCGTGGCGCCCCTAATTTTTACAGAACTCATGAAACCAGTGGTGGCCCAATTGAGGTTGAAAGTTTTGCTCTCAGTCGTCTATTCAGATGACTTTCTTCTTTTTGGAGATAATTTTGAAAATTGTTCTTACAATTTAAGGGAAACTTCCAGTTTACTCACTTCCTTAGGGTTTATTATCAATACAATATAATCAATACTTTATTGTGGCTCACATATCAAGTAGACGGATGACCATATTTAATACAGCATTTCCTGTAAAATTAATAAAAACAAATGAAAAAATAAACAAAAAAAACAACTGGGTAACAGAAAAAATTGTTAATGATGGCATTTTTCTTAGACAATTGTACAATGAAGTTAAAACCTCAAATGACCCAGAATTGAAGGTTAGATATAATATTATTTAAAAAAATCATGAAATAAATATTAAGAATACTAAAAGTGCGTACAATCAACAAAAAATAAACAATGAACCAAACAAAACAAAAGCAATGTGGAACATTATTAAGGAAAATATGCAAGGGAAAAATAAAAACCGTCAAATACCAACAAAAATAATAAACCAAAATGAAAAATGTCTAGATCATTCACAAGACATTGCTAATGGATTCAATAGTCACTTCATCAATTCTATTAGTAAGCTCACTTCTTCTCTTGACATTGATGGTACCTTAACAGCACAAATAAGAAAACATAATGACAGTACGATATATTTAACCCCTGTTACGGAGAAAGAAATATCTGACATAACTAATATTGTATGCAGAAAAAAGTCATCCGGCAAAGATGAAGTCCCATGCTGCCTATTAAAAGATGTTTCTAAATACCTTCTTAAAATAATGGCATACCTTATCAACATATCATTTGAAAATGGCCACTTTCCAGATCAATTAAAATCAGCTTTAGTAATACCTGTCTACAAAAAACATGATCCACATGATATTAATAATTACAGGCCGATAGCACTGCTATCCGTTTTTTCAAAAATATTTGAAAAAGCATTCCAAATCAGACTAACAAGCTTTCTTCAAAAGTGTAAAATATTATCAATGAGACAGTATGGGTTTTGTAAAAACCGATCAACGCAGGATGCTGTTCTCTCCTTTTATGAAAAAATTCTCAACAAGTTTAATGACAAATTAAAATCGGTTGGTATTTTTTTTGATCTCTCAAAAGCTTTTGATTGTATAAATCACAAATTATTACTAAAAAAACTTGAGATATATGGTATTCGTGGTGTGGCATTAAGTTGGATAAATTCGTACTTGAAGGAGAGAACACAGACTGTAAAAATTTTACAAGATGAGAGGACTTTCTTATCAGAAAATGTAAACGTGTTAACTGGAGTACCACAGGGGAGTGTGTTAGGTCCATTATTATTCATAATTTTTATTAACGATATAATTGATAATGTAAGTGATAGCAGTTTTTTAACCCTTTTTGCTGATGATACCTCAGCTATAATTTCTGCTGAAAATATTGATACACTTAGTAAAATGGCTACGAAATGCCTAGATGAAATATCAATTTGGTGCAATAAAAATGGACTAATACTAAACTCACAAAAAACTGATCTCCTGTTATTCACACAAATTGGAAGTAAAAAAGATTTTAGTGTACTGGTTAGAGCGAATAATAATTCTATCTGTCAAAATGATTGTGTGAAATTTTTAGGTATTCAGCTAGATAACCATTTATCCTGGCAAAACCATACGGAAAGTGTACTGAAAAACCTTGCAAGTAAGAACTTTGCAATATTACAAATTAGAAATTCAGTTAATACTAATACTTTATTATGGTTGTATAAACTCGATACTTTCATATGATTTATTTTGCTGGGGTAACTGTGTAGGAGTTCAAAAAGTTTTTCTCATGCAGAACAGAATTATAAGAAGCATGTTTAATCTAGGTTACACTACATCATGTAGACCTTACTTTAGACAGCATGGGATACTTACCATTTACTGCATGTATATCTTACAGTCAGTATGTTATGTAAGGAAAAACATTAATCAACTACCAAAATGTAGTGATATAAATAATTATAACACCCGAACCGGCGAAAACGTCTATTTACCAGCATGTAGATTAACCCAAGTAAATAAAGGTCCTTTTATTACATCAATCAAGATGTATAATCTTTTACCTAAAAAATTTAAAGATGCTACCAGCTTCAATTGCTTTAAAAGTGCAGTTCGGGACTTCCTTATTAAGGAATGTTTTTACACCTACCACGAATTTGTCATCTTCTGTACCACTACATGTAATCTGACTTAAGCATGATAAGAATCATAATAATTATGTGTATTTTTATGCAATTAATTAATATAGTGTTTGTCAAACATCCCGTTTGTTGTTTGTTATTTATTAAATTTATATTGTCCATGTCATATATTATTTTGAATGTATTTTATATATTTATTTGTTTTTGTATATGACTATGTAAAAGCAATGATTTTTATGTACATAATTATGACTATCTATTATATTTTATTATTTATTAGTATATCATTTCGTTTTTATTGTTAATGTATTCACATTCTGACTTATCCTATACTTGTATTTCAACAGGTCTAAAGGAAATAAAGTGATTATTATTAATATTATTATCCTGAACACTGTATGTTACGTTTTTAGGTTTCGGATATGACTCAACTTCAATGTTAGTAAAAATTCCAATAGAAAAACAAAACCATTCGATAGCCCTTATCAGATCGTTCCTAAAACAATGTCGATGTAAGATTAGGATATTTGCACAACTTGTTGGCACCTTGATTTCCCTCTGCCCTGCCACCCAGTATGGGTGGCTTTATACCAAGATTTTGGAGCGTGAAAAATATTTAGCTGTCCAAAAATCTAGTGGACATTACGACAGTCTTATGGACATATCTGTATCATTAATAAATGATCTCAATTAGTGGCAACAAAATATCCCTGGTTTGCACTGCCCTGTAAGACGATTTTCGTTCAAAACAACAATTTACTCTGATGCTTCCTCTACCGAGTACCCTTGCAATGCTTGACGGTTAAACTGGATCATGTTGGCATTCGAGGAAATATTTTAGCATGGATCACCTCCTTTCTGAATGGCAGAGAGTTCTACGTCAAAATTGCAGACAACAAATCTAAGTCTAACACTGTCCTGAGTGGTGTGCCCCAGGGCTCTGTGTTGGGACCTGTTCTATTTACTCTTTTCGCTGCTGATCTACCCGCATCAATTACATCATGTATCAGTTTATATGCAGATGACACGAAAATATTCAACAACCCTCTTGAAGCGAGTCAACAAATACAAAACGACCTTGATAAAATCTATGACTGGACAAAAAAGTGGCTAATAAACTTAAACATCAATAAATGTACTGTGCTGCATATCGGTAAACATAATCCGCAACTAGAATATCAACTCAACGACAGCACCATATTATCCACAGAATCCCAGACTGATCTCGGTATCACGATAAAGCATAATCTCAAATGGGACAACCACATCATGAACATTACCAAAAAAGTGAACTCCATGATATATCTCGTTAGGAAATCATTTCACCATATATATCTCCAGAACTATTCATAAAAATCTACAAGTCATTTATTCGTCATATCCTTGAGTTTGGTTTTCAAATATGGTCACCTTATTTTCAAAAAGATATAAATCTACTTGAGAAAACACAACGAAGAGCAGCCAAAATTCTCCCCCATGGGTTTTACAGCATACCGTATGAAGAACGACTGAGAAAGTTAAAATTACCAACATTGCTTCAGCGAAGAATAAGGGGTGCCCTTATAGAAACGTACAAAATATTAAACAACATATATAGCTGTCCACGTATAAATCACGTATTTACCCTTAGTGCAAATGTGCATCTCCGAGGACATCAAATGAAATTGTCCAAAACTCAATTTTCATCTAATCCTAATAAACATTTTATTGGCAACCGTGTCTTAGATCTCTGGAATAGGCTACCCAATGAAGTAATCGAATCGACAAGTGTTAATCAATTCAAAAATAGACTCGACTCATACCTGAACACTAATATTGCACAATAATAGATATTCACGCATCTCCACTCTACATGTTTACATATACATTTACTTGTTTTCTTTTTATTTCTATATTTATATGTATTTTATATGTCATATTTATCTGTATACGTTATTGTTGTTAGTCCTATTTTTAAACACATGCACATGTTCTTATTATGAGGCATAAACAGCCCTAGGCTGCCTGCCTCCTATGTGGTATAATAATAATAATAATAATTAAGACGTCCTCAAGGGGTGGATCCCAACCGGCCATGTATTTACCATAGAATCTGCGTAGCCTCTACATTAGATTGCTACATCGACAGAACAGCGAATCTGCGAAGCAACACAACTAAATTGTTCCTTACCTACAAGAAACCCTACAAGGAAGCGTCTGCCCAAACCGTTAGTCGCTGGGTCAAGACTGCACTCATGAATAGTGGACTATACACAGACAAGTTTTCAGTACATAGCACCAGACATGCTGCAGCTTCGGCAGCTAAGAAGAAGGGCTTACAGCTAGACATCATACGGAAATCTGCGGGATGGTCGGCAAAATCCTAAGTTTTCGCCAAATTTTATAACCATCCCATTTCTGATAAAGGGGAGTTTATAAGAACGATTCTTGTGCCTTCCCTGGATTGTCACTAAATGCCTTAACAATATATAAATGATTTGTATTAACAAGTTTCTCATGTTCATTAAAGTTAGTTTCTTTAAGATTATTCTTATCCTTTGGTCGCAACTAGCTTTAAACATCTACAATTAGTGATCATGAGGGCGAGGTGGGCATATAATTAGTAGATTAAACAAACTTACCTTAAGTGAAGTTCCAATCTAAATTATATGAACCACCTCGTCTGAAATGATCGCTCCCACCCTTCATATTAATCCTACTTAATTATATATCCCAGATCATTTCAAGTTGCGACCTCAAATGGCTTTTAAATAAATGGAGAATCCTAGGTTACCAGCTGTTGAGTGTATGACGCGGCGCCAAATTTGAATTTTAGCTTTCAAAATTGCGACTTCTGGCTAGTAGATGGAGGTACTACAGTTAGTGATCATTTCAGACGAGGTGGTTCATATAATTTAGATTGGAACTTCACTTAAGATAAGTTCGTTTAATCTACTAATTATACTCTGCTTCTGTGATTAGCATTTGAACAATTTTTAAAATGTCATTAAATCAATTTTTATTTATTTGATTTGGTTTATTTACATACGTTTTTGTCAGAAAAAGCTAGAAAACAGGTCAGGCGTAGTTGCTTGGAAGAATGTAATGAAAAATTTTAAAAAAAATTATAAGTAGTTGAAGATTACCTAAGTACTCAGTTATTATTTTATTGCAAGAAATTGAAAATTTATTATTACATCTGACAGGAAGTGTTGGTCAGTACCACTCCAAGTACAAAAAAGACTATAAATATCAGTTCTATTAGCACTGATGGTGGTGAAAGAATTGAAAACATAAAAAATATATCTAACATATTTAATAACAAATTTATTAAAACTGGCGTTGAACTAGCAAATAAAATTAAATCGAATCCTAATTATAAACCAAAAAAAATAAACACAATGAACTCAATTTTTTTAACTACCACCAGTGCTATAGAAGTAAGTGAAATAATTCTCTCACTAAAAAATAACAAGGCGCCAGGCATAGATGGATTGAAGGCAGAGACTATAAAGGATATTTCATTGATAGTTTCAGCACCATTGGCGTACATAATAAATAAATGCATGGAAATAGGTTATTGCCCGTCTGCATTTAAAACATATGTTGTTCATCCAATACATAAAAGCGGAGATCGTATGATCGTGAGCAACTACAGACCTATATCTTTGATAACCAACTATGCTAAAATTTTTGAAAAAATTATAAAAAAGAGATTATGTGAATATATTAATAAATATAATCTAATATCTGACAAACAGTACGGATTCCGAGAAGACATATCAACTCAAGATGCCATATTACACCTTACATCATCAATGTACTCTGCTTTGGACGTTGGTAAGCCATCCCTGTGTGTCTTGATAGTCATACTTTGCTTGTGGGATCTCTGGAAGAGCTAGGAATTCGAGGAAAACCTTTGGAATTATTTAAAAGTTATATCTCTAACAGAAGTCAATACGTGAAAATAAACAATATATTCAGTGAAAGTAACGATATCGAGTATGGGGTTCCACAAGGAACAGTATTAGAACCCATATTATTTAATATATATCTAAATGGCTTATTCTCCGTCCAAAGTTGCGGTACTATAATCACTTATGCTGATGATACCACGATATTCTACAGTGATAACAATTGGGATTCCTTAAAGATGAAAGTAGAGTTGGATATCAAAAATATAAAAGGCTGGTTCGATCATAAATTGCTTACAATCAACTTCGACAAAACAGTGTACTTACCAATCACATGCAATAAGACAACATTGCCACATTTCGAAAATCTCAACATTGGAAATATGTTTACTATACACGCAGCCACACAAGTAAAATATTTGGGGATAATGATCGACCCTCATCTTAAATGGGACATTCATGTAAACTATGTCATCAAGAAAATCTAATGTTTAATATATAGGTTTAAACTATTAAAAGATATACTGGACATAAAACAGCTAAAAACTTTGTATTATTCCTTAGCTGAGTCTCATATTATATATAGTATATTAGGATGGGGTGGTGTTGGAAAAACAGTTTTGAATAATTTAATAATCGTACAAAAAAGGCTTCTAAAAATAATGTTTAAAAAAGAACCCACTCATCCTTCAGATGCCCTATATAAAGATTCTCATATACTGGATCCACGACAGCTGTTCTTTGTCCATGCAAGTATTAGACTGCATTTGAAGCAGGCGACTCTAACATTAAATGAGCATATATATGATACTTGAAAAAAAAATTTAGCATACTTAACACCATTTATGTACAAAGCTGTTGGGCAAAAATGTTTCGATTATTTAGGACCACGAATATATAACAAGGTTCAAATGTGCTTTTAGAGGGCGGAATATTAAACATAATATTTTTAGTCGCAAACTCCTCTATAAATCCTTATTTTACTATAAGGAACCTAACCAGACTGCAACCAACAGCTACTCTCCGGGCTATGTGCCCCGCCGAACGCTGAATTACAAGTTACAAGCCTGGCGCGTTAAGTGTAATAATTGCATATTACCATCAAAACGCTAATGCTTCGATTGCAACAAACACCAGCCGAAAGACTGATCCTACTTAAAGGAGCTCCCATGCCAGTCGTCACACACCACTTGCAGACTGCAGTTTCGAGCTGTTGGCTCTCGTCAGTGCAAGGTAGGTATGCGACGACCGACATGAGAATCCTTTGACTATAGTACATCCCGGTATTCTTATAATAGCGTCATGTAAAACAGCCAGCAGGCGCCATCCAGCGGTCCAGTGTCTGTTGCAATCGAAAAATAAATAGCCTGACTTAGCTTAGCATGGTTCAAATGTGCTTTTAGAGGGCGGAATATTAAACATAATATTTTTAGTCGCAAACTCCTCTATAAATCCTTATTTTACTATAAGGAACCTAACCAGACTGCAACCAACAGCTACTCTCCGGGCTATGTGCCCCGCCGAACGCTGAATTACAAGTTACAAGCCTGGCGCGTTAAGTGTAATAATTGCATATTACCATCAAAACGCTAATGCTTCGATTGCAACAAACACCAGCCGAGAGACTAAAAATATTATGTTTAATATTCCGCCCTCTAAAAGCACATTTGAACCATGCTAAGCTAAGTCAGGCTATTTATTTTTCGATTGCAACAGACACTGGACCGCTGGATGGCGCCTGCTGGCTGTTTTACATGACGCTATTATAAGAATACCGGGATGTACTATAGTCAAAGGATTCTCATGTCGGTCGTCGCATACCTACCTTGCACTGACGAGAGCCAACAGCTCGAAACTGCAGTCTGCAAGTGGTGTGTGACGACTGGCATGGGAGCTCCTTTAAGTAGGATCAGTCTTTCGGCTGGTGTTTGTTGCAATCGAAGCATTAGCGTTTTGATGGTAATATGCAATTATTACACTTAACGCGCCAGGCTTGTAACTTGTAATTCAGCGTTCGGCGGGGCACATAGCCCGGAGAGTAGCTGTTGGTTGCAGTCTGGTTAGGTTCCTTATAGTAAAATAAGGATTTATAGAGGAGTTTGCGACTAAAAATATTATGTTGAATATATAACAAGTTACCAGATGAGATACGAAACATAAGATCTAAATACGCTTTTAAAAAACAAATTAAAAATTTCACACATTCTATACCTCGCCACGAAATTCATGATTTGATTGAGTGTAAATAATATGAGCAGTAAGTGTATCTATGGTTCTCCGCATCGATGTGGTGGGTGTGGGGGCTGTCGGCCTCTTTTATCTTTCTCGCTAGATAAGGGATGCCGACGGGTTTTGCACCCGCTATATCGCTGTGGAGGGCTATACCTTATACTCTTACCATGTACCCATAACAATACCTAATGATACAATTTCTGTTCTGTTTATCTTTGCATTTATATGACCATCCATGTGTATGTATATATGTGTGTATGTGTGTGTATATGTATATATGTGTATGTATATGTGTATATATTATAATGATGTATACTTGCTAAAATTAAATTGCATGCGAATTCCTTAAGGGAATTATCGCCAAGAATGAATTGTATTTGAGGAGCAATAGTATACACAATTACACAATAATTCAATGGTTGTCCTCACTGCTTATGGGACAGAGACTCTCTTCAGGGGCGAGTTCTTTGAATACTTACAGTTTTGGGTAGCAATCAAACGCACAAATAGGTAGAACAATTTTTAATATAAGCAAATAAGTGGCATTTACGATATTAATATGGGAAAGGCAAAGAATAAAAGAACAAACAGATGAAATTGTAAATGGTACATGCAGAGTGAATAAATAAACAACTTAAAACTAACAATGTAAATAAATCAATGTGTACTATTGTAGTACGAGCTCTCTTTATATTTTTTAAAAGTGTGCACACTATACCTCGTGATTCCAGCGAAGTTTTCCTCGACCATCGATCCAATTTCCGAACAAACTACGGCGCTTCTTCTTCCCTTTCACAGACAGCTCCTTGGTTCTGCTATTCCTGTCAGTTGTCGGTACACTCGGTGCACTACTTATTTTCTATTCTGATGTTTTTGTGAAATTATATAATTAGATTTATTTTATTACTTTCAGGTAAGTTTATTAAACAATTTTAATTGAAATGCTTTATAATTATGATAACATTGAAATCTTTAAATATTTACATCAAATTCGCAACTTGTCAACTTTGACGTTTCTAAAAATTTTCTCAATCTTGAAAAATTGAATTTAAATTGCAGAGCAAAACGAAAACGCGTCTGTCTTCTATAAAATTGAAAATTACTCTCTTTTGGCATTGTTTCCATAGAAACGGTAAATTTGAAGGATCTTGGCCTCCTATAATTGACAAATTTTTAACTGTCATATTCTTTTTTTGCGTTTATTTAGCTTATTTTTGAATAAATTGGATTTATTTTAGCTGACGGCTCTTTATTTTTGTGTCCTGAACGATTTGATATGCAACTTAATACTCTAAAAGTCTTTTTTAAACAATTTAAATTTTTGACTATTTTCTTATATTCTACTTAAAATTAGCTATTTACACCACTTATATTGCTTGAAACACCTTGCTTATATACTATTACAATCTATTCTATACCTCTAGTAGCTACAAAGCCTGATTTCTTAAAATTAATTAATAATGTTTTTCTAGGGAGTGTCATACCCCAAACTATGTCCACAACTTTTTTAATACACAGTCTCTACCTATGAAATATACAGCAAAACACTCACTGAGACCTGTGGATTGAATGTCTATTACATTTGAAGTTCAGCAAATATTTTGTGTGAATTTTACTGGTGAAGCTACGCTGCACAAGTCACCTGCGCAGAAAATGTCCTGAAAAACTACTAAATGTCCACGTAGTTTAAGAGCTGCTACTCACTACATTTGGTCAAGGTTTGTACCTTTAAAGTTCTCAAATAGTTTTCTTATATTACTAACTCACTTTTTTGTAAAGTTCATAATAACACTCAAATGTCAAAATTTCTAATTTTTTTAACAAGTTTTTTCCAAATATTTTTCTTCAAACCAGGCCCGTGGCCTGTTTTTTACTTTTAATAGTGGTCATTCACTTAGTTTAATGGATTGTGTTATTTACAAAAGGTATTTATTCGAGTAATTTGTAATAATAATATTTGTTTCAGATCTACCGTTTCTCTGCGGTGGCAAGAAAGGGCTTGGATCTTTATTTCACTAATTGAGCTGGATTTTCACATCCAGAAGCAGCGTATGAGTACTTCAATGGAGTTTATACCTAGTTTTTCCCATTTTGGGCTTTCACTACCCCTGTGGGATGTGATTTATAAAGTACTTAGTCACATTTTATTATAATTATTCTATTTTACATAAATTTTTAAGGTGCATTTAGTTTTGTTTTACCCATTTGCAACGTTATTCATTTTTAAAGTTTTATACTGAACATGTAAGTAGGAATGACCTCCTGAAAATCTTGTAAGGTAAAAGAAAATGTAAAATTTTGATTTTTAATAAGACATTTGTGGTATTTTGTACCAGTATATGTTTTTCCTTTAGGATGTGATTTTTTTGTTTGAATTGATACTGTATTACTGTGCAAATACCATAATATTTCCCCCTCCAATATGTTAGATTTTTTTTATGGCTTGAAATGTTTAAAGCTTAAATAAAATTTAACATCTTGATCAATGTAAGATGGGATTTACACGACGAGTTCAAAATTTAAAAGTATATGTCCTTAACCTACATTATAAGGGAATAACATCTCGATATGAAATTTACCCCGTATGTCTTGATTTTCAGTATTTCGTAGTTCATACGTGTTTTCGTTTAATACCTTGTTTATAACGAACTTTAACATGTTTTGCAATTCTTGTTGCACTAAATTTCTATATTTAAATGGTATTGGATAATTTTTACACTTAAAAGGCTCGCTCTCATCTACTTGTAGTCTATGAACATACCCAGATGCAACTCGCGGCTCAAAATTAACTAAAGAAATGTATTCTTGTAACAAATCATGGACTATTCTATCATACTTGGGGGGACAGTTTATCTGCAACTCATCAGGCTGCGCAAAATTATTTAATACATACATTTTATCATCAATGGCCCGTTTACCACTTTCAATATTATTTACTGCGGCTCGTTCGCCTATAATATCATTATCATTTAATTCATTCAAATTATAAATAGGTACCTTTTTACCTTGTAACAGGAGAAACCTCTCTCCCAAATCAATATGTGCCCTGAGTTGTGATAAAATGTCTTCTCCCAATATGGCATCAAAATTCATGTCCGATACTACTATAAATTCTCCGTTAAAACAGTAATTTTCCGCTATAAACTCTGTGTTCATGACTTTATTGCATTCTGCGAAAGCTTTGCCGCTGGCTGATAAAAGTTTAATTTTTGAAATTTTTGTACATTTGTTATCCAAATCCTTTAAATGCTTGTTAACTATGTTTTTGTTGATTAAACTGATCTCCGACCCTGTGTCGATTAGTGCTTTTAGTTGAATATTTTTGATTTTAATGTTAACAATTGGCTAGTTTTAAAATTCATTGTTTCATTATCCTTGTCCAGTCCGATGTACTCGCGCATATGTTGGTAATTAGTATTTAAAGTTAAAATGTTCTTTGCCGAAAATCCGACTTATCTTCCATGTTAACTTGAGCTATCGTATGAATTTTATGCATGTCTGTCTGTATGTCAGCCTTATCATTTTCCTTTCGAGGTAAATTTGAGTTCGTTACCTGCGCATAAGTTCTGTAATTCCCCCCGTCGTCCTGAGGTTTCCTATCCTCCTGTTTTCCCCTGTTCTGACCGTTCCTGTCTGTGTAATAATTTTTTCTTTGACCTTCATTGTTGAAATTTCCGTTATTATTTCCAAAATTTCTATTAGTGTTGTTACCCTGGTATCTGTCATCATTATTAAAATTTTGATTATTGTACTTCGGATTATTTCCGTTTACGTTCTGTTTGTTATAATGGTTATCACGTCTGTCCTCTCGGAGAGCTGGTCTTCTCCACCCGACTCTGTGATCATCTATTCCCCGTAAATATTCTATTAGTCCTTCTAAAGTAATAATTCGCTGTGTAATAATAACATTGTGAATGTCCGTTTCAAAATGACGCGCTAAATAACATACCATTTCCCCCTCATTGAATTCAGGTTCCAAGTAGCGTATATTGTAAACTTTTCTAAATACATAATTTTCTCTACTGATATCCTGGTCTTCACGATATTTGCCATTAAATAAGTTAAAACGTACTTTCTGTTGCGTATGTTCGTTCCAGTATTGATTCATAATTAAAGTTTCAAACTCATCAATGGTTTCGAACTTGTCCTCCACAAGTTCGTACCAAAATTCTGCTTGGCCTTTTAGCAGCGACTGGATAGTCATTTTTAAATTTGTGTCTGGGTGTACTGTCCGCATATGTTGTTTAAGTCTAGTCATAAAAATTTTAGGATGGGTGCGATTGTCGCCGTAGAAGTAAAATGATGTTTTTGTGCATGTGTGTGATTGTATGTATTGTGTATATGTCGGTGATTCCTTCAACAACCTCGTGCTCGTTTCCATCTTTCTTTCCAGTTCTTTTAATGACTGATCACAACTTTTTTCATGTTGCGTCATTTTTGTGTCTACCCCCTTCAGTCCCTCTACCATCAAATGCTCAACTTCTTGCCTGATCTCATGTGTCGCTTCCCTTACCTTCTTGTTTATTTCTTCTGTGATTGTCTCATTCAAATTTTCCCAACGACTCTCCAAATTTTCTATCTTTCTACTTATTTCTTGTTTATTTTCCTCCAGTTTACTTTCCAACCTGGCGTTGTTTTGTTTTAATTTATCTTCCAACCTGGCGTTGTTTTCCATCATTTCCTTGGTAATGTCTCTGTCCATTTTCTCCATTGTCTTATTGAAATTTTGGTTGATTCCCCCAATCATATCCATAAGTTGTTGGAACATGTTTGTGTCAAGATTCGGAGGTGTTGTTTGCGTGTCCCCGGCTTGTGGTGTAGATAGACCGGGTGTCTGTGTGTCGAGCGTTTGTGTGTCATCTTGTGTTTGTGTATTATGTTCTTCTGTTTGTGTATTGTTAGCCATGTTAATCTTTTTACCTGTCCTTAATTCCATATACTCTTAAAATCTTTATGTTCTCAAATTGCTACCACTATTACCTTGATCAATTGTTAAATCTGTAAGTTTCAAAATCGCCTTACGTTTCGGGCGCCACTTTATAATGATGTATACTTGCTAAAATTAAATTGCACGCGAATTCCTTAAGGGAATTATCGCCAAGAATGAATTGTATTTGAGGAGCAATAGTATACACAATTACACAATAATTCAATGGTTGTCCTCACTGCTTGTGGGACGGAGACTCTCTTCAGGGGCGAGTTCTTTGAATACTTACAGTTTTGGGTAGCAATCAAACGCACAAATAGGTAGAACAATTTTTAATATAAGCAAATAAGTGGCATTTACGATATTAATATGGAAAAGACAAAGAATAAAAGAACAAACAGATGAAATTGTAAATGGTACATGCAGAGTGAATAAATAAACAACTTAAAACTAACAATGTAAATAAATCAATGTGTACTATTGTAGTACGAGCTCTCTTTATATTTTTTAAAAGTGTGCACACTATACCTCGTGATTCCAGCGAAGTTTTCCTCGACCATCGATCCAATTTCCGAACAAACTACGGCGCTTCTTCTTCCCTTTCACAGACAGCTCCTTGGTTCCGCTATTCCTGTCAGTTGTCGGTACACTCGGTGCACTACTTATTTTCTATTCTGATGTTTTTGTGAAATTATATAATTGGATTTATTTTATTACTTTCAGGTAAGTTTATTAAACAATTTTAATTGAAATGCTTTATAATTATGATAACATTGAAATCTTTAATATTTACATCAAATTCGCAACTTGTCAACTTTGACGTTTCTAAAAATTTTCTCAACCTTGAAAAATTGAATTTAAATTGCAGAGCAAAACGAAAACGCGTCTGTCTTCTATAAAATTGAAAATTACTCTCTTTTGGCATTGTTTCCATAGAAACGGTAAATTTGAAGGATCTTGGCCTCCTATAATTGACAAATTTTTAACTGTCATATTCTTTTTTTGCGTTTATTTAGCTTATTTTTGAATAAATTGGATTTATTTTAGCTGAAGACTCTTTATTTTTGTGTCCTGAACGATTTGATATGCAACTTAATACTCTAAAAGTCTTTTTTAAACAATTTAAATTTTTGACTATTTTCTTATATTCTACTTAAAATTAGCTATTTATACCACTTATATTGCTCGAAACACCTTGCTTATATACTATTACAACCTATTCTATACCTCTAGTAGCTACAAAGCCTGATTTCTTAAAATTAATTAATAATGTTTTCCTAGGGAGTGTCATACCCCAAACTATGTCCACAACTTTTTTAATACACAGTCTCTACCTATGAAATATACAGCAAAACACTTACTGAGACCTGTGGATTGAATGTCTATTACATTTGAAGTTCAGCAAATATTTTGTGTGAATTTTACTGGTGAAGCTACGCTGCGCAAGTCACCTGCGCAGAAAATGTCCTGAAAAACTTCTAAATGTCCACGTAGTTTAAGAGCTGCTACTCACTACATTTGGTCAAGGTTTGTACCTTTAAAGTTCTCAAATAGCTTTCTTATATTACTAACTCACTTTTTTGTAAAGTTCATAATAACACTCAAATGTCAAAATTTCTAATTTTTTTAACAAGTTTTTTCCAAATATTTTTCTTCAAACCAGGCCTGTGGCCTGTTTTTTACTTTTAATAGTGTTCATTCACTTAGTTTAATGGATTGTGTTATTTATAAAAGGTATTTATTCGAGTAATTTGTAATAATAATATTTGTTTCAGATCTACCGTTTCTCTGCGGTGGCAAGAAAGGGCTTGGATCTTTATTTCACTAATTGAGCTGAATTTCCATATCCAGAAGCAGCGTATGAGTACTTCAATGGAGTTTATATCTAGTTTTTCCCATTTTGGGCTTTCACTACCCCTGTGGGATGTGATTTATAAAGTACTTAGTCACATTTTCTTATAATTATTCTATTTTACATAAATTTTTAAGGTGCATTTAGTTTTGTTTTACCCATTTGCAACGTTATTCATTTTTAAAGTTTTATATTGAACATGTAAGTAGGAATGACCTCCTGAAAATCTTGTAAGGTAAAAGAAAATGTAAAATTTTGATTTTTAATAAGACATTTGTGGTATTTTGTACCAGTATATGTTTTTCCTTTAGGATGTGATTTTTTTGTTTGAATTGATACTGTATTACTGTGTAAATACCATAATAATATATATATACATGTGCGTGTCCGTGTAATTTGTAATGTATTGAATATTTTATTTTATCTCTTCCATAATGTTAAATTATAAGAAAACAACAAATATTTCATTATTTATGTAACTATTTAGTTACAAGTTCTCCGCACCCCATTGTTTATCATATTGTCCGCTCAAGAATTTATCTTACGGATCTTGCGAAATGATATAATAATTTTAATTTTATTCCTCTATTTCACATTTCATAGTTTTAAGATGTATTATTAAAGACTTGTCATATTCCGCACAAGAATTTTTTTTTTCTTACGGAGCCCTATCTAGTTTATTGTATTATTTTAACTGTATTAAGTATTGTATTGTAAATTCTTTATGCAATAAATTATTATTATTATTATTGTCTTAGTATAATTTTCTTCATGGAATACTTATTAATATTAATAGAAATAAACTACGATAACAAATTTATGACAGCAAAAAGTAACTATTTTCGGTATTTTTTCTTAACAACCGTTATTATATATATATATATATATATATATATATATATATATATATATATATATAGAGCAATGGTATGATTCTGAACCAGAAATAGTAATTTGTAAGCACAATCCTGAACCAGCCGGACGGACCTGAACCATAATGTGGTTCAGGTTCGTTTTCCTTTCTTTTTTATTTAGTGGTATCTCACGTAGATAACTGAAACGTTCCTTGAAAAACTTAGGATCGGATTCTTTCTTAACATATATATTTGGCGGGAAAAAATGCGCGGGAGAATTAGTTACAGACTAATTAATGGTGGTTCAGGTTAGTTAGGAAGACGTGTTTTTTAGTTCAGTGTTTGGCTGCATTAGCGGGTGGCGCTGTTTTATATACAGTATATTGCCATTCATGTCTTCCTTACTAACCTGAACCAATAGGTTTGGCAATAGTGTATTAATGTCTTTGTACTTATAAGAACGTTTTGGTATCTTTAAACCTATACTAGGATGCAATACGTTGAGAGATTTTATTTATAGTTTTACCATGCGTATCTATGTAACCTGTTGGAATATTTTTATAGGATATGAGAGAAAATAAAAATCCAAAGCATTATATTATTTTCATTTGTAGCATTTCGATGATTTGAGATTTATTGGAACTTGCGACATTTAATGTAATTAATTTAATTTGATGCAATGTAATCCTAAAAAGTTATAAATCTGTTACGAGACCAAATAAAAATTATTTTAAACTTCCTAAAAGATCGGACGACATAAAAAATACAAATAAAAAGCTTTATAAATTTCTATTTGATCAAAAATTGAGGTTACTGAGATTATACGACACAAATATATTCATCCGTTTGAAAAAATTCATAAACTACAACCTTATGTTATCCTGATAATCTCAGAATTATTTTTCTCAGTCCAAGAATGATTTAAGTAAATAATTATAATAATTATTAGTCTTATTTCCGTAAGGTACATAGATGTGAAGTTTTCTTCTTTTTTATTCATCAATTCTTTAAAAATAATTGAAATACCAGATCTTTACATTTTTATAAGGTCTAATATAAGGCCAACAATGAAAAATGGTCCAGTTGATAATTTAGCAATATATTAATGGGTTTTTCATATTTATTTTCATATTTTCTACGAAATTTAGCTTCTATAATTTTCTAAATGTATATGTATTTTAAGATACTAATTATTGTGAAAAATATGCTTTACTATTATGAGATGTTTGGCATTTGTTACTTTTGAATAGCTTACCACAAATTTGTATGCTATGTAATATGACGTTAAATTGACTTAAGTATACAGGGTGATTCACATAAAACTCGCCAGGCAGTTTCCATAATAACAAAAAAAGGTATTAAATTTCTGTAAAGGCCAGTCGTTACATATTTTTGGTGGCTTTATTTTTATGCGGTTGAACAGGAATTACGCTACTAATACATGGAATGTTTACCAGAGAACAAATATGAGCAAAAAAATGCGTTTTTTAAATTGCTTCTTATAAGCATATTTGAGTATCCATAAAATATGTTATATTTCAACTTAAATGTAGTTTTAGTTTTTTACGTCCGGTATTTGCGATTAAATAATTTAGTAAAATTCAATTATTAAATTATTTTATGAATTTTTATTTGCAATATAGAAAGTTTCCCAAGAAAAAAGCTAAAATGTAATATTTCATAGTATATTTTCTTAGCTTTAAGACAACGCAGTTTATTTTGTTCTTGTTTAGGTAAATTACTGTTTTTGGGCCCTTAAATTTTTTGATCGTGAATTTCCAAATCGCAAAACGTAAGAACTTGGGAACTTTTCTTTTATATGAAACAATTAATACCCATTCAATACATAAAAATATAGGAGATCTGTTCACATTGATGTTATTATTACACAGGTAAGTTTCAATAAAACTCAGCGGCTTCTATCAGAAAATTTCCGTAATCACGATTTATAATATTTTATGAAAGTAAAACTATAGAAAAATATTATTCCTTTAATATGGAACTAACAGGTTATAGAATCGTTTAAAAAATGTAAATAATACATAATAATATAGGCCACGACAGCTTCAAAGTCCTTTATAAATGATTTCTGTTTGCACTTCGACATTAACAGCTAAAACCTATTTCAAATGATTCCTTAGCTTCTAAAACATCAAAATCTGAAGGTTGTCAACATGTCGTCCTGTACGAGGTGCAATGGGAACATTAGAAAAAAATATTATACAATTCCCAAAGCATGGAGTTAAATGGACGACGTTTACGTATAAAGTGCGCTGGTGAAAAGCATCTTATTGCATAGGCAACGTTTTCTTTTACCACCGCCCTAGCTACTTTATTCTTAACGTGATCAAAAATACTCATTAATAACGTTATAAATTGGAGTTTCAGGATGCTAAGCCTTTTTTTACTTTTTTGTTCCGATCGCTCTAATTTTTCAATAATTTTTTTAAGAGCGCCCGCACTAGATCTTTTAAGGATGACTGTCATTTGTATTTGAGCTGCACGAGGTATTTTAAGGCACAGTATCATCGCCTGTTCTCGCAATAAATAGTTGTACATTTGGCTGTTATGTGAATAATAGAAACTGAGCTTGTATAAACACACATAATGTTATGTAGTTTGTTTGAACAAATCATTACAATTATTACATTTTATTATACGTTTCGAGTTTTCGCGGAGGCGTATAATGCATTTGATCGGCATTTCTAAAACTGTATATATCACTCGTGGAGAAAAAAAAATTTCATATCATTGTGTTAGTGATCAAATTAAGCAACTTTTGAAGTGTCTGTCTGTCCGTCCCTCACGTTTCTTGTAAGCATGATAACTTGAGAAGGACACGTCTGATTTGAATAAAGTTTTAACAGTTAGTTAGTGCTGCTAGTGAAGGTACCCTATTGTTTAAAAAAAATTGCTCAGTAAACAAAAAAAAAAATGAAATATTTTATGAAAATAACTATACACAATGTGGAGTATTGTAACATTTGATAAGATTCTACAGACTCGAAAATAATATATAATATAGGTACTGACGAACGTATCGCCAATCAAGACAGTATCATTAGGAGATAATTAAAATTGGAAATATAGTAAATAGCAATTATACCTAAAAAATAACATAAAAAATGTGAAAATTATATTATGGACTGTTGAACAAATATATAAAAAATTCAAATAATATGTTTGCTCAAGTTATATTATACCTGTTCAATCTGAATCCGAGGACTCTTAAACTATTTCGGAAGTAAAACGAGTTTCCTTAGTGTTGGGGTTTTTATAACATGGTTTTTGTCCCATACACTTGTAGGATCCGATGCACGGTAATGTCTTCTTCGTACAGGAGCATTGCAGAGTACTACAACCTATAAAATTTTGCTGAAATAGTTTAGGTGTTTCGAAATATAATAATCAATAAATCTTGTCTACAGTTACATGTAGATAAAAAAATGTGATTTAATCAGCATTGATGATTTGGTACTGAGAACAGGGGTAATTTTATTATCAATAATTTTCCATCCTATAAGAACTAGTACTACTAGGTGAGAATGTCCAAGAGAGAAAGGTCCGATAGGGAAATATTTACTGTTTTTGATCATAACTTTTTATTCTAACACATATATTGCAAACAAACTACAAGACTACCTAAGTAGAGTTATAACAAAAGTAGTGTTGTAAATTTTCACTCAATAATTACAGTTGTTTGCGAAATAGTTAGATTTAATTTTAAAAATCATGTCAATTTCCGTATTTCCTAAATTTAAATCTAACTATTTCGCATATGTTTGAAATTATTGAGTGAAAATTTCTAAAACTACTCTTGTTATAGTTCTACTTAGTAGTCTTATACTTTGTTTGCAATATGTGTTTTAGAATATGAAGTTATGGCCAAAAACAATAAATATTTCCCAATCGGACCTCTCTCTCTCTTGGATATTCTCACCTTAAAGCATCTATATCCATATGTCCATATAAATTTTCTAAAACACGAACGATGAAAAATTTTGAAAGTTCTTAAAGTTCACACACTACCTTAGATCTTAATAAGTAGTAAAATAGAGCAGCAAATTTAAAATAATTACTCCACCGGGAATAAAAGATTTTAAATTATTTCAATACCAACAAACACTAAGACAATGCCCAGGCAGGAATAAATTTATCTCAGATTACAAAAATATCCGCATATATGCAATAATATATGAATATATCAAATAATACATCAATACTGTGTGATCGTACAGGCGATACTAGACTTTAAAAGACCACGTGCAATGAGGAAACAAATAAAAGTCGACCTTAAAAGATCTTGTGCGGGCGCTCTGACAAAAAATATTAAAAAATTACAGAGCGATCGAAACAAAAAAGTAAAAAAGGGCTTAGCATTCTGAAATTCCAAAAATCAACATTTGTTTACAAAGTTTTAACTTAGTACTTTCTTCATAAAAAAATCATTGTTGAAATTACACTCACGCTTTAAATGAGAATGTGTAAAAAAATGTAGGTACGTAATTAAATGTTCTACAACATTATATGTGGGATTTTTTTTTATTTTTCCAACCGCTTTTTCGCATTAAATGAAGAACTAACATATGTACATCCAAAAATTGTATAAAAATCACTTATCAAGAAAACTATACATTTTCTCGAAAAATCACAAAGAGCAAAAATGCTTAGATGTTTTCAATAAACAGATAAAACAAAAATCAGTCATATTTCAAGCATTATCACGCAAAAACGAATATTACATAAATTAAAAATCAATGGTATTTCGAAAACTAAGCAATTTATCAAAATACGCCAAAGAAGGAAAAGTGTTTAAATCAACATTTTCTACAATAAGGTAAAGAAACATTCATAAATTTTCCACTTACCTTTCCGCGATTGTACCGGAAAAGCACGTGAAATTTTATAAATCTCATTATCATGAAAATTGGGCATTTTTTGAAGAATAATGGGGAACAAAAAGTGTTTAGATAGATGTTTTCTACGAGAAAACAACGGAAAAACTGATACATTTTAAATAACGTTATTCCAGGAAAGCGCGTGAAAATGTCTTGAAAATGTTGTACTCTTTCGATAAATATCAAAGAATGAAAAGTATGTAGTTTGATGCTTTGCAGTAGAAAAGCAATTAAAAATATTCAGTTTTGAAGTATTTTTATGCAGTTACATTAAAATGATATATATGGTCAAATCCATTTAACTTTGAAATTATATTATATTACTATTACACTATTATAATTATTATATAGAAATAATAAAAAATCGATTTTTAATTTTTTTATTAAGCATTTTTTGAACCGTAATTGACGTTATTCTTAGTCATTGTGCACTATAGTCAAACATGATAGAAGCAATTTTACAGTTTTTAGAAACACGTGTTGCATTTCCTTCAGAACTAAAATCAATAATAATTTTTTTAGCAGTTCTTCTCTATATCAACAGCTTCAATTTAAAATAAATCTCTATCATTCTGGTTAATATTGTTTTTAACCTTTAAATGAGGTATTTTTCAAATTTTCATTCCTGAAAAGCGTGTGGAAATTGTCGCGGTTTTTCAGTTTTATATAAAACAAGACAGTTTTGATGCAATTTTCACTAAATTTTTATTTTCACAGAACTTATTAAAACCTTATTAACATTTTGCTCTAATATTCTAACAAAATATTGATTATGTAAAACAACAGTACATGTCTGTTTTTACATGTGTTTTAAATCTCTCTGTCTCTATTGTGAACTTGTGTGTGTGATTTTTTCAAATATGTCTACCAGGAAAGATAAAATAATGCACCTAATAAAAAAAGCTAACTGTAAATATCTCATGTTGTATTTAGCTGTAATTAAATATATTTCTTTGTTTTTCAGTGAAGTGTAGTATAATTTAAAACTGATTGTGACTGGTAAATTAAATCCAGTAGATTTAAATCAACAAATAGTGATGGAAACTTATATTTTTATCTCGGAATCGGTCGGAACTTCATAGCTTTTTAATTTCAAATTTAGTTGCGTAGAGGCTTGTATTTTTATTTTCCTGGTATGACAAGTACAACCGGAGATATTCTTTTAAAAAATTAAAGAAAATCGTGCTTCAACAGATAAATTGTTCAAAAAAACATGTTCCGCATTTTCCAAAAATTTCATTTAATTTGTAATTTGAAATATTAGGCTTTATGGTTTTAATAGTACTATCGACAAGAAATGTGTATGAAAACAAATACTTTGATAAAGAATATATAGCGACAGGCTATAGGAATCTGATAACTGAAATATTTAATGTTGACTAAAGTTTATTAAGTGCAATATGTTTACGTAATTATCAATAATCAAGAAAAAGGACAAAAGTACAAGTTCGACATTGTACAATACTCCGTAAAAAATTGCATGCAGAAAACCATTTAATGCCGATATGGTTACAATGAAAAGCTTATCTTTTATATTATTTTCGTCTGGTTTACTTGACTGCTATGATATCTACTTGATATCGATTTATTTACATTTTTGTAGCAAGAACAATTAATGACAATGAGAATTAAAATCCCGCTAATTCTGCGGAAATTAATTCAAATTGTGCAAAGAAGAATTTAGGCACTTTATTATATTCGTACAGACTATATTATGCATTACTTCTCTCTTATCACAACCAGATGTTAGTACCTGCTTTTCTATTGCGGTCCTTTTGTAGTAAACACTGACGACCCTTTTAAACACTCGTTGAGAGAAATAATACAGAAGTTTTAAATGTGCTGATAGTATTCTGTTTGATAATTGATAATTTTTAATTGTTTATGGACATAGATTTTTTTGATATTTCACTATAATTTCGGGATAGTTTCTATGTACGCTCCATTTTGGCTTTGCCTCACTTATTCAAGTTATATGCTGGGTTTTTCTAGATTTGTATATGTGCGACGCTAAACTCGACTACATTCAACCAATTCATTTAAAACTTATCAATATAATAATAATTAATGTAAAAAGCATTTGAACAACATTGACTTGATTATTAGATTAATTTCTAATTTGTTTCCCGGAGCATATTGAGATGAGAAGTGGGCCACATTGAGTAAATATATTTGTTTGTCATAATGTTACAAGTATTTTGATATTGGCAACATCACGGAAAGTAGTAGGGATACCAACATTGAGGTTTTAAGTGACGACAGTACTGAAGTGAGAAATTTGGAAGTTGCAATAGCTATCACTATAAAAATAAAAAGCAAGCCGCGCTCTGAACAAATTAGATTCAGTTTTCCTTGAAGTTAAGTCTTTTGATAAAGTTGTTAAATATTATTAAGTTAATATAAACAGTAATAAAAGGGCCTTAATAACACGTTTAAAATTTTGTAGGAAAAATGTACGTGAAACGCCATGCAAAGGTATGCGTTTAAAAAAAATCAAATTGCACAGCATCAAGTAGCAACCATAACTCGATTATTTATCATTATTCTCAATTATTTTCTACTTGTTACTTTTTTAACCTTTCCTCTAAGTTTTTAGTCCATTAATTTTTAAATTCTAGACTGAAGTATGGCAATTCTAACCACTACTTACTTTGATATTAATACCCAATTTGTTTAAATACTTATTTTTATATATGACTACTCTTAACTATGAATGTATAGTCCAAGTAAGGACTTCTCTGCACTCAAAAACGCAACAAAAATTTTACGACATAATTATATCGCCGCGGGCCATGCGCCATGCCTGTCATCAAACGACCAGACGCACATTAAAAACCTACAAAGGTAAGCGAGTCAATTTGCGAACAGCAGTATAGTTGAAGTAATCAGTTCCCGACAAATAAAAAACGCAACAAAAACTTTACGACCTGATTAAAATACCGGTACTCTTTGTACTGCTGTTCGCATATTGACTCGCTTACCTTTATAGGTTTCTAATGTACGTCTAGTCGTTTCATGACAGACATGGCGCTACGGCCCGCAGCTATATAAATATGTCGTGAAGTTTTTGTTGCGTTTATTGAGTGCAGGGAAGTCCTTACTTGAACTGTACAAAGAGTATCGGTATTTTAATGAGGTCGTAAAGTTTTTGTTGCGTTTTTCATTTGCCGGGAACTGATTACTTCAACTTTCTTTTCTTTAATCATTCGTTAGATCTGGATATGGTGACAAACATGTGAAAATGTCTATTATCTAATATGATTGACTTTATTTTCTTTTTATTTGGTGTATGCTTGTACAATGTACATAATATATATGCATGCAACTTTCATTGTACCAGCATCTTGCTCTATTTTACTGTAAATTTAATACTGCATACTATGATTCACACATATTTTGTTATTTTATATGTTTTTATATGGTTATAACCTATAACTACTTGTTTGTTTTATAAAACATTATATATAATTTGACTTTCATATATATATTTTTGTAGCTTATTGGTGAATAAAGTATTATTAATATTATTATCATTATTATAATATGTTATAGGTAGAGTATAACTTTCTCAATAGGAGTATTTCATTTTTACTTTTCCATATACATAGTATATAACGAAAGTATGTTGATCGTGCAAAAATTCGAGATTGAGTTTTTGATGGATTTACGCGTTTTCAAGTCTCTTGAACCAACAAAAGTGGTTTTTAAAAAATGTCTGTCTGCCGTCTGTCGCCCCACCTAGAGGCCAAATTGCTGCATCGAGTTTTACCTGTGTATTCAAGATGGCCACACCTCGAGGCGAGATCGCAAAATCGATCCTAGCTCAAATATGGGGGGAGTGAACCCCTAAAAACAGGGAAAAAAATAGAAAATAATTTGTTTCTCTAAAACTGCTCTAAAGATTTTGATTAAATTTGGTACATGGACACTTCCCTACTACCGATATGAAATGACATGACCAGTTGCTCTTAGAAAATACCAGGAAGGAAGCTGTGGAGGGAGAGTTGAGTTTTAAATAATTTCATAATTTTTTTTTTAAAGGGATCTAACAATTTTAATCAAATTTAACACATCAATACTGACTTAGTAGTAGCATAAGGTAACATGACCGGTTGTACCTAAGAAATGTAGAAAGGGAGTTGCGGGGGGAGGGCAAGGAGAAATTAAATAATTTTTCTTCTAAAGCGGTTCTAACGATTTTGATTAAATTTGGCATATGGACACTCCCCTAATACCGCTTTGAAATGACATGACCAGTTGCTCCTAGAAAATACAGGGAGAGAAGCTGTGGGGCGATCTACTCCTAAATGGGAAAGTTTGTCCGAGTTGTCGCGGACTGATTTTTAAACTATAAAACATATTTTGATTGATTGATTGGTTGATAAATAATATTTAATACACCCATTATGTTTATTCAAAGAATACAATTCCTAGGTTTAAATTCAAATTCTCTATAATAAGTTAATAAGCGGATAAAATAGTCCCTATTAGTGATACACTTGAAATTCTAGTGCTTGCTTTCACTAGTAAATTGGTCTATTTGGTAGCTCATTAGTGCAAGGAAAAATCTTTGCTATTATGAGGAATATGAAAAAAAAAATTAAGTAAAAGTTATAGAACATACTTTGTTGCCTATTTTTAAAATACGTGAAATATACAGTGGGTTTATTTAAAGTGAGACAGCTTGAATGATGACTTTAAAATAACATACCCGGTTTACACCACTTATTTCAGCGTAAAATTTTACGTTTGGTATTAATTTTTGTTTTGAGAAATTTATAAGATTGTCAAAAATATGAAAATTTACGCAAAAACAATGCATCACAAATGTCACTAAAATACCTTGTTAATAATAGCTAAGAGGAACTATTTAGTAAATGCAAACATAGGGGTGAACTGAAATATCTGAGTAAAGCAAAAGTTTATTTTTAAGTACAGGAGATTTTATACAGAGGCATTAACTTGCCAACCTCCATATTATATCTAATGCTTCATTTTTTCCAAAGGAACACCCTGTATATTTTTTCGCCATTTTGCACAACTATTTTGTTTCTTTAATAATAATTAGTTAATATGATATTTCTCTAAAACTGATAGTTTTTGAAATATTTTCATTTTAATTGATTAACTTAAAAATAATTGCGCCTATTCCACTAGTAAGTTATGGCTTTGCCGTCATTTAGTAATTGTAATAATTTAAATAATTACAGTATATAAAAATAAACGGTAGCTAGAAAAAAATGTATAAATAATTTCTTAAATGACGAATGTTCCAAATGTATTATGTATTTTTCCTAGTTACCGTTGCTTTTATATTTGAATATTTTAATTATTTTAATTATTTAAATTATTTTCCAGCTTTAAAATCTAATTAAAAAATATAATTCTGAATCATTTTCATTTGGTTTTCATTTTCAGTACTAAAATCTTCATTTACTATAATACAATAAAGCCATAGCTTTCTTGTGAACAAAGAAAAACACAATTATTTTTAAATTATCGGTTAAACTGAAAATGTCTCAAAAACTATTAGTTTTGGAGACTAATATCATAAAGTACAATATATTCGTGCATAGTGGGATAATGTACTTGTTGTTCTATTTGTAAAAACGATATTCTAGATATTTGTAGGTTTCCAAATTAACGCCCCCGTTTAAAATTCCTTGTAGATCCATCCAGTCCACTACATTTCAACTATCCCTTATCTTTGCCCTTACCAAATATTTTCTCTTAACTGTTGTTAGCAAAGTTCATTTTGTAGCATTTGTGATGCATTGTTGTTCTGTAAATTTTCATACCTTTTGCAATAACTTGGCGACGCCACAGCATTTTCAAAACGAAAGTTAATGCTGTACGTAATTTTACGCTGAAATGGTGTAAAAATATACAAGATATCGTCTAAATATTAACTGTGGTGTTCTGTTTATATTCTTTTCTCTTTTTTAGAGTTTTTACCACATAGATCTTCTAAAAAAATATCACATCAGAATTTACAAAAACACAATTATTCAGTATAATGAAAAAATAGCCTCTGCGTCTATGATGTTTATATCAAAGGAATAGCCAGAAGCTACTTCTTGCCAACTAATATAAATTATAACGAGGAAAATAAATGTAATATACCTATATCGCTGACGTTTAGGACACTAAATCTTTTTCGAAACAGATTAGAGGAAATTCTTATGGGCTGTGTATGTTAAACATAGCCCCTAAGATTTTATTTATGTTATATCCATAGCTACTTATTATTTACACAGAACTGTTGATATTTTATTCTAAACATCAAACAACCTTAATACCATTTAAAATCAGTTACATTATATTTCAAATATTATTAGATGAAAAAAAATCTCACTACGTAAGAGTTTAATATTTTCTGAAATATTGATTGATCAGAAGAGTAATTCTTTATTTTCCCCAATTTCATTCCAAAATTCGAAAAAAATATTTTTAAAGGCCTTCCAAACCACCTGAATGAGTCTTTTAAATCTTAGATATCTAGAAAGATTTCTCTGAGTGAAAGACTAGGGGACATAGATTCAGACTTTAATTTAGTTTTAATAATAAAATATTTGCCAAAAGCTGTGTTCAAAATGTACATTTCCTGCCTACTAAGAAGTTATAAAATTATGACCATCGTTTTCCAGAAACTTACAAATTCAAATGTGGGTTCGATAATGTTTATATATATTAACAACTACAGATAATGGCGTTACGTTTTGACCTCCGAAAATTTGGCAACATTGCTAGAGGTACTAACGATGCTTCAGTTTCTACTCATATATATGTATTGGAGGTGAGTTCGTATCTCTTGTATCCTGTATATATGATTACAAAAAAAATTATAAATCTTTTCCCCTCTTTTGAGATTCGTATTCTGGGGGTCCCCCTAATCACAAATATATAAAATTTATAGCAATATATGCACGGGATAACATGGAGGTCAGGTCGTCCTTTCTATGTGCCGGAGGTGACAACTTAACTAGCATCAATATATATATATAAAAAGCAATAAATAATTGTTATTTTGATTAATATTATTACGTATTAGTTTATGCCAAAAATACCAAAAAGAATTATATTTCAGCATCAATTCCGAAGATATTTTTTTAAGACTTACGGTCATGTTTCAATACACACGCTCTATACTAAATATTAGAAAAGCGGTAAATAATTATATATATTTTTATTAATACTATTTACGCATTAGTTTACGCCAAAAATACCAAAACCATAAGATATATATTAAGAGTTGTTAAATATCGGTTTAATCCAATGTAATTTAAAAATCGAAACACCGATATAAAATTTTTATTAAGTACAAGTGACTGGAATGCTCAAAATACAATGAATGATTTTTAAACCAACAATAGTAAATTAATGTAAAGTCTTTTACTAACCGTTGTTTCATTTGTTATATAAATAAAACTAGATCATACAAATATTACAATATATGGGTGCCTCAGATTTGGCGCCGGACTCTAGTGGACCACACAGTATTATATATTGTGTCCCTTTAAAATTTAAATACCCCAATTTTGTTTTGTTTATGGGTAACATGTGTAACAAAGAACAGCACTTTAACCATTGACTTTTGTTTTATCTTATCGTCTTACTCTATTCTATTATGAAGTTATAACAGCTACCATTTGAAACCTTAATGCCGAACGAAACAAAAAATTTTACCACTTCTTAAATATTAAATATTATAAGAGCGGTAAATAAATGCCATTTTTATTAATGTTATTTGTGCATTAGTATATGCTCAAAGTAGAATAAAGTCTTTTAAATTCACAATAATAAATTAAAGTCAAGCCTTCGCTGTCGGCTGCTCGACCACCCAGGCTCTTTAAAATTTAAATACCTAAATGGTCTATGGGAAACATGTGCGGTACTTGACATTTGTTTCGCCCTCTTTCCAAAAATGTTACCATGTACAAATTATACCATAACTATCCTACGTGTAAAATTTTATTTATATTTAACATATATTTGTAATCTAATTCAATTTATGATTGAAATTTTGTAATTGTAAAAATATCGTTAATAAATAAAGAAAAAGGAGGAAAAACGTGATTCAAGAAATAAATTGTTGCTAGCTATCGCTAAACTTATATTGAAATGTAATATGGTGAGGGTATTTATTTAGAGTTTTACAGTGCGCATCTTTGTATTATAACCGGTTGGAATATTTTGATGGTATGAGACGAAATAAAAAGACAAATTTATACTTTTCTATTTCTAGTTTTTACACATTTTAGGATTTATTTGCCACAATTAATGTATAATCAATTTAATTTCATCTAATATACCTAGTATGAAAAAGTTAGGCATCTGTTACGAAACCAAATAAAAATGATTTTATACTTTCTGAAATAGTAGATGTAGACTTACTGAAAATATATAACACAAGTATATTTGTTCTTTTGAGAAAGTGAATTAGTGAACTATGTTATGTTATTGTTTCATGGTCTCAGTATGGTTTTTCTCAGTCCAGAAACGACTTAAGTAAATAATTGTAATGATCATTACCTACCCTTACTTCTAAGAGGCGTCTTGGAATGAAAGGATAAACAGTCAGAAATTAGGTAGGATTCAAACGGCAAACCTGTGTACAGGTTACTTTTCACTTTTTTTTATTCTTCCCGTATCTATACATTTTAAATAAATGCTGGAGATCCCAGTATTATTTTAGTCAAATAATTTGAAATGTATGTAAAGTAAGTATAGGTAACAAACATTGTTGCAAAGAAGTATGTGAAGGCTAAATTTGACCCGTATATTTGTTTAAAAAAAACTTGGATAAAATTAGGGTTAAAACTAGAGAATTTGTATTTCGTTTTTCGGACCCAAATGCATAGAACAATGTTTCTGTTGCTATTTTAACAGAATATGTATGATTGTTAAAAATAAGGGAACTTTCTGTAATTTTTTGCTTTGTATGTAGAAATATAATATTGTCTGGTGTTTATGTAATATGTTATATGTAAATATTCCTAGTGATAGCTATTTTTGTAACATACTGTATATCTATAAAGAGTAATTTATTAGCGTGCAAATATTAAAAAAATAAATTGTGCTAAGCTAACAGCATCCCATTCTTCGAATATTGAAAGAATTATTTATAGTTTAAGTTTTTCAAAATGAAGATAACTCCTCAAATTAAAAACTAATTTAATAAGCTCGGCGATACTTTTTTTGCACCTGGACGGACGATAACCTATCCGTTTTGTGTTCTAGCTAAAATATATTTTAAAGAATAATTTAATGCGGGATACTTCACGGATACACTATCAAACAAAAATAATCTTTTAATACTGCCTTAAAGTGTATTTGATTTTCATAATCGGTATATTTTTAGGCACAATGTAAGTTTTTAAGTATATTACTTAAAATCAAGAATTAAATATTTCATTTCTCATTGCTCACTTAAAAGAATATTTATGAATATTTGGGACTTGTTTTATATATTCTCTAATCCCCCTACAATGCAAAAAGGCTTTAAATAATGCTATACCATTTTTCTTTCTGACAAATTTTAATGTGAATTTATAGCAAGGATTGAGGCTAAAACTAAGAAATACACAACTAAACAAATTGACATTTTGACCTAAAATTTCAATAGTCTACTTTTTAGACTCTGACTGTTTTACATGTCGCTATTGTAAAAATACCGGGATGTTACCAAATAGTCAAAGGATCCTCGTGTCAGTCGTCACATGCCTACCTTGCACTGACGAGAGCCAGCAGCTCGAAACTGCAGTCTGCAAGTGGTGTGTGACGGCTGGCAAGAGAGCTCCTTTAAGTAGGATCAGTCTTTCGGCTGGGGTTTGTTGCAATCGATGCATTAGCGTTTTGATGGTAATATGCAATTATTACACTTAACGCGCCAGACTTGTAACTTGCGATTCAGCGCTCGGCGGGGCACATAGCCCGGAGAGTAGCTGTTGGTTGCAGTCTGGTTACGTTTTATAGAGGAGTTTGCGACTAAAAATATTATATTTAATTTTGTTCATGCTTAACATGTATTTGTATTCCAATTCATTCGTGATTGTAATATTCCTCTCTTTATCCTATAACTGAGCACTGCCCCTGTCGGATATCGCAATTAAATAAATGAATAAATAAAAAGAATAAAACATGATTCAAAAAATAAATTATTTAAAAAAATATGTTCCTTAGGTTGGGCATTGTATGTTATTCTACAACTTGTATCTATCTGAACTATTTTTTCAACTTTCCAGACAATACCACAATTCCACATACAGCAATAATTTGGATATATCCACTCCATTATATCCATTTTCAAAATACTGACGTTTAAAATTTGACTCTTTAATTTCTTTATCATTGTTTGGTTCTCTCTAAAAAAGTCAACCTTAGGCATAATCAAAAGTCATTCAGAAGTGAAACTTCTTTTTAAACCAGAACGGAAAATAATACAGTTAAATATAGAATGAAAAATTAAGATAGAAATATTAAGGGAATTGTTACAAAAAAGTGATGATTATTAGGGGAACCTCCCATATATCTGAAAACAGCTTCTAATGCATACTCTTTAAACTTTTTAAAAGTAAATATATATACATATACATACATACATTTGGAAATAACATGCAAAAAATTTAACTGTAGATTCTCTGTCGAAAATTAAGACGGGTTCTCCGTATAAAATAACTCTTTTCTGTCCAGCAACAATACCTTAAAAGAGCGTGCCAAAAACGGTTTTTAATTTCTATCTCAAAATAGCGTAATCGGAAAAAAAAAGTGAATTTAGATAGTAAACAAATTTAAACATGAAGACAACGATTGTTGTTTCTAGATATTAAAGCATTTGTTCATAATGACGACCTCCAACTTGAATACACGTTTGCAACCGTTTCCTAAAATTGCCATACCTGCCTTCTATATGTAAAACATGTGGAGTTTCGAACTTCATTGGCAGCAGTAAAAATTTTCTCTCTTAAAACTTCGACGCTAGGGACAGGTGTCGAGTAAACAACATTTTTCAAGTGGCCACAAAAGTAAAAGTCCAGTGCATTCATATCTGGGGACCGAGGGGCCATTTAATTGTGGCTTCTCGCCCCCTGCCAATCCATCGATTTCTAAATGTTGAGGGTAGCCACTCTTGAACGTCTAAAGAATAATGAGGTGGCGCACCGTTCTGCATAAACCAAAGTGTTTGACGTAATCCAAGAGGTAAATCATCTATAAGTTGATACAGGTCATTTTATAAAAAGTTTAAATAAGCTGGACCATTTAATCTGTTTGGTAACTCAAAAGGCCCTATTAATTTATTGTCTATAATTCCGGCCCAAATATTTATTGAAAAGTTGTATTGACATCCTCCATTTACAACAGCGTGAGGATTATCGTCCCTCCCTCCATAAATGCTAGTTACGAATATTTAAATCTCCACGTCGAGTAAAGCAGCATTTATCTGTGAATAGTACTGTAAAATGTAATGGCTTCTAAGTATAATTCTACAAAAATCAAGTCTTACTGGAAAGTCACGAGGGAACAGCTCTTGTATTCTCTGTAAATGATAAGGGTAAAGTCCTTGCATTTTCATATTTTCAAAATCCTCCATACTGATGTTTTTGTTGTGTGGAATTGATGAGCAGCCAGTCTAATACTACATTCAGGATGTTCACCAAAATAATGTATTTAATATGTGTGCCTCCATTGCATCTCCTATTTGTCTCCGACGATCACAATCATGACTTGTTTTTTAAAACACCTCCTTTTTTTAACCTCAAATGAATATTAGAAAAAGTACGAACGTTTGACACAGTACGTGTAGAGAACTTACGACGATATCGTTCTTTTACCGGTGAAGCATTTCCTTTACATTCACCATAAATTAAATGTATGTCTGCATATTATTCCTCATTGCTAGAACTATGCATTTTAAAATCTGGTTAGAAAAATACTAGTATTAAGTAATAAGAAATGATTATCTTATATTATTTCAAAGGCAAGAAACAACGTAATATTGTCAGATTATAATTTGACACCAGCCTACTTTTAGTATTTTACACTAATATAATTTTGCTCATAGCTTTTGATTGATCACTTAGGCAGATGTAATTTAATTTTTTTCCCAAAAATGGTCGATTTTACGAATTTCTTTGAAAAGATGAAAAAGTTTCTAAATTAATCATAATGTTTAGTTATTTTTTTAACTTAAGAAAAGAGAAGGCACAAAGATATTTACAAAATTTCTAAAAGGGTAGTAAATTTCACTCCTTCGTGTACATGCTAGGTGGATGACATGATTTCGTTAGATGCCCTTTGACGAGTAACAGAGATGTGCCAAATTTCGTCTTTTTCCGATTACGTTATTTTGAGATATAAATTAAAAACCTTTTTTTTTGGCACACCCCTTTAAGGGAGTGTAGCTGGACAGGAAAAGGTTGTTTTGAAAAATTTTATACGAAGAACCCGGTCTAAATTTTCGACAGGCAATCTACAGCTAAATTTTTTGCACGTAATTACGACACCCTGTATATTTAAAATATATATATATATATATATATATATATATATATATATATATATATATATATATATATATATATATATATTCTTAAACAGCAAAAATTAAAAATAAACCGTATTTATTCTAGCCTTTTACAATTTAAATACCTAAAATTCATCCCCTTCTTTCAGAAAGATACTTACACTTGATAAATATAAAATTTCATTTGTGCGTAAGAAGCATATGCGAGAAGTCCGAGTATTTTATGACCCTTGGCAATACAAACATAGCAGGTAGCTATCCTATAGTATTTAAATATGGCAACATTGAAGTGGTTCAGGATGTAACATTCAGCTATATATTACTGTATAAAATGGTTCAGCTTTGTCATATTAACGTATTGATTTAGGATGATGTCATTAGTGTGTAGATATACACCTATGTTTAGTTATAAAAATATCAAAGTATATTTTACAGAATAGGTTATCCGACCCCCTATATACTCCAATATAAACAAATATTTTTTGTCTATCTCTTCTATAAATAGCTGGTTCAGGATTGTATGAATTGTATAATGGTTCAGAATTGATAGAAAGATGTATATATATATATATATGTTGCTATGTTATCCACCGTCAGACGTTTGTGCAATGGTAAATACAGTCAATTTCGCAATCTATTAATACAAAATAAAAATATATAAACCATTAAAAAGGATTAAGTTAAATGAAAGATGGACAAAAGAAAATATGAATAGACACGGGACGATGGAGGAGGTCACAAAAATTTTAATAAACACAACAACTTATATTCATTAAAAGCAATTTGATTGATTTTATATTATGTAAGTTAGGTTTGTTAGTATTAATCTCATCTCTTTTAAATCATTTGTGTTGTGAAAAATCGGGACAATAAAAAAAAAGAAGGGGATGTGGTTGCCAGGGAAGATAATAAGTAATTGAGAGAGGAGAAGTTTTCTATTAATTTTGAAAGGATAGAAAAAGAATAATAATTTAATAAAGTTACAGATTGGTTGAAAAAGTAAAGAAATTGAGAGGAGAGAGAAATTAAATTAAAAATAGTATAAAATGTAAGTACATGTACATGTAGTTTTGAATGCAAGAAGTTTTTGATCTGACATTTGTTAATTTCTGAATAAAATAATATGGGAAAATGAGAATTTTAGATTATTTTTATGAATGATTCCATAAGGAGTGGAATATTTATAAATTGTTAAACGTTTCATACAAGACCAACGTCAATAGAGGTATTAGCGGAGCTGTGCATCTGGAATTGTTTAAGGATTTGGTGAATGCAGTGGAAATTGCAAACAATTCATTTCAAAGCGGTAGTACTACTGACAAATAAACTTTAGGTGGTTTGACAAGAGAACTTTTGCGCTTTGAGAAAACTTAAAAAGGTTAGTGACTGTCAACTGTGCTGTACCGAATACCAGTTGGTATAATTTATGTCATTTATTTAATAGTTTTAAGTTAGATAGGTAGTTTTAAGGCATATGTTTCAGAAACCAATGAATATACTGTCACGCAGTACCTAGACAATTATTGGACCACCCGGTATATGATTTTATTCAGGAAACGATTTAGTTACAAAATTAATTTAATCCGATATCTTAAAGTAAACCAAGTTGCTGGTTACAATGTACCGTGGAAATCCAGCAAACTCAGCAATGGTGCACACGGCCCGCTAGTTGCAGAAATGCTGAGAGTGCAAGTACCGGGAAACGAAATGGAAAAAAGTAAATGAGTTGGTTAGTTGTCGTCTGGGTTTTGAGAAAAGCAGACCCAGGTGGTACGTGGGGCAACTCCCTCCCAGAGGCCATGCCTCAGGGTGGCTAGATCCGTTACAATGTAAGTTGTGAATTTTATTATGTTTATTTCATTGTTTGGTTTTGTTCTGTTATAATAAATGTTCAATCTGTTATGTTACCACTATGTTTTATTTGTGTGTTCACTTAGTAACGTAATTTACCCTCTCGACATGCCAAGCGAGTAAAGTGACTTTAGCCATGCCTATCATCGGCACTTACCCTCTACAGGGTGATGCTGGCGATATCCGTGGACATCCTGCTAACCCCCGTCGCGCAGTCGTGACACATGGTGGAGGCGCCGTATGTCAGCTCGTGACAATACGTTGCTTGTTCACATGATTTGATGAATATTTGTTTTCTTTCCGTGTATGTTTCATATTAATTTGACCATGCTCTCTGAGAGAGAGAGAACTCATGTTCCATTAATATAAATTTAAATATTGTTTGCTTAGAGGCTAAATAAACAATAATATTGGTTAATTTATGATTGTAAGCAACACGACAGATACGTTTATATATATATATATATATATATATATATATATATATGGTGTTATTATACATGATTTGCAGGAAACAACTACTCAGCGGGCAAATACCCCGACCTGCATTGAATTACACCTTACAAATCATGAAAAAATGGTAGCCAATGTCATTTGTCAACTCCCTGACCAGACATAGACCGGTTTCGAACTTATTAGTTCTCCTCAGTATGCCATAGGTCATGGAGCAGACAAATGACAGTGGCCAACCTGCTAGTCTTATACAGACTAATGTAAATGGTGTAGTGGTGAGAGGTAAGTGAATCCTCTCATGTGGTCTAATGCTACTATACACCAGACATCACAGATGTCTCCATGGTGTATAGCGACTTGCCATTTTGCAAGTACCGAGAGCGGTGACCTTCAGCCCTTGGTGGACTTAACCTATATACTGTTATTATACATGATTTGCAGGAAACAATTACTCAGCGGGCAAATACCCCGACCTGCATTGAATTACACCTTACATCTTACATATATATATATATATATCTTCATATATATATATATATATATATATATATATATATATATATAAGATATATGTTAAGATATATATATATGTTATATTAGAAATATACTATGATATATAATATCACTGAGACAGGCTTAACCTTCTAAAACATATCATGTTACAGATTGCGTAACAGCTCTTCTCTAATAACCGCTCACGTTGGCTGAGCTTAATGTTTCTTTCTTGGTAATCTCTTATCATGCTGAATTGCCAATTCAATACTCTTTGTTCTCTAAAGTTATAAATATAACCAACAGACATTTGTACCTTCAGTCTTATACTCATTTTCGATTAAACACATTCAAAATCATTATTGTTATTTTTACAAGAGTCAAACTCGACTCCATTATAAGTGAATAAAGTTTTTAAAAAGCTATTTCAAGAATCCACTATCTAACATTGGCGCAGTCGGTAGGATCTGAAGAACACGCACAGTTCGGGAGCCTAACCAGTGGAAAACATATCGGAAGGAACAAGGAGTTCATCTGGAAAAGGTGCCTAACCTGAAGAAAAGAGCCCCTGGAAAATGGAGAAATTCCTTAGCTGTCGTGGTGGATCCCAATCCTTTACTCAGAAGAATCTACGTTCACAAAGAAACAATAATAATAATTCAACAAGCAACAAAGCAACAAAGCAACATATCAATCAATCAACAAATTAGCAAGTAAGAATTCATCCCAGTCGAGAAGTTGGTGTCTTCGGCAGTGTAGGAGACCTCTGTGGAAGGAATACCTGGTAACGCCCCTGGCAGAGAAGACCGCATTGTAACAAAGTTCACGGAGCAGCATTCAACTTCAATCCAGACGTGTGGAATGGAAATTTTAATGTAAGTAGATTTTAAGAATCATCTCGATTATTTTGCATATTTTTCTTATAAAAAAACAATTCAATTTAACGAACAGCAGTTCTAATATTCAAATAATAATTTCATTCAGAAGTAATATAATATTTTATTTAAAATTTATGTGACCTACATAAATAACTATACCGTTCCTATCTTAACATTATTTTTATCGTAATATCATATACTCTTTAAGTACGAACTTATCTACATTTCCTACATAAATAATTATAATCACATACCATTTTTCTCTTAACATTATTTTTATCATAATATCATATATCATATAAAGGTTAAGTTTACGTCTTACTTGACTGTGAAATAAAATAAAACCCACATGTTCTATACTGTTTAAATGCACATTAGTATATAAAATTTCAGTGACATTATTCCCAACTAAAAACACTTTAAATTAATCCAATTATCCTTGTAATTAAATTTTGAAATATTATAAAATAAACAGCACATTCTTTTACATATAATATAAAATTACCAATGGTCAGTAGCGTACTAGCTCAAATTGAAAAAAGTGTTTAAGTTATTTAATTATCTAAATAATATAAACAAAATGGCTACCACCACAAACGTAAGCAATTCCAATGCAAATAATTCAATCACGGCGAACGAAACTATAAATATTGAACCTTACAGGTTAAGTGAGATTTTTTCGATAGTCCCGGAATTCGATGGAAATCCGATATTTTTACAAACCTTTATTAGTGCGTGTATTTACGCGAACGGAATGTCTATAGAAGACCAACGTGTTCTACTTGCTCTGCACATTAAAAATAAGCTTCGGGGAAAAGCCGCCGAGTTAGTAAACTCCAGGAACCCTGCCACCTGGGCAGAAATTAAAAGCCTACTCGAGGCCCACTTCGGTGACTCCCGCGACTTGACAGCCCTTATACAGGACTTACAACGCATTCACCAACTACCCAACGAAACCGCACTAATATTCGTATCAAGACTACAAACGCACAACGCGAAAATGCACGCAGCAGTGCAAAAGCAGACTCTAACTTTAGAGGAAAAAACTGCTCAATGTAACCTCATCGAAAACATGACATTGACCACCTTACTGACTGGATTAGAACCCAAGTTAGGGCAAATTATCAGGGCTGGCAATCCTAGTGATATGCTAGATGCAATAAATCGCCTCAAACGTGAGTTGCAATTGTCGTACTTCGAATCGCAAAAATTCTCCAATAAAATTCAAAATAGAAGTCCCGTTCAAAATCAGCAAAGACGCCCAAATCTCCCACCATTTTGCACATTCTGCAAAAGGAATGGGCACAGCTTTAACGAATGCCGCACGAGGCAAAACCACCAATTTTCACAACCCAATTTCACACCAAACGCCTATTCCAATCAGGCACAAGCTCCTAGACAGCACTTCCAGAGTGTACCTAATCAAGCAAACTTTAGACCACAGAATTCCCAAAATTTTTCTAATCAACAACGCAATTATCCACAACAAAACAGGCCCTCAGCTATCAGGCCAAATCCTAACTTCCACCAGCAGAGACCTTCTGCCATACAACCGAACCCGAATTTCAATAGATTTAACCAACAAAAAACCCATCACCTAAACCAAGAAACTTATGATAATTATTCAGATTACCCAAACCAATACGAAGATTACTCTGCAAATCAATCCGTAAATTATTCTACCAATTATTCTCCTGATTATCAATCTCAAAATAATGATGACTACGATTTTCCAAACGGACAATGTGGGCATTATACTGCTAATTCCCAATCCCAGGAACATGAGAATTATACTGTTAATTCTCAACAATACGAGGATTATACTGCTAATCCTCCGGATTTTTACACAGGCCCGGAGTATTCCACGAATACTCCAACACAACAAACAGACGAACTAGACCAAATTTCTCGCCAAGTCCAAGCGATAAACCTCCAGGACAGTTTCGACTCAAACCTGAACTTCCCGGAAAACCAATTCATGTAAAAACACCCCGCTACAAACTAAATATCGTAAATTCCAAAAATTTATTTTACATAGAAGACATCACTAAACGTTTCAAAATTCTTGTCGACTCAGGTGCAGGTATTTCTGTATTTAAAACCAAAACAGCGGAAAGGTACAAACAAAGATATCCTGAAAACGTAATTATACAGGGTATAACAGATGAAAAAATTAATATCACCGAATCTGTTCTAATACCATTCAATTCAAATGACCCATACAAGGTTTATGTTCACGACCTAGATATAGAATTCGATGGACTATTAGGTGCAGACTTTCTAAAATATTATAAGTGTCATGTGGATTTTGAAAATAATCTACTTATTACCAATTTTAAAACCGTACCACTATTTGAGGTGACTGAGGTAACATCAATCAGGAACCACAATAATTCTAACGAAAACAATAATCCAGGTATTAGAATTTCAAACCCAAATTTAAATGTTAAAAACCAAAATGTAATTTCTATCGAACCACGCACAGAAAAGATTTTTAAACTTAAATGCAATTTACAAAATACCGAAGCTATACTAATAGCCCAGGAAAATGAAAAGGTACGTTTACCGAATGCCATTGTCAAAATAGACAACAATGGTGAATTTTTGACAACGATAATAAACGCAAACGCGATTCCAAAAACAGTACATTTCTCGGATCTTAAACTTGAACCCGTTCAAAAATTTAGATCAATATTTAACGTAAATCTTCAAAATCCGGATTCCCAATACATAGACCGAAACTACGAAATAAAAAATCAATTACGCTTAGATCACTTGAACGACGAGGAGAGTGAATTAATTACTCAACTCTGTTTAGACTTTTCAGACATATTTTATCTAGAAGGTGGCAACTTGACATTTACCAACGAAATCAAGCACTCAATAGACACTAACGATTCTAAACCAATTTTCACTAAATCTTATCGTTACCCCCAAATTCACAAACAAGAAGTAAAATCACAAGTTTCAAAAATGCTCGACCAAGGCATTATCCAGCCTTCAATTTCTCCCTGGTCCTCCCCAGTTTGGGTAGTCCCCAAAAAACTAGACGCTTCTGGTAAACAGAAATGGCGCGTCGTAGTTGACTACCGAAAATTAAACGAAGTAACGATAGGTGATAAATATCCTCTACCTAACATTTCCGACCTTTTAGATCAATTAGGCAAATGCCAATATTTCACGACTTTAGACTTGGCCTCTGGCTTCCATCAAATTGAAATCGATCCCAAAGACATTCAAAAAACCGCTTTCACAGTCGAAAATGGTCATTTTGAATTCGTACGAATGCCTTTTGGACTCAAAAATGCTCCATCAACATTTCAAAGGGTGATGGACAACATTTTACTAGGAATCCAAAACGAAAGGTGTCTCGTCTATATGGACGATATCATTATCTACTCCCCTACTATCCATGAACATATTTCTCGATTAACAGAAGTCTTCAAACGTTTACAAAAAGCCAACCTCAAAATTCAGCCAGACAAATGCGAATTCCTTCGCAATGAAGTTGCCTATTTAGGACATCTTATTACAAAGGATGGTGTAAAACCGAACCCTGCCAAAGTCGAAGCAATTCTAAATTTTCCTCAACCCAAAAATCAGAAAGAAATTAAATCTTTTCTAGGTTTAGCAGGCTATTATAGACGTTCCTAATTTTTCCAAAATTTCAAAACCCTTGACTAAATTGCTACAAAAAGATATACCTTTCAATTTCGACAATGACTGTACAAATTCATTTGAAACCCTAAAACAAACCTTGACAACTACTCCGATATTGATCTACCCCAACTTCGATGAACCTTTTGTCCTAACTACAGACGCTAGTGCATTTGCAATAGGTTCTGTACTTTCACAAGGAAGTATAGGAAAAGATTTGCCAATCGCATACGCATCTCGAACTTTATGCGGCGCGGAAACCAAGTATTCAACCATTGAGCGTGAACTTTTATCTTTGGTCTGGAGTGTAAAGCATTTTAGGCCATATCTATTCGGAAGGAAGTTCAAACTCGTCACCGACCACCGACCACTCACTTGGTTATTTTCTATAAAAGACCCAGGTAGTAGACTAGCGCGTTGGCGCTTAAAACTCGAAGAATACGATTACGAAATAATATACAAACCCGGAAAAATCAATAAAAACGCGGACGCGTTGTCCAGAATCAAAATCAATCACTTTTCAGAATGTTCCAAATTTTATTCAAAAATTCTAGCCGCGAACGAAGACTCAGATGAAGATGAAATTTCAGACAACGATGACGAAATTACAGACGAACAAATCGCCCGAGAATTTGACACATTTTCCCGACTTTACAAAACCAAATCTCTAATAGACTATTCCAAAATTCAAATCACAAATAAACAACTATTAGATCGAGAAAATAAAAATATCATAACGTTTTTCCAACAAAACAACTTGACAGACCTTCACCATCAAATTATCGAGGATATTTTCGAAGAAAACCCCGAATTCTATAACAATACAATTAATATCGTTTCCAGCAAATCGACCCGACAAAGAAACTACTACATTATCGCTCTACCTTTCGACCCAGAGTCTGTGGTAGAACATCTATTTTTAACACTTTACAAACATCGAAACAAATTAGACCTTTCCAAAACTTACCATGTTGAAAACAATCTAGACTTTCCAATTCTCGAAATCCTATCATTTATTTTTGCAGAAAAAGATTTAAAACTAATCATTTGTCAAAATTTATTACGAACTCCCGATGAAGACCAACGTCCGATCATTCTCGACCAGCATCACACCGGAAAAAATAATTTACATCGTGGAATAAACGAAACAATACGTAGAATCAAAAATAAATATAATTGGCAAGGCTTAACAAAAGATGTCGAAAATTTTATAAAAAACTGCGAAACATGTCAAAGAACAAAAGTCTGTCATAAGAACCTCAACAATCCCTTAGTAATTACCGAAACCCCTAAAACTCCATTTGAGAGAGTTAATATCGATCTATTCGAATTTCCCACGCGAAACTATGCACTAACCATCCGCGACGAGTTAACGAAATTTACTCAAGCTTATGCTGTCCCAGACAAAAGTGCAAAATCAGTTGTAAACACCCTGTTGCTATATTTCCAACACTATGGCACCCCATTAAGAATTCATTGTGATTACGGCGGTGAATTCGATAATAATTTATTAAAAGATCTTTGTACTCTCTATGACATAAAATTAACATACTCCAGCGTAGGACACCCTCAATCCAATGGATCTATCGAACGATTCCATGCCACCCTAGCGGAAATGATCAGAATACATAAAACAGAGAATCCGAACGAACATCCTTTCACAATATTACCATACGCGGTAATATGTTATAACAACTCGGTAAACAAAACTCATGGCTTTACGCCATACGAGCTTATTTTGGGACATACAGCTAACCGACCACCCGAAACTCTTTATAACCAGAAAGACCTGATTACCAAATACGTTAGAGACCTTAACAACCGGATATCCCACTATTACAAAATTGCGCGAAGTCGAACAGAAGCACAAAAACAAAAAGCCAAAGTTCGATTCGACAAAAACATTCCCGAAAATCGACACACATATAATATTGGCGACAAAGTGTACGTCAAAGAATCACAAATAAAAAACAAATTACAGAACAAATTTAACGGCCCCTTCGAAATTTTAGAAACTTCTCAGAATTCTGCAACATTATTAAATCCGGAAACAAACCAAACGACTAAAGTAAACTTTGACTGAATGAAACCTTATACTGAAAATTAAATTTATTTTCAGGTTTTTCCTGCTGTTCGGATCAGCACTTGCTCAATTTAAAATAACACCAATTAACAATACAATTGGAGTATACTATCACCGAGACACAGACATTGTGATTTCTCACAAGGAATGGACTTTACTGGTACACAAAAACATATCTACCTTTAAGACAGCTTTCGACAAAAACGACAAGATCTTACAGACACTATACAACACACTCGACCCAACGTATCATTACATGAACGTCTTTTTAGGAGACGTAAAAACTCACCTCAGTTTATTGACACAAATTTCTCAATCAATACAATCAAAATTTGACGAAATTTACCTTGACACGAAACGATACAAGCGAGGAATACTAAACGGTATTGGAACAATTTTCAAATCAATAACTGGAAATTTAGATGCAGAAGATGGTCAGTATTATTCTGATTGCATCAACAAATTAAGTAATGACGAGCACCAACTTGAAAATTTAATCAAAAATCAAATATCTGTCACAACTTCAGTAATCAAAAATTTCAACGCAACCATTCAAAAACTGCAGGTTGATGAAGAAACTTTCAATAAAGATATTAAAGAAATCGAAACTTCAATTCTAGACATGACTAAAGACATAGAAAATATTCACGCAAAATTAAAATTTATAGAAATCTGCGAACAGCTTATGGCAAGCTATCTATTTATCGAAGATAACTTAAACGATATCCTGAATTCTATCACTTTCGCGAGACTCAAAATAATTCACACATCGATTATAAACCCAAAAGACTTGGTAAATTCCTTACAGGAAATCTCACAGAACCTACAAAGGAACAATTTGCCACTTCCAATCAAATTATCAAAAGTTGCACAGTATTTAGACATTATAGAACTAAAAGCTTTTCAAACAAATTCAGATTTAATATTCGTATTAGACATACCTTTGGTAGACCCTCAAACCTATTCAGTATTTCAATTATATCCTATCCCTATTTTGGATAATAGAACTGGCTTATATCATATCTTGTCAACCTCTCAGAAATATATCGCGAGAGATGATGATTCTTTAATGTACTTAACCATCCCGGACCTCAGAGAATGCAAACCACTCTACTTCAACACTAAATTATGTCTAAATCTATTTTCATACCCCATTGATGATAATGCCATTTGCGAAGCCCGTCTCTTCAAGAACCTCAAAACTCTGCCAGGAAGCTGCCAGACATCATTCATCATCGGCCAAGGATACAACGTCCAAAAGATAGACGAAAATACGTGGCTGGTTATCAACGCAGAACCATTACAGGCAACCATCAATTGTCCAGAAAGAAGTTCGAAAACTGAAGTCATCTACAAAAACTCAATAGTGAAATTACAACCTAATTGTTACGCCTTTATAGGCATCACAAAAATCCAAGCCAGTACCAACGAAGTAACCGACGTAAACGACGACACTCATCCCATCCAAATTCCATTCGAATGCTGCAACAAAATTCCAAACAACATTAGAGCACCAAACCTTAAACCATTAAAATTAAACAACCTTAACACAGAAGATCTCGAAATTGCCAAACACAAATTGGACCAATATTCCAGAGATCTAGACGATTTAATCAACGAACCATTCGTAACAAAACACATATCCTGGTTCACCTACTTCATCATTGTGCTAATATTTGGACTGTTATTTCTGTACCTATTTTGTAAGTGCAGAACAAAAAGACGAAGACTAGCCATCGATGTTTCTGCATCACCCCCATCTCCACCTAGGCCTAGCAAACCCCACAGGACATTTGCTAACCTATTCCCTTCACGAAGACGACCTACCTTAAGGAGAGAAGACAACGAAGCCGAAGACATAGAACTTACATAAAGATGAACTGTTTTGTGCCTTTTTACCGACTTTTAGTGCTGGATTCTTCAGTGAACCATATTTTATTCATTTAATCATTATATTTTATTATTTTTCTTATCCCTTGTTAACTTCAATTGCATTAACATTTTTATACCATTTTGATCTAAATCTATCATGCTTATATTTTAGGCTTTCACGGTAAAGCCATATTTTAACCCTGGGAATATTTTTATATTATCCCATTTTACAACAAACTTATTATGTTTGTATTTTACGCTTTCTTGCTAAAGCTATATTTTAACTCTAACATTTTTATGTTATATTATTTTATGAACCAAGCTTATTGTGCTTGCATTTCATATTTTAGACGCTAAGGCTATATTCTGTATTTTAAACCTTACGATTTAACATTTTTGTACTCTTTATATTTTTCCAAATTGTACCATTATCTTTTATATACATTTTATATTCATTTCAAAAGTTGCTGCATAAAACACCAACTTTTTTTATAAGGGGGAAGCTGTTATATTAGAAATATACTATGATATATAATATCACTGAGACAGGCTTAACCTTCTAAAACATATCATGTTACAGATTGCGTAACAGCTCTTCTCTAATAACCGCTCACGTTGGCTGAGCTTAATGTTTCTTTCTTGGTAATCTCTTATCATGCTGAATTGCCAATTCAATACTCTTTGTTCTCTAAAGTTATAAATATAACCAACAGACATTTGTACCTTCAGTCTTATACTCATTTTCGATTAAACACATTCAAAATCATTATTGTTATTTTTACAAGAGTCAAACTCGACTCCATTATAAGTGAATAAAGTTTTTAAAAAGCTATTTCAAGAATCCACTATCTAACATATATATATATATATATATATATATATATATATATATATATATATAAAATTTATTGAGGTTGCAGTCAGTGATAAGGTATTTTGGCCAATACAAAAAGAAAACTCTTTGTTATTGTCAAGCTTTCGCTAATGTTTATTAGCTTTCTCAAGACATTAACTTGAGGTTAATTTGATAAACCTGCGTCGAAACACATGGCAGGAATGTAATATTGGGATTTCGTAATTAATTAACTTGTCCTTTGAATACTTTTATTTAATAGTACTTCGTTTCTACAATCATGTTTTCGTTCTTTTTTTGTTACCTCGCCTACCTGTCGCTATCCCTACTACTTTATATTGATTATTGCAAGCTATGCTAAATACTTATATTACTTATATCGACAGGGTGTCCCAGACACACTTAGCCTATTACTACATCTCCCCTGAAAAACTGAAAAGGATTTACCTTTATGAATGTAAATCATTTTCATTTTTTTTCTTCTCTAATAAACTTAATAAAGTATTATATTCTACTACTACAAACTCTAGAGAGTCGATTGGCCAATCTAATTATCTAAGAAAAATATAGTTTAGTTCTATTTTTATGGATAACTACTTCCTTTCCATTCTTACTTATTCGAACATTTGGACCTATTTCATCTATAACTACATAAGGTCCATTGTATAATGGATCTAATTTATTACCTATTTCACTTTTAACTAGAATTAAATCACCTTTTTTATACGTTACTGGGTTAGTATATTTGTCATAAGTATTTTTTCTTTTTAACTTACTACTAATTAAATTATTATGAGCCTCCTGATGTGCTTTTTGTAATCTAAATTTTAACTCTAATGGGTAGTTATCGAAATTGTACAGCGGTTCAATTCCGTTTTCTAAATTACTTGGGATATTACATACTTTTCCAAATACTAACTCAAAAGGACTATATTTAGTTTCTGTATGTACAGTTGTATTGTATGTAAAACACCAATATGGTAGCCATGTACTCCATGAAAAACTCTGATTTTTTGTTTGCGTTCTTAAATAAGCACCTAAAATTTTATGTGAATTTTCTAATGATCCAATACTTTCGTGATGATAAGCAGTCGCCTGTGTGTGTTTGATTTGTAATAATTTACACACTTCGTTCATTGTCGATGATATGAATTCTGAACCTCGATCAGTAGCAATTTCCTTTGGAATTCCGTACCTTAATATGAAATTATCAACAAAATTTTTTGCAACCGTAACTGCGTCTTTTGATTTAAGAGGATATGCTTCTACAAATTTTGTAAGTTCGCATTGAAGTATTAATACGTAGCAAAAATCTAGTGCATCTTTTTCTAAGGGACCTACTATATCTAAATATACTTTTTGAAAAGAAGAAGTTGCTGTGGTCGTTATGATCATTGGTTCTTTCACATATTTGCAATGTTTTTGTTTTTGACAACTATCACATTTCCTAACAAAGTTCGTAACATCTTTAACAATACCTGGCCAAAAATAGTATTTTTTGATATTATTTGCCATTCGATTAATATCTGCGTGTCCACTAGTAGGCAGTAAATGAAAATCATTTAAAATTAATTTTTTCGTTTGCTCGTTCGTTATTCGTTTAGCTCCTTTTACAATACATATACGGGGCCCAGTCCAATTGGAGCTTTTTCCTATTTGATTAGCTAACCTTTTTATAAATTGCGCATTATTTTCATTTTTTAAGAAAATTAGTTCATCAATATTCATTTCATTACTTATCAAAGCCAAATCTCTCAACAATGCGTCTGGCGTCAATGCTGATCGAGTATTTGGATTTAGAAAAAGCGTTGAACGAGATGGTATAAAATAAAAACTTCCTGTGTTAGTGGAAACGTGGTCCAATTTATTCACTTCTTTCATGTCTTGTTTTGACATTATTACCAATTCGATGCTATCTTTTGGTTGTTTAAGAATTTCCACAAAATTTGGTTGATCAGGCCAAACACTTGCAGAACTCTCAATTTGTGAGTTGTTTTCTTGTATGTTACTTTTATTTCCTACTTCTTTTGTTTGTGCTCGCGTCATGACTGCTATTAAATTTTCATTCATACTTTTTAATTCTTTAGATGTCACAATCACTCTAGATAAGGCATCTGCTACCACATTTTCACTCTCCCTTACATATTCTACATGAAAATCATATTCCTCTAATCCTAGACGGAATTTTGTTAAGCGACTTGATGGATCAGTGAGATTAAATAAATATACTAAAGGCCTGTGGCCTGCTAAAATTTTAAAATGTTTTCCATACAAAAATGGTCTAAATTGTTTAACAACTGCCTAGTAAATGGCTAATAATTCTTTTTGTATAATAGGGTAGTTTACTTCAGCTTTATTTAAACTTCGACTGGCATATGCAATAGGTTTTTTATTTTTATTTAGCAATGTTGCTCCAATTGCCCATTTTGAAGCATCTGTTTGCACTATAAATTCATTATCATTTGAAAAATCTGGGTATTCTAGTACTGGCGGTTCAGTAAGAGCATTTTTTAAATTATTAAAAGCATTTTGGCATTCGCCTGTCCACTCGAATTTAATATTTTTCCTACATAATTTATTTAAACATGCAGCTTTTGTAGCAAAATTTGGAATAAATTTCCTATAGTAGTTTGCGAAAGCTATGAATCTTTTCACGTCATCGGCATTTTGTGGAACTGGATATTCTTTTAATACTCTAGTTTTTTCAGGGTCTGGCTGAATACCTTCCGCAGTAATTACGTGACCTAGGTATAGTATTTCTTTTTTCAAAAATTCGCATTTTGTAGGATTCAGTTTTAGATTAACTTTCCTAAGTCTATTACAAACACTAATTAAGTTTTTACTATGTTCTTGTAAATTTCTACCAAACACTATCAAATCATCTAAGTATACAAAACATTTTTCATAATTCAAACCTGACATAGCAACTGTCATTATTCATGAAAAAGCATTAGGACTTGTTTTTAATCCCATTGGTAAGCGAGTCATTTGCCACTGCCCGCGATTTGTTGTGAAAGCTGTATATTTCCTACTCTCCTTATCTAATTCTACCTGATAATACCCTTGACTAAGATCTAAATGTGAAAAATATATCGCACCTGACAAAGAATCAAAAATTTCTGTTATATTAGGTAAAGGAAATTTATCATCGTAAATTTTTTGATTGAGTAACCTATAATCTATACTCTCCATTTTTTCTCACCACTATTGTCCATTTTCTTTGGAACAAGGAGTAATAGGGATGACCATTCACTCTGCGCTTCCTCAATTATACCCTCTTCGCACATTTTAGAAATTTGCTTATTAATTTCATCTTTTTGTGAATGTGGAAGTCGATATGGTTTTACATAGACGGACGTGGTATTGTCCTTCAACCGAATAGATTGTTTGTATAAATTAGTAACTGACAACTTGTCACCTGGTAAATGAAAAATATCTGCATATTTCGCACAAATATTTTCTATTGAGATTTGCTCTTCTTTATTCAATCGTGTCAAATTTAATAGACTAAATAATTTCTTCACACGCTCCTCTGATATATCCTCGCCAACAAACTTACAAGATTCATACTCGCTGAGTTCCTCTGTTTTTGGAATACAATTCTTTAAACACACTTCGTTTTCTCGGGTGTTGAGAATTTTAACAGGGATTTTACCATTTTTCGGCCGTACCACACATCCAGCCATAAACACACCCTCACACAGTTCTCTTGGAAGAATCACACATTCCTCTGTCATACTTGAAGGTAAATACTGAATAATTTCACATCTCGGTGGTATTGACAGAAAATTTTCAGTGTTGGAATTTAAGTTTAATTTTATTTGTTTATCGTCATTAATCAAACGCAATTTATTTTGCTCAAAATTAATTATTCCGTTGTACTTTCTGAGAAAATTTTTCGCCAATAATTCCATCACTTGTACAGGATAGAGATTCAAATACATAAAATTTTTGTTCAAATATTATATTACCTACGTTTAATTTTAAATAAGTATATCCTTCTGACACTATACATCCACCAATTCCTTTTATTTCTAATCTATCTTTTTGTATTGGGATATCCCAACTTAAACATTCGGACTTAATTGCACATAAAGTAGCTCCTGTATCTACAAGGAAATTTAAATTTTTACCATTCACACCAAATTTAACCCAACTCATACAACCATTTTGACACATGTACATTTGATTAGTTACCATTCTCTCGAAAAAAATAGTTTAATTCATTTGTATCTGAATTTTCACGAGGGGAATTGTTTTGTTCCTGACCTAACCTAACGCTTGATTCAGCAAAGTTAATATTATTTGACCTTGTACTCGCACGCGTTTGTTGTCCTCTCCTATTTCTATAAAAGCGCTGATTAATTGACATTGAATTTTGCCTACCTCGATTTGACATATAATTTATTTGATAAGAATTTCTATTTGTATTATAATTCCGATTAAAATTATTTTTATAAAAATTTCCTCTGTTAACTCTTCCGCGCCTATGCATATACATGATTTGGGAATTGTCGGTACGAGAATTTTGCGATGTAAGATGAGGAACTTCCTCGTCTTGAGCTGCTCTAATAGAATCTTTCAATGATAAATAATTTCGTGAAGCTATTATTGTACTAAGTTTTTGGTTACTTAGACCGTCTGCGAATCGTTTAACAGCGTTTTTTTCGTTAGTAGGTCTCAAAATAGTATAGGTCGTATTGTCACCTTTTGCTTGAGAAATTGTAAGATCAACAAACAGCTCTTCTAATTCCTTACTAAATTCTTCGATTGATTTGGAACCTTGCTTTGCACGTATTAATTTTGCCTGTAACGTGGTATCCGATTTTTGTGTAAGTAAATGTTTTTTCATGTCTGCTATTAAAGAATTTACTGTAGTGTAATTTGTTGCTAATCGTAATTTAGCACCTGTTGATAAGCGAGTTTTTAAAACAAATGTAATTAACTGTGCTTTACTATTAGCATCAAGCATTGAATCATACAACTCTATCGCGTCTATTAGTTGATTTGTCACATCTTCACTTCCATTCATAACTGGTAAAAGGTTAACAGCCACTCTTAAATCAAATGAACTCATTTTTGTATCAGAGTTTTCCGTGTTTCCAAAAGCTAAAATTTCTGAATAAACGTTTTTTATGTACTTAACAATTTGTTTAATTGTAATTATTTCAACTTCACCTATTTCAGAATTTTCGATTTTTTCGTTTAATTCTTTTATAATATTTTCTAGTTGGTTGAAAATAATTTTTGCTTCATTTTGTTTTTTAGCTAATATTTCACCTTTACGTCTATCTTGACCAATTTTGATTAAATATACTCTAATATCTTTCAATGATCCAAAAATTGTCTGTAACTTATTTTTTCCCATTAAAATTCACAAAATTATTATTAACCAGCATGAACTTAAAGTAGGTTACATAAAAAATGTAAAATATGCATAGTTTATTATAACTGCCTAGAACACTACTTAATTATGAAATACCTTAGTCATGATTTCCTAACATTACAACAATATTGACTGTCCTACTTATCTAGTATTGCTTTATTTCACTTGACTTCCAAAAATGTCTTTATTGTCCTTTAAATATATACGTATCCTGAATTATTTCCATTAAACCATTAATAATTTATCCTCAGGGACTTTAATTTTAATAACTATATTCCTCTTCCTTGTGGTGAAGTGCCTAAAATGTATGTAATTACTTGTAGATTATTATACCTGGTCCATAGAGTTGTTCAGGTCGTTTCTATGAACCTCTTGCCTAATAATTTTCCTTAATTTTTTCCTGCACAATTTACTTATTCCATAGAGCGCTGCCAATAGTAATATTACAATTAAGCCTATCAATAACCATTCCATGCGGGAAATTCGTTCAATGTTAGAATTTGCATCTCCACTTGCTGCCTGAGCAATAATTACCTCTTCTTTTGACTCAGAGCCACCCATGATTATATTCCATTATTATTTAAATTCCATTTTCCATACCATTAAATATTATGCCACTGGCAGGATCGCCATGTAATATTGGGATTTCGTAATTAATTAACTTGTCCTTTGAATACTTTTATTTAATAGTACTTCGTTTCTACAATCATGTTTTTGTTCTTTTTTACATGCTTCTTACAACTACTTGTTACCTCGCCTACCTGTCGCTATCCCTACTACTTTATATTGATTATTGCAAGCTATGCTAAATACTTATATTACTTATATCTACAGGGTGTCCCAGACACACTTAGCCTACTACTACAGGAAAATTTCTTAAAACGTAACTAGTGGTCGATCCCACACACATAGCTACACTCCTATTGTTATAAATAAAACATTTAACTTAAGTTTAGTTACACATATTAATAAAATCTGATTAAAATTTCATTTAAAATAATTAACAAAATGGACTCAGTTGAAACTATGACAAAAAAGTAGCTGAACATTTCAAAAATAACATTTCTCAACAAAGCACAACCAACCTCTTCTAATGAAGTACGAGATATTATAAATAGCTTAAAAGACAAGACTGCCGTAGGAGTGGACGGCATATCAACAACAGTATTAAAATATGCCAATGAGGCGATTGCTGAACCCTTGGCTTATCTAATTAATAAATGTTTTCAACAAGGATACTTTCCATCGATCTTTAAAATAGCTATAGTCTTGCCGATATACAAAAAGGGTGATAAACAGGACAGCGAAAATTATCGTCCAATATCTTTACTGTGCATAATATTAAAGGTGATAGAAAGACTGATTTTCAACCGAATAATGGACTTTTTGACTAGATTTGGCTTATTGTCAAAATTCCAACATGGTTTTCAACGTAATAAATCTACTGAATCTGCTACTATACAGTTACTTCAATTTCTGTATAGTGAAATGGACAAGGAATGTCATGTTGTTGGGCTCTTCTTCGACCTTAGCAAGGCCTTCGACACTCTTAACATTGATTTCATTTTGTACAAGCTAGAGAAATTAGGTATTAGAGGGGTGCCGTTGAATCTAATGGACAGAAAAATTCAAGTTAGAGTATCAAATTACTTATCTGATGAATATAATCTAAATATGGGTGTACCACAAGGATCGGTATTAGGACCATTGATTTTCTTGCTTTTCCTTAACGATCTTCCTAATAAAATTCAAGACGGACAAATTGTAATGTTTGCAGATGATATCACCATGTTGTTATCAGCACTTGATGCAACCGAATTAAAAATTAAAATATCAGACATCTTGGTGTCATAACAACACTCTTATTTTGAATATCGGTAAGACGGAATGCCTCTACTTTTCCAAAAGAAGATCACCCCCAAATGATCTCACTTTAGAAATTCCTAATGATGGCTTCTCTAAGTCCGTAAAGTTTCTGGGTACAATTATAGATGACAGTCTATGTTGGGATCTACAGATAAATCAAGTTTGCACAAAATTAAACCAAGCCTATTATGCCATGAGGCAACTAAAGGGTATTCTTTGCAGAGAAGCTCTATTGAGTGTATATTACGCACTAGCATATTTTCATTTAACATATAACATTGTTGCTTGGGGATGTGCATCCAACATAAATCGCGTGTTTGTCCTGCAGAAGAGACTTATCAGATTATTATATAATGTAAGACCCAGAGAATCCTGCAGACAATACTTTGTGGCCAATAAAATACTTACCGTCACAAGTATATATATACTTAATACAATTAAATATGTAAAAAAAAAACTTAAATGACTTTACCCTTAACTCGGATAGTCACACTTACAATACAAGGTACGGAGATACCCTTAGTTCAGTATACCACAAAACTGCAAATTACGAGAAATCCCCTCAATGTAAAGGAATTCAGCTGTACAATAAACTGCCGAGTGAATTAAAACATGTAAATTGTATAAAAAAATTCAGTACACGCTTAAAACTATTTCTTAGTAGTAAGAGTTTTTACTCCATTGAAGAATACCTGAATCATTCAATGTAATAGCTCGGAGGACATGCAATGGAAATGGCTGTCATTTTTATATTTGTATTTTATACTTTGTATTTTATATTTGTATTTTTATATTTTGTGTAAGCGTATTTTAATATTCTACATATTATGTTTAATTTTACTCTAAATTTTTTTTTTGTGACGTTCACATATATACAATGTATATCTACGTGATAGTAGGTTAATAATAAGAAAGCGAAGTACCCCCTCCATACCTCCATGTATACCCCCCACTCCTCCTTCCACCCGAACGTGATTGGTCGATGGGAGGGGATAAACTCCGCCCACCTAAGCGGATTGGTTGAGTGGAGGGGATAAACCACACCCCTCATAATATGATTGGTCGATTGGTGGGAGGTGATTTCAACCCACTTATTGTGATTGGTCGAGATAAACCCCACCCATGTATTGTAATTGATCGATTGGTGGGGAAGCTCCGCCTACATAATGTGATTGGTCGATGAGTGGGATGATCATCGCGCTTATTGGTCGAATTGTGGGATTCCATAATTTGGAAGATGAGCCGCTAGGTCACGGCCCCACTTGAGCGTAGGAAAAGTTTGATGACCGTGGGAACTTTTTTATTTTTGGCAATTGGCCCACCCTCGAAGTATTTTTGGCAATTGGCCTACCCCTGAAATGTTTTTGGCAATCATAGAGTACGTGGGAAAATTTTGATGATCGTGGGAACTTTTTTATTCTTGGCAATTGGCCCACCCTCGAAATATTTTTGGTAATTGGCCCACCCCCGAAATCTGTTTGGCAATCAGAGAGCACCGACAGAAATATAAGTTGGCGGGAAATTCAAACCGACTGGAAATTCAAATTTAGGCGGGAAATTCTACTACTGCACGTACATCAGATTATAATTTAGTGACATTACATTATTTTATAGTATTATGGCTTATATACTTATACTTATATTCTTGCGCCACCTATCCACCAATCCTCAAACTATTAATATATCATGACGTCATTTGATCACGTGACAATATTTTCTTATATAATTACTATTAAATGGAGGCCCTCGCGTTGTCTAAAATGCTCACGAAATATTTGACAATTGATCCACTTCGGAATATTTTGGCAATAACGATACCACTTATTGACCACTTGGCAAACTTTTAATATATTTATTTTGCAATCATAAATCACCATTTGATCACGGGACAATATTTTTATATAACTATTAGAAATGAAAAAAAATAACTTCTGGAGATGCATGTCGAGTTTCGTATTAAGATTACACGTTATCAACTGAAATAATTACTTTGTGACAAGCTTACCGCTTGTATAAATTAAAATGTAAGGATCGACATTTATTAATGGCAACATTTCAAATTAAAAATTAAATCAAACATATTTCGTGATAATGTGTACTTATGAACCCAAAGGATAGCAGAACAAATTTGCCACATAACATGCTTTACTGGATTCCCCCTCCTCCTAGTGAATTACATAGGCCAATGAACTGCTGAATCTGCAAATTAAATAAACACCGGATGCATAAGTACAATGAACCGCGGATGTCGCATATCATGTTTCATAGGTCAATGAACTGCTGAGTCTGCAAATAAAATAAACACAAGATGTGTAAGTACAATGAACTGCTGATGCTGCATATCATGTTACACAGGTCAATGAACTGCTGAGTCTGCAAATAAAATAAACACCGGATGTACAAGTACAATGAACCGCCGATGCTGCATATTGTTTACATAGGTCAATGAACTGCTGACTCTGCAAATAAAATAAATTGCTAACATTGCAAGTGTAGTCAGATATATGAATATGCTTAACAATTTTTTGTGTATTTGTAATAAATAATTCCTTCTGATCATAAAAAGCTATGATGTCACAGTTTTTTTTATACCAAAAATTTTAAAGTTGTTTTGATCCGGACTACCCCGTGGCAGCACTGTATCTAATACCCTACCGATCGTAAAATGCTTCTCTTCGGTAGGCAATTTTTATACTTAGTTACTTAAAACTGAACCAGTAACCAGCTGTGTGATATATTGCTGTAAAAGTCCACTGATTGAAATTTTTGTCATTGGCGTGCTGGTTAAGGGTGTATAATTAAGATTTTTAGTACATAAAGAGAAAAGAAGAAATATGTTTAAACCAGGAACTCTAGATTTTCAGTCTAACGCTCAATAGTTATTTCAACTAGATATAAATTAAACAAAAATAGTGTTTCAATTGATTTTATTTTAATTATCACAATTTGAATTAAACAGTACAATATATTAATGTGATAAATATTGTACAATATACTTGAGTCCAGCAGCAATTATTTCACTGCAGAACCTCTGAAAGTCACAATGCTCATCTAAATAGGTTTTGCATGAGAATATCTAGGGAAGTGGGTTCGAGCCCCAGCTTCTGCGAAGTAATTTTCAAATATATATTATCCACAAGAAGTGGTTCGGATCCCACTATAAACTGTAGGGCCCTGTCTCCTTTACCCTAAACTTCTAGGCTTAACAGAGTTATTCAAGTGATCTGGAAGGCGGTTAAAACATTTCTTTCTAAACATTTATTAGACTTTCTGAATGATAATCATGTACTACCATAAGCACTACTTAGTTTTGGAATTTTACTTAAAATTTTCTATCAGTTTCAGTATATTCACATTTTACATTGAACATAAATCATTAACTGCTTTTCAAATCTATATTTTTCATCAGAATCTTTAAGAAGTATTGAATAGTTTCATTCTGAAGGTAACGGATACAAGTTTTAGAATAGCAGATCTTACGTATTTTTGTTCACAACTTCTATGAATTCAAAATATATATTTCTTTATTTTTCCTGATAGATACTGTAATAGCATACCTTTATTATCAATGAATTCGTTCATAAACGAGGAAGATGGAAACATGATATGATTATCTTAAATATAAGAGAAAAATAATGAACAACTTTTCAGCTAATAGGTATTTAAATTTTTAAACGTTTACAGAATTTCTTGTATAATTCTTTGCTATATACTAAAATAATATCCTCCTTTCATATGATGCTAAAATATAAAAACAACTAATCTATTGTCTTCATCCTCTTTGAAATCCTTGCTATAAATCAGAGCTTTAACCATATGTGATAAGATAAAATAAACTTTCTCATCTACAAAATTTCTTTAATCGTAAGAGAATAATATTCTTCCTATAATATTAGTTTATTCTCTGCTTTTGAATAAGTGTTTAAAAAAAAAGACAGTGATTTTTGTTTCCTATTAGAGATATTTTCCAGAATATCTTTTTTTTACATTTCGTTCACAAAGAGCCGTTGATTCTGTTAATTTATTATAAAAAAAATTCTCACTTTAAGTACTTGATGTATACATACAAAAATTATCAATTTTATTTCCTAATAATTTTTAAGCTCAATACACGGGTTTGAGGGGTATACACGTGTAATTGAAATTATTTTTTTTATTAACAATGTTGGTTTAATAATTTTTATTTATTCTACAATGTGTAACATAAAAGCATTGCCTGGGAAAAAAAAGAATTGTAGGTTCTGTATTTATTGTTTTCATAAAGCACTGTAACATTTCCAAATCTTCTTGGTTTTTTAATTTTACTTGGTCCTCGAGTGATTACATTTGAAGTTTTACACAAATTCTTCTGGTAAAATAAAAAAATTGCTTGATTTTATTTATTTCAACAAGTTTACAGTAATTTTATAAATTTCTGAAAAGTTTATATAGAGAGTGTTTGATAGTAAAAAACACTTGCATTTAACTACAATTTTTGTTTAACGCGTTAAAGAAGATGCAACTTTATTGTGAACGAGTTTTCTTATTCTCGACACCTGCTCTGGCGTCATTGAAAGAAGAATTCTGTAGATCTTGCCTCTTTTAACGCATCGTATATTACTTCCATTAATTTATCCACGAAATTGTGATAATACAACCACCTTCATGATAATGCACCATAGAAGACAGTAAATTTATTTAATAATTCCCATATCTCGTAAAGTATTTATATGTGTATCATATCTCAAACCCAGACTGATATTAATGCGAATCATGCCGACAATGATGTTTGGATCTGTGTTTTCATTCCAATCCAATCTACGCCCGTCAAGGGACGTTTTTTGATATTTACAGAAAAAAATTTACATCATACGGCCGTTCCTCATCATCGCTGTTTCTGTTTTCATTCCGTCCCAGTTCGTGCTCATCTTCTTCTTCTTCCTCTGTTGGCGAAAACAATTTTGATATAATGTTTCTATATTTCCAACTATAATCGAATCCTGTATCATTTACTTGTGGCGATAATTTTTTTTTCTCGAATGTCTTAGGCTGTTTCGAAGAAGAGGTGGATGCATGCTTTTTGGTGGCGTGCACACTCTGAACATGTCTTTTTAAGTTGTCTTTTCTATTAAATGTTTTATTACACATAGTACAATGAAAGGGGCGGTTTTTATGGATATTAGTATGGCGACTTAGACCGCTAGACCAAGAGAATATTTTTCCACAATCCTTACAGGCATACATGTTTACTACTTCGCTCGGCTTCATTTTCGACGATGTAACTTGTGATAGACAGAACTTACACTAACTTAAAATTCCACCTGACGCTTAAAAATTTTAAGAGACTTCTAGATGTCGTGATCGATAGGTACTTGGTATATTCATATACAAAGGTTATGAATTCTCGGTTATGAATATTTATAATAATTCAATTTCAAATAATTTTATGCTTAATGTTATACTTGGTGAATTATTAGTAATACGTTTTAATTTGAAAAGTTCTTTATTTTTTTACAATCTTGGTTTAACAATTTTATTTACTTAATTATATTACTTCTAATACTTAAAACACACTTGAGGCCTTGGAAAAATAGTGAGCAGTAGATTTTGTTTCGATGGTTTTCATAAAACCCTGTATCATATCGAAGTACTCCTCGTTTTTCCAACTATACTTGACACTCCAAGTCAAGAAGTTTGAAATATCTATCTTAGGCGTTTAATGTTTAATTGCTTTCATGACAGGATTATGTACAATGTAATTGACTAATTTAACTTAAAACCGAACTAACACGAAAAATATGAAATAAATATAAACTATAAAAAAACTTATAAATGCGAAACGTAGGAAAAATGAAAAAATGCGAAACTCCTTCGTGCTTCCACTATTTTTCAATCGTTTTCTTTCCAATCATTCGTTTTTCAGTAATTTTTTACTTTTGGTTAATTTTTCATAAGTTTTTTTTATAGTTTATATTTATTTCATATTTTTCGTGTTAGTTCGGTTTTAAGTTAAATAAGTCAATTACATTGTACATAATCCTGTCATGAAAGCAATTAAACATTAAACGCCTAAGATAGATATTTCAAACTTCTTGACTTGGAGTGTCAAGTATAGTTGGAAAAACGAGGAGTACTTCGATATGATACAGGGTTTTATGAAAACCATCGAAACAGAATCTACTGCTCACTATTTTTCCAAGGCCTCAAGTGTGTTTTAAGTATTAGAAGTAATATAATTAAGTAAATAAAATTGTTAAACCAAGATTGTAAAAAAATAAAGAACTTTTCAAATTAAAACGTATTACTAATAATTCACCAAGTATAACATTAAGCATAAAATTCTTTGAAATTGAATTATTATAAATATTCATAACCGAGAATTCATAACCTTTGTATATGAATATACCAAGTACCTATCGATCACGACATCTAGAAGTCTCTTAAAATTTTTAAGTATTTTTTACTATCAAACACTCTCTATATAAACTTTTCAGAAATTTATAAAATTACTGTAAACTTGTTGAAATAAATAAAATCAAGCAATTTTTTTATTTTACCAGAAGAATTTGTGTAAAACTTCAAATGTAATCACTCGAGGACCAAGTAAAATTAAAAAATCAAGAAGATTTGGAAATGTTACAGTGCTTTATGAAAACAATAAATACAGAACCTACAATTCTTTTTTTCCCCAGGCAATGCTTTTATGTTACACATTGTAGAATAAATAAAAATTATTAAACCAACATTGTTAATAAAAAAATAATTTCAATTACACGTGTATACCCCTCAAACCCGTGTATTGAGCTTAAAAATTATTAGGAAATAAAATTGATAATTTTTGTATGTATGTTAGATAGTGGATTGTTTGAATAACTTTTTAAAAACTTTATTTATTACACTTGAGCCAACGTTGACTCGTTTTAATAAGATACAATAATAATTTTGAAGTAGTTTAATCTGAAGTGAGTATAAGACTGATTACAAAAAGGTTGTTAGTAATATTTATAATGTTTCGAGAACAAAGGAAACAGTGTTGCTGATTCAGCACAATCAGAATTACTGAGAATTGAAATACAATGCTCATGCAGCGTGAGCGGTTATTGAGAAGAGCTGTTACGCAGTATGTAATACGATATGTTTGAGAAGGTTAAGCCTGTCTCGATAATATTATATATCATAGTATATTTCTAATATAACAGCTTCCCCCTTATAAAAAAAGTTGGTGTTTTATGCAGCAACTTTTGAAATGAATATAAAATGTATATAAAAGGTAAAATACAAACATACTAGGTTTGAATTGTAAAATAGGATAAAATATTCCTAAGGTTAAAATATAGCTTTACTGTGAAAGCATAAAATATAAGCATGATGGGTTTGAATGAAAATGACTTAAAAATGTTAATAAAATTGAAATTAACAAATGATAGAAAAATAATGAAATATAATGATTAAACAAATGAAATAAAATTCACTGAAGAATCCAGCACTGAAAGTCAGTAAAAAGGCACAAAACAGTTTGTATTTATGTAAGTTCTATGTCTTCGGCTTCGTTGTCTTCTCTTCTTAAGGTAGGGCGTCTTCGTGAAGGAAATAGGTTAGCAAATGTCCTGTAGGGTTTGCTAGGCCTCGGTGGAGATGGGGGTGATGCAGAAACATCGATGGCTAGTCTTCGTCTTTTTGTTCTGCACTTACAAAATAGGTACAGAAATAACAGTCCAAATATTAGCACAATGATAAAATAGGTGAACCAGGATATGTGTTTTGTTATAAAGGGTTCGTTGATCAAATCATCTAAATCTCTGGAGTATTGGTCCAACTTGTGTTTGGCAACTTCGAGGTCTTCCGTATTGAGATTGTTAAATTTTAGTGGTTTAAGATTTGGAGCTCGGATTTTGTCTGGAATATGTTTACAACATTCAAATGGAATTTGGATTGGATGAGTGTCGTCTTTTACATCGGTTACTTCATTGGTACTGGCTTGAATTTTTGTGATGCCTATGAAGGCGTAACAATTTGGTTGTAATTTTACTATTGAATTTTTGTAGATGACTTCAGTTTTTGAATTTCTTTCTGGACAGTTGATGGTTGTTTGTAGAGGTTCTGCGTTAATAACTAACCATGTGTTTTCGTCTATTTTTTGGACGTTGTAGCCTTGGCTGATGATAAATGACGTCTGGCAGTTTTCTGGCAGAGTTTTGAGGTTCTTGAAGAGACGGGCTTCGCATATGGCATTGTTGTCAATAGCAAATAAATTTGGACATAATTTGATGTTGAAATAAAGTGGTTTGCATTCTTCAAGGTTCGAGATAGATATGTACATTAATGAATCATCATCTCTAGCGATATATTTTTGAGAAGTTGATAATACATGATATAAACCAGTTCTATTATCCAAAATAGGAATAGGGTATAATTGAAATACTGAATATGTTTGAGGGTCTGTTAAAGGTATGTCTAACACAAATATTAGATCCGAATTTGTTTGATAAGCTTTTAGTTCTATAATGTCTAAGTACTGTGCAACCTTTGATAGTTTGATTGGAAGCGGTAAATTGTTCCTTTGTAGGTTTTGCGAAATTTCCTGTAGAGAATTTACTAAGTCCTTTGGATTTATAATTGACGTGTGAATTATTTTAAGCCTCGCGAAAGTGATGGAATTTAGGATGTCATTTAGGTTATCCTCGATAAATAAATAACTTGCCATAAGTTGTTCGCAGATTTCTATAAATTTTAATGTTGCATGGATATTTTCTGTCTTTAGTAATGTCTAAAATTGAAGTTTCGATTTCTTTAATATTTTTGTTGAAAGTTCTATCATCAACTTGTAGTTTTTGAATAGTTAGATTGAAAAATGTATTTATTATTACTGAAGTTTTGACAGATATTTGATTTTTGATTAAATTTTCGAGTTGATTGAAATAATTAATTTTGAAAAGAACATTACTTTCTTTTGAAAGTGTCGTTATCATTAAATTGTTTTTCAATTTATTATGTCATCTGATATTATTTTTAGAAATAAATTTTATTGTTAATGTGATATTTGTTCATCCCTTTGAAACGTGGTTATCAAAATGATTTTTAATTTTTCTTTTGTTTTGGTCTCGGACGCTAATTAATACACGTTATTTGGTAAAATAGTGTACCAATCATGTATTTAGTTTCCTGGATGATCGTCATGTAGTCGGGTATATAACTTATTGGGACAATAATCATATTTATAATGTATTATCGCAATATTTTAATATTTCGTTTCGAATGTATGTCACAATAGTTGCTATTCATATGTGGAATAGTTTTAACAGGGTTGTACACTTGGAAAATAACCATGAGGGGTTGCTGTTGTGAAACTCAGCGTAGAATGGTATTGCTAGAATAATGTGTGGGTTGAGAAAAATGAATTATTATCGATTTTGTTACTGTCATTTATCGTTAATATCATATTTAATTAAGTATTCATTTCTCTTGATTACATAGGGCTTTAAGATTGAGTTTCATAGGGTGGACTGAACTATCTGAATGTTAGAAAACTTCGGGATATTTTTCTGGCATGACAAATTTTTTCTGAGTGGGAATATTAAACTTACAGAATTTCAATTTCTGGAGTAGCGTTGAAGATGGGTAGTTACCGCGTGTTCATTTGATTTGGAGTTGTTAATATAAGAATAAGAGGATTCACTTATTAGTTTATAATGCGAACATAAATGATTGTCATAAGTCTATGCGCATTATATTTCCGAGATAATGAAGAGATTGACTGATGGAATTATTCGGAAAATTATAAATGAGATTTTTGAAGGAATAATTGTTTGAAATTAAATTCGTGAAATGGTTACTACTTGTCAGAATTAGGGTGATGTACGTTTCGGATAATAATTCTATGCAAATGTTACAAGGAAATAATTTCTTTTTATTTTAAGAAGTTGGTCAGGGAATGAGAGAATGTAAATGTTCCTGTTACATGATTATAGTGTCGAAATTGTAACATAAGCATGTTTACGATTGATTTTGCAATCTTGTGTAGAACAGTGTAAGCTGTGTGAATTTGTCAATTTTTTGTAGGTGTCAGTGTATGTTTTGTGTGAGAATTGAAATGGGTCGATATTGATTTGTCGAGCGGTGCTTTTGGTGATTACCAAAGGATTGTTAGGATCCTTGCAATTTGGTTTTCGACAAATTTTGCGTTTTTTATAAAACTTTTGGTGTGTTTTGTTAATTCTTGCCAATTATATTTGTTTTTGATGTAACCTATTTTTATAAACGGAACCTTATTTATCAGGGGTTCTTGATAGGTTCTGATTAGTAGCTGAAGAATTAAAATATAATGATAAATTTTGTATATTGGTCTAGTATAAGTATTCGAAATTTTGAGGTATTATTTTTTATATTTTCTTTTTGAAATCTCTAAATTTTTTTTGATTTTTTAAAAAATAATGTTGAGAATAAATGTCTTAACATTGATCCTAAAGAGAAATAATTCTGTCCGTCTGTGTTTTTGAGTTAATGTTGGTTTTGTTTTACTAAACTACAGAATGATTTCGTAGTTTTCCTTTTAGAGGAGATGTTTTAGTGAAATTATTGTGTGGAAGTAAGTTCACAATTTTTCGATATAGTAGTTGTGTGAAATTTGTAGTTTTACGTTTTGTTTTCGTAATCTACTAGAAGTTTTGTCTCGTGTAAGTATAAAAGTTGTCAAATGGTGTAAGGTGTAGGGTTTGTTTGTAATTTGTATTTTAGAGTAATCTATTAAAGATATCGTTTTGTAAAGTCAAGAAAATGTGTAAAATTCTTGGGCAATTTGTTCGTTTGTACTTAGGGTCATACAAATTTAATTCTGAACATTTTTGAAGAAAGATTGATTTTTCAGTTCCTGAAATTTCTTTTGTATATTTGTGAATTTTCAGGATTTTCGAGTGATTCAATTTTTTTAATTTGAAAAGGTATGTTCTGAATTTAGGTTCTAATTTAAAGTCTGAAAATTTCTAAATGTATATTATTTAAATTTCTGCCCTTGCTATTAATTAACAGCTGTTATTACTTGTGCTTGTAAAGCGTTTATGTTGGTGTAATGAAATATCATAATGAGTACAATGCAATGTTGAGGTATTGAATATTATGAAATTCTTGTTAAAATGTTTAAGTTTATAAACATACAAGACGTGCCTCTGTGCAAAAGTTCAAGGCACTGTTATCAAAGTAGTACAACTATTATGAATTTCTTCGAATTAAATGTAAATATTTTATGTGCATTTATTTAAATGAACAAAAGTATTTCCTTATGATTAAGGTTTTGTAAAATTTATTACAGGAGAAGAAATGTCGAAATGTCCTAGTAATAGAGGAAAGCAATAAAATTATTTACATAAGAAGTGTTTTTGACCAATAATTGATCTATGCAGTTAGTTGATATATCGTACAATTATTTTTTAAAGATTTTTCTAGTAATATTAATTTAAAAAAGTTTGAGAAAAGTGGAGAATATCTTTAATATAAACTGTTAATTTTAAGTAATAATATTCTAAAAGATTTCGATAAAGTGACTAAAAATTTGTGAGATAATTTTGAAAGTTATTTTGGGTTGCAAGTTTTCGTGTGAATGTTTTATTTCGCAGGGTCGGCATATGGTTGAGACGAGAATCGGTGTTATCGTTATCAATTAAGTTTAAATATAGATTTGAATTTTTGCACTGGTTCAAATTTTAAGTTAGAAAATTCTACTATTTTTGGAATTGTTTTTTCAGGAGACACAAATGGATTTTGTCGGTACATTTTCCTGATTGTGTGGGGTGTATAGATTTTTCTTTTGTTTTGATTACGCAGGATTGTATGCGTGTTTCTTGAATTATTCTTTACCTTGTTTGTCTTTCGAATTTTCGATTTCCTGAGTATTTTATTATTAATTATAAATAATGTTTGCGAAATAGGCATTTTTCTGTTCAATGCTTTTGGTTTTATTTGTTTCGAATTATTTTTTGAAATGTTTAAATTTAACTTTACCAGTTTAGATTTATCTATACGGCATGATTTCTTTTTCGAAAGGTTTATTTTTTGTGGGTTAACGTTAGGGGTTACATTTGAAGTTTTTTCTGTTTCTTGTACTTTGCTTTTAAATATTTTTTTGATACGTGATTCGGTAAAAGTAGAATTTTGATTTTTGTTTTCACAGGACATGTCTAAAAGTTTAGAACTTTTGTCTACTTGATAGGTGTCTGATTTTTGATAATTTACATTAGATGTTGTCTCAAAAAATTCGCTTTGTACGTTTATCTTTGCAGAGGTGTTAGGTAGGCGTATTTTTTCTTGTTCCTGAGCTAGCGGTATAGCGTCAGTGTCACAATAAAATTCAAATATTTCTTCAGTGTCTGGTTCGAAAAACATAGGATTTTGATTAATAATGGTGTTACCTGAAATTTGATTGTTAATATTTTTGTTTGAATTTGTAACTGGTTGTAAGGGTAAATAATCGTTAACTTCAAACAGAGGTATAGTTTCAAAATTGGTAATTAATTGATTATTTCCGAAATCTATCCTACATTTATAATGTTGTAGAAAGTCGTTACCTACAAAGCCATCAAAGTCTGTATCTAAATCGTATACATAAACTTTGTGTGGATCGTTAAAATTGAATAAGAACAGATTCGGTGGTATTAATTTTTTGACCTGTTACTTGTATATTTAAATTTTCGGGGTGTCTAAGATTATAATTTTCTGTTGTTTTGGGCTTGAAAATGGAAATATCTGCACCTGTGTTGATTAAAATATTAAATTTGTTTGTTGGATCTTTCATGAAATACAGGTTTGCTGAACTTACTTTAAGTGGAGGGTTGTATGGTAATTTTACATGAAACATTGTTCTTGGAAATTCAGGTTTGGGTCGAGATTGTCTTTGAGGTTTATCGCTTGGACTTGGCGGGAAATTTGGTCTAGTTCGTCCGTTTGTTGTGTTGGACTATGCAAAAATTCGGAGGATTAGCAGTATAATCCTCGTGCTGTTGAGATTGAGAATTAGCAGTATAATTCTTGTACTGTTGGAGTTGAGAATTAGCAGTATAATTCTCACATTGTTGGGTTCCAAAATCGTAATCATAATCATTTTCGTTAGAATAATTGGTAGAATAATTTACAGGATAATTTTCATATTGGTTTGGGCTATCAGTGTAGTTATCATAAGATTCTTGATTTAGGTGATGTGTCTTTTGTTGATTGAATCGATTAAAATTCGGGTTCGGTTGTATGGCAGAAGGTCTCTGCTGGTGGAAGTTGGGATTTGGCCTGATAGCTGAGGGCCTGTTCTGTTGAGAATAATTGTGTTGCTGATTAGAGAAATTTTGAAAGTTTTGTGGTCTATGGTTAGATGCACTCTGGAAATGTTACCTTGGAGGCTGTGCTTGATTAGAATAAGCATTTGGTCTGAAATTGGGAGATGGGGACTGATAATTTTGCCTTGTGCGGCATTCGTTAACATGGTGCCCATTTCTTCTGCAGAATGTGCAGAATTGATGAGAATTTGGGCGTCTTTGAACATTTTGGACAGGGTTTTTGATTGGGGCTTTAATGGAAAATTTTTGTGATTCGAAATATGACAACTGTAGTTCTCGTTTGATCCTGTTTATGGCATCTAGCATGTTGCTAGGATTACTAGCCCTAATGATTTGTCCTAGTTTCGGTTCAAGTCCGGTAAGTAAAGTGGTTAACGTCATGTTTTCAATCAAATTTGATTGAGCCGTTTTTTCTTCAAGGGTTAGTGTTTGTTTCTGTATAGCGGCGTGCATTTTCGCGTTGTGTGTCTGTAACCTAGATACAAATACCAATGCAGTTTCGTTAGGCGATTGGCGAATCCTCTGTAGATCCTGAATTAGTGCTGTCAGGTCACGAGAATCACCAAAATGAGCTTCAAGTAAGCTTTTGATTTCTGTCCATGTAGCAGGGTTTCGGGAATTTATTAATTCTGCGGCTTTTCCGCGTAGTTTATTTTTTATGTGAAGCGTTAATAAGATGCGCTGATCATCAACAGCGATCCCCTGAGCGGTTATACAGGCTGAAATAAATATTTGCAAGAATATGGGGTTGCCGTCAAATTCGGGCACTATGGAAAATATTTCGCTTAACCTATAAGGTTCAATATTTATGGTTTCGTTTGCAGCGATTGAATTGTTGGCATTTGTAATGATTGAGTTGTTTACATTGGAATTTGTAGCCATTTTATTTATAATAGTTAGATAATTAAATAACTTAAAACGCCTTTTTCCAATTTAAGTTAGTACGCTACTGGTGTTTAATAAGAAATTTTTATATGAAATGTGCAAGAATTTATTCTGCAATATTTAAAATTTATATTATAGAATAGCTAGATTAATTCGAAAAACGCGTTTGGTTTAAAAAGCGTTTTGAGTTTGGAAATAGTATATCTCTGATAATTTTATATTTTAATGTATGCACTTTAAATAGTATTGTAGAACATAAGCTTTGTCTTACGGCCTTAACTTTAATCTTTTATGTGGTATGTAATATTATATTACGATAAAAATGCTAAGATAACAATGGTACGTGATTACAGTTAATTAGATAAATTCGCATTTTAGGAGTATATGATATTACCATAAAAATAATGTTACGATAGGAATAGTGTATGATTACGGTTATTTATATAGGTCACACAAATTATAATCAAGATATTTTGTTTCAAGTTTAAATAAAATTACTACCTTAGATATTAGAACTGTATGTAGCAATGCAATGTATTTTGATAAAATATAATGTAAAATTATGTCGTTGAAAATCAATAATTGCGAGACGATTCAAAAATGACTTACCCTAAATTTTTCATTCCTCGTGGTCCAGTTGAATGCGACTTCGTGAGCTTAGCTTCACCAAAGGTCTCTCGCTGCCAGGGGCGTCACTGGGTATTCCTTCCAAAGGGTTACCTTTGATGCCGAAGACACCAACGATGGCACGGGATGAAATTCTTACTTGCTAATTGTTGAATCGTGTTGATTTGAAATGTTGCTTTGTTACTTGTATTTCTTGTTAATTATTATTGTTTCGCTTCTGTGCGTTTGAGAATAATATAGATTCTTCTGAACAAAGGATTGGGATCCACCACCACAGCTAAGAAGTTCTCCTTGTTCCAGAAGCTCTTTTCGTCCGGTTAGGCACCTTTTTCAGATGGACTCCTTGTTCCCTCGGATATGTTTGCTACTGGTTAGGCTCCCGAACTGTGCGTGTTTTTCAGATCCGCCACGACTGCGCCAATGTTAGATAGTGGATTGTTTGAATAACTTTTTAAAAACTTTATTTATTACACTTGAGTCAACGTTGACTCGTTTTAATAAGATACAATAATAATTTTGAAGTAGTTTAATCTGAAGTGAGTATAAGACTGATTACAAAAAGGTTGTTAGTAATATTTATAATGTTTCGAGAACAAAGGAAACAGTGTTGCTGATTCAGCACAATCAGAATTATTGAGAATTGAAATACAATGCTCATGCAGCGCGAGCGGTTATTGAGAAGAGCTGTTACGCAGTATGTAATACGATATGTTTGAGAAGGTTAAGCCTGTCTCGATAATATTATATATCATACTATATTTCTAATATAACATGAATACATCAAGTACTTAAAGTGAGAATTTTTTTTATAATAAATTAACAGAATCAACGGCTCTTTGTGAACGAAATGTAAAAAAAAGATATTCTGGAAAATATCTCTAATAGGAAACAAAAGTCACTATATATTCTATAAAACACTTGACGCTATTTTTAAGGACCCTGTATATATTTATGTAAAACAATTCAATCCGCTAGTTGATTAGATGGTATTTAGATTTTTATTTAAAACGGCTTCTTCGAAAGTCTTAGGAATTAGATGTGTGCAGAATTTTTTTTATTTAAAAAACAATTATTCAAAAGCATAGAATAAACTAATATTATAGAAAGAATATTCTCTTATGATTAAAGAAATTTTGTGGATGAGAAAGTTTATTTTAACTTATCACATATGGTTAAAGCTCTGATTTATAGCAAAGATTTCAAAGAGGATGAAGACAATAGATTAGTTGTTTTTATATTTTAGCATCATATGAAAGGAGTATATTATTTTAGTACGTAGTAAAGATTTATATAAGAAATTTTGTAAACGTTTAAAAATTTAAACACCTGTTAGCTGAAAAGCCATTCATTATTTTTCTCTTATATTTAATATATTCATATCGTGTTTCCATCTTCCTCGTTTATGAACGAATCCATTGATAATAAAGGTATACTATTACAGTATCTAGCCAATATCGTTTTAAATTTCAGGAAAAATAAAAAAATATATATTTTGAATTCATAGAAGTTGTGAACAAAAATACGTAAGATCTGTTATTTTAAAACTTGTATCCGTTACCTTCAGAAAGAAACTATTCAGTACTTCTTAAAGATTCTGATGACAAATATAGATTTAAAAAGCAATTAATGATTTATGTTCAATGTAAAATGTGAATATACTGAAACTGATAGAAAATTTTAAGTAAAATTTCAAAACTAAGTAGTGCTTATGGTAGTGCATGGTTATCATTCAAAAAGTCTAATAAGTGTTTAGAAAGAAATGTTTTAACCGCCTTCCAGATCACTTGAATGACTCTGTTAAGCCTAGACTTGTACAAGTAAAGGAGACAGGGCCCTACAGTTTATAGTGGGATCCGAACCACTTCTTGTGGATAATAAATATGTATGAAAATTACTTCGCAGAAGGTGGGGCTCGAACCCACTTTCCTAGGTATTCTCATGCGAAAGCTATTTAGATGAACATTGTGACTTTCAGAGGTTCTGTAGTGAAATAATTGCTGCTGGACTGATGGAGAGACTCAAGTATATTGTACCATATTTATCATACGAATATATCGTACTGGTTAATTCAAATTGTGATTGTGAATTAAAATAAAATCAATTGAAACACTATTTTTGTTTAATTTATATCTAGTTGAAATAACTATTCAGAGTTAGACTGATAATCTAGAGTTCCTGGTTTCAACATATTTTTTCTTTTCTCTTTATGTACTAAAAATCTGAATTATACCCCCTTAACCAGCACGCCACTGACAAAAATTTCAATCAGTCCACTTTTACAGCATGATATCACAGATCCGGTTACTGGTTCAGTTTTATTGTATTAATTATAATAAATCTAACTAAGTATAAAAATTGCCTGCCGAAGAGAAAAATTTTACGATCGGGAGGGTATTAGGTACAGTGCTGTCACGAGATAGTCCGAATCAAAACAGCTTTCAAATTTTTGATATAAAAAAACTCTGACGTCATAGCTTTTTACGACGAGAAGGAATTATTTATTACAAATACACAAAAATGTATTAAGCATGGATATATATCTGACTATATTTGCAATGCTAGCAATTTATTTTATTTGCAGAGTCAGAAGTTCATTGACCTGTGTAACATGATATGCAGCATCAGCAGTTCATTGACCTATGTAACATGATATGCGACATCCGCGGTTCATTGTACTCGTGCATCCGGTGTTTATTTAATTTGCTGAGTCAGCAGTTTATTGACCTATGTAATTCACTAGGAGGTGGGGAATCCAGTACGGCATGTTATGTGGCAAATTTGCTCTGCTATCCTTTGGGTTCATAAGTACGCTTTATCACGAAATATGTTTGATTTAATTTTTAATTTGAAATGTTGCCATTAATAAATTTCGATTCATTTGGATATATTTTAATTTATACAAGCGGTAAGTTTGTCACAAAGTAATTATTTCAGTTGATAACGAGTAACCTTAATCCGAAACACCACATTTTTGTTCATTTCTAATAATTATATAAAAATATTGTCACGTGATTAAATGACGTCATAATATATTAAAAGTTGAGGATTGGTGGATAGGTGACGCAATTATATAAGCCATCTCATAATACTATAAAGTAATGTAAAGTCACTAAATTATAATCTGATGTGCGTGCAGTAGTAGAGTTTCCCCCCTAAATTTGAATTTCCAGTCGGTTTGAATTTCCCGCCAGCTTAGACTTCCTGTCGGAGCTCTCTGATTGCCAAACACATTTCGGGGGTGGGCCAATTGCCAAGAATAAAAAAGTTAGCGGTCTAAGCCGCCATACTAATATCCATAAAAACCGCCCCTTTCATTGTACTATGTGTAATAAAACATTTAATAGAAAAGACAGCTTAAAAAGACATGTTCAGAGTGTGCATGCCACCAAAAAGCGTGCATCCACCTCTTCTTCGAAACAGCCTAAGACATTCGAGAAAGAAAAATTATCTCCACAAGTAAATGATACAGGATTCGATTATAATTGGAAATATAGAAACATTATATCAAAATTGTTTCCGCCACCAGAGGAAGAAGAAGAAGATGAGCACGGACTGAGACGGAATGAAAACAGAAACAGCGATGATGAAGAACCGCTGATGTAAATTCGGTCTGTAAACATCAAAAAACGTCCCCTGATGGGCGTATATTGGATTGGAATGAAAACACGGATCCAAACATCATTGTCGACATGATTCGCATTAATATCGGTTTGGGTTTGAGATATGATACACATATAAATACTTTACGAGATATGGGAATTATTGAATAAATTTACTGTCTTCTATGGTGGATTATCATGAAGAGGGTTGTATTATCACAATTTCGTGGATAAATTAATGGAAGTGGTATACGACGCGTTAAATGAGGCAAAATCTACAGAATTCTTCTTTCAATTACGCCAGAGCAGGTGTTGAGAATAAGGAAAATCGTTCACGAGAAAGTTGCATCTTTTTTAACGTATTAAATAAAAATGGTAATTAAAGACAACTATTATTTACTACATAAACTTTTCAGAAATTTATAAAATTACTGTAAACTTGTTGAAATAAATAGAATCAAGCAATTTTTTATTTTACCAGAAACTTCAAATGTAATCACTTGAGGACTAAGTAATATTAAAGAACTTAACAGAATCAACGGCTCTTTGTGAACGAAATGTAAAAAAAAGATATTCTGGAAAATATCTCTAATAGGAAACAAAATCACTATATATTCTATAAAACACTTGACGCTATTTTTAAGGACCCTGTATATATTTATGTAAAGCAATTAAATCCGCTAGTTGATTAGATGATATTTAGATTTTTTATTTAAAACAGCTTCTTCGAAAGTCTTAGGAATTAGATGTGTGCAGAAAGTCTTTTTTTTTTAAACACTTATTCAAAAGCAGAGAATAAACTAATATTATAGGAAGAATATTATTCTCTTACGATTAAAGAAATTTTGTGGATGAGAAAGTTTATTTTCTCTTATCACATATGGTTAAAGCTCTGATTTATAGCAAGAATTTCAAAGAGGATGAAGACAATAGATTAGTTGTTTTTATATTTTAGCATCATATGAAAGGAGGATATTATTTTAGTATATAGCAAAGAATTATACAAGAAATTCTGTAAACGTTTAAAAATTTAAACACCTATTAGCTGAAAAGTTGTTCATTATTTTTCTCTTATATTTAAGATAATCATATCATGTTTCCATCTTCCTCGTTTATGAACGAATTCATTGATAATAAAGGTATGCTATTACAGTATCTATCAGGAAAAATAAAGAAATATATATTTTGAATTCATAGAAGTTGTGAACAAAAATACGTAAGATCTGCTATTCTAAAACTTGTATCCGTTACCTTCAGAAAGAAACTATTCAGTACTTCTTAAAGATTCTGATGAAAAATATAGATTTGAAAAGCAGTTAATGATTTATGTTCAATGTAAAATGTGAATATACTGAAACTGATAGAAAATTTTAAGTAAAATTCCAAAACTAAGTAGTGCTTATGGTAGTGCATGATTATCATTCAGAAAGAACTGTTTTAACCGCCTTCCAGATCACTTGAATAACTCTGTTAAGCCTAGAAGTTTAGGGTAAAGGAGACAGGGCCCTACAGTTTATAGTGGGATCCGAACTACTTCTTGTGGATAATATATATTTGAAAATTACTTCGCAGAAGCTGGGGCTCGAACCCACTTCCCTAGATATTCTCATGCAAAACCTATTTAGATGAGCATTGTGACTTTCAGAGGTTCTGCAGTGAAATAATTGCTGCTGGACTCAAGTATATTGTACCATATTTATCACATTAATATATTGTACTGTTTAATTCAAATTGTGATAATTAAAATAAAATCAATTGAAACACTATTTTTGTTTAATTTATATCTAGTTGAAATAACTATTGAGCGTTAGACTGAAAATCTAGAGTTCCTGGTTTAAACATATTTCTTCTTTTCTCTTTATGTACTAAAAATCTTAATTATACACCCTTAACCAGCACGCCAATGACAAAAATTTCAATCAGTGGACTTTTACAGCAATATATCACACAGCTGGTTACTGGTTCAGTTTTAAGTAACTAAGTATAAAAATTGCCTACCGAAGAGAAGCATTTTACGATCGGTAGGGTATTAGATACAGTGCTGCCACGGGGTAGTCCGGATCAAAACAACTTTAAAATTTTTGGTATAAAAAAAACTGTGACGTCATAGCTTTTTACGATCAGAAGGAATTATTTATTACAAATACACAAAAAATTGTTAAGCATATTCATATATATATATATCCATTTATATTGAAAGTGGAAAGTGTTATCAGTTTATCAGTGCAGTTTATTGTTGTTTTTTTTGCTAATTTTATCCTACCAAAATTAGTGAAATTGGTGTCAAACTGTAGATAAATAACTGGTTCATGTTCTGAAACTATAAATTTGGAAAAGCAGTGTTGTAACAGTGCTAAATACAATAAAGTTTAATTATTAAATTAATACAATACAGAAATTAATAAAAAAAAAAAAAAAAACTTATTATCTCTAAAAAACTTCAGTGAATGAAACAAAACAATAAACACTTTATAAATTCCAGTGCCATAGACTATTCTATTTATAGGGGGATATTTAAGTTAATAAATTCTACTGAATTTATACATGCCAATAATTTTTTAAGATCCTTAGAATATTGTGTCAACAATCTTGAACCTAACCTAAAATGGAAGTATGTTATAAGTGCAAATCTGATAAAAACGATCTGTTCCCATGCGACAGCTGTAAAAGGTCTATTTGTGCTGACTGTGCTGAATTATCAGCCTCTGAAAGCCGATGCATGAATTTGAAAAACCGTAAACTCATGTTCCTATGTAGTGATTGCCAGAAAGGAATTTTGATGATACCAACATTAATTAAACAAGTTAGTGATATGCAGTCTGAAATTAATACACTTAAGCATGCCAACAATACTGTCCAAAATCCGGGTGTAGTGGATGAGTAAGAGTTAATTTATGAAATGTTAGACAGACAAAATCGAAAGGCAAACATTATAATCTACAATGTGAACGAGTCTGATAAAAAAACTCAAGTTGAGCGCAATAATGAAGATAAGGCAACAGCAATGAATATTCTAGAAAGTTTTGATATTGACAAAAATAACTGGAGGGTCTTCAGATTAGGAAAAATTGTAGCTAATAAAGCTCGTCCGATAAAAGTAATCTTGAACTCATCAGAGGATGCTATAAATGTTTTGAAAAATAAGCAACTTATTAAAATCCCTAGTATAAAAATTTTTGGTGATCAAACGGTAGCTCAACGTCAATATTTCCAAAAGGTAAAAGCTGAACTTCAGAAATTTATTACTAAAGGGGATCATTCTAAAACAATTAAGTACATTAATAATAAACCGACTATTGTGAATAAGAGGATAAATACCAATTCAAAAAAGTAGAAGGCGATACTGATATACAACTAAACACAGATATTATATATCTAAACGCTCAAAGCCTGTTAAAACATAAAGATCAAATACAAGGGTGTTTAATATGTTATAATCCTAAAGTAATATTATTAAGTGAAACGAGGACAACAACCGATATTGAATCTGCGGAGCTTAACATAGACAATTACACCCTTGTTCGAAGTGACTCAACGAGTAGGTTTAGTGGAGGTGTTGTAATTTATATTAAAAATAATATTGAGTTCTCTGGCTTCAGAAAATTCATATTGGAAGGAAACTATTGGTGTAATATATTAAAAATTAGCTTGAGTTCCTCAGTATGGTTGATCGGTTGTTTGTATCACTCTCCATCAGCTTCTGATGCAGTATTCTTGGAAGATTTTGAGGATATATGTGATAGTGTTTTTTCTTCTAATCATCGTTGTATTTTGGTCGGCGACTTTAATTTAAACTATTTAAGCAATAATTTTTATGTCAATAAAATGAAAAATCTTTTAACAACCTATGGTATTAGTCAATCAGTTCTTGAACCTACTAGAATTACTAACGATAGTGAAACATTAATAGATTATGTTCTATCGAACCAATGTGATTATGATGTAAAGGTACATTCGTGCCCTAAAATAACAGATCATTCAATAATTTCTATTAATATGTGTAATGTTCATAATGATGAAAATAATTTAGTAAGAAAATATAGAAATTTAAGCGAAAATAGTTTTGATATAATAAAAAATAATTTAATGTTGTGCAACTGGTCATTAAATTCTGTAGATGTAAATTTTATATATAATGAAATTTTAAGTAATTGTGATGAAGTAATTAATAATGTTTCCCCAATACAAATTTGTAGGTATAAAAATAACTTACCATGGTTTGATAATGAAGTATATTTTAAAATAAAAGAACGTGATTTGTCTTATAAGGCTTTTAAAAAATGTGCAGTTAAAGACAAACAAAGCAAATGGGAAACCTTTAAAAAGCAAAGAAATGAAGTGGTTAATTTATTAAAAATGAAAAAGAATCAATTTTACTATGAAAAAATTGACATGTGTAAAAATAACCCACAACTGATGTGGAAAACTATTAAAAAAATAATAAATGTCAATAACCAAAAATTCCCGAGCTCTGTCCAATTTAATAACGATAATGAACAAAGAATTGTAAGAGACAACTTAGAAATAGCTAATGAATTCAATTACTATTTTGTTGATAGTATTAATCAAATTATTACCAGTATCGATTGTACTGAATCATGGTGTATCAACGATTATAATATGTATCCAAGATTTTTTAAATTTAAATTACTTACTTTAGCTGAACTACGTACAATTATTACTTCATTGGACAACAAATGTAGTGTTTCTGAAATTTTGAATGCAAAAGTTTTGAAACAAGTGTTTGAATCTATTGGCCATGTTATTTTAAATCTTATTAACATGTCTTTGGAAACTGCAAAAATTCCCAGTTTATTAAAAATTAGCACGGTTGTTCCAGTTCCTAAAGTAACCAATACAAATAATTCAAGTGAATTTAGACCTATAAATACCTTGCCCCCTGTAGAAAAAGTACTGGAAATTGCTGTTTATAACCAGTTACTGGAGCACATCGACAGTAATGACATCTTAATTGCTAATCAATCAGGATTTCGTCAAAAACATTCTTGTGAATCGTCGTTACAGTTTGCGCTTTGCAAATTTAAAATTGATTTAGATAATAATAAATACGTAGTAGCTGTTTTCCTGGACTTAAAAAGAGCATTTGAAACCATTGATCGGAACATATTATTAGCTAAATTAAATAGGTACGGAATAGAGGGCAATGTATATAAATGGTTGTCGGACTACTTGAGTGATAGAAAACAGAAAGTCAGAGTAAATGATTCATTATCTTCTGAAATTGTTAATGATTTTGGAGTTCCTCAGGGCAGTGTCTTAGGACCATTACTTTTTATATTATACCTTAACGATATAAATATCTTTATCGACTGTGAGTTTATAAACTTGTTTGCAGATGATACACTATTAGCCTATAGTGATTTGAACTTAGAATTAGCATTACAGAAAATGAATGTAATATTGTCCAGGGTTGAAATTTACTTTAAAATCAATATGCTGAAATTAAATATATCTAAAACTAAAGCTATGGTAATAACTACTAAATTCAAATATAATAACCTAAACCTGAATAATATAAGTCTTTCTATTTATAATGAACAAATTGAAATAGTAACAACAGTGAAATATCTTGGGTTCCAATTGGATAATACTCTATCATTTGATGCTCATTTTGAATATATGTATAAGAAAATTTCAAAAAAACTGTATTTCTTTTCTAGAATCGCTAATAATTTATCAACTGAGACTAAGATTACTGTTTATCAGTCTATTATCCAACCACATTTTGATTATTGTTCTTCGGTATTATATCAATTTAATTTAAACAAACTTGCACAATTACAAAAACTTCAAAATCGTGGTATGAGAATTATCTTAAAAACCAACAGTTATACTCCAATTAATATAATGTTAACGACTTTGCAATGGCTTTCTGTTTCTCAAAGATTGTTTTATTTTACCATGATTTTAGTATATAAAATAGTAAATAATTTAGCACCCTCATATTTTCAAAACTATGTTGTTTTTCATTCAGATTTACATAATCATCTTACTCGTAATGGTATGAACATATACATTACCAAAACTAATTATAAAAATAGTATGAATTCTTTGTTTTTTAAAGGTTTTGATCAGTTTAATAAGTTACCAAATCAAATTAAAATGAAGTCATCTGTTGCTGCGTTTAAACGTGAACTAATTAAATATATTAAAAATATGGTCTAAAAATTAAGTTGACAATATTAAAAATGTGATACTATTTATATATAGACTAATCTTTTTTCTTACTACGTTATTTTAAACCTTTTACACAATTGATTTGTAGATTGTATGTTTCTTATATATTGTTTATACTTTCAATATTTAATTGCATGTATTCTTAGTTTTTTTTGTATATTAGAATGTCTATTTCAAATAAAGTTATATATATATATATATATATATATATATCTGACTACACTTGCAATGTTAGCAATTTATTTTATTTGCAGAGTCAGTAGTTCATTGACCTATGTAAACAATATGCAGCATCGGCGGTTCATTGTACTTGTACATCCGGTGTTTATTTTATTTGCAGACTCAGCAGTTCATTGACCTGTGTAACATGATATGCAGCATCAGCAGTTCATTGTACTTACACATCTTGTGTTTATTTTATTTGCAGACTCAGCAGTTCATTGACCTATGAAACATGATATGCGACATCCGCGGTTCATTGTACTTATGCATCCGGTGTTTATTTAATTTGCAGATTCAGCAGTTCATTGGCCTATGTAATTCACTAGGAGGAGGGGGAATCCAGTAAAGCATGTTATGTGGCAAATTTGTTCTGCTATCCTTTGGGTTCATAAGTACACATTATCACGAAATATGTTTGATTTAATTTTTAATTTGAAATGTTGCCATTAATAAATGTCGATCCTTACATTTTAATTTATACAAGCGGTAAGCTTGTCACAAAGTAATTATTTCAGTTGATAACGTGTAATCTTAATACGAAACTCGACATGCATCTCCAGAAGTTATTTTTTTTCATTTCTAATAGTTATATAAAAATATTGTCCCGTGATCAAATGGTGATTTATGATTGCAAAATAAATATATTAAAAGTTTGCCAAGTGGTCAATAAGTGGTATCGTTATTGCCAAAATATTCCGAAGTGGATCAATTGTCAAATATTTCGTGAGCATTTTAGACAACGCGAGGGCCTCCATTTAATAGTAATTATATAAGAAAATATTGTCACGTGATCAAATGACGTCATGATATATTAATAGTTTGAGGATTGGTGGATAGGTGGCGCAAGAATATAAGTATAAGTATATAAGCCATAATACTATAAAATAATGTAATGTCACTAAATTATAATCTGATGTACGTGCAGTAGTAGAATTTCCCGCCTAAATTTGAATTTCCAGTCGGTTTGAATTTCCCGCCAACTTATATTTCTGTCGGTGCTCTCTGATTGCCAAACAGATTTCGGGGGTGGGCCAATTACCAAAAATATTTCGAGGGTGGGCCAATTGCCAAGAATAAAAAAGTTCCCACGATCATCAAAATTTTCCCATGTACTCTATGATTGCCAAAAACATTTCAGGGGTAGGCCAATTGCCAAAAATACTTCGAGGGTGGGCCAATTGCCAAAAATAAAAAAGTTCCCACGGTCATCAAACTTTTACTACGCTCAAGTGGGGCCGTGACCTAGCGGCTCATCTTCCAAATTATGGAATCCCACCATTCGACCAATAAGCGCGGTGATCATCCCACTCATCGACCAATCACATTATGTAGGCGGAGCTTCCCCACCAATCGATCAATTACAATACATGGGTGGGGTTTATCTCGACCAATCACAATAAGTGGGTTGAAATTCACCTCCCACCAATCGACCAATCATATTGGGTGTGGTTTATCCCCTCCACTCAACCAATCCGCTTAGGTGTGCGGAGCTTATCCCCTCCCATCGACCAATCACGTTCGGGTGGAAGGAGGAGTGGGGGTATACATGGAGGTATGGAGGGGGGTACTTCGCTTTCTTATTATTAACCTACTCGTGATAACAGTGATAAATAAATATACATATATATATATATATATATATATATATATTAACATAACCAAAATTAAACACACGTAGTGTATCTTGAGGTTGCAGTCAGAGGTGAAAATTTTACGGCCACAAAACAGAAAAAGAAAAACTCTTTTGTTACTTTGTCAAGCTTTCGGAAATTATTTATTCCCTTTATCAAGACATTAACTTGAGGTTAAAAGTTAAGGTCACATGTATTATAAAATAGTCGCATTTTTTAACTTAATGTAGACAAATTCATACACAAATTCCTTTACAGGTACACAATTTAAGGTAAACAATTACCGATTATTTAAAATTAAGGATTAAAACCATGATTAAAATAGATATAACAAAATGAACATGAATAACTATCACATGTGAGTATATTTAATCCTTAATTTGAAATTTCCTGTCTGTCGCTCGGTCTGTAACTTTTTTGTGTGCACGTTTACTCTGGAACCGTTTATGATATTGACTTGAAATTTGGTACACTTGTGTACTGTAACGAGATCTGGAACTAGATTATATTTTGATCTAATTCCGTTGAAGGGTTCGGGGGTAAATAAGGGTAAATAGGCAAAGCAAGCAGGTGAGAGTCCATAAAATTGCAATTTAGGGCATGTACGAAAAGTCAAGGTCTCAAAATATTTTTTGTTTTCACCCCCAAATCATTATAAAAGGGAGTAAAGAAAATAAAATGTGATTTAGTGTGTATACAAGAACGAAACGTCTCAAAAAAATTTTTGGCGTTAGCTACCTCCTTTACCACCCCCATTGCCACCCCCACCCTATTATTAAAGGGAGTAAAAAATTAAAATGTGATTTAGTGTGTATATGAGAATGAAACGTATCAAAAATTTTTTTGGCGTTAGCTATCCCCTCTACCACTCCCATTGCCACCCACCCTATTATTAAAGGGAGTAAAAAATTAAAATGTGGTTTAGTGTGTATACGAGAATGAAACGTATCAAAAAATTTTTTGGTGTCAGCTACCCCCTCTACCACTCCCATTGCCGCACCCACTCTATTATTAAAGGGAGTAAAAATTAAAATGTGATTTAGTGTGTATACGAGAACAAAAGGACTCTAAAATTTTTTTGGCATTAGCCACCTCCTCTGCCACCCCCACCCTATTGTTTAAGGGAATAAAAAATTGAATTGGGATTTAGTGTGTGACAACCAAGGGCTACTAAATTTCTTTTACAATAGCCAACCACTCTACCACCCCCACTCTATTAACTGAAATAAAATATTACTTTGGGACTTAGCGTGTATAAAACTTGGATACAAAATCTGGATGTGGAGTAGTGATTCCTTGGGCAGCGGTTTTTAATCAAGTGGCTACATTATAGACAGGCCGAAAGTTTTAATAGACATCGTAGAAAAAGTTTGTACACATCAGAATACCAGAAATGAATACAGCGGGGTGCTGCCAACTGAAAGTATCTCTTTTTAGTACTAATTGCAGGAAAAGAGAATCAAACTCTAATATCGAATGATTCTTTTTTAATGTTCTGTATATGTATGTATGTAGGTAGGCAGTTTTTTGTAACACAATAATTTCTGTTTAATTTAAAAATTTGATACATTTGTACACTTCTCTTTATTGGTCGAGATAAAAATACAAAGAAAATATGTGAAATGTCGTGGAGATTTAATGTACTTTTTATTATTTATTTAATTATAAAGAATGATAAAAAAATTGTTACAATGAGATGGTTCAGAAATTCGCTACAATTATCTCCAATGTGCTACAAAATATACTCGATGTATTTAACTTATATCTTTTAATAAAATATTCCAACTTTCCTCCGTAACATATAACATTTTTAGAATTTTATTTGCTTCACCCTTCTGCACATCGCTTATATGATAGAATTAAAAGGTGGTTATAACTGTAGCTAATTTCATTAGATTTATTTTGTTTCAATTAATATTGAATCATTTTCTAATACATGGTTTCAACGCAAATATAATGCACAATGAATGCGATAGAATAAGACTGCAAACAGTGCATAAAGTTATGCTCCGATATTAGGTAGGTTGTTTAATCAAATGCCACTTGGCTGATGTCCATCTTATTTTAATTTACAAACATTTAACGAATATCCTACCATAGCTATTATTTTATTTCAGAGAGTAACGAAAATGATAAGTCTCTGGACGATCTCTCTAAGAGCTTTGTTTCCGATACTGAAAAAACATCTGAAAAAAGTTCTAAAACGCAATTAGTAAGTTAAGAAACTTTAAGCAACAAATAAATCTGTTTCTTTATCATTTCATTATTTTTAAGGTATCGTTATTAGAAGGTTTTGCTGACTGTTTAGAACAACAATCTCTTCAAAATCCTTCAGATAGTTCAGGATCCGAGTATATTCCATCTGCCTCTAGTTCAGAATCTTCAGAATGTATTTCAGAAACCATTTCACCAGCTGAGGTAACTAATTTTGTAAGGTAGACGAAATTTTTTTTTGGTCTAACTTTTAATTAGCTATAAATACACTTAAGTGTGTATAATTTTTTATATAAAAATGATGAAATAAACTACTTGATATAATGTTTATGAATATTACAATTATTACATTTTATTACTTAACAGAATGTTATATTTTTGTTGACAGTAAGTACAATTTCTCTTTATTATTTAAATAAATATATTATTTCAGCATATTACCGTCATGAAAGAGGAAACACCACATTCAAAAGTTTTACGTTATTTAAGCCGCTCCGTTCCGGAGAAACAATCAGCATTTTATTCCAAACAGAATAATGGCTCACATGCTCCCGAAATATTTGATAACATAAACAAGAAACCAGTAAGTGAATTTTTTATGTTTTTTCTTAACATTGATATATTCATAGTTAACATTGTAATATGATATTAATAGTGAAAATCAATTGATGCGTTGTGTCGTAGACCCTTGTGTACCTGCATAACGCAGTACATGTCTGTTATGATATATAATAGACCAAGAGCTACTGAAGTTTTGAAAAATTATAGGTGAAGGCATTTTCGCATGAGAACTATTTACACAAATCAACATATTTTAGTTTTAATTACCCCCCGATGATGTAGATATGGTTGACGAAATATGCGTTGAGTATGTAATATTTTATGGAAGCATTTCCGTTCTTGGATACTAAAGATATTGATTTATGTAAAAAATTCCTTATACAAAAACGCAAGGTTGCCTCCTTAAACAGGGGACTATGCTCCATGCAAGTTAGAGGAAATTCTTAGACAATTTTTCAAAAGTTCAATAGCTCTTGGTTTAAAATATAATTGTTATTATTTTGAAGTACGATATGCAATGTTCGTCTTTCTATAAAAATATTTCAAATAATTATGAGCAAATATTCGTACTCGTATTACTTATATATAAAATAAAAGATATAAAAGATTAATAAAAATGTACGATAATTACCCACGTGATCATAATATTAATTTAAAATAATCTATTTTAATTCCATTTTGTATAATAATATACTTGTCCCATCCTCATAGTATCTAAATAACTAAGAATTAGTTTTATATATGACACTGATGAAACATTAATTTAGACTCGTTTTTTAAGAATGAAAAATCAAAGATTAATTATGTATCCATTTTATTTTCAAGGGACTGTTGGAATCAAATTCTAATTCCACTCTCGAATTATTGCCTGTTGAACATTGCAACATGAATGTGACCAAAAAAAATTTACTTAGAGAGCCATCATCATATGAACTGGTAAATAAAAATGTTCAATGTAAATTTCCTCTATATCACTATTTCAGATTTGGTATTAATTGGGGTATTTTATTTTCACTGTAGGATAACAGACGGTATGTTAAATCAGCTTCAGCTCGAGAAAGGCCAACTATATGTCCAATCTGCTATGATGATGTAATAACACACTTCGCAAGACATCTTTTCAGACACCACCCTGAAGATGAACAGGTTAAACTAATTAAAAGTTTAAAACCTCGTGATAAGAATCGTTTAGCTTATATATCAGCACTTAGAAAACAAGGATATTTCTATCTAAAAACCGAAAAAAATGTCTTAAATCCAGTGAAAACATCGAAACTGCCAGACACCGAATATTTTGTTTGTCAGTTTTGCCTAGGTCATTACAAAAAGAATTTATTGTATAAACACGTTAAAGTTTGTAAAAGCAAACCAGATAATGTGGTTAATCCAGGAAAAAGATGTTTATCACAATCACAAACATTTATGGCTTTAGCAAGTTCAAAAAACCAAATATTTTTAAAATCTTCCCGGATTAAAATATGATATTATGCGGCCCGATGACATTAGTCATGTTGCTAAATCTGATCCTCTGATAATTTTGTTTGGTGAAGCGCTCTTATCCAAACATAAGAGGCAGCAGATTGCAACAGTTGTTTCAAATAAAATGAGGGAAATGGCAAGATTATTAATAGCCTTGAAATTCATTCATCCAGAAGTAGGAGGTTTATTTAATTTTTTGACTCCAGATATGTTTCAGTCATTGATATCAGCTACAAAATCGGTTAGTGGTTATGATGAACACGCAAAAACTTTCAAATCCTCATCATTGGCGTTACATATGGGCACCAATTTGAAAATGGCCTGTGAGATCGCTTTTAAAGTGGTGTTAGAAAAAAAGAAAATACCCAACATTACATGGACTGATAGAAGTCAGAAAAAAACTGATATTAAAGATTTAATAAAACTGATAGTGGGTCATTGGTGCACTGAAGTCTCTAGCCTAGCCTTAAAAAACTTGAAAGAAAAGCACTGGGAAAACCCAATGAGGTTACCTTCCACATCCGATATCCAGATATTTCAAAAATATCTTCATAACCTGTCTGAGAAATCTTTCTTAGAATTAAGAGATAATGTAAATATCAAGACGAATTACAAAATATTAACCGAATGTGTTTTGGTTTTAACGATACTTTTTAACCGTAAAAGAGTGGGAGACGTGCAGTATTTAAAAATTGAGACATATAACAAGAATTGTAGTGCAATAAACCATGAAAGTTTCTTGGAATCCCTTACTCCATTGGAAAAAATTATGTGCAATAAATTTAAGCGAATCGTTGTAGGCGGTAAAGGGTCAAAGCCTGTCCCTATTCTATTTTCTAAGCAGCTACAAAAGTATATCACTTGTTTGTTGGAGATAAGGAAAAGCAATTTGGTATCACAATCCAATCCATACCTTTTTGCAAATCTGGATTCAGAAAACCGATGGATGTCAGGAGTCAATGTAATAAGAAAACTTGCAAAAAACTCTGGAGCTAAAAATCCATCTCTCTTAACTTCTACGAAATGCAGGAAACACATCGCAACAATTTTGCAGCTCATGAATTTAGATTGAAACAATTGAACAAATTGCGACCTTCATGGGACATACAAAAAAAACGCATCAAGAATTCTATAGGTAAATATTTGAAAGCATAAAATATATATATTTTCAAAGTACTAAATAATCCCTAAAGTAGTTATTGTTTTACTTTTCCATTTTTTTGTCTTGTCCCACAATTCTGTTTTATTTCCCCAAAATAATCTTTTAATTTGAGCCAAATCTCTTAAAGTGCTGCCGGTAGAATTTTCGATAGTGAACTATTGCAATTTTTTTACACTTTTACACATTAAATAAACAGATTTACAAAAGTTGCGGTTTTTCATGTTAAGTAAATGTTAAACTTTATTGATCTTGAAGGCGCATGTTAATGTTAATAGATTTGGTTTAAACACGAAGACCATATTTCACTTGAGAAATGGAAATTAAAATTAAGAACCACCCTTACTAAATATGATCAAATTATTCGCAACAATTTGTTTATAATATCTAGTAATTACAGTTTCAGTTCAATTGAAATATTATGAAAGCTTTAAAAACAAAATACTTATTTAAATGTTTATTTCAGATTGCCTCAAGATATATACCAAACAGCAAAAGTTGCAAAAGTCCTACTTCTGCTAGAGAAAGGAAGAGGAAAACACTTTAAGGGAAAAAATTTAGAAGAACTTGAAATTGATAGTATTTATTGTAGTTCAGAATCGGACAATGAAAACGAGCAAGAAAATGAACATAGTGGAACCGATCAACCTGTTACAAGAGCAAATAGTTGTATAGAATTTCTTGAAGTTCCTTCAGTATCTGACAAAGAAAATGAAGAACATAGTAGAATTGAACATCCCGTTAAAAAAGCAAAAGGTAGTATAGAATCCCTTTAAATTCTTTGGCGATTTCTCTTATAATTTTTTAGGGGTGAGCCTGGAGTGAGGTAAAAATAGTGAAAAACCAGTTTCTTAAATTGTCGATTTCTTCCTCAGGGCCCTAATTAAGTTTCTTTTATTTATTGTATGTTGAAAGATTTGACCATAGAAATGATAAAGAAACGATAAAGGGGTGGGACAATAGTGCGTTCGACTTCGATAACTTGAGTTCTACTATAGCTAGATATACAAAAAAAAACAGGTAAACTTAATAAAAAATTCTATTGCATAGTACCTAGTACCATTTTCTAAAATAGAATGCTGCTATAAATATTGGTACATTTTTAAAAACGTCTTTCTAGACTTCCACTCCTATATTATTATTGATATCTCCTAATCTTTGGACGTAGTGATTTTTTTTTTTTGTTAAAATAACGCCTTCTGCAGATGCATTTTGAAAACATCACTACACTCATAATTATGAATTTTAAGAAAATATTTTGTAAATACCAATCACGAGACATCTGTCTGATGTTTCTGAATCATTTTCACTTCCTAAAAATATACAGGATAGTTAAAAACTCTTTTTCAATTTAAAACTTTTTGAATTGAATTTTCTCAATTTTTTTCAAATGGAACACCCTGTATATTTTCTATCAACATTTTACATATGTACATCTCTAGGGCTATTTGTAACCATTTTCGATTTATTAAGCAATCTATTGCTCTAGCAGTAAGTACAAAATTCAAGAATAAACTTAAAATATTAGAGGTTTTTTCCAATAATTGAATAGAAAATAGCTTCACAATATACTTATATTTATAGCATTCCATTTAAAAAAATGGCACTAGGTCCTTTACAATCGCCATGGTTCATCCTGTATATTCGAAAATAATTACCAGTTATAGACTTTTCAAGTAGTTTACTTGTAACTTTCTTTAATTTACTAGCTACCGTATTCGGATGCAATATTGCCCCACACTGTATATTTCACTTGATATCTCTCTTCAGCCATTAACAGTCAAAAAAATAACACAAGATATCAATTGTTATTATTTACTTTAATCATTTTGTTGCAGTATCACAAATGATTAAGAAAAATAAAAAGAGTGGACGTATTCGTTGGTCACCAAAAGAAAAAGCAGTGGTTTTAAAATATTTTCGTAGTCATATCAAGAGCAAAGTAACCCCCAAGAAACACGAATGCGAGCAGCTTCTATCTTCTAACAAGAATGTTTTCATTAACAAAGATTGGGTGCGAATAAAAACGTTAGTTTACAATACTTTTAGGGGAGGGTAACTTTTTTAATAAATAATGTAAAATTTCTTTATTACATTTTATTTTTAAAAGTTTGTAAATAAAGTACATTTTTAAATTTGATTTTTTAATTAATAAATTAGTACATTCCGTCAAATATATGATTTTCTTATAAGACTGATAAATAATTACCTTACTGAACCAAATTGGTTTAGCAGGCTATAGAGCGATGCCCTACTACCCTTTTTCTACCACAAACAATATAAATTATATACAAAGATAAGCACATGCTTAATAATTTATGTAAGTTTTTATTACTTATTAACATAACTGTCAATTAATAACATAATTATTTCATTAATTACATAATAAATGGCTATTCTTGAATTAATTCCACATGCACCATTTAAAAGTAATGCGAAAATTATAAGCTGTAAATCGTAGGTAGGACAGCTATGAGCAATGTGAATATTGCAACTGTCATACCGAAAAATTAAAGCCAATCCCACCTATTAAATTTCAAAGTTACAAAAATAAACTTTCGTTCGTAATAATAATTGACTACATTTTTCACAGATTGTTGAGTCCCCAAGGGTTGTTTACGGCTATAATCCAATTCGCAGAGGTAGTGAAAATATTTATTGTACAAAATTAGTTTGTGGTTATTTGGCAACACTGTATGGCTTCGAATTGTGCGGTTTGTATATATTTTTATACACTCGGGCGTCGAAAGATGTGCTATATGTAGTGGGACACGTAACATTTGCCATGTATATGATAAAATTTATGTGTTGGAAAAAGTTACCCCTCGATGGTTGCCTTAATTATTAAACAAATTTATAACCTTAAATGCTAAAATACACACTTCTAACATATTTAGAAAAGCTGGGCTTCTGGTTGCCTGAGGAATGTTTCGGGCTTCGTATAATGCGTTGGGTACGTATATATATATATATATATACATATATATATTTGTTCTGCAAACAATATTGCGGCCATACATGGTGATTTTTACATTCATTATTGCGTCAGCGACATTATCGCGGCCGTAATAATTCGCTGCCTTGTTTTACCATCAAAATGACTTTATGTGTGTTACTTTTCTTGTTTAGAATGTAGAGGACGTTTCAATCTACCAGAATATAGTTTTCTTTTTGTGATTGTACTAAAAATAAAGGAAATATATCGATGTAAAGGCGGCCGCAATAAGGTCTGATTAGTTCAGCAATTTGCCATAGAGGCGCTGATGCGATATACAAGATACGAATACTTGAAAATCGATATAAAATTTGACTTGATGAACATTATTGCGGCCACCAGTTTGGCAACAATGCCAAATCGGTTATTTTTTAAATACATCTAATAGATCGTATGTTATTGCGTTAGTATTCTCTTAGCATTTGTTAAAGCCGGTCAACATGGAGTGTAACAGCCGAAGTTATAAAATGATTCGAAGTTGTCAAGGTAAGTTTGAAAATTTATTTCTACTACTGTAAAAATTGCTCGATTCATGCCATACAAAGTAAACGATTTTTCTGCAAGTAATTATAATTAATAGAGTAAAAAATTGCAAAAAATACAAGAAGATGGCGGCCTATGTTAAACAGATTTTAAATTGAAATTATTTTTTTTTTTCTGTGTAGTGATTACCAAGTCACATTTCTACTAAATTTCATGGTTCTCCCAATTTCCTCAGGAAAATTAAATTTTTGAAAGGTTAATTATAATTTGTAAGCAATTCTGAATATGGAATTGAAGATTTTTTCAATAGCTTCATAATTTCAGAGATATAATTTTTTACATAAATATGGTAATTTTAAAAATATTTAACAGTTCACCAAAAATGTTTTGTCAATTTTGTAATTATTGACAATACTGTCCAAACCGTTTCGAAATTTTTTATCTATTATTAAACGAGTAAAATTTTTATCTTCCTCCAGCTCATTACAGGTGAAGTTGGAAAAGGTACAATTTTTAATTTTGAAACAGATCTTGAGGGCTACATATACAGGGCGTCGCCGATTCACGTTAACAGGCGATATCGCAGTTATTTGAAATTATATTAAACGAGTAAAATTTTTATCTTCCTCCAGCTCATTACAGGTGAAGTTGGAAAAACTACAATTTTTGATTTTGAAACAGATCTTGACTGCTACATATACAGGGTGTCGCCGATTCACGTTAACAGGCGATATCGTAGTTATTTGAAAAGATAAAAATATAAATAGGAAAAACCTGCAAGGGGCTTGAAATTCTAAAATACAACTTTTGTTTTTCAGTGGCTTACAATAAGTGATATTGATCATATATTTATTAGATGCCAAAAATATAAAAACGCCTTTAATAACTTTATTAAAAATATCTTATCAAATTGTAATCTCATGGCTCCTTTTAATCCCCGCCACCTTTTATCTTACAACAATAAAAAAATATATATATTAATTCATAATCTTGTTTCTTTTAGAAGTAAATATTATATTATAGGTTAGCGTTGTTCCTATTTTGTTTTACTCTTAAGTCATTTCCCCCTTCTTCCGTGGTACTTCTTGTGATGTCTATTATAGAATGCCCTAAAATACTCCAGGGCAAGAAGCGAGTGTCCCTGTATTCTCCTTTATGCTTTTTCTTTTATTTCTCTCGTTAGGTTTAGGTTAGTTGCAGCAGTTGTACGACCCAATGCCAAACTTTCCCATTTGTCAATAGACAGTATGGAACAACGCTATTTTTGTCCTTATTAAATTCATAAATTGCTTCCCTAATTTTTAATTTTAATCGTTTGAAAACTTCGATTTGGACCATATTTAATGAACGATGTTTAAACAAAAATAATACAGCTAGACCTATGAAGCCTTATAATATATTTGAAATCAGGGAAAAATCTAAAAGAAAATGCAAAAATATACAGGATATTTCATTAAAAAAAAAATAATGAATACCTCTGTACAATCATTTTTTGTATAAAGTTAAAGGTATAGTAAATTATGGTACATAAAATTTAAGTCAAACCATTGTTGTATGATTGTATAACTGTAACCTCTGTAACTCCTAGGTTAAGGGTGGTTTCCTAGGGGTTGCTGAGCTTACAGTTATACAATCACACGACACTGTAACAACGCGTTGAGCTAAATTGTATGTACCATGATTTCCTATTTACCAAACCTTAGGTTAAAAATTACTGTACAGTACTTTTCATTACTTTGCAATATTATTTATTTATATCAAGTGTGCTATATCACTGTGATCAGAATAATGTGGGAGTGCGATTTCTATCTCTGGATATACAGTTTGCCATAAAAAAGTTGGAGGCGGTTCCTTAGGGGTTGCAAGAGGTAACACGGCTCTAGAGGTGTTATCAGCAGAGACTTTCATGCTCTTTTTAGGTTTTTTATTTATATTATTTTCTTTTTAATAACAAAGATATCGTCTGTTGACGTGAATATGGGACACCCCGTCTAGGAAGAGACGAAACTCTATGTTTAGGGGAGTGACTATTCTCTTTTTGAGGATATGTTGTGCGGTATAGGGAATCGCCCAGCCAAAAATTCTTCTGTTTGTTTGTTTTTGGCCACGAGAGCCTTTGCTGCTAAAGGAAAAACCTTGCAAAAATACGATCAGTCTGATTGAGGAATCCAATGGTGGTAACATAGTACGGGTCCCGGTTCAAGTGATGAGGGTGGATTCGTGCGAGCAGTGGTATCCACCCTTAACGGTAGGCGACTTGGAAAGCCGGTGATATGTACCAGGTTACCGTTGTAAAAAAGTGGGGCTCTTCTGTTCTAGTTGTAGAGCCAGGTGATTGATTTTGTTCATTCAGAATTATATTGTGCCATCAAATAACATTAACAAAATTTATTCAACGCATTTATGGATTTAGTGCAATCCTATTATAGACCATAAAACTGGACAAGGCGCATGACGCTTTATGTTGCTTTAAACATATCGTTTGATACTTTCCTCTTTCCTTTGGATATTAGCGACTGTTTTACAAAATATTCTAAATTATTAGTGTCTAAAGTTCTGCGTCAAAAAATGAATGAAAATGAATTTCTTGTTATTTAATAAAATTAATCGACTAGTAGTACCAAATGAAAAATGAATTAGTCCCGATTAAATCTATTAATTTAAAATACACCACACGATTTTCGAAGGTAATAAACATGTAAAATCTGAGCATTGAGAAAATCCTCAAAAAAAGAATAGGTAACATCTCTTAAGAGCCCTTACTTATACATTAAGATTAGTTTAATTCTCTAAAGTGATTTCTCTTTGCAATGTTTAGAGAACGACACAAAAAACAAAGAAAATATTCTACCACCTAGGAAACGTAATAACTGGTTTTGCAATCGTCCACTGTCTCCAGTTAAATTAACTGAACCCATGACTAGGCAAGAATTGCCCAAAATCATTGTTTTAGAAAATCGATTACTGCAGATGTCTGATAATGATTCCAAAAACAATCCTACATGTGAAAGTATGAATTTAATGGAGAAGTGCTGTATTAATGAAAACCAGGTATTTATAGTTTGTCTTTAATCATGAGACATATACCGGGTGACCCAGAAAGTAGTACTACCCCCCCCCCACTTTTTTCGACAGTTTTAAAAATAAAATTCTTGAAGTAAGCCATGAAAAACACATAATTCGAAACGCTTCTACAAAAAGCTTAATATTTATTTTAATTTATATTCAATTTTTAATCGGGAAAAACCAGTCTAAAGCAAATTTACCACTCTATCTGATAAAAAAAATAAAACATACAGGGTACTATTTGAAAAATTGGAGTTATGACAAATTGAATTTTCATGAAATGGAAAAATGGGAAAAACATTTCTAAATCCAAGCAAATGACCAAAATAGGCCAATTTTACATTTAATTTCTTGAGAAATATCCTATTATTCAAATTCAAAGCCTACTTCGACATTTTTTAAATTTGTTCCTGAATTCCAAAGCCAACTAGAAATAGCAAATAAATGCCATTTCCAAGGTTATTTTTCATCCTAGTTTAAATCTGAAAAAAGCGTTGGAAAGAGAAATTACAGCTTTATGAGAAGTGACTTAAATGTACAGGGTGTTATTTAAAATAACAAAGTTGTGGCAATTTCCGGCCATACCAGAAGTGATTTTTTTACCACCGAATGGTTAAAATGTGGCCATTGATACCTATATTTGATTTCCCAAATTTTAGAATTTTATTTTTAAAACTGTAGAAAAAGTGGGGGGGGGGTAGGTGCTTTCTGGGTCACCCGGTATAGGTGAAATTTCTTTAAATACAGTTGTTGTTATTATTAATTCAAATCGTTTTGACTTGGAATACTCTAGACAACATAGTGAACATGATCTAAATTTATTTATTTTTTTAATTTATATTGTATCTAAATTAATATATCACATAAATTTTCAGGTGCCTTCAGCTTTTCAAACTTCAGATGCTGATCCTATCTATAGTTCCAGTCTTTATGAAGGAGATCAATTTTCTACAGATAAAAACAATACCAAAAATATTCTTGAAACTAAGGTAGATATTTGTAATATGCCTTCTATTGCTTATATTTTTCATCATGATTGTTATTCAGTTTCTTGTTATTCAGTAAGTTCTGTTGCACTCGTTATGCATATTTTTGTGTTACTTAATGGTTTTAGGTGCCATCAGTTTATGATAGCTCAAGTGCCGATCAGATCTATAGTTCTAGTCTTTGTGAAAAAAAGCAGGTGTCTGATAATAACACTTTCGCTGATGATTCCAAAAATAGCCCTGTATGTGATTCTACAGATATGGACATTACTAAAAATATTTCTGAAACACAAGTAAGTGCTTATTTGTAATTTTTATTGTCTATGTTTTTTATCATGAGAATGTTATAGGTGATTGGAATTTCATCAGATAAGGACGAGGAAAAGGTGATATCTAGTATTCAACAAATATCAGACTTGGAATACTATAGCGAATGCGATTCAGTAAGTTTTATGTTACTTATAGTATACATATTTTATTTGTTACTTGATGATTTCAGGTGCCAACGTTTTATTATGATTCAGATGATGATCCTCCCTATACACCAACTGAGGTGAGTTAAAATATATATTTGAATGATACTTTTCTACTATAGTTGTCTACCATTGTGTTAAAAATAATAATATAAATTTAAAAAGTGTTACATTTTAATTTTATGAAATATAGTAATCTACATGGTGGCCAATTTCCGATGCAAAAACTATGTAAGTAAGTACATAATAATAATTGAAGTTTCCTGTATAATTCTAAAAATGCAGCATATGTTAGATACAAGGTATCGAAATTTTAGTAAAACAGACTTTTTAAATGTAACCCTGCATCTGCAGTCCAAGTCCAAGTTCAAAATAGTAATAGTAAGTTGTATACCACTGAATACTTTTTTAAAAATTACTCAGAAGCTAAATTTACCAAAGGATTTTGAATCGTAAAATTTTGATAAGACGAACCGTTTACTATTTATTTGTAATTAAAACTCACTTGTTACAACTCATCTAAAGTTATAATGCGTAGAGGGCAATGATTAAGTAGAGATAAAATAGTGACGGTTAATACTCATTTCGGCATCACCAGGAATGAGGTAGGGTATAGCTTATGTTTCTTTAAGTGGTGTACCCCTTATAGTTGTAGATGAATTGACACGTTTGTGCAGATGATTTTACCTACAAATAGAGCTTGTTCTATTAAAATTGAATAGAATCACTAGTGTCTTCAAAATGCAATGGGTTTGACGGTTTACTATTTTTTTTTAAATATTCAATGACAACTGGGCATGTTACTCCCGCATCTACGCCACTGATTTTCTGTTAATATCTTTTTAACTTGTACTGTTGATGCATTACATCAAGTTGGTGTACTAAATTTGAATAGGACATCTTTTGTCTTCAAATAGATATTATTAATATTTTTTTTTGTTTATTGAAACTTCAATACCCTGTGTCTACTTATGCAGAATTTTTCAAATTATGTTTATAGGGGAAACTCTATACATCGTCGAAGTTTTCGCATTGGAAATTGGATCATCCTGTACATTCCTTAATTTTATTTCATGGCAAATATGCCATAAACATAACATTTTTAATAACATTTGAAATAATGAGGATTTTTGTTCCAGAAAAAACCATGCCGTATGAAAAATCTTCTTGCTTCTCCCCGGGCACGAAGCTCAAAATCCGATACTAGCAGTGAAATAAATCGTTCTTCAAAATAGTCACAACTTGTAATAGCACATGCAAGGGCTTCATTTGATAAGCCCTATATTGAAGATATATCCGGTTCAAATCCAAAGCGCAGAAAACAAAACAAAAGAGACACAATAAAAGATATTTCTGAAATTTCATATTCAAGTATTAATAAGGAAATATCAAAAAATCCTATATTAGCGGAAAGTACATCTAGTAACACTTTATTGAGTTCTGAAATCGTAGAAAACACAAGTGAAATAAAGAAAAAGTATAAACGGAAACCAGACTTCTGTTATTATTGCGAGACTGAGGTTTATTGTTTTGCTAGACATATTACAAGACATCACACCTTGGAAAGCGAAGTCCAAAAAATTCTTGCCCTTACACCAAAGAGTAAAGAAAGAAGAAAATCTCTTGATTTAATTCGAAAACGTGGAAATTATTTAAAAAATTCTACAGAACTGTTTAAACCAGTAAGGTCTTCCTCAAATACGCTCAGAAGCTTATTGCCTTGCAAAAGTTGCCTTGGATTCTTTTCAGCCAAACTCCTCTATAGGCATCGGAAGTTATGTGTTGGAACACATCAAGGAAATGCGCAGGTTGATGGACAAAATTTATTAGTTTCACATGTGCATGTTGACAAGAAATTGAAAGATGAAGTATTTCCTCATATGCGACCTGACAAAATAAGTCTAGAGGCAAAATTAGATAAGCTTATTTGCGCTTACGGCGCCAGATATTTAAGGACACATAGAGAAAAACATTCAGTGCCAGTTGTATTTCGGAAAATGAGAGAACTTGCCAGAATATTGGTAGAAATTAAAATTCTTGACTCTGCAATAAACAACTTATTTGACGCATTACAACCAAAGTACTTCGATTTAATTGTTAAAGCAACTAAAACAATTGCCAAATATGATGAAATAAAAGATATTTTCGATTCACCCACTTTAGCCATGAATATGGCGACATCACTAAAGCAATGCTGTGATGTAGCATTGACGTTTGTTTTAAAAAGACGTAAACCAGACATATCCATATCTTCAGCCGAAGCTGAAGCAAATCTAAAAAATATGATTATCCTCTTCGAGGCTAATTGGAGATATGATGTATCTAGCCAAGCTGCAGATAACTTGGACATGAACAAATGGAATAAACTTACAATCGTACCATTGGCAACTGACCTTAAAAAAATGAAAGAGTATTTGAATAATACAGCAAATAATGCAGCAAAATCTTTAAAACAGAATCCAAAAGATGTAAAAGCATATAATATGCTTATGGAAACAATTTAATGTAAAGTAATTTTATTGAATCGCAAAAGACCAGGCGAACTACAAAGAACATTGGTGCACACATATACATCTTCTTCAGCCAATAAGCAAGGTTATGAAGAATTTAATTCGATGGCAAATCTTATTAAAAAATATGAAACGCGTAACAATTAAAGGTAAACGTGGTAGAGGCGTACCAGTTCTATTTACCAATGAAGTTCAGGAGCATACAAGTCTCTTGTTACCACCACCACCACCATAGGTGTACATAAGAACTGTTATCGACTGCCTGACGACGTCTATCAAACTGCTAAACTTTCCAAGTTACTTCTCGTAATGGAAAAAGGGGCTGCTGCGGAATTTAAGGGTAAAACCTTAAATGAAATTGACCTAGATATGGAAGAAGATCTATTAGCTGTTCCAGGTGATAATAACACTGACTCCGATCATGAGAATTTAATTCACACTGATGAGAATTTAACTTACACTGAAAAGGTTGACAATAATAGTGACTTGAATGTGCCTAGTGTCTCGGGAGTGTCATTTCCAAAAATTAAGAAGAAAAGAATACTAGAACCATGGACAGAAAAACAAAAAAAAGTGGTGAAAGAATGTTTTTCTAATAACATTAAACGCAAAGTACCTCCTAAGAGATATGAATGTGAAGAACTCATTGAACGAGATCACCCACTATTTGAAAATAAGTCATGGCTCAAAATGAAAGTATTTATTCAGAATGAATATACGAAAGGTAATAGATATTTTTTAGATATTTTTAGTTTAAATATGTTCATTTGTACATTATTTATTGTCGACGTTTCGTCAACTGTTTGTAGATTGAGTGACATATTAGATTGGATTAGATTGTTATTACATAGTTTGCACTAACCAACAAACAGTGGGCAAAACGTCAACAATAAATAATGTACAATTGAACACATTTTTTAAAATATAAACTTATAAACTCAAGAAATAAAAAATCAAACATTCTAGATATTTATGTAGAATATTTTTTTTGTTTTTGGAAAATATTTTTTATTTTAAATTATTAAAATTTTCTTAGTCTTAATATTTGTGGCTCCTAATATCCTATAAGTTTTATGCTAAAATTTGTTTTAAAATGTTTAATTTCTTATGTTACTAGAAAATTTAATAAAGGTTTATAATAAACTACATATATTTTATTTTTACTTCGTTATGGAGATAATTTTATGTATTATAAAAACATTTGTTACTATTATAAAATTTCTATGACTTGTAAATATTTTATTTCTTTAATAAACAAATTATTATACTTACTTTTTGTATTGCTAACTTTTTTGTTTTGTTTTTACTTAAATGCTCATTTTTCAGTATGTAGACTTTCTTCTCAGGGAAAAAGTAGGTTCAACGATTATTTTTGGATATTTCACTGTTTCTTTTATAGAGATTTTTTTATTAGCTTACTGATCTTGTGATGTGTAAATTCACAGCACTTTGCTTTTGAGTATTTTTGGTAGCATATTTTAGAAATCAAACAGAAACTTATAGAATTCATTTTTAATATGTAAAATTATTTTCCTTTTCAAACAACATAACCAGAAATAAACTTCAATCAAACAATTCCTTTGTTTAATTTCTTTACTTTAATAAAACTTATCTCATTAACAAAAATAAATTTTATTATCTTTAAATGGAAATAAAATAATATGTATATTTGCACTCCATATTTCTTTTTCTATTTTCAAACTCCAAACTCATATATAAAACATGTTTTCAAACCTTCCTGTTTTCAAATTTACCGCTTTTCAATCTGCGCACGCGCGTTGTCGGGATTAGTGGGTGATCTTTAGACGCAAGTGTATGAGCTCCTCAATGGGAATCGTTATGCCTGCCACAGGATGATTTAGTTTGAATTCTAACTTAATGAACAAGCAGCATTATTACAGCCATATATATGACGTAGATATGGCAACACTGTCGGCAGCAATATTGTATGATGTTTAAAAAATAATATATAGGACTGGCTGCAATAATGTATATGCCGGCCGTCATAAGGTTTATAATTTTTACGGTCCCCATAGTGTTTCAAATAAAAAAGAAAGTTTTTTTTATTTTTATGATAGTAACACGTGGATTAGCTGTATGGGCTGGAAAAAAATCAGCGGTTCAACATTCACTGTTAAATTTTAGCTATATACAGCGGTTCTCAAAGCGCAATAAAGTATGCAGAACGGAGTGCTGCAATAATGATAGTGGGATGTATATATATACATATATATATATATACATATAGACATATAAACGGACATTATAAAGCCCAAACTAGATATCAGTGGTATGTTGTTTAGCCTTCACAGACGTTGTGTAGCCCATCCTTGGGCTAAACAGCGTTTTGCGTGTATCCTATTACTATTTGCCACATTTTGTTATAAGGAACCCCTCCACAAAATTTCAGAGGGGCTTAATAATGACCGGTTAAATGCTTAAAAGATATGGAATTGTTCAATAGAATTCCCATGAGGTAGCGCTCTCGTCAGATACAGATACACGCCATTTAGAACGCGTTCATTGATTAGCCCATAGCGGCACGCGTTCGTTGATTAGCCCATAGCGACATTATACATAATACTGTATTGTGTTTATTTAGATGCAATAAATAAGACTCCTCAATGGCAATAGGCAGAATGGCAATTTCATCTTACAACTTGAAGGGCGCTTCACTACCTGAAGACATATTTGTGTTGGACTGGGAATTCGAATGGTCATTATTTTCATTTTCCTCGATCACACTTTCATTTTCGTTGTCCATACCCTGTCTTATTCGTTCATTATTAACTTTCTGCAATTTAGTTACAGGTTTTTATTTTCTATTTGGTTATTTTTTATTTCCGTACATTTTGCTGTTCCAGGAGTTTCTCTCAGCACCCGTTCCTGTTTGTCTTTTATGTTAGATTTATTTGAGTGTAAAAAATTATTTTGTGCTAACAAAGCGATTGATTGCTCTTCTTGCTTCCAGAGTCATACTTTGGTAGACCTAGTAAGTTTTTACTTTTACTTGTTTCCAATTCCAGCATTTTTCGTGTTCTTGAATTAATGACGTTAATCTAAAGAATCAATTTAATCAACATTTTAATTTTCCTTAATTTTACATGACATTAATTTTATTATTATTATTATTAATCAATTTTTATTTACCACTATTTAATATAATTATTAAATACTATCATTATAACTGTATGATTAACAAAGCGAAAATATTTTTATGTAGCCAAAAATGTGCATGTATCCTAACAAAGAAGAATTATATTAACTCGTTCAATGGTTAAATACCCGAGGGGTAAACCGGTGCCAAAATTCTATGCAATAATTCCATTTTGGCATTGTAATACTACTATAATATCTTAGTAATTTCACAATTCCAGGGTAATACCATGAAAATTTCTGTAATACCAACTAATTCCACGAAAAATGCAGTAATACCAACTAATATCACAAAAATACGTATTTCCGTATTCTTTGCTAAGAATAACTTTTTATTCGTTATTTTTTTAAAAAACGCAAATTTTCCAAGATTCATTAATTCGAAATTCTTGAAAGGAAGGAAGGGAAACCAAAATTTTATTAAAAAAATCTTAAAAAATTTACGTAAATATATTTTTACAATACAAAACTTTTTTTCTATACTGATTTTTCCAGAAAAAGCATACCTGTGAGATTTTCCGGAACAACCTACCTAAAGAAATAGCAAAGACCGTCGCAAAAACTGAGAAAAAATCACTGAAAAAATGTTTTCTTAAAAATCAAAAAAAATTCATAACAGTAGAACATTAATTTGATTACAAACAATTTCTATCTGTAATTTTTTTTAAAAAATGCATATTTTTCGAGATATGAGCATTTTTTGGTGGAAAAAGTTACGATTATTTTACTCACAAATGCTAGTATCTTGAAAAATATGCATTTTAAAAAAAATTATTAGAGACGAAAATTGTTTAAAATTAAGGGAAAACTATGCAGATATGCCTTTTATGGGAAAACCGATAATGAAAAGAAGCTTTATATTTTAAAAATATGCTTACATGAATTTTTTCCGTTCTTCCTTTTTTGAAAAATTTCATTGTATCTCGGAAACTACGCATTTTTTCAAAAATTTAATGCGTAAAAAGTCGTTAATTTTTAGCAAAAAACACGAAAATTTTTGTATTGTTTTATTTTGCCCGTCTTTTGCAAATTAACAACAAGGTTATTGTTTCCAACAATTTCTGAACAAGAGTGGCAAAATCGAAGTTAGGGGCTTTTTTCTAGATAATAATACAAACACAATACAGAAGATTTCATGAAAATCCAACCACTTATCCAATGTTTCAAGTGAAATGCTAATTCGTGCGCGCCTTCTAATTAATGCAGTCAAAATAGAATTTGAAATGGGACTTTTTCCATAAGCAATTTTATGGTTGAATTCTGTTGGGGAAGTGTTAAGGAGTATCCAAAAAAATTTTGTATTTCAAAGACTCTGTGCTTCAATTGTTATTTACAATTAAATTTTTTTAATCGCTTTTTCAGCCTAAAAATGTGAATAACTCGAGATATATAGGTCCTATTGGGACAAAAAAAAACCAGAATCTTTGTAATTAAATATTCTACAAATCTATGTTTACTGAAGGTCTTAGAACCGCAACCATGACCTACAAATGTGGCAAAAAATCGTATTTTTTTCATTTTGCTGCCCAGAGCCGCTGGGTGAACCGATTAGATTCAAACTTTCAGAAAATCTGCCTTTTGCTCGAACGAAAACACCCTGAAAAGTTGGTTCAAAATCATTGACCCCAGTGTGCGCAATTGAATTTGTTATATAAAATTTTAATTGGCTGCTATTTTATGCCAAAACTGATCTTTTTTTTCAAAACTTAGGTCTCGACGAAATTAATTTTATCGGCCATTTCAATTTTTTCTTAACCAAAATAAACTCTTTTCTCTCCTCAATTAAAATTACATTTTTTTGATGATCCGATAAAAAAAATTCAAAATTTTTCAAAATGGCCGAAAAAATTCATTTTTTTTATTGGGTTTTGAACAAATGCAAAAATAGACTAGGTTTTAAACTTTTGAAAAAAAATATCCGTTTTGAAGTTAATGGCATAAAATGGTGGTCAATTATAATTTTAAATAACAAATTCAATTGCGCATACTGGGTTTAATATTATTACACCAAATTCAGGGTGTTTTTGTTAGAGTAAAAGATAGATTTTCTGAAAGTTTGAAGCTGATCGGTTCACCCAGCGGCTCTGGGCAGCACAATTTAAAAAAAAACGATTTTTGTCCAGTTTTTCACTTTTGTAGGTTATGGTTGCACTCGTAAGACCTACAGTAAACATAGATTTGTAGAATATTTAATTACAAAGATTTTGTTTTTTTTGTCCCGTTAGGACATATATATCTCGAGTTATTCACATTTTTAGGTTGAAAAACGCGGTTAAAAAAATTAAATTGTTAATAACAATTGAAGCACAAGGTCCTTGAAGTACAAAAATTTTTTGGGTACTCTGAGCACCTTCCCAACAGGATTCAACCATAAAATTGCTTATGGAAAAATTTCTTTTATATTGACTTTTTGTGCTATTTTGACTGCGCTAAATGCTATAAATTGAAAATAATCTAAAAAATTTCGTTTCTTTTTTAAATAGCTCCATTTTTTTCGTATCGTCACATTAATCGCACAATTCTTAGTAAAAAAGTGATAAGGTAGGTGCTATGCGCCTAAAATTGATATTTTGTGAGAAACTTTTAAAAAACTGATTTTTATTTTACAAGTTTATATTTTAATAATACAGGAATATACAAGCTAAACAATAACAAAAATATTATTGCCTATTTTCTTCCAAATCTTTTAAAAGTTTCAACAGTTTTTGAAAAATAAAATTTTTCGATTTTAAATTTGTTATTTGGCAAAAATAACGTCATTTAAGTGTAAACCGGAAGTGATATTTATAATTTTACGTGCATGTTTTTACATCCCTTTTATAGTCAATTGAAATCAGCATCAGATTCCACAGAAAATACGGGCTTGATATCCAACCTAAAATTTATCTAAAAAATTACAGAAAATATCAAGTGTAATAAATAAACTGGGACACACTGTATATTTGTTTACTGCTTGGCAAAATATAATGTTGCACTTTTATTCTTGAATTTTTTTATCTTATCTCTTCAGTTTACTAGACAAGTGTTATAAAAGCTTTAGCTTACCAAGCAAGTTATTAACCCTCCTTTCTTTGCAAAAAATCAAAAAGCTCTATTTACAACTTATTTTTCATTAAACTGCCCCATTTATGTAAGCGGCAGATCTATTATCCACATTATCTCGGCGTCTGTTCAGAAATTAAAAAAAAATTGGGGGTTTGTTTGCATTTATACCATTGTTATATTTTTTATTGGTTTTCTGCAACAATGGCAATAATAAAAATATCGTGTATTATTGTCGGCCTAGCTAGAATCTCTTAAGATGAAATGAAGAAGTCATAAAAGTGACCATTTTTTTAAGCACATGTTTGCTGAAAGCATCCGTGTCTTAACATCTGGAATTTGAAATGTTCTTGTGTATCAATACATCAGACAAATACTAAATAAAAAAACTCTCACTGTGCACTTATAAATTCATATAATTTCACTTGTACCAAACTCAACTTATGTCTATTACTGAATTTCAGCGACGGTGCTTTAATATGTGAAACCTTAAAATAAAATATACATAGTACTTTTGAGCACAGAGAGTGAACTGTTACGAAAACATTAAAAATTTACGATATTTATACCTACAGTAAATTTGGTCTTCTTTGTTGCTTGTAGCAAGCTGCACTTATATTTGTGCATTTAAATTTATTAGATGCTATTCTACTATTTGAGAC